>JAQPPZ010000856.1:25667985-26893471 GCA_028583015.1 Wollemia nobilis | reverse complement strand
ACAAATTTAATGAAGAATCGCGAACGTTTCATTGCCTTTAATTTTTGCTTCCTCGAGGCCGTGATTAAGGGGATCGTGTTCCTGATTTCCAAGATATAATTGTAGATCACGAGGAAGTTGGTTTTAATTATTTAATGCTGCAAAGAGGACGGACCTCTATAAAAACCAATGTAATTTTCATTTGAAAAGGTTGGAAAAACTTGCTGCTAGAAACTGGAATTGTATTTGCGGGAATACAAGGATCGACTTCTAATTTTTCAAGCGTCGCATGGATGAATTTGCTTTCTATTTTCTGCATTTCTAATAGCATTCGTACTCCTGCATTGCTATTACATTTAAATTCTGCATACTGGATTTAAATACTGCGGTCAGGGTACAATTCCTAGAATGTGGGTTTGGAGGGATTTGCGGCATGTGATTGTGCGAGGATGAAGCTGATTTCTTATGTTACTTGTTGTTGTTGCGTTTGTATTTTCCTCTTTGTTGTTTTTCTGATCCCATCACTTCGGCTTGTGGCC
Source organism: Wollemia nobilis (assembly GCA_028583015.1). NCBI lineage: Eukaryota > Viridiplantae > Streptophyta > Pinopsida > Araucariales > Araucariaceae > Wollemia > Wollemia nobilis. The sequence goes on along the minus strand of JAQPPZ010000856.1, from coordinate 26,892,953 downwards.
ATATTTCCCATTTCTTTCTGCAACCTTTTAAATCTCTTTCCAGCAACCCTATCTTAAACCCAATTTTAGAATAGTAGAGGGAACCAGCCCACTCTGGAGATTGGTCTGGGAGCCATTTCTTGCTTCCAACCTTTCAATGTTGGTCGGGTCTAGGGCGCAATTGTAAAAATCCTTTCCTGTGGCAGATTCGTGACCAACACTACCTTATCTTTAAAATATAAAAGTCCATCTTTCATGTTGAAATCTTTATTCTCTTCAAGTTTCCCTTTGGCTTTGCCCTAAATTTCTATACAATATTGCATTTCCTTGACCCTATCCATCAAATCTATATGGCTCTGGGTCAATGTAGCCATGTGCCTCTTCCTACTCAATACATTTGCTACCCCATTTTCTTTCCTTTAGATGAACTCAATACCAAAGTCGTATTCTGTTAAGAATTCTATCCATATTTTATGTCTTTTATTCAACATGGGTTGGGTAACAATATACCTCAAACTTTGATGGTTTATCCTTAGCTCCAAAGGTCTACCCAACAAGTGATGTCTCAAGCCTTCTTATGCATGCACACTATGGTCAAAACTATATTGAAGAGATCATCTATCCTTAGTAGAGAGTACTTAATATTAATGGTTATCTTATTCAACACTTTCAAATATAAACTCTAGGAACCATCCTTTTTTTTCATAAATAATAGCAGAGAACCTTAAAATGATACTCTAGGTTTGATCAACCCCTATACTATCAAGCCTTGTAGCTCCTCCTTTTTAGCTTGTAATTTCATTGGGGTCAACCTATAAGGTATCCTTGAAATGGGTTTAGCTTTTGGACTTAACTCATTAGTTAAGAAGAATTTCTCATATTGGTTTCATTATCTCTCATTATTGCTCCATCTGCTCTTGAATCAACTTAACTATGCAAGAGAGGTTTTCTATCCTATCACTAGAACCTGTGTATCCCTTTGGTTTACTAATTGAAGTTTGTTGTCCTTCCAGACTTCCTACTGGTGTCCGTTATTCTCCCAAACTTCCTACTGGGGTCCATTGTTCTCCTTGTTTTCTTTTGGAAATATACTATAGTTTCTTCTTGTGTATTTGGACTTTCCTTATTGGAATATCCTTATTCCAACGAATTCCTATCTCCTATCCACTCAAGGAGTTGGGTAAGTCATAATTTCTCCCAAATTGTACTTAAAATCCATCAATTTCACCTCTCATGAACTAACTTATACCATTAACACTTTTTAGATAAGATAATGACCATACTTGTTTGGCCATAATATTTCATCTTTGAGAAGACCATAATTTTTTATTGGATAAATATTATGGTAACATTTGTTTACCTATATGGTGTCATCTCCAATAAGAACATTATTACTCATTTGATAATGATCATGACCATGCTTGCCTCTTCATCAGGTTCCATTCACTTTTATAATGATCATGGCCTCTCTTGCCTACCTACAAGGTGCCACATTTTAGAAGAATATTATCACTCATCTGATAATTATCATGGCCATGCTTACCTCTTCACAATGTTCCATTTACTTTAACTACAAGAGAGTTAAATTAGGTTACAATTTTTCCCCAAATTGTACTTCTAACTTTAGTTAGTTGTATTAACCTCATGTACTAACTTAATTCATTATCACCTTCTTAAAGTTCATAGCCACACTTTTCTACCTACAAGTTGATATTTTTGAGAGGATCATTATCACTCAATTGATAACGATTAGGGTCACACTTGACTTCATGCAAGATGCCTTACCAAAAGCAGTACATCAAGTCAAGGCTTACCCTAAGTGCACTTACTAGAAGCCTTAAGACATATGACCTAGAGCTTTGATACCAACTATAAAAACCCAAAACTACCAACCCAATTTTTTTTATAGAAAGAGCACTTACCAACGAAGGATCATAAGGGGAAACACCCTTTAACTTATTTATCTTAGCATACAAGGCTTCATCACATTTGAGTTTCAAGTCATTGCAGATGACCCTTAGTTTATAGGAGTGGACAACTCTCATATTTTATTCGAGGGTTTACCTTACTAAACCTACATGTTTATGAGGATGTCAATAAGTGGTCTCCCCACCTTTCCCATATGCACCATGACATAGGACCATGTGACCACGACATAGGGATTATCCTTTAAGCCTACACGTTTAAATGGGGATGCCCCTAACCTGAATATAAGTCTAGCTAGGTATGTTGATCAACATAGATCCTTGGTTATTAGTTACCACACCTCCATGGGTTAACTAAGGTCATTGCCACTTCAATGACAATTGACATTATCACCTTATCCTACATGATTGAGGGATCACCACTGCTATCTTGTGAATGGTTTTTCCAATAATTAGATGGGACACACTTGATCCTACACATTTAAGATATGATGATTTACAAGTTTCTTGGCTATTGTATCCATGCAACTCCTTCCAGGTTCATGAGTTCCTAGCTATTGCATTCATGCAACTCCTTCTAAGACTCATATCTACTTGGTTATTGCATTCATGTAACTCCTCCCAATATTGGGCTTTACAGCTTACTATAGGAACATTCCTACCCACCCAAATGATAGATAAACATTGCTACATTAACCAAATATTAAGCATTGCACTAAGCATAAAATTAAACAAGACATAATCCATTAGTTAGAAATACATAAAACAAATGTTCCTCTAACCATAATCCAAACTATGCATAAATCAAGTATTTTCTCTATAATTATATATCAAATACTTCCTAATAATATTAAAGCATAACATGATAATGTAGTTGCGCATATCTGCAGTTAATAAAACTCCAAAATAGCTATCCAGAAATATTACTCAAAATCCCAAAAATTACGTAAACCCAAGTTGATTAAGAAACATAATATTTCAGTTTGTACAATAATCAAATGTACAAAACTTATTGATCAACTCAACCATTACAAAGCCTTTGCCTTTCCACCTCATCTATCTTATCAAATCCCTATGAAGCCATCCTCAAAATACCTTCAACCCACCTAAGTGCCTTCAAGCTTCATGATGGGGAATCCACCATAGCTTATGAGGTATATATTTAGGGATAAAAACAATCCTGTATGCAATGCAACTTAAAACATGCCTTACTCTATTATGAAAACCACCATGCATAAAACATATGCAACCTATAAGAAGAGAATCTTGTTAGAATATTTATATTACATTAATTAAGTTACCAACATTATAGGAGTGGTACGTAGTTATTTTTTTCCAGTTTAGTAACTGCCCAGGTTGGTTCAAACTGCCTCAACGGAGTTTTTGTAAATCTTATATATTTTCTCAGAATATGAAATGCAAACTAATGCTTCAGTTCGTAACATGGCATCAGAGCATTGAACGATTTTGGGCAATGTGAATTTTCTTTGGGCAAGGTGGATAACATTTACCACTCCATAATCACACTGCCTGAGATTTGCAGGCAGCACTCCAAACAAAGTAGAGACTCAGCGGAGAAACAGTAGAGTCGTGGCCTGAGAAGCGTGGACGTGCAGACGTTGGTGGTGACGCCCAGCGATTGCTCATTCGTGAGACAATACGTCTCGTTCCAGCCAGCGCCCCGGATGACTTCCGCTGGATTGGGCGTGGACGCGCAGAAGTTTGTGGTGACGCACAGCGATTGCTCATTCATGAGACACTACGTCTCATTCCAGCCAGCGCCCCGGACGACTTCCCAACCAGCGTCCCGGATGACTTTTGCTGGATTGACCGTGGCATTTCGTGCATAAAAGTTTGCGACGCCAAACGATTGCAGCCAGCAAAAGGCCTGCCATCGGTTTATGAAAACCACTGTCAGCCATAGAAATTCTCTGGAGTTGAGCAGCGGCTTGGCAGCCAGCACATCTGACCCCGGACGCCTGCAATCGGATTGGCCGCACGGACTCCTGCCATCGGATTGGCCGCACGGTATTGCTCTCCTGGTTTTAAAAAAAATCAATCCTTAAGTTTTTTTTTTAAATTTAACTTTGCAAGGACGCCTGCCATCGGATTGGCCGCACGGTATTGTTTTTTTTTTTAAAAATCAATCATTAAGTTTTTTTTAAATTTGCACGGTATTGCTCTTCTTTCCATCCGGCGGAGTAGCCGAGATGGTCTTGTGCTAAGGTGCGTGGGACATAGGGTGCAGGTTCAACTCCCGCACTTCTCCTTTGCAAGGTGTAAAGTTTTTTTTTAACAAGTTGCTGCCAAACATGACGCCCGAATTTTTTTTTGACGCCCCGAGGGTCGTGTTGACGCCTCGTCGTTTTTTGTGACGCCCCAAGAAGTTTTTTTAAAAAAAAAACATGTCAATATGTCCATTGTTGCTATATTCTATTTTGCCCTCACAAGATAGAAGAGGGAATTCCAAATTTTTCAATCCCTCAGAAAGAAGACTTAGATAGCAACTCAAAGGTGCATTTTCGATTTTACTCGACACCTTCTTTTGTCAAATTTGGGTGCATTTTCGGTTGAACCCGACACCTATGTGAGAAGTTTTTTTTTGTGCGCATGCTTGTTTGATTATTGCATTTTTTTTCTGCAATTACAAATCATCTACATCAAGGCATCCACTACTTCTCTCAGCATATGTTGCACAGGTTCTAAAAAAAACAAGCAGTTATCTCTTTGCACAGGGGTCTTCATTGATCATCTACTTGATGTTCTCTCACCAACACTAATTTTACTTCTAGTTTTGTTTTTTGACTTAATTACCTCCAACTGATTATTCTTCTTCCGAAGATTCTCAGGCAGGTGTCATTAACATCTCTTTGAGTGAAATTTTTTCCCCCATTGCTATTGTGTTTAGGCATAAATCCTGACGAAAGTCTTGGTCTCCAAAGTGTTTAGGGGAAGTTACGCCCCACGCATGCGGATTCCTGTCTTTCTAAGGTAGGTGCCATCAACAAAGCAATCCTTTTCAGATCTGCCTATGTTCCACGTACCGTTCCGATCTTCATAATACCTATAGTCTCCCTCACGTAAGGGCGGGTATTGTTTTGCTTCGGTTCGGGTATAATCGGCTCGGCAACAATGATATCGAAAAGGGGACCATTTGGCACTATAAGGAACCCTAAACAATGGCTACGAGTGCACAAGTATCTTTCGGATGCCCAATTGCTCAAAGGCACCAATTTTGTGCCATGGAAGCATAAAATGAAAGCCATTCTTCAAGTCAAAAAATTATGGGATGTCGTCGGTGGCACTACCTCTCGTCCCACCACGGCAGGGGACAGATCAAGATACATTTGATGATCGGGACAGGGAAAGGCCTTATGTTTTTGTTACTTGCCATAACAGATGAGGTTCAACCTCATATTTGTGATGCCACGACCAGTAAAGATGCGTGGGCAGCATTGATTACTGTGTATGAAGGAAAGAATAATTCCACTATACTTCACCTACAAACTCAGCTTCACAATCTCACTATGAATTCAGGGGAAACTGTTGAATTATTTCTCTGCAAAGTGGCAGAATTGAAAGCAAAACTTAATACTATGGGAAAACCCATAGATGATGATCTTTTGACATCTGTTATTTTAAGGGCACTCCCACCATCTTACAAAAGTTTTATCACTTCACTCAATTTTTATGGCAGAACATTAACTTTTGTTGAATTGGTTAATTTGCTGCAAACTGAAGAAGCCAATCAAGTACAGAAAGATGAGGAACTTGCCACTGCTCTTTCCACCCGTCAAAAGGGTCCCAAGCAAGGACAGTTGCAGAAGGGAGGGTCTTCTTCCAAAGGCAAAGGCAAGCCCAATCTCCAGCGAGATAAATATTGTAAGATCTGTGATATGAACAATCATGATACCAACAGGTGTTGGTTCAAAAACAAACAACAGAATGATCCCTCCCAACATAAGAAAGGCAAGGGGAAGCAGAAATATCCCCAGCATCGCAAACAACAATAGGGTCATGTTGCTTATGCAGATTCCCATTCAGATGATTCTGATTCGTCTTCAGATAATGATTTCGAAAGAGCCCACAAGGTGCTCATGACCCATACTGCCTCTTCCAAATCCGATGTTGTATGGTATATTGATTATGGAGCAAGCAAACATATGACTGGGAACAAGTCCTGGTTTCAAACTTTCCACGCAAGAGAAGGCAAACCTGTCACTATTGCAGACAATCAGGTCTATCAAGTACAAGGTGAAGGGGATGTTACAGTCACACTCCCTGATGGTGACTGTGCCATAGAGAACGTTCTCTATGTTCCTGGCCTTGCCAACAATCTCTTATCTGTTCCACAGATGTTAGATAGACATATGGATGTTGTTTTTCAAGTTGAAAAAGGAAAAAAGAGATGTTTCATCAGTCACCAAGGTCACCACATTGCCACTGGCTCCTACAAACATGGATTATTCATCTTGGATACATTTTCTGCATCCCATACTGCCCTCATTGCCACTACAATAGCAGCTACTTCATTATGGCATAAAAGATACGGGCACCTCAGTTTCGGGTATTTACTCGAATTAAGAAAATATGACATGGTCAAAGGGCTTCCTCAGCTTTCATCCGTTCTCCCAGTGTGCTCAGATTGTCTAGCAGGGAAACAACATCGAGTTCCATTTGAGACAAGTTCTTCTCACTCAAAAAAACCCTTGGAGTTAATCCACGCAGATCTATGCGGTCCTTTCCCAACCAGTCATGGTGGCAAGAGGTATTTTCAGCTCTTTGTTGATGACTACTCCCAAAAAATATGGGTCTCTTTCCTTGCACTCAAGTCAGAAGCTCTTCTCTACTTTCAGCAGTTCAAGAGACAAGTTGAGAAGGAAACAAGTTGTTCCATCAAAACCCTCCGCTCAAATCGAGGGGGGGAATACACCTCCAAGGAATTTTTAGCATTTTTGGAAAAACATGGGATCAAGAGACAACTCACTACAGCATATACACCACAACAAAATGGAGTTGCAGAAAGAAAAAATCGCTCCATAGTAGAAATGAGTCGGTGTATGTTAAAAGGAGCAAACTTAGAAAAACAATACTGGGCAGAAGCAGTAAACACAACATCTTACCTACTAAATAGAGCACCTACAAGGGCTCTACAAGGACAAACTCCACAAGAAGCCTGGAGTGGTAAGAAACCCTCAATTTCTCATCTGAAAGTTTTTGGATGCCAAGCTTTTATGCATATTCCTAAACAGAAAAGAAGGAAACTAGATGAGAAAACTCAAAAATGTATATTTCTTGGTTATGATGAATATTCAAAAGGATATCGGTTGATTGATCCTATAACCAAGAAAACACACATCAGCAGAGATGTAGTATTTGATGAAACTTTCACATCAAATAACACACTTGTATACCTTAAGGAAGATGAACCTAAGAAAGAAGCAGCACCTCCTCAGAAGAAGGTTCCTAAATGGTATACTAGTACATTGCAAGATTCAAAATTGACATCACTTCCAGATCTAACTCTAGATCGACCCGCTACTCGCAGTATGACTCAACACAAAAGAGCAGATGATGCAACATCGATAGCAGATGTTGATGACCTTTGTCAACATTTTGATGATTTATCTGTGAATGTAGAAAAAGATGAGGATATAGATATGGAAGATGAAAAAGTCTATCCGACAATACTAGATGAAAAAGAACCCACATCAGTCTCGGATGCACTCAGTAAAGATCAATGGAAAACTGCTATGGATGCAGAACATACATCTCTAATGAAAAATCAAACTTGGAAGTTAGTGAATTTGCCTTCAGGAAAGAAACCCATTGGTTGCAAATGGGTATTCAAAATCAAATATAAGGCAAATGGTGCAATAGATAAATATAAAGCCCGACTTGTTGCAAAGGGCTATGCACAAAGAGAAGGCATAGACTATGAAGAGACATTTGCTCCTACTGCTAAAATGACCACTATTCGAGTTCTGTGTGCAATGGCAGCTCAATTTGGTTGGCAGCTACATCAGATGGATGTAAAGAGTGCTTTCTTAAATGGTGACCTACAAGAAGAAGTCTATATGACTCAACCTGAAGGTTTTGTAGTTCAAGGGCAAGAATAGAAAGTCTGTAAGCTGATCAAATCTCTATATGGACTTAAACAAGCTCCTCGAGCTTGGTATATCAAAATTGATAGTCATCTAGTGCAACATGGTTTCAGAAGAAGTCCTGCAGATTCTAATCTATATATCAAGAACAATGGTTCTAACATAGTAATTTTAGTACTATATGTGGATGATCTGATCATAACAGGCAGTTCAGAGAGTATGATCAAAACAGTAAAGGAAGATCTCAATACCTCTTTTGAAATGACAGATCTTGGACTTCTCCACTATTGTCTTGGTCTAGAAGTAACTCAATACAAGCATTGCATACAAGTTACTCAAAAGAAATATGCCAAGACTCTAATTGATAAGTATCGGATGATCTGACTGCAAGCCTAAAGCTACACCAATGGAAGCAGGACTTAAGTTATCTCGATTCGATCAATCACCACAAATAGATAGTACTCTCTATCGTCAACTGATTGGGAGTCTCATATACCTCACAAACACCGAGGCCGGATCTCAGTTTTGTTGTGGGTTATCTTTCATGATTCATGCAGGATCCTAAAGTTAGCCACTGGAAGGCAGCAAAAAGAGTTCTTCACTATGTCAGTGGTACGACATATATCGGCTTGGAATACAAAAAGAATAACAAATTCTATCTTCAAGGGTACACGGACTCTGACTATGCTGGATCCATAGATGACCGAAAATCAACTGCAGGTTATATTTTTCACCTTGGATCTGGTCCTGTCTCTTGGCATAGCAAGAAGCAACATGTTGTTGCTATCTCTTCTACTGAGGCAGAATATCGAGCAGCTAGTGGAGCAGTCTGCGAGATCATATGGTTACGTCGCATCCTCACAAATATGGGCCTTCCAAAGACACTTCCTTTACATTTATTTTGCGACAATCAAGGTGTTATGAATCTTGTCAAGAATCCTATCTTTCATGATCGCACCAAACACATTGACACTAGGTGTCATTTCATTCGAGATGAGATTCCAAAGCATCATATCCAGCTCCACTACATTCCCACGTGATGAGCAAATAGCGGACATCTTCACCAAAGCGCTTGCTCGAGTCAAATTTGAATTGTTCCGCAATGCTATGTGTAGTCAACATTAATGTAATAAGGGGGGATGTTAGAATATTTATATTACATTAATTAAGTTACCAACATTATAGGAGTGGTACGTAGTTATTTTTTTCCAGTTTAATAACTGCCCAGGTTGGTTCAAACTGCCTCAACGGAGTTTTTGTAAATCATATATATTTTCTCAGAATATGAAATGGAAACTAATGCTTCAGTTCGTAACAAATCCTACTTCTCTTTATAATTATCCCTTAACCCACAAAAGTCTTAGGAATCATTATATTAGTTTCTCTTTCAAAACCAAATTAACATTCAATAACAATACAAGAGAATCCCATACTTCTCTTAAAATGATTCTTTAACTATCACAAGTCTCAAGAATCAAAGATAGTTTCTCTTTCAAAACCAACAAACAATAATCCATTGATTCCTTAACTATCACAAGTCTCAAGAATCAATAATAGTTTCTCTTTCAAAACTAAAATTAAACATTCAAAAAAAATACAAGAGAATCACATACTTCTCTTTATAATGATTCCCTAACTCACAAGAGTCTCAAAAATCATTACATTAGTTTTTCTTTCAAAACCAAAATGTAAACTTTATTTAATCCACTACAATCAAAGTGATTAAATATAATCAAGTACTTTATTAAATGAAATAATCAAAGTACTTAAATAAACAACCTATCATTAAACATAGACAAAGTACTTTATTAAACATAATAATCAAAGTACTTAATTAAACAACCTTTATCTAACAAAAATATATCTATATATTTCACATTATAAAGGTACAACCTCTATCTAAAATAAAGATAGCTTTATCTTTCAATAATAAAGATACAATCCTCTATCTAAAATTAAGATAGTTTTATCTTTCACATTAAAGATACATTATATATCTAATATAAAAGAAGCTTTATCTTTTTCAACATTCAAAACATAACATTCCATACAAGATAATCCCATCCTTATCTCTTATAATGAATCTCTAACTCACAAGAGTCTCGAGAACCGTTATAATAAAATATTAGAATAATACCTTATTCAATTAGCTATAATCAAAGTACATTGCTAAAACTAGCTATAAAAAATATACTTTATTATACAACTATAAACCAAGTAATTAAATATAAGCAAGTACTTTATTAAATAAAATAATCAAATTACTTAATTAAACAACCTATAATTAAATATAGGCAAAGTACTTTACTAAAAATAACTAATTAAATTACTTAATAAAACAACCTATAATTAAATATAGGCAAAGTACTTTATTAAACATAACTAATCAAAGTACTTAATCAATGTACTATCAAATCACTCCATTAATCAATATGAAATCAAAGCACTATAAAACATTTAATAAACTAAAGCACTATATTAATCACAAAAGATATGACACCCCACTAAATGAAGAAATTTCACAATCCCAAGGTGCCACATAGAGAAAACCAAAACTCCAAAATGAAAGACCAAAAAACCAACGGCTAACAGGAAGCACAAATCCAACTTTGAAGGTGAAGGTCCTACCCTTCACTTGAGAGAGGATACTAAGGAACTTGCATCTAAAAACATTGGAAAAAATACAACCAAGCACGCCCAAACATGGTGGCAAAAGGTGACTCCCAATATTCTAGCCATGATCCCACACACTAGGTATTACAATGATTGAAAAACTTTCCAATAGCAATGGATAATCACACACCAATTGAAATGAACTACAAGCAACAAAGATCGGTTTTCACCAACAAAATAGAAGAGCGATGACTCAACACTTCTACACAAGAGAAGGCGAGTAGGTAAAAATCACTCAATGTTTAATGAACATAAACTTAAGAAGGAAAACATCAGGTAAAGGCCATGGCACTAATAATAAATATGCTCCAACAATTCCACTGAAAGGCTAAAAAGGTTTAAAGAGCAAACCAAACAAGGAGAGGTTGGATTCTCGGGTTACATACCAAAACCAGTGCCAAGCAAAAATGCAAGTAGAATATCCAAGCTTAACAAGATATTACTTTATAAATAAATATTTTAGAGATTAATTAAACATGAATCAGAGATCGATGGACGTATTGCAATCACGTTGTCTCCTTCCATGCTCCTCATGAACTTCCTCCTTTTTGCAACCCCTAAAACCTTGCTACAATTAGGTTTAAAACCACAAGTATGGAAGTGAACACAATCATGCATGGAGGTCATTATCCTTGAAATTTCCAAGAAGGCATTACCCAAATGTTGCCACCCTGAACACTACTAAGATAGTGCACTCCTTAATGAGCGAAGCTCATATGCTTAATAGTTTTTTTTTTTTAAGTTGCTTCATAAGTTGATTTAACCTATATTAGCAATAATTATTTTCCTTCAAAGACTAATTGAAAATAATCTATTTAATACCTTATCTAAAGTATTAAAGTTATCATTCAAGCAACTTAATAAATCAAAGGTAATGGAATTACCAATCAATGCTTAACAAAACTATGCATAATATAGATAAACATAGATTTGTGTCAACAACATTGTTTCATACCATTGTTTTATCCCTAAATAGGTGGTCTGCTTTAAGATAGTCTAATGTTATCGTCAACCTGTTAAGGAGACTCATTGCACAAGCAACTTCCTGACCCAATGGTGTGAACACAATAACAAGCAAAATGTAATGCATTTATATTAAATTTACTTATCTAGGTTACCCTAAGTTTTTTATGAACAAGTCATCATCATCATTTTTCCAAATATATCTCCCTTTATAGGTGGTTCACCCATATGGTCCCACAAAAGAGAGCACATAGTCTTGCACCCATAAATGCATCAACAATACCATATTTTAAGCTAAAATATGTGAAATCACCTTATCAAAAGACATTATAAAATATAGCTATGCCATACTATAAACACATCAACACATAGCTTACTATCCATAATGAGTTTTTCTAAGGAGGGGTGTTACAGGTTCCCCAAAAGGTTTTCCCCCTTGATTCATTCAGTGTGGTGGACCATCTAAAGAAGTCCATAATGGCAATGCTTGTTTGGGATGTTTTTGCTATCCCTAGACAAAAGGAACACCTTAGAAGAATCTTGGAAGAAGAGGAAAGAAAGCAAGGATAGCAACAAGCACCTACAAACCTACAAATATCAACCCTAGAAGTAAGAAATCCTAAGCCACCTCCTTTTATCTATCTCTCATCCACAAGGATAAATTAATCCATAATTGTATGATAAATTTAGAAGCAAGCACATTCGTTATGCCAAAAGGAGTGGAGGATGCATTGGGCCTAAAATATTAGCTTGTAAACAAGAGAGTGGTGTAGTTGGATATCTACATTGTCCAAATACTAGGCATCATGGAGGAGCTCTCACTTTCCTTATATGCCTGCTCGAGTATGACGATTGCACAAGATATAATAGTGATTGATCTCCCATATTTTGGCATATATTTGTTAATGGATTTCACTGCTAAGTTAGGAGGGTTTATGTATTTATATTGGTCTCTTATGGTCTTGAGAACTCGATAGGGGACTAGGATTAAGATCCCATCAAAGCCACTCTATTTGTACCACGTTGAACATTTACCCACATCTAGGCCTAACATCAATCATTTTTTGATGATGAAAGAGGAATGGTCTAAATTAGAGTTATCAATCGATGAGTTACATTTATTTATTCCAAAGAAGCAAATGAATCAAAGGACAATTGAAGTCTAGGATTCAGGCCACCCTAAGATGTATTGAGCTACAATAAAGCATTGAAAATCATGTGAACACAAATTCCTAACCTTCATAGGGTCATGTACAATATATATATATATATATATATATATATATATATATATATATATATATATATATATATATATATAAACTAATTTTATTATGTAGGATATCTTCCAAGAAAATCAGCATGTTGAACATTAATGAAAGACTACTCTTAGGATTAATGCAAAGAAACAAAATTGTTAAAACAGTTGTGGTGTCAAAATCACATAGCCTGAAGGGAGGATGAGGATGTCGAGAGCAGGCAGAGCAAAGGAGGCAGGAGTTTCGAAGGAGCGGGAATATCATCCAAGGGAGGGTAGGCTTTCTACAGGTTTCAGGTCAGACGATGATTCAGCCGCAGACTGGAGAGTGGGCGAAGCAGGTGAGGCCTCTTTTGGGGTGGACCCCTTTATCGGTCATGGAAAAAAACCCTCAAACCATGGGGTCCCGAGGGAGGGCCAGGATGGCAGGGCCCATCCTACGCCCGGGAGGGCTAGGATGGCAGGGCCCATCATACGCCCAGGTTCTCAACACCAGGCCCAGGGCCATCCAAACATCTCACAATCTAACCCCCAGAGGCTCAAATCTGGTGATCCCCAAAACCCTAGTGACAAGCTACCTAGAAGGAGAGAAATTCTCCCTTATCAAGAAATTTATAGGAGGTTGGCCGGACATGGAAACGATCAAAAAATGGGCCTTTTCCAAATGGATAACTAGTGGGCATATGGAGGTCATAGCCATGGCCAGAGGGTTTTTTGCTATTAGGTTAAACAATCCCAAGGACACATGCAAGATATTGGCAGGAGGGCCCTGGTTCCTAGGGCATAGAATCCTGTTCATTCGTCGATGGGTGGAGGATTTCGATCCTAAAACCTAGGACATTAAAACAGCTCTGATCTGGTTTAGGCTTCCTAACCTCCCCATCCACCTCTGGCATGAAGATATTCTTCGGGGCATATCTAAAATGATAGGCGATCTTGTGGCCATCGACCCTGCCACCAAATCTCGATCACACATGGTCCATGCTAGGATTTGCATCAACGCTAACCTAGCCTCTGAGCTACCTACCTTTGTCAACCTCATCTACAAAACCTCCTATAGAAGATGCCAAGCACTTGAGTATGAAAACAAACCTGCTTTCTGCATCTAGTGCCATTCCCAGGGGCATCTTAAAAATCAATGTCCGTCTCTTAGAGACCAGCCCACCAGAGGTGTCAGGGATCCACCCCATGAAACCCTTCCTCTTAGGCCCTCGAAGTAGATCTTCCAGAAGACCACACCAGAACCACCCTCTTAGGAACAGGAAGAGAAACTAGAAGCAGAGGGTGGCAAAATCAACGACCAAGTCAAGGTCAACCTGACCCTCCCCCTGATCATCACCAAAGCCCTCGGGGCCAACTCGGACCTCCTAGGCTCAACTTTCGAGGATCGATCCCCCTCCCCTCCCCCTGCCTCAAAAATACCTAGCTCAGCCTTGGAGACCCACTATCACCCCTTTTATGAAAATCAAAGCCCTCCAATCAATCCACATGCAGAACGCTTCAGCCCCAAGAACACCAAAAGAAAAAAGCATGTCATTGACTATGGTTTGATCACAAAGAGGGGGAGGCCTACAGGTTTGGATCAAAGGACAAAATAGGCGAAGGAAGCCATTGCCAACAGAACTCAAGCAACCATGTTCTTTGGGGTGAGTGAACCCAGGGAAGATGATCCAAAATGAACCAAACCTCCGACCCAGCAAGGGAAAGGGAGCAAGAAAATTCACAAAAAATTATGATGAAGATTCTCTCATGGAATGTGAGAGGACTCAATGCGGTGGCAAAAAAATGTCTTGCTGCAAACTTAAGAAAAGATCACCAACCTACTATTCTCATGTTCCAAGAAACCAAAAATGATGATTCGTTATCCCCAAAATTAGCTAGGGTAATATGGAAGGATGGCAATGTCTTGTTTAGCCCAGATTGTGGCTCTACGAGAGGAATCATGGTCCTCTAGGAACCGACTTGTGTTGAAGGAAGACTTTTATCCTACTCTGATAGGATCATCAACATCCTTTTTCATTGCAGGATCCGTAAGTTCACTTGGGTTCTCACCAATGTTTACACTCCCAACTCCCCGTTGGATAGAGTAGGACTATGGAACACCATAACCCAGATGAGGGGATCCTTCCCCAACTGGTCGTGGTTGTTAGGCGATGACTTCAACAACCCCTTATTCCCTTTCGACAAAAATGGTGGACAAGGGTCCATCAGCAGAAGCATGGAGGATTTCAGCGAGTTTCTATCCTCCAACGAGCTTTTTGACATTCAACTCAAAGGGGCAAACTACACTTGGAGCAATAGGAGGACCGGGGACGGGCTGATTCAAGTTAAGTTAGATCGCTTCCTTATCTCCAATGAGTTGATCCCAGTGTTTGGGGATGCCACCCTAACCACACTCCCTAGGATTGGATCTGACCACAACCCCCTCCTTTTGGAAGTGGGAGCCAGCCCAGTCTTCAAATCCCCTTTTCGGTTTGAATCCATGTGGATTCACCACCCCGAACTCCGACAACAGATTCATACCTGGTGGCTTCAGCCTTTCAGAGGATCCCCGTCCAGTCAGCTAGATCAAAAGCTCAAATGGATTAAAGAAAAACTCAAAGTTTGGAATAAGGAGACCTTTGGGAACATCTTCCTGCAGAAAAAGTCGATCTCTGAGAGACTCTAGGTTATTGAAAAGCAAATTGAATCAAGGGACAGTTGTAGTGCAACCTGAGAGGAAGAAAGGACTATTCTTGTGGAGTTACACAATATTCTAGCCAAAGAGGAAATGCATTGGAGACAAAAGTCTAGAGATTTGTGGATTAAGGATAGTGACTCTAATACAAGGTTATTTCATGCCTCCACTCTCTGCCACATGGGGGCCAACAGAATCAAGGAAGTTACCCGACTGGACGGATCCTCCACCCATGATATTTTTGATATAAGTGATGAGGCATCTCTTTATTTCCAATATCTTCTTGGTGGCCCTTCCCCCCTTGATGATGAGGCAATGAATTCCCTCCTATCCAATATCCCAACCATTGTCTCCCCTGAGTCCAACACTGCCCTCTCCAAGGTTTTCACCCAAGAGGAAATTAAAGAGGCTCTCTTTGCCATGCAACTTGACAAGGCCCCTGGCCCCGATGGATTTCCCCCTGATTTTTCCAAACCTTTTGGGATATCATGGGGGAAGAGGTCAGTGAAGTGGTCAGGGATCTTCAAACCTGTAGAGCTATTCCTCGCAAAGTTAATTCAACCTTTATTGCTCTTATTCGTAAGTCCCCTACTTCCAAGTTCATGTTAGACTATAGACCTATCAGCCTCTGTAATGTTCTATACAAAATTCTAACTAAATCCATGGCCAACAGGATGAAGAGGATCCTCCCCTCCATCATCAAACCCAACCAGGGTAGCTCTGTCAAAGGTAGGAGTATCCTAGATGGAGTCATCATGATCCACGAAACTCTCCATTCCAGCTCCCTGGCCAAACGCCCAGCCTTCTTCCTCAAGCTCGACATGAACAAGACCTTTGACAAGGTAAATTAGGATTTCCTCTCCAAGGTCCTCCTCAAGTTTGGGTTTTAGCATACCTGGGTAAAGCTGATCAAAAAATGCATATCTTCCTCTTGGTTCTCCTTCCTGGTCAACGAATCCCTCGCAGGTTTTTTCCCCAGCACCAGAGGCCTCCGACAGGGTGATCCTATGTCTCCCATTCTATTCATAATTCTTGTGGAAGCCCTTGGAAGAGCCTTCAAAGCTTCCCAAATCAATGGGACCATCTCTAGGATCCTAGTAGCTTTAGGCACCAGAGCAGTTTCCCATCAACAGTTTGTGGATGATACCATTATGTCAACAACTTCTTCGGTTCTTTAGGCAAAATCCATCAAGCGCATCCTCCTTATTTATGAAAGAGCTGCTGGACAAAAGGTTAACTTCATCAAAAGTAAAGTTTTCTTCCTCCACACCCCCCTGATCCAGAAAATCAAAATAGCCAGGATCCTCGGATGCACTATTGACCATCTTCCCTCAACCTATCTGAGGCTGCCCCTGTTTAGTGGATGCTCCAAAGAGGGCATGTGGAATGTCATCCTGTAAAATATTCAAAAAAAGTTAGCAGCTTGGAAATGGAAGCTCCTATCACAAGCTACCAAGGCCACCCTTACCATGGTGTATCTCCAAGGGATCCCCATCTACTTCATGTCAGTGTTCAAAATTCTCCAAACAGTTTGCCGCAAAGTTGAACAAGTGCAAAGCAAGTTCCTCTGGTCTGGCTTGGGACAAAGTGTGCAAAACCAAAGACCAAGGGGGTCTAGGATTTAGAAAGCCCTCAAAAATGAATGATGCCTTCTTTGGTGACAATGTGACCCAAATATTCTACTTCTTACAACTAAAAATAACACTTTGACCTGTTGGCATAAAGTTGATTCTGAAACAAAAGTTGTAGGGTCTAATCCAAATGTTGGAGATGCTCCTCCCATGAATGACTATAAATCAAATTATCATCAAAGAAGACTAGAATAAATTTATGAAGTGTCAAAAAATGAATTTCATCAAACTCTTAAAAGTGTAAGGTACATTGGTTAAACCAAATGGTATAATCAAGAATTCATAGTGCCCTTCATGAGTCCTAAAAGCAGTTTTGGGAATTTCCTTGTCCGTGATTTGAATATAATGGTATCCCAACTATAAATCTAATATAGAGAAATATTGGACACCATGCAACTCATATAACGATTCATCAATTACTGGAAAGAGAAAATTATCTTTAATAGTAATTTTATTCAGTTCTCTGAAATCCACACAGAACCACCAAGACCCATATTTTTTCATACCAACAACATTGGAGAAGAATAGGGACTAATGCTAGGGAAAATAACCCCTACAACACAAAATTCCTATAATATTTTCTCAATTTCTATTTTTTGGATATATGGATACCTATAAGAGTGGACATTTAGAGGAATACTGCTTGGAATAAGTTGAATCAACTTTTTAAAGGAAGGGTGGATAGGGAGAATAGGCATGGGTATTTTAATTTTATCGTGAGCCTCTCCATCTATAATCAACTGCATGGTTGTGATTACAACAAGGGGGTAGTTCCTTGGGTTCCTCAAAGACTGTGGTATGTTTTGCAATAAATTTTTTACTTCCTCTTGATGGTCCTTATCCCATAATCTATAGCTTATATAGAAAATAGTCAAGTCACAACTACATGGGCTCTCCATCTTATGAGATGAAATAAATTGAGTAGCCCCGACCTTCATGCCCCTTAAGGTGTATTCGATTCCCTGCTGGCTAAATTTCATTCATAGCTTAGAAAAATCCCATACTACTAGACCCAACATCCTCAATTATGATGCTCCTAAAACAATATTACATCCACCTAGAGTTGGGGAAAACATATTAACCTTAAAGATTATAGTCTCCTATTTGTATCTTGATATTTCAATAATTTTAGTTACAAGGCAAAGTTCCTCCACTATAAATCATGACTTCAAAGGAGTTACAAGTATTACTATAATAATTCCCTTGCTTTGCCACCATTGGGTCAATAAAGTTATGTATGCTCCTAGAGCTAATAAGAATTGTTGTTCTTTGAAGTGTCCTATCACCTTCAAGATATAGGAAGTTGATATGCCCATTAAGGCATGCACCAAAATTTCTTGTTAGGATTTTTTTAGGACTTTGGTTGTTTTGGGTGTTCCTCTTCTGGATGATCCTCTTCCACCTTTGAATATTAT
The DNA here is from genome assembly GCA_028583015.1 of Wollemia nobilis. Lineage (NCBI taxonomy): Eukaryota > Viridiplantae > Streptophyta > Pinopsida > Araucariales > Araucariaceae > Wollemia > Wollemia nobilis. Next base: position 26,874,328 of record JAQPPZ010000856.1, on the reverse strand, counting down.
GTGGTTTTTGTCTCATCCAAATCAAGTAAACACAATTTTTGATGCACACATTTATGTCTCGGGTAGCACTTCTCATCATAGTTATAACATAGCCCTTGGGATCTTCTTGCATCCATCTCTTATTATGTCAATTTTTTGATGGTAGGAGATTTATTGGGAGGATTAAAGGTTGGTTTATATGAAAATGATGGTTGGGATGAAGATAATTTAGAGGTACATCCTTGAGCCTTAAATTTTTCTTTTGCCAATCTAGCCAATGCTATTTCCTGTTGTAATATTTTTGGCCTTAACTTCAACTTTAATGTCATCCTTCAAACCACTCACAAAACAACTTTGAAATAATCTAGGAATGAAACCAGTGGTATGATTAGATAATTTTTAAAACTGAGTTTGATAGTCTCGAATAGTTGATGTTTGTTTGATTTTAGAAAGGGTTCCTATAAAATATTTAATCTCACTAGGACCAAATTGAGTGAGTAATTGTTGCTCAAATTCAAGCTAAGTAAGCTTGGTGTTTGCTTTTCTGAGCCACTGAAAACCACTATAGGGCATCTAAATCAATATTGAAAGAGGTAATTGTGAGATGCATATACTAAACAATATGAAGACTGAAATATTGTTCTACTCAACACATCCATCCCTTCAAATCCTTTCCATCAAACTTTGGAAAGTCTAATTTGGGAAGTTTAAATCCATTATTATTGTGGGCTTCTCGATCTTGGTTCCTAGTGAAGATTTTATTGTATAATATTACATTATTTGGTACATGCTAATGTAACCCCATGGTACCTTCATGGTACACCTTGCAAATATTATACTAGGGTCAAGTCTTAGACTAGAGTATGAATAAATATTTTATGTAATGTAATAATGTGTAGGAAATTCACAAGTTTTATGTCAGTGTGTATGTGCAAGAAATGCACAAGTGTCATGTGAGTAAGTGTGCAAGTTTGATGTGTGTATATGTGCACGAGTGTCTTATATGTAAGTGTTCACAAGTGTCCTTATATTAGAGAGTGCTAAGTGAAGAGTCATGTATATTTTGTTAGAGTATATTACATTATTTGGTACATGCCAATGTACCACCTTAGGTCTTGTTGGAACAAAATCTACCTTCGGTTAATAGTGTTGCGCCTTAGACTTTGCCAACATTGAATAGACAGATCTTGCTTGAGATCATCTGTCTAGTCTCCAGAGAAGGTTGGTTCCTTTGAGTTTTTTAGAGAAAAGGGGAACAAGAGATAAGGGAAATATAGCCTAAGCTAGAACTTTTATATGGTGCAGATTAGACAACAACAAAGACAGATTTACTTACTTCTATCCAAAGCATTTAAACACATTTCCATGCAAAAATTATATAATTTCAGATATGATTTCTAATATTTTGTTTAACATGCATATATATTAGATTCTTATTCCAACAATATGATTTATGTATTGCGAAAGTTCAGATATAAGAACAGACTCAGTTTACACGCATGTTAAACGAAATATTAGAAATCATATATGAAATTATATAATTTCTGCATGGAAATGTGTTTAAATGCTTTGGATAGAAGTAAGTAAATATGTCTTTGTTGTTGTCTAATATGCACCATATAAAATTTCTAGCTTAGGCTATATTTCCCTTATCTCTTGTTCCCCTTTTCTCTAAAAAACTCAAAGGAACCAACCTTCTCTGGAGACTAGACAGATGATCTCAAGCAAGATCTGTCTATTCAATGTTGGCAAAGTCTAAGGCGCAACACTATTAACCGAAGGCAAATTTTGTTCCAACAGTTTTTGGCATGCCCGGTGGGACCAACAATCCCACAGTATTGTATAAGTTTTGGTGTTTTACCTTAAGAGCCTTTTTGTTTAAAAATCTCAAGAAAAACCACCTGGCGACTCCGTTGCAATTTAGACCATAAAAGAAAGACCTTGTCTAAAAACCTTCTGGTTATATAGCCATATGATAACCAGATCCCGAGCTAGAAACTTCGAAGAACCTATCGAGTTCTTTGAACTACATCTCGAAAGCCTAAAAGCACACCCTATGCTAGCCGCACGATCAAATCCGCCCGACACCATTAGCACCTCTTTAACACCCGTTGTAGGAGCATCTGCAAGCAATCCCATAGCGGTTGTAACTCCTTTAGCAATCATGGCAGCCGCCCTGCCCCAGCGCATCTTGTGTGGAATCAAACTGGCCCTTTGAACTTGGGAACACACCACCAAATTCCACAAGCTGCACTAAAAGCATTACCGACCTTTGATGGAATAGGCAAAATAGCAGATGAGCATTGTTTAGATGTATCATCGCTAGCATCTATTTACAACATCACTCAAGAAGATGTAATGGTCAGATTGTTGATTATATCTTTGAAAGGAAAGATGCTCTATTGGTACAGAGCGCTTCCCGCTGGATCCATTACTTCTTGGGCAGTACTGGCCGATCGTCTGGTCGATGAATTTAATATACATGCGGATCCTTTCACATTGCTGAATCAATTCACTGTCATTGAGAGGCATCCACAAGAAGAAATCCAAGATTTCAACATCAGATTTACCAGAACTCGTGATAGAGTACCGCAAGGCCTAAAGCCCATGGAAGAACAAGCTATATGCTATTATTTAAGGGCTTTTGATTCAGATCTCAGTATGATAATAAGGCAATCCCGTGTAACCACTTTTCCTGGGATCTATGTAGAGGCAGCAAAGGGCGAAGCTGATCTCATTGCTACAAAAAGATATCCATCAAAGAGTCTATTGCCAATTTTACCAGAGCTTTCCCAAGCATCAATTTCTAAACTGCCTGTACTCCCATCAACGCAGGCCCTCCCAGCTATAGCCGCACCTCCTACATTCCTTGCATTACCAGCTACACCCCTTGCATCAGCTCCCCCTAGTGATCAATACACGACCATAATTGATACAATGAAGACATTGTCAAATGAAATGGCATCCATGAAAAAGAGAGAGGTTGAAAGGAATTTTTTGCCAAGGAGGTTCCCTCAGGTAACAAGAGATGCAACACAATCAAGCAATAGGGGACAAGAGAGACCGAGCACGGTATATACAAATGAGACAGTGGAGGCCGAGGAGCCTCCCACTGATTCTAACTTTTGGTGTACTACATGTAACGATCCACATGGGGAAAGTTCGTGTATGATACACCAACATTATGTACAAAGTATAGCAGTTGAAAAGAGTAAAGAAAAAATGAAAGGCCATGTAAATATAATTAGAGAGAAGGACCACAACTTCATGATGCCTACGGTAGAACAGGTTTCAGTTTTGACAAGATCAGGTAAGAAACCACTGCAAGCAGACCCTAAAGAGCTTCAGCCATTGAATGTTTCCCCTGCTCCCAAGGAAGTTCCCAAAGAAACTCCTAAGGGAAGCCTCCCTCAGGAAAGAAAATATTGGTTTCCAGCCAAAATTCAAGGGCAAGAAACACACAAAGAATTTATTCCTCGGGGGGAAAATGAAACCCAAGAAAAGGCTAGGGAAAGGTTGAGATTCCCCTCACTGACAAAAAGGCAAAAAACTGAAGCTACCCAGGGATACAAAAATAAATATGAAACTTTTGCCAAAGAAAGAGAAAGGATAGTTGATTCACCTACATTCAGTATAGTAGAGGAAATGAAAAAGACTCCTTCTAAGGCAAGTATGTATGATGCTCTTCAAATCCTAGGTCAAATCGATCTCCTACAGGAATCCCTAAGAACAATGAAAAATGGAGGTGGGACTGCATCATCTTCAAAAATGGTTCTAACGAACTTGACGTCTGCCATTGGTAAGAACAGGCCACCACCCTTTTATTTGTCCCTTCAAATGGAAGGATGGGTTGTCCACAAGCTGCATGATAGATTCAAGCGCTGCTACCACTGTGATACCCAAAGAAGTATGTGATATTATGGGAATGGAGTACACTAGGAGCAGCGTAGGCGTCCTACAGTTAGATGGTACTCCAGTAAAAACTATAGGAGTGATAAAGGATATTCCCATACGGCTGCATAAAATGCCTCAGATGACAGTCATACAAGAGGTAGTAGTCGTAGACTTGGAGCCCTATTTTGGTATGTGTCTATCCAGAGAGTTCACAACAAAGATAGGAGGATACTTATCCTTAGATTATTCTCATTTGGAGATACCTTTCAAAGGTAGAAGGGTCAAGATTTTTAATGAGAAACCATCGACGTTTCATGTAGAAAATATTGGTGAAACTGACCGTGTAAATATGATGATCGAAGAAACAATAGAAGAAGATCTAATGGAAGAAACATTAGAAGAGCTCCAAGATGAGGACGAGTTTTCTCTATAGAATTTTAATGCCATGATAGAAACAGAAATAGGAAACTATTCTATTGAGAAACCAAAAAGAAAATTGATACCCTCCCTAGAAAAGGATGGTTCTGTGAATCAATTGTGGAAGCTTTTCTTTGATGGGGCTAGGTGCAAGAATGGAGCTGGTGCCGAAATAGTTTTGATTTCTCCCACCGGAGAGGAAAAGGTTTTCTCTTACAGGTTGACTTGGAGTTGCTCCAATAACGCAGCAGAATATGAGGCCCTATGCTTAGGGTTAAGAAAGGCTGAGAAATTGGGAATCAAACAGTTACTCATCTATGGAGATTCAGAACTTATTGTGAATCAAGTCACCAAAAAATGTATAAGTAAACAAGATTATTTGAAGGCTTACAGGAACAAAGTGTGGGATCTCTTAGAGGCCTTTGAGGCCCTAAATATAAAGTTTATCCCTAGAGAACAGAATACCCACGCAGATTTGTTAGCTTCAGTGGGAGCTAATTTTTGTCCTGTAAGTAATGTTATTCAGAAGTCTAAAACTGTTAGACTTATATAGAGGCCTTCAGTGCCTGATAAAAATATTTTTTGGCAAGTTTTTGAAAATGATGAACAGATACTTAATTTCTTAATCCATGAAATGAATTGCTCAGCCAACCGGGATCTACGGGATGAAGAGGAAGAGGATATTATTCAGTTAAAAAACAATCATATTCCTAAGGGTCTCATCACCCTTGAAAGCCTGTTTGATAACAATGATAGAGCAGTTGGCCAAAAAATCAAGGTCGATAAAAGAAGATACAAAGATGTAGAGTTGGAGCCAGGCAAAATGATTAAGGTTGGAATCAGTTGTACAAAAGAGGAAGTGAACCAGATCAGAGAATTGTGTAAAAAATTCCCTGACATCATAGCTTGGGTGTATAGTGATCTAAAAGTGTACAATAAAGATGTTATTCAACATACCATAGAATCAAAAGAAGGAGCTAAGCCTTTTAGGCAAAAGCAAAGACCAGTGAATCCGAAGATAGAATCTTTGATGAAACAAGAACTGCTAAAACTCCTTCAAGCTAAAATAGTATACCCTGTTAAACACTCCACCTAGGTGGCAAACTTGGTACTAGTCAGGAAGAAAAATGGAGATATCAGATTGTGTGTAGATTTCAAAAATCTGAACAGAGCATCACTCAAAGATCATTACCCGCTACCTCAGATTGACCAAATGCTACACACAGTTGCAGGAGTAATGCAACTCTTACGGTTAGAAGAACAAAGAGAGCAATCATACAATCACAATCGAAGCATATGGCGGATCATCGAAGGATGGTTCAACAAAAAGACAACTGCAAAAAAATTTATAGTGGGAGACTTGGTTTTGAAATGGAATGTAAAGAAAGCTAAGCGAGGTAACCATGATAAATTCGATGCTTTCTAGGAGGGACCATTTGAAATTGTTTCAGAGAAATAGTTCAATGCTTTCGAGTTGAAAGATCAAGATGGATTGGTTCTTCCCATCACGGTGAATGCATTTCACCTAAAGTTATATTTCTGTTGAGAAAGCAGAAAAGGAATTATATGTACAGTATAATATAAGTATATTCAGACAATATTTGTAAATATTACCATTTTTCGGCCTTAACAAAAAAATTTCGTCGCGACCAATCAGAAGTCGACATTTTTTTTGAATAGAGATACTAAGGTATAAAGGGAGTTTTGACGAGGTAATGTTCACGTTTAATCTAAGTGCATTTTCCTGTGTTCTTTGTCTTTCTCTGAAAGATTTTTTTTACAACTGCGTTGTTGACTCCGTTTCCCAATGGATGAAGGCCTGGTTCAAAATTTTTGCAAGCAAAAAATCCCCCGAAAGGCGCCAAGAATGTTAGTCAAAAAGTGACTAACTAGAGAAAAATAGCTGATGCACCTTTTTGCATATTTTCCAAGAAGACCGAAGTGGCCCATATGCTAAAGATCAAAGAAAAAGCAAAACACCGCAAGGAGGAAAAAGTGTCGCGATATCGCGACATGTTGCATTTTCACGGTCCAAAGCAAAGAGAAAGAGCAAGGAGGAAAAAGTGTCGCGATATCGCGACATGTTGCATTTTCACGGTCCAAAGCAAAGAGAAAGAGCAAGGAGGAAAAAGTGTCGCGATATCGCGACATGTTGCATTTTCACGGCCAAAAAAGAGAAAAAGTGTCACGATATCGCGACATGTTGCATTGTCGCGGCCAAAAGGGAAAAAGTGTCACGATATCGCGACATGTTGCATTGTCACGGCCAAAAGAGAAAAAGTGTCACGATATCGCGACATGTTGCATTGTCGCGGCCAAAAGAGAAAAAGTGTCGCGATATCGCGACATGTTGCATTGTCGCGGCCAAAAGAGAAAAAGTGTCACGATATCGCGACATGTTGCATTGTCGCGGCCAAAAGAGAAAAAGTGTCGCGATATCGCGACATGTTGCTTTGTCGCGGCCAAAAGGGAAAAAGTGTCGCGATATCGCGACATGTTGCTTTTCGCGAGGAAAAAGTGTCACGATATCGCGACATGTTGCATTTTCGCCAAAAGACAAGAAAGAAAAGTGTCGCGATATCGCGACATGTTGCATTTTCGTGGTTGGAAGCGGCAGAAGAGCAAGGTAAGAGACGAATGTCACGATTTCGTGACATGTCTCATTTTCACGGTGGGAGGCAACAAAAGAGCAAAGTAAGAGATGAATGTCACGATTTCGCGACATGTCTCATTTTCGCGGTGGGAGGCAGCAAAAGAGCAAAGTAAGAGACGAATGTCACGATTTCGTGACATGTCTCATTTTTGCGGTTGGAAGCGAAAGAGAGCAAAGCAAGAGACAGAATGTCATGATTTCGTGACATGTCTCATTTTCACGACGGGAGGCAGCAAAAGAGCAAAGCAAGAGACGAATGTCACGATTTCGTGACATGTCTCATTTTCGCGGCTAGAAGCGACAAAAGAGCAAAGCAAGAGATGAATGTCATGATTTCGTGACATGTCTCATTTTCACGATTGGAAGCGACAGAAGAGCAAAGCAAGGAAAGAATGTCACGATTTCGTGACATGTCTCATTTTCACGGCTGGAAGCGGCAGAAGAGCAAAGCAAGGAAAGAATGTCACGATTTCGTGACATGTCTCATTTTCGCGGTTGGAGGCGGCAAAAGAGCAAAGCAAGGAAAGAATGTCGCGATTTCGCGACACGCCAGCTGTAAAGGAATAAAATGTATTTTTGGCAATCAAAGGCATGCACTGACACCAAGAAGTGATTTCTGACATGATTATCAAAAATCTAGGATAGAGCAGGCTTGCTAGATGATTGAAAATGTGACAGGCTCATCTAGAATTTAATTAGCAGAGGAGATATCTAATTCATAGAAGACTTGTTGTATTATTAGAAACTGCAGATGATTGCTTGTAAAATAAGTAAGATGTACTTAGAAAAAGATACTCTTTTAGGGTATATATAGGGGTGAGCGACTCCAGAAAAAAGGTCGGCTCTTGGACGTTTACAAGACTGAATGCATGTACTTCGAATACAAGCAATAAAATCACATCTCCCATTGGCTTCCGGTTCATATCGTGCAAGTGTATGTATTAATGTTCTTTATTTCTGCTTACAATATTGAATTGTAAATTGAGTCTGTTCTTATATCTGAACTTTCGCAATACATAAATCATATTGCTGGAATAAGAATCTAATATATACGCATGTTAAATGAAATATTAGAAATCATATCTGGAATTATATAATTTTTGCATGGAAATGTGTTTAAATGCTTTGGATAGAAGTAAGTAAATCTGTCTTTGTTGTTGTCTAATCTGCACCATATAAAAGTTCTAGCTTAGGCTATATTTCCCTTATCTCTTGTTCCCCTTTTCTCTAAAAAACTCAAAGGAACCAGCCTTCTCTGGAGACTAGACAGATGATCTCAAGCAAGATCTGTCTATTCAATGTTGGCAAAGTCTAAGGCGCAACACTATTAACCGAAGGCAGATTTTGTTCCAATAGGTACATAACTAGAGTAGGAGTTTACTTTAGAGTAAGGTTTGAGTAGTTACTTCAAGCAAGTAATAAATGCACAAGTGTTAGAATGTGCAATGATGTAAATGTGCATGTAGTCCACATGTACATGAGTCATAGGATAGGTAGATGAAGAGTCATGGGTAGAGTAAAGGCCAAGGCATATATCTTCCTATATATAGGCCTTTAAGGTATAGAGTGAGAGAGAGACAATGTTACTATAGAGAGGTAGATTATAGTAGTGAGTAGGTACAATGTAGTTCTTCATTAAAATTTTAGAGTGTTCAAGTCCTCCATTATATTGCATTGTACTATTTTTATGAGCTTTCATTAATGGCATATTATTGAGTTATTGCAAAAGTTTATCTCATTATTTTCCTGCATATTATAGTGCCATTATCATATAGTTATCATAGCTTACTTATTTCACATCTTGTGGTTGTATTTCCTTCAATATACATCCTCAAAAGCTAACAATGGTATCAGAGCACATGATAGATCAATAGGAAATAGAGAGAGCCACAAGAGAGATTGAGAGGAGATCAAAAATCTCATTTTTAAAATTTTTAAAAATTGCATTTGGCTAGAGTCTTTCCATAAGGTTGCAAAAAACTCGTGAAGACTAGGACTCAACATTAATTCCACTAGATTGAAAAATCAACTAGTGAAGATTGATTATCTCTAGATTTAGAGTTTCTTCCATTACAGTTTCTAATACTTTGTTGTAGGAAAAGGAGATTCAAAGAAAGTTGGGAAGCTTCCTACAAAGAGCTAGGAAGAATATCTTCTTTGGAATCAATCTAGTAGCTGAAGCAACAAATGAAATATCGAAGATTTGGAGACCTAAGGAAAAGGTCCTATTACAAGATTGTAGACCTACAGATTGCAGAAGAGAGAAAAAGGCCAAAGAAGCCTTATTGCAGATTGAAGGAAGAAGAGACTCCAGAGAAGAGTCTAGGAGAAGATTGAAGATTGGTGATCTCCATTGAAGATTGAAGACTACAGATTGCATATTGAAGGAGGAAGAGAAAACAACTCAAGAAGCTGAAGAGACCCACAAGAGGTCCCATTGAAGAACTTCTAGTCTTGGAAGATTGAAGATTGAGAAGGACTAGCAAAAGTCCTATTCTAGATTCTAGAAGTAGCAGATTGAAGAGATCAAGGAAGGTCTCATTGAAGTCTTGAGAAGAAGACTAGAGAAGCTACAAAAATTTGAAGACCCTAGAGAAGAGGTCTCAAGGAAGGAGAAGGCTAGGAAAGCCCCATTGGAGGAGATTTCAAGAGAACTCAAGAAGAAGTTCCTAGTAGTGAATAATTTGGGATAATTATCACCATCCAAACAACAAGCCCAAGGGAGAAGGATTTGGCAAGGAGTTTGCCAAATTTTGGAGGAGAATAGTGAAGACCTCAAGACATTTAGAATCTTGAGAAGAAGGCCACTAGATAGGCCAAGATTGAAGTCAGAATTCGACAAGGAGGTTGAAGGAGAAAGGAGTTAGAAGAAGCCACCAAATCTGAGAGATTTGGAGATTTCCATTGAAGGCTATTTTGGAGAAAGGATATTGTTGGTTTTATAGCATAAAATTGAAGGTTTCTTGAAGGAAAATCTCAGTTGCAATTTGGAGGAGTTTCCTACCAAATTTGTGAGATTCAAGGACAACATTTCGGAGGAGAAATTGATTGCTTTACAATAGATTCGAGTAGAACAAGAAAGCAACAATAAGGGCAGCATTACTAGCTGCTAAGTTTCAGATTTCAAGAGAGCATCCTGAAGGAGAATTAAAGCCACCAAACTACACTTTCGGGCAGCAAGTTAGAGGAGTTTTAAAGCTGCAAATAGGTGAGCTAAAGAGCTATTTTGGACAGCAAGGAAGAGCTACGATTTCATCCATTACAAGGCAACAATTAGGTGATTCAAATCACCAAGATATCCATCATCTATAGAGGTCATTAAGGTAAGCAACTTTGGTGCAAAAGGTTCATTATTTGAACTTATTTTGGTTCATTATTAAGTTTCATTAAGCACCATATTAGAGTTTAAAAGTTGCAAGGAGAAGGTTGCATATTAAAGTCTTCAAGGGAGTGCAGAAGATAGTTTCTACAAGGGTTAAAACCTGCACATCAAAAATAGGAGTTAGATATATTTCAAGAGAAAGAAAATATCAACATCCTATCTTTTACTAAAAATAAAGAAGACATTACTCTTAAGTGAAGGTTGCATAGATTAAGAGTTCATTTAAAGGAGCAATAAGGAGAAATTACTATTGCATCATACTAGTTATTAAAGGTGCATTAAGTATTCAAGTTAAGTTGAAAATTAGTGCAAAGTTAAGCCATTCAAAAGGGCATTTTAGTTGCATGATTAAGAGCTTGGATTCATTAGTGCAAAGTTAACCAAGCAAAGAAATTATAGGAGAGAGTTGTCTAGTAAGGAGGGCAACATCAAATCATTGTTTTCTACCAAGGAGTAGAACAAGTAGCCACCTCATCAAGGAAGAGAGAAATCTTGAAAAATAGAGATTTAAAGACTTCAAAACTTAGGTGCAAGTTAAGATATTTTATTCTAACTATTTGCATTACATTATTGCACCATATCTCTCTTGTCCTACGTAGCAAAGGAGGACAAAATATAGAGTGTCTCAAAGACACTAAAATAGCTAGCAAAGTACATCTACAAAGCAACCATATCATCAAATTAAAGGAGAAAACTTTGAGTGAAGGAAGTGAGCCACTGAAGGGCTCAAGTAGCCAAGTTTCAAGGTGTCTAAAGACACCAAATTCCAGAGCCTACAGCGGTATAACCTGCAGCATCAAGAGTCTACGTAAGGAGCATTACATCCATTGCAAATCTATGTAAAGCAAGAAGGATAGCGCTATGGATAATGTATTGCAAGAAGCAAGTTACAAAAAAACAAGGTGAAAACAAAGGTGCATTACCCAAGCAATAGATGAACTTATAGATAACAAGTATTGTCACATAATAGGGTAGTGGAGCACCATAGAACCACCACTATTGGAGTAAGAATCATCACCTAAGAGGGTAGTGTTGGAGCACCATAGAACCACCATAGCTAGAGCTAACTTCATGGGAGAATAGCATCACCATTCACTTGAGAGAAAGCGTTGAAGACAAGACCCATAGTGCATTCATTGGCAAGAAGTATTCAAGGAATAAAAGATGTTGAAGGTATCCTTACATGCAAGGGAAAGGAGTGCCACTTGCAATCTAGAGCCAAGGCATCTTGTGCCACTTGGCACAATAAAAGAAGGAGCCCATATATTTTCCATAATGCCTATGTAGGAAAGAAGCACCCATGATAAAGTAACATTCATCTTTGAGCATTGAAAGCATCATTCAAAGGTAAGAAGGCATAATAATTATTGCCCATCATTCAAAGGAGGATATGAGCATTGAAGACACCTAAAATAATGCTCATCAAGAACATAACTCCCAAAGCACCATGTGGCTAGAGTCTCAAGGAGCATCAAAGCATATTTAAGCACCCAAAGTTGAAGAGGAATGTAGAGAATTGGAAGCACACAGTCAAGCATTAAGAGTGGAGTCAAAGTGCAATTAAGGAGGAGAAGAAGGTGCCCATGAGCATTAAATGATCTCTGCCATACATAGAAGACCAGGAAATACAACGCTTGGATTGAAGAGTCACACCATAGACCAATCAACATGCATATTCCACATTGCAAGGAAGGTAAAAGACTTATATTATTTAATATTTGCTTTCCTTAAGTTTAGGGAGTTATAAGGTGCTTAATATAAGGTTGAAAGTTATTTATTAATGCATTGAAATATCAACCTTAGAGAGTTAGAAGGCAATTTTAACAAAGGGAGTATATCTTAAAAGATATTACTAAATTGCATGAGATTCAAACATTAAAATATTTGCAAATAATTAATTAAGGAGATATAAGGTTTTCAACATTGGAAAATTGAAATACTAGTTTGCAAATATTATTACTTTCTAAATTTCCAAATTAGGGAGATATAAGGAATACTACACCATACTTTAGTTTCTTGGAATTTAGAAAATTGAACCATTGAAAATTGAAGGATTAAAGAAGCAAAACTATTAATTGCTTGAAAGTTGGAAATTGCATTTTACATTAATCCAACTAAAAGGTCTTGAAGGAAAAGAACCTTATTAAAACTTGAAGGTGCATCATCATTTATCTTTAGCTTTCCACTTACTAATCAATAGGGAGAAATAAGGCAAGATATTAAAGTTGAACATTAGGGAGACAAAAGGAATTCAACTCAAACTAGGAAAGCTAAGCATACTATCAAGGTTCATAGTACATTTAAACACTTGCTAGATAGAAGGTATTTTACAAAACTTGTAAAATTGAAAAGTTCTTAGCAAGGTTGAGCATATACTTAAAACTAGGGAGGTATAAGGTAGTCTACAAATATCATCATGACAACAAATAAATTCATTCTCACTGAATCCCAACTACTTAGAGGTCCAAATTACTCTTCATGGAAAAACAAAGTAAGGGCAATTCTGATAGTTGAAAAACTTTGGGATATAGTCAAAGGAACAAAAGACAAACCTACTTCAGGTGATAGTGAGATTCAAAAGTTTGAAGAAAATGAAGCAAAAGCATTAATGATAATAACTTTTGCCATTACAAATGAAATACAACCCTACATTAGTTCAACAAGAACATCTACAGAAGCATGGAAAACCTTAGCCAAAATATTTGAAGGGAAGAATAAAGCCACTATCTTAAATCTTCAAACTCAATTACATTCTCTGAAAGTGAATAGTGGTGAAAGTATAGAACTATTCCTAAGGAAAGTAGCGGATATAAAAGGGAAATTATTAACCTTAGGAGAAAAGGTTGAAGATAAGTTCCTTTTTCAAGTAACCTTGAGAGCACTTCCAAACAACTACAAGCACTTAGTTACATCTTTACAAATCCTAAGTAAAGATACTTCTTTTGATGAGTTAGTCAATATCCTTCAAGAATATGAGGTGGAAAATATAGTTAAAGATGAAATGACTAACAATGCATTAGTTTCAAAAGATAATCCATAGGAAAATGTTGCCTCATCCTCAAAAGGATGAAGACCATGGAATAACAGATATTGTCAAGTCTGCAAGAAGAAGGGACATAGTACCAACTACTATAGATTCAATCCTAGAAATCAGTATCAAGGAAATAAGAAAAACTATGGAAGCCAACCAAACAAGCCATTCCAACCAAGATAATATCAAAATCAGTATAGTCCACATCAACAACAATTTTAGCATTCATATCCTTCTCAGAATCAATACAATTATCCTCAATTGCAATATCAATAAGGGAATAAAAAAGGGCACTTAGTTCACAAGATCCAAGAAATTCAAGAACTAGAAGAATCTATAGAGGAACATGAAGTTAAAGCTCTCTCAACAAAGATAGCATTTTATGAAGACACTAACTACTTGCTTTAACAGGATACAGACATGGAGCAAAATAAAGAAAGTAGAGAAGGAGAGTACAAATTCCAGAACTAGATGAAGATCCATATTGAAGACTAAAGTCTTCAATACCCAAATAATGTAATACAAGGGGGTGTTAGAGTATATTACATTATTTGGTACATGCCAATGTACCACCTTGGGTACATAACTAGAGTAGGAGTTTACTTTAGAGTAAGGTTTGAGTAGTTACTTCAAGCAAGTAATAAATGCACAAGTGTTAGAATGTGCAATGATGTAAATGTGCATGTAGTCCACATGTACATGAGTCATAGGATAGGTAGATGAAGAGTCATGGGTAGAGTAAAGGCCAAGGCATATATCTTCCTATATATAGGCCTTTAAGGTATAGAGTGAGAGAGAGACAATGTTACTATAGAGAGGTAGATTATAGTAGTGAGTAGGTACAATGTAGTTCTTCATTAAAAATTATGGAGTGTTCAAGTCCTCCATTATATTGCATTGTACTATTTTCGTGAGATTTCATTAATGGCATATTATTGAGTTATTGCAAAATTTTATCTCATTATTTTCTTACATATTATAGTGTCATTATCATATAGTTATCATAGCTTACTTATTTCACATCTTGTGGTTGCATTTCCTTCAATATACATCCTCAAAAGCTAACATATGTGTGCATACAAGGTAGAGATATGTGTATGTAAGTGTCAAGTAGAGAAGCTGAGAGTCATGAGACTTGGCATAAGGAAAAGAATAGTCAAGTAACCAAAGAGTCATTCTACAATGGCTATATATTACTCAATGGAGAAGCATATTGGATATACCATTCATACCATTCGTAGAATTCATAGTGATCGTAGTGATCATAGTGAGTATAGAGAGCATTGTTGTAGAGTTTATGATACATTTGTAAGGGGAAGAGGAGTAATAAATATTACATACATTTATGAGCAACTAATATTGTAAGTTGTACTACATGCTTTGTACATGTATGATTTAGGCTATTACATTCATATTTCTGCATATTAATGAATGTTAGTTGATATATTATAAGCCTTGATTTACATATTAATTGGCTCATATTATTCTTATTTACATCATTATATTGATCTTACTACATTGCAACTATCATATATTTGATCTTGTGAACTTTATCCTATGAGTTTACATTAGTATTAAGGCTTCAAAAGACATCAGTGGTATCAGAGCTATAGAAAGAAGTTTCTTGCACAAGGTAGATTTATTTAGCTACATTTAAAATCAATTTTTGTCTAGTGTGAAAAATTTGGTTTAGAATTTTTCTACTTTAAAAGGAGTTAGAATTGGACTCTATCATAAGGTCAAAGTAAAAAAAAGCTAGAGTCTTTCCATAGTTGTAGAAATATCTAATGAAGACTAGGATGTTGGCAATTTTGGGTACCTTGGGTACATTGCCTTTGCTCTAAGTGTAGATGTTGTCATTGATGTCAAGAAGGTCTTGAAGCAATTTGGTTTGATGTCAAAGAATGTGTTTTGATGAAGGTTTCAGTTTGGACAGTGAGTTTCCAAGAAGATCGAGTAGCCCAGTTGCAAAAGATCAAGAAAAAGACAAGTAAGAAAAAGTATGCAGGCGGCTGAAAAAGCGTCGCGATTTCGCGACATGTTTGAGGAGAGAGAAAGTTTCGGCAAAACTGTCGTGATTTGCGACATGTTTGGAGAGAGAAAGTGCTGGCAAAACTATCGTGATTTCGCGACATGTTTGAGGAGAGAGAAAGTTTTGGCAAAACTATCACGATTTCGCGACATGCTGGAAGGCAGAGACGAAGCAGGCAAAACTGTCACGATTTCGCGACATGTTGGCAGAGAAGAAGAGCAAGATGGAAAGTGTCGCGATTTCGCGACATGTCGCATTTTCGCGACTCGAACAGTGCAGGAAGGCAGAGAAAGAAAAGTGTCACGATTTTGTGACATTCTACAAAGGAGGCTGTATGGACGAAAAAGTGTCACGATTTCACGACATGTTGTAGAAGAGAGAGTCCACAGTGTGAGCTGTCACGATTTCGCGACAAGATCAAAGAGAGAGAAAGTTATTCAGGAACTGTCACGATTTCGCGACATGTTGCAAAGTTCCAAGTGAGGACTGTCATGTTTTTGTGACATGCTGCAGAGGTCAAGGTGAGGACTATCATGATTTTGTGACATGTTGAAAAGCTCAAAGTGACAACTGTCATGATTTCGTGACATGCAGCAAAGGAAAGAGTCTGAAATGATAAGCGTCACGATTTCGCGACAGGTTGAGTTGGCAGCATTCAGTTGGAGAAAGTGTCACGATTTCATGACAGAAACTAGAAGCAGGTCTTCTATAGGAGAAGTGTCATGATTTCATGACAGAAGCAGAGAGGAAGGCTTTGTAGACAAAAGCATCACGATTTCACGACATGTTCCAGTTTCACGGGTGTAAGGCAGAAAGAAGCTCATGGCAACGAAAGTGTCACGATTTCACGACATGTTCCATTTTCGCTAGTGCAAGCAGAGAAGAAGGCCATGAAGTCATAAGGGTCGCGATTTCATGACAGAGTTGAAGATGACGTCAGTAGAAGCAGATGTGTCACGATTTCGTGACAAAAGCAGAGAAGAAGGCAATGGAGTCTAAAGTGTCACGATTTCGCGACAGAGTTGCAGATGACGTCAACAAAAATAGATGTGTCATGATTTCATGACAAAAGTAGAGAAGAAGGCATTGAAGTCTAAAGGGTGTGTGTGTGGGGGGGGGGGGGGGGGGGGGGAAAGGCGAAGTGTCATGATTTCGTGACAAGAACGTAGTCAAGGTAGACAAAGGCAATAAGTGTCACGATTTCACGACAGTAGGCAATAGAAGGTGTACGATAGGCAAAGGTGTCACGATATCACGACATGTTGAAGTTTCACACCAGAAGCTACAAAACCAGAGGCGGTTGAAGGACAGAGTTAACCTTGAGCCGACAAAGTTAAATCTGGGCCGACGCAGCGTAGGGTTTTGCAGCCGACGTAGTTGAAGAGTAATAGCCGACTAAGTTTGAGAGTTTTGATCTTGAAATTTATTCTATAAAAGGAGGGCTATTTTGAGTTTGAAGGGATCGAATGCGAGTATCAAAATTACGTAGGTTAAGTCCGCGGTGCGCAAAGAGCAGTTGTGTCGCATCGATCGAAGTGTGCGTTCGAAGTGTGATTCGTAGATAGAGTGCAGGGGAGAAGTTTGTTCATCGAGAAGCAAAGAGTGTGAAGACTGTGCTGCTGTGTTTGCGAAGAGTGTGCAAAGACTGTGCTACTATTGTTTTGTAGAAGTACATAAGTTGATCGAGTGTTGTTGTGTTTGTGCAGACAGTGAAAAGTTGGTTTCGACCAAGTGCGGCTGTAATAGATAAGAATAGAGGAAGAGGACATAATTGTGCCAGATCGAAGGACTGTGTTTGGTGCAGATAAGAGGACCAGCTTAGGAGGTGAAAGAGTTGAGGACAGAGGTCTCCGACCGGAGCGGGGAAGACAGGTGTCTTCTGTGGATAGAGTTCCACTTGCTAAGGGCAACAGAGGTAGAGGTCTTCTAGAGGATCACCAGTAAGAGCAGAGTTAGGGGAAGGTATCTCCTTTGGGTTGGTGCCCATAAACATTGTAATTGGGAAAGGTTTTCCCAGATTCTGAGTTGATAAAATTTAGTGAAAATTTTATCCGTGGAGTAGCCCGCGTTGGGTGAACCACGTAAATTGTTGTGTCTCTTTGTGGATGATGTGTTGTGCATTGTTTTAATTGCTGCTATTGATACTGCTTTCTATACACTGCTTAATACTGATTTGAAAGTTGATTTTAAAGAAAAAGTAAAAAGTGGTCTTATACTGTTCACCCCCCCTCTCAGTATAAGCTTGTGTTCTTCAATTGGTATCAGAGCGGGTTCCTTCGAAAAGGTTTAACAACTTGAAGGAAGAACTGATTAAGAACACAATGGATTATTCAAGTGGCAATGCAGCACCTATCCTTGATGGATCAGATTTTGGTCTGTGGAGTGCTAGAATGAAGGTTTATCTAATGGCACTTGGTAATGAGGTATGGGAAGTAATTGAAGATGGGTACACTATCCCTGTAAATGGTCCATACACTAAAGAAGATAGGCTCCTACATCATAGCAATTCAAAAGCTATGAATGCAATCTTGAAAGGCTTACAGAAAGTAGATCTTACCAAGGTGATTCACTACAAGACAACTAGTGAAATGTGGAAACAGCTGCAAGTGGTTCATACAGGTGATGCAAATGTCCGAAAGGCCAAATTGAGACACTTTAAAGGTATGTTTGAACAACTCAAAATGAATGATGATGAAAATATCAGTGACTACATGCTTCGTATGGATGAGATTGTTAACTCCATGAAAGACTTAGGTCTTGAACTTGCTGAAAATGATGTGTGTGATAAGATTTTAAGATCTCTTCCTAATAGATTTAGTGAAAATATTTCTGCCATTGAGGAAGCTAAAGATCTAGATAAATTGAAAAAGGATGAGCTCCATAGTATACTTGCAGCATTTGAGCTGAGAACTCAAGTGAAAGTTGATGTCAAGAAAGAGGCAGCCTTCAAAGCTACCAAGAAATCAAAGAGCAAACAGATTCAAGAGAGTGATGAGTCCTCTAGTGATGAAGAGGCATATTACAGCAAGAAAGGCAAGTTTTCCAAAAAGCACAAGAGCATGAAAAACATAAGATGTTTCAACTGTGGGAAGTTTGGTCATTATGCTACTGACTGTACTGTTTCAAAGAATGAAAGTGATGAAGATATACAGGATTCTAAGAGCAAGGATTCTGAAAAGCACAAGCATCACAGGAAGAGCAAAGATGAGTACAACAATCACGGAAAGAGGCATTCTCACAAACACAAGAAGAGCTTCTACCTAGACAAAGCAAGTAAGTGTTCTAGCAGTGATAGTGAAAGCTCTTCTAGTGATAATGAAAATGAGATGTTGTTCATTTCAGAAAAGGAGGAAGAACCGAAACATAAATTCATTGTCATGAAATGTTTTAGATGTGGAAATTTTGGGCACCTTGAGGATAATTGCAAAAATAATGATTTGGTTGCTAGTATGTATGAGGATGCTTCAGAAAACTACAATGAAGATGCATGTATGGTTTTTGAAAAGGGTAGCACCTCTAGTGATAAGAAATCTGAAAAAGGCCTTGATAATTCAAAATGCAATCAAATAGAGGATCTTGAATGTGAACTTACTAATGCTCTTAGTGTTTTGAAAAAGGAAAGAAAGAAGAATGCTAGACTCAAGGATAAGTTAGATGAATGTTGTATGGAGAGAGATGAGCTTATAGAAAGTCTTGACATCTCTATGGCTAAGACACAAGAACTCAAGAATGAGTTAGATTCTAAAATTCTGGAGTATAGTGAGTTAGAACAGAAAATGGCTTCTTTGGAAGAGGAAACTAAAAAATACAAGGATAAACTGTACAGGTTTCAAGAAATCTCCAAAAAGGTTAAGTCTCTCATCAAAGGTCAAAGAAAACCAACGAGATAAAATAGGTCTCGGTTTTGTTGAGCCGCACAAGGAACAGGTTGGGGAATCTAGCAAGAGATTTCAAAAGGAAGAGAGTTCTGATGAAGAAAGTACTTCAGATCATGAGTCCGTAAGTGATAAATGCGCAAAAATAGAAAATAGAATTTTGAATGCCAAGAAGAAGGTTTCGGGACCCAAGAGGTCGAATAAAAGAAAATTTCATGGTAGATGTTTTGCGTGTCACAGGTTTGGTCACATGGTTGTACATTGCATGACTCAAGTGAAGAGAGTAAATGACAGTTTTAGGGGCCATAATTTCTTTCAAGGGTATTGCTACTCTTGTCAACAGTTCGGGCACAAGGCAATTTTTTGCAAGGCAAATAACAGGAACTGGGTTAGTCAAAACAGGCAGATTCAAAGAACAACTATGCCTAAAAGAAATAATATTGTTACTTGCTATAAGTGCAACAATGCAGGTCACACATCCAGACAGTGCAGAGCTGATCTTCCAAGGTACAAGAATAGGAACAGTGGTATAAACAGGTCCAAGGATCAAGGTGTGGACAAGAAAAGAGATGAGAACAAGAACAAGAAAAGTGACAAGAACAGAAACATTGACAAAGAGTTCAAGAGAAGGCCCGACAAAGAAATTGTAGACACTAATGATGATGAGTGCCTAATGGGAGTTTCACTCCCACCCTTGTTTTAAATCACCTCATCAGGAGGTGGGGGAGGGACTAAGCTAAGAAGCTCATTCTTAGTCCCAAGCCCCAAAGGTGACCCTTTGCCATTGATGACAAAGGGGGAGAGATATGAGTAAGGGGGAGAGCTTCATAGTGAAGAAGAGAGCTTCAAGTCAGGGGGAGCAAAAACTTCAAAGGCAGATTCTCAGTTGTTGGATCAGTTGGTTTCAGTTTTGGCTCTTGACTAGTGTTTTCAATTAAGGTTTGCCATCAATGACAAAGGGGGAGATTGTTGGCAATTTTGGGTACCTTGGGTACATTGCCTTTGCTCTAAGTGTAGATGTTGTCATTGATGTCAAGAAGGTCTTGAAGCAATTTGGTTTGATGTCAAAGAATGTGTTTTGATGAAGGTTTCAGTTTGGAAAGTGAGTTTCCAAGAAGATCAGAGTAGCCCGATTGCAAAAGATCAAGAAAAAGACAAGTAAGAAAAAGTATGCAGGTGGCTAGAAAAACTGTCATGATTTTGTGACATGTTTTAGGAGAGAGAAAGTCTTGGCAAAAATATCGTGATTTCACGACATGTTTGAGGAGAGAGAAAGTGCTGGCAAAACTGTCGCGATTTCGCGACATGTTTGAGGAGAGAGAAAGTTCTGGCAAAACTGTCACGATTTCGCGACATGCTGGAAGGCAGAGACGAAGTAGGCAAAACTATCACGATTTCGTGACATGTTGGCAGAGAAGAAGAGCAAGATGGAAAGTGTCGCGATTTCGTGACATGTCGCATTTTCGTGACTCGAAAAGTGCGAGAAGGCAGAGAAAGAAAAGTGTCGTGATTTCGCGACATTCTGCAAAGGAGGTTGTACGGACGAAAAAGTGTCACGATTTCGTGACATGTTGCAGAAGAGAGAGTCCGTAGTGTGAGCTGTCATGATTTCACGACAAGATCGAAGAGAGAGAAAGTTATTCAGGAACTGTCATGATTTCATGACATGTTGCAAAGTTCCAAGTGAGGACTGTCACGTTTTCATGACATGCTGCAGAGGTCGAGGTGAGGACTGTCATGATTTTGTGACATGCTGAAAAGCTCGAAGTGAGAACTATCACGATTTCGTGATGTGCAGCAAAGGAAAGAGTCTGAAAGGAGAAGCATCACGATTTCGCGATAGGTTGAGTTGGCAGCATTCAGTTGGAGAAAGTATCACGATTTCGTGACCGAAACTGGAAGCAGGTCTTCTATAGGAGAAGTGTCACGATTTCACGACAGAAGCAGAGAGGAAGGCTTTGTAGACAAAAGCATCACGATTTCGCGACATGTTCTAGTTTCGCGAGTGTAAGGCAGAAAGAAGCTCATGGCAGCGAAAGTGTCACGATTTCGTGACATGTTTCATTTTCGCTAGTGCAAGCAGAGAAGAAGGCCATGAAGTCATAAGGGTCACGATTTCATGACAGAGTTGAAGATGACGTCAGCAGAAGCAGATGTGTCATGATTTCATGACAAAAGCAGAGAAGAAGGCAATGGAGTCTAAAGTGTCATGATTTCGCGACAGAGTTGCAGATGATGTCAGCAGAAGCAGATGTGTCACGATTTCATGACAAAAGCAGAGAAGAAGGCATTGAAGTCTAAAGCATCATGATTTCATGACAGGAGTGAAGATGACATAAGCAAAAGTCAGAAGTGTCACGATTTCGTGACAAGAACGTAGTCAAGGCAGACAAAGGCAATAAGTGTCATGATTTCGTGATAGCAGGCAATAGAAGGTGTACGACAGGCAAAGGTGTCGCGATATCATGACATGTTGAAGTTTCACACCAGAAGCTATAGAACTAGAGGCGGTTGAAGGACAGAGTTAACCTTGAGCCGACAAAGTTAAATCTGGGCCGACGCAGCATAGGGTTTTGCAGCCGACGTAGTTGAAGAGTAACAGCCGACTAAGTTTGAGATTTTTGATCATGATTTCTACTCTATAAAAGGAGGGTTATTTTGAGTTGAAGGTATTGAATGCGAGTATCAAAATTGCGTAGGTTAAGTCCATGATGCGCAAAGAGCAGTTGTGTCGCATCGATCGAAGTGTGCGTTCGAAGTGTGATTCGTAGATAGAGTGCAGGGGAGAAGTTTGTTCGTCGAGAAGCAAAGAGTGTGAAGACTGTGCTGCTGTGTTTGTGAAGAGTGTGCAAAGACTGTGCTACTGTGTTTTCATAGAAGTACATAAGTTGATCGAGTGTTGTTGTGTTTGCGCAGACAGTGAAAAGTTGGTTTCGACCAAGTGCGGTTGTAACAGATAAGAACAGAGGAAGAGGACAGAATTGTGCCAGATCGAAGGACTGTGTTTGGTGCGAGATAAGAGGACCAGCTTAGGAGGTGAAAGAGTTGAGGACAGAGGTCTCCAGCCAGAGCAGGGAAGACAGGTGTCTTCTGTGGATAGAGTTCCACTTGCTAAGGGCAGCAGAGGCAGAGGTCTTCTAGAGGATCACCAGTAAGAGCAGAGTTAGGGGAAGGTATCTCCTTTGGGTTGGTGCCCATAAACATTGTAATTGGGAAAGGTTTTCCCAGATTTTGAGTTGATAAAATTTAGTGAAAATTTTATCCGTGGAGTAGCCCGCGTTGGGTGAACCACGTAAATTGCTGTGTCTCTTTGTGGATGATGTGTTGTGCATTGTTTTAATTGCTGCTATTGATACTGCTTTCTATACACTGCTTAATACTGATTTGAAAGTTGATTTTAAAGAAAAAGTGGTCTTATACTGTTCACCCCCCCTCTCAGTATAAGCTTGTGTTCTTCATAGGACTCAACTATAGAGTATTTCCACGGTTGTAGAATAACCAGTGAAGACTAGGACTCAACTATTAGGGTGAATCAACTTGAAGACAATTTATTATTCAAGGAAATAGCCAACCCTTGACATTGATTTTAGAGATACATAGTTTTCAAGGACATAGATAATTCTTGACACTGATTTCTATCAACATAGAAGAAAGTTGAAGGATTTGGTATAATCAAGTCATCTTGATTTTGGTTGAAGCATCAGGGAAATCAAAGTCACCTTGACATCATTGAAGTTCTTAGGTGTGACCTAAGATAGAGCTGCAATATTTATTGGTCGTCATAAGAGTGAGAATATTCCTACAATAGATAGAGAAGACTTTCATATTCAAGTGCACAAAGAAGGCAGGAAGCTTTCATCAAGTATAGATTTACGTAAGTTGTAAACTATTAATTGATTCAGGTCTTGAAGGTAGACCTTGACATAGTGGATTTAGGTACTGAAGGTAGACCTTGACAAAGAAGGATCAGGTCTTGAAGGTAGACATTGATAGAGAAGGATTCAGGTCTTGAAGGCAGACCTTGATAAAGAAATATTTAGGTCTTGAAGTGAGACCTTGATAGAGGTAGAATATTTAGGTCATATTGACCTTGACATTGGTTCAAGAAACTAATATAACAAATATAGACCCAAGAGGTCAAGAAGGAGACCCTTTGAGAAAGAGGTCCAACTAAGAAAAACCCTTATAGGAAAGAGAAAATAGGCCATATACATACATACATACATACATACATATAAGCCTCTTTCTCTAATTCTTCTATGGAACATACATATCTTCTTTATATTCAAGCCTTTGAATATAAAGAAGATATGTAGGTTCCATAGAAGAATATGAGAAAGAGGGTCGAAGTTAAAGGGATAAAAGAATGTAAGCAACAATAAGAGAAATCCTTAACAATATACAGGTTCATGATTAGAAAAGAAAAAGTAAATGTCATAAAATATAGGATCAAGAATTTGATTAAAAAATCTGAAGGAAAGATAGATATAGTTTCAAAATTAATCTATAGTGAAGCCATAGGAGAAAATTTTGAAATATTTGAATACTATTTACATGCAAGAATTGTTGAAGCAATTGATGATGGAAAAGATAGTATTATAATACCTTTAGACATTGGTAGCATAATGTATATGGTATTGCTTACACTTAGGTTTCATAAAGAAGATAATATGAAACAAAAGGAGTTTATTGAATCTCTCAAAAAGAAAGTAAAAGTAGATGAATCATTTTTAGGAAAAACATTTCATTCTTCATGCAATATTGATATTCAAAGTTTATCTAACTCAAGAACCTATTATGATGCTTTAAGTGAGTGCTCATAAGTCTCTATACAGGAAAATAAAGAGTTATATGATTCTAAGGACAAAGGCAAAGAAAAAATTCTTATGCAAGAATCTAAAGACAATGAGAAAGTACAAGAAAATTTTAATCTAGAAGCTACAAAGACTGGATAACATGACTATGAATCCAAAGACAAGGTCAAGCAAGAAGAAGAAGAAGAACCTAATCTAGATAAATTTCACATGCATTGTAAAGTCACTTGAAGATAGAAGACCTTGATTGAAGACTAAAGTCTTCAATAACCAATTAATGTAATATAGTGGGTTGTTGGAGAATATTACATTATTTTTTACATACTAATGTACCCCCATGGTACATACTATTTTGAATAATAGTACACCTTGTAAATTGAAGAACACAAGCTTATACTGAGAGGGGGTGAAAAATATAAGATAAAACTTTTTACTTTTCTTTCCAAAGGAGTATTATCCAATATTATCAATTGCAATAATGAAACAATGCACAGATCATCACACACATAAGAGACATAGATTTAATGTGGTTCACCCAATGTGGGCTACATCCATGGAGAAAATATTTCTTATAAATTTTCTCAACAAATCTCTTGGGAACCAATTCCCTATTACAATGTTTATGGGTACCAACCCAAAGGAGACACCAATCCCCTATGCTCAAGTTTATGGACCTCTATCCATAGGAGACACCAATCCCCTCTACTCTAGTTTGTGGACCTCTATCCATAGGAGACCTCAATCTCCCTTACTATGGTTTGTGGACCTCTATCCATAGGAGACCTCAATCCCTTCTACTCTGGTTCGTGGACCTCTATCCATAGGAGACCTCAATCCCCTCTGCTCTGGTCTACTCCAAACCTTTACATAAGGCTTTCTAAGACCTTCTCCAAGCCTACACAAGGCTTGCTCAAATCTACTCCAAGCCTACACAAGGCTTGCTCAAATTTGCTCCTAAACCTGCTCTCAACTCTGCTCAAATTTTCTCTAAGCCTACACACAAGGCTTGCTCAAATTTGCTCATAAAAACCTACTCAAATTTGCTTCAATCCTACACACAAGGCTTGCTCAAATATGCTCATCAAAACCTACTCAAATCTACTTCAAGCCTACACACAAGGCTTGCTCAAATATGCTCATCAAAACCTGCTCAAATCTGCTTCAAGCCTATTCACAAGGCTTTCTCAAATCTGCTCATCAAAACCTTCTCAAATTTGCTTTAGGCCTATTCACAAGGCTTGCTCAAATCTGCTCCAAGACTACTCACAAGGCTTGCTCAAATATGCTCACAATCACAACTCAAATTTACTCATAATCATAGCTCAAATCTGCTCAATAGAACCTGCTCAACTCTACCTCAAACCTGCTCATAAAACCTGCTCAATCTAGCTCATATCTTGTATACAAACAATGTTCATCTATTCCCAAATCTTGCATAATGATGTCATCAAGTGCTTTATCTAATATTCAATGTGCTTTCTTCAACTAAAGTAGTTTAGACATATTCTACCCATAATTTGTTTAACCTCTTGAACATATAGAGAATGATATGCACTAACAAATGCTCAATATGTTCTTCACATTCATTAAGTCTGTCACTTTCACATGTCTCACATTTATTGCATTCTAAAGGTAGCTCTAGTCTAGCACTTGATAACTGACCTGGTTATTGTTGAGTTGCACCTTTACTTCAAGACCAATCACAATGCACAAGTCCTTCTCATCTACTCACAATATCAATCATGAACAATCCACAAGTCTATTCTTTTCATCTACTCACAAAGTCAATCATGAAGATGCACAAATTTGCTTCACAAAACTGATCTATAACTCTTGCACTTTTATTTCCAATATCACTCAAAACCAATGCACAAGTTTACTCTCAAAACTGATTTATAACTCTTACAATTTTATTTCCAATATCACTCAAAACCAATGCACAAGTTTGCTCTCAAAACTGATTTATAAATTTCATCAATTTGTTTCCAATTTCAACCATAAACTCTTTGAGAAAGGAATTAAATTACCATACCTCTAAATCTGCCTTGATGATGATGAGCTTCTCAAACCTGTCTTGGCAAAATAATTTCCTTTTTGATCCTCCAAAAATCTGGTTAGTAGTTTTCTATTTCATGCATAGATAGAAAATCATCTTCCCAAATGTACACAACAAAGCTTTCAAGAATACTACCTTATATCTCCTACTTTCACAAATAAATTTAACTTTATAATGCCCACACACAATATCTGAAATGCAATCTTCAATTACACATAGTATACCTTATGACTCCAAACACTATGCAAAATACAATTAATTCCAACACACCTTATAACTCCCTAACAAAATTAAATATGATGCATACCTTATAACTCCTAAAATTTATTTAATCAAAATATTTTTTCCCTTACCAATGTAGCCACCATGAATCAAACCTGCCACCTCCTGTTTTCCCATGCCCTAGCGCAAGCTAGGCTACCGCGTGAGCTAGCTACCCACACGAAAACTGAAGTACACAATATTTATTTTAAGGTATCATCATGAATTTTCTCTAACAAAAAAACCTTAGTAAAATGGTGTCACCATGAATCAACCCTAAGACCTCTTATCCATCTATGCCCTAGTGCAAGCTAGGCTACCACTCGAGCTAGTCATTCGCATGAAGAACAAAATGTGTGATGTTTATTTTAAAATATTTCGAATTCCTCTCTGGTCAAAAACTTAGCAAAATGGTGCCATTGTAAATTGACCCCGAGACCTCTTGTTCCACAATGCTCTAGTGTGAGCTCGATTGATCTAGGGCTAGCCACCCAGATGGTATCTCTAACATATAATCTTCATCTTATTTTATTTTCAATTCTGCCTCCAAGACGTGCGTGCTTCCCCTTCTGCTCTCCATGAATCTCACATGAAGGATTTTGATTTTCACTCCTTGCTTAACCTTCGCATGAATGAAATATTACTCCCATTTATATAAGTGTTTTGTTTTGACCATGGAACATTGGCGCTTTAGATTTTCACCTTTTTGAATTTATATTGGCACCCTTTTTAAATTCAAATTTATTTGTATTATAATATTTAAACCTTAGGTTTTAAATATTATAATATATTACTTTTAAACCTTTGTCCAATGCCTTCAAAAAATTTTGTCTTTCTTTTAAACCTTTTGTCCTTCTCTTTATAAACCTTTGTCCTCAAGCCTCTTGAACCTTTATAAACTCTCTTTATAATATTTAAATATAATATAATCCTTAAACATGTTTGCCTTGCTTTCCATTGTCCAACCTTGTAAACTCATCATTCTTGAAGAATATTTCTGCCTTGAATACCATGCTCTCTTTGGAATCAACCCTTTGACATCAATGACAACTCAATATTCTTAATATTTCCAACAATCTCCCCCTTTGTCATTGATGGCAACCCTTCAAAAAAATTTCTTTTACTGCAACTGGATTCCAAAACTGCTCCCCCTGAGAAGCTGCTCCCCCTCACTGAATTCTCTCCCCCTTTGACATCAATGGCAAAGGGCTCCTTGGGGCTAAAAATAAGATATTTTAGCATAGCCCCCTCACCACCTCCTTTCCTTGAGGTGATTAATTATGGGATGGGAGTAAATCTACTCCCAACTTACAATGCTCTTCTTCTTTTTCAATATTTTTCTAAACTTTTGAAGTCATACCTCTTTGAACATTTTGACTATCCTTCTTCTTGCTTGTCTTTGGAAGTTCTAGAAATTTTGTTCTACACCACTTTGCTCTATGCCCAAAATTATTGCAATTGTAACACATGATGTTGTAGTCCTTGAAAGGTGCAAATGACTTGAAATTTCTCTTGGTGAAGCCATAATCATTCTTACTATGAACCTTGCAATGTATAGCTTTATGACCAAAATGATTACATGAGAAACAATAACCTTGGAAGAAATATTCATCTTGCCTTGGAGGATATGGTCACATGATTCTTCCTTTGCTTCTTCTGTGTTGGTCCCTGTTCCTTGATGGTGCATTGTTTTCTTCCTCATTGATGTTTCCACTTCTCAACTCATCAGTATAGGTCTTAGATTCTTCTTCATATACCTTCTTTGATGCTTCTATTTCTTTTGAGCTTGTCTCCTCTTTTTGTACTTCTTGACTTTCCTCAAAGCCAAGTCTAGTCTTCATAAATGGAGATCTCTATGTTTTGATAATATCATCCAAATATTTTGAGCTTTTCCTAAACTGATATATCTTATTGTTAAATTTCTCAAGTCCCTTCCTTAGAATGTCAACTTCATGTTCTAGTCTTTCACATTCTAGCTCTTTTGCTTTTAACTGTTCAACCATACCTTCTTCAACTTTCCTTACCTCTTCAACCTTAACTTTTAAGTCAGTGAGATCTTGTAGAAGCTTTGCCTTTGTTTCCTCATCCTCTTGAACTTGAGCCTTCAATCTTAAATTCTCCCTTTTCAACTCTTCAAGCTCAACAATAAGTTCCTCTTCCATATCAATAGTGGCTTCCTTTTCATATTCTGAAACTTTCTCTTCTTCTTGGTCTTCAATAATAGGGGCATCTTCTTTTTCTTCTATGGCCAAAAATAGAATTTCTTCTTCCTCACTATCAGAGAGGCTTTCATCACTGTCACTGGAAGCACTGCTTGCTTCTTCAACATAAAAACTTTTCTTGTGCCTTTGAAAGATCTTCTTCTCATGCTTGTTTTGACCATACCTATTTTTCTTTTCATGATAAAATTTTCTTTCTTTCTTTTTCTCATATTCCTTTTCTTCACTGCTACTATATCCATTTTGTGGACAATTAGCTGCATAGTGACCAATGTTACCACAACTAAAGCATTTCACAGTCTACATATTTTTGTGTTTTCTTGGACCCTTCTTATTTCTTCTCACAAAGTTAGCCTCCTCTTCACTGCTTGATTCATCACTTGATTCTGGTTCTTTATCCTTTGCCTTCTTTGAAGCTTTGAATGTTGCCTCTCATTTGGATGTTTGATCTTTTTCTGTCCTCATCTCATAGGCTATGAGAATTCCATGTAACTCATCCATGCTTAAAGTTTTGAGATCCTTCATCTCTTCTATTGTTGAAACCTTTGCATCATACCTCATAGGGAGTGACCTTAATATTTTTTGAACAATAGTAGAGTCCTCAATATTTTCTCCAAGACCATGAATAGTGTTGACCACCTCATCAACATGAAGTAGATACCTAGCAATATTTTCCTCATCTCTCATCTTCAATTCTTCAAACTTCCTCCTGTGTGTTTGAAGCTTTGCCATTTTAACTTTGTCATCTCCTTCATATGTATTCTGTAACTTATCCCACATTTCTTTTGCTGAAGTGCAGTGCATGACTTTCACAAATTTTGATTCACATAACCCACTTAAAATTGCATTCATTGCCTTGGCATTACTTTCATATGGTTTCTTACCACTTGCATCTGTGGGAGGAGTTGTAGGTGGTGTGAACCCATCCTCAACTGATTGCCATGTATCATATCCCTGTGCCATCAAAAATGTCTTCATCCTTATGCTCCAGAAAGTATAGTTAGTCCCATCAAACAATGGTGCCTTGTTTGATGAAAACCCTTCTTGATGTGCCATTTGTGTTCCTGTAAGATCTACCTTCAAGCTATTAGAATTTTATGAAGGAACCCACTCTGATACCAATTGAAGAACACAAGCTTATACTGAGAGGAGGGGTGAACAATATAAGATAAAACTTTTTACTTTTCTTTCCAAAGTAGTATTATCCAATATTATCAATTGCAATAATGAAACAATGCATAGATCATCACACACATAAGAGACATAGATTTAACGTGGTTCACCCAATGTGGGCTACATCCATGGAGAAAATATTTCTTATAAATTTTCTCAACAAATCTCTTGGGAACCAATTCCCTATTACAATATTTATGGGTACCAACCCAAAGGAGACACCAATCCCCTATGCTCAAGTTCATGGACCTCTATCCACAGGAGACACCAATCCCCTCTACTCTAGTTTGTGGACCTCTATCCATAGGAGACCTCAATCCCCTCTACTCTGGTTTGTGGACCTCTATCCATAGGAGACCTCAATCCCCTCTACTCTGGTTCATGGACCTCTATCCATAAGAGACCTCAATCCCTCTACTCTAATCTACTCCAAATATTTACACAAGGCTTGCTCAAACCTACTCCAAGCCTACACAAGGCTTGCTCAAATATACTCCAAGCCTACACAAGGCTTGCTCAAATCTTCTCCTAAACCTACTCTTAAATCTGCTCAAATTTGCTCCAAGCCTACACACAAGGCTTGCTCAAATCTGCTCATCAAAACCTGCTCAAATCTACTTCAAGCCTACACACAAGGCTTGCTCAAATCTACTCATCAAAACCTACTCAAATCTACTTCAAGCCTACTCACAAGGCTTGCTCAAATCTACTCACAATTACAGCTCAAATTTCACAATCACAACTCAAATATGCTCAATAGAACCTACTCAACTCTACCTCAAACCTGCTCAATCTATCTCATATCTTGTATACAAATAATGTTCATCTATTCCCAAATCTTGCATAATGATGTCATCAAGTGCTTTATCTAATCTTCAATGTGCTTTCTTCAACTAAAGTAGTTTAGACATATTCTACCCAAAATTCGTTTAACCTCTTGAACATATAGAGAATGATATGCACTAACAAATGCTCAATATGTTCTTCACATTCATTAAGTCTATCGCTTTCACATGTCTCACATTTATTGCATTCTAAAGGTAGCTCTAGTCTAGCACTTGATAACTGACCTGGTTATTATTGAGTTGCACCTTTACTTCAAGACCAATCACAATGCACAAGTCCTTCTCATCTACTCACAATATCAATCATGAACAATCCACAAGTCTGTTCTTTTCATCTACTCACAAAGTCAATCATGAAGATGCACAAATTTGCTTCACAAAACTGATCTATAACTCTTGCACTTTTATTTCCAATATCACTCAAAACCAATGCACAATTTTACTCTCAAAACTGATTTATAACTCTTGCACTTTTATTTCCAATATCACTCAAAACCAATGCACAAGTTTGCTCTCAAAATTGATTTATAACTTTCATCAATTTATTTCCAATTTTAACCATAAACAATGCATAGGTTTTCTCATAAATCTGATCTATAATATTTCCTAATTTCAATCCAATCAATGCTCAAACAATCAATCCTTATGCCTCCAAACATATGACAACTCAATATATTTTCTTCAACCAAAAACTCTTTGAGAAAGGAATTAAATTACCATACCTCTAAATCTACCTTGATGATGATGAGCTTCTCAAACTTGTCTTGGCAAAATAATTTCCTTTTTGATCCTCCAAAAATCTGGTTAGTAGTTTTCTATTTCATGCATAGATAGGAAATCATCTTCCCAAATGTACACAACAAAGCTTTCAATAATACTACCTTATATCTCCTACTTTCACAAATAACTTTAACTTTATAATGCCCACACACAATATCTAAAATGCAATCTTCAATTACACACAATATACCTTATGACTCCAAACACTATGCAAAATACAATTAATTCCAGCACACCTTATAACTCCCTAACAAAATTAAATATGATGCATACCTTTTAAATCTTAAAATTTATTTAATCAAAATATTTTTGCCCTTACCAATGCAGCCACCATAAATTGAACTTGCCACCTCCTATTTTCCTATGCCCTAGTTCAAGCTAGGCTATCGCGTGAGCTAGCTTCCCACACGAAAACTGAAGTGCATGATATTTATTTTAAGGTGTCACCACGAATTTTCTCTGACCAAAAAACCTTAGCAAAATGGTGCCATCATGAATCGACCCTGAGACCTCCTGTCCGCCTATGCCCTAGTGCAAGCTAGGCTACCACTCGAGCTAGCCATCCACATGAAGAACAAAGTGCATGATGTTTATTTTAAAACCTTTTCGAATTCCTCTCTGGTCAAAAACTTAGCAAAATGGTGCCACCACGAATCGACCCCAAGACCTCCTATTCCACAATGCTCTAGCGCAAGCTCGATTGCCATCTGGGCTAGCCACCCAGATGGGATCTCTAACACACAGTATTCATATTATTTTATTTTCAATTCTACCTCCAAGATGTGCGCGCTTCCCCTTCTGCTCTCCACAAATCTCACACAAAGGATTTTGATTTTCACTCCTTGCTTAACCTTTGCATGAATGAAATATTACTCCCATTTATATAAGTGTTTTGTTTTGACCATGGAACGTTGATGCTTTAGATTTTCACCTTTTTGAATTTAGATTGGTGCCCTTTTTAAATTCAAATTTATTTGTATTATAATATTTAAACCTTAGGTTTTAAATATTATAATATATTACTTTTAAACCTTTGTCCAATGCCTTCAAAAACTTTTATATTTATTTTAAACCTTTTGTCCTTCTCTTTATAAACCTTTGTCCTCAAGCCTCTTGAACCTTTATAAACTCTCTTTATAATATTTAAATATTATAATCCTTAAACATGTTTGCCTTGCTTTCCATTGTCCAACCTTGTAAACTCATCATTCTTGAAGAATATTTCTGCCTTGAATACCATGCTCTCTTTGGCATCAACCCTTTGACATCAATGACAACTCAATATTCTTAATATTTCCAATATAAATATTAGACTAGGGTCAAGTCTTATATTAGAGTGTGAGTAAATATTTTATGTAATGTAATAATGTGCAAGAAATGCACAAGTGTTATGTAAGTGTGTATGTGCAAATGCACAAGTGTCATGTGAGTAAGTGTGCAAGTTTGATGTGTTTATATGTGCACAAGTGTCCTTAGATTAGAGAGTGCTAAGTGAAGAGTCATGTATAGGTGTGCATACAAGATAGAGTCATGTGTATGCAAGTGTCAAGTAGAGAAACCAAGAGTCATGAGACTTGGCATAAGGAAAGGAATAGTCAAGTAACCAAAGAGTCACTCTACAATGGCTATATATTACTCCATGGAGGAGCATATTGGATATAACATTTATAGCATTCATAACATTTATAGTGAGCATAGAGATCATAGATATTATAGTGAGTATAGAGAGCATTGTTGTAATAGAGTTTATGATACATTTGTAAGAGGAAGAGGAGTAATAAAGATTGCATACATTTGTGAGCAACTAATATTGTAATTTGTATTACATGCTTTGTACATGTATGATTTAGGTTATTACATTCATATTTCTGCATATTAATGAATGTTAGTTGATATATTATAAGCCTTGTTTTACATATTAGTTGGCTCATATTATTCTTATTTACATCATTGTACTAATATTACCATATTGTGACTATTATATGTTTGATCCTACGAATTTGATCCTATGAGTTTACATTAATATCAAGGCTTCAAAAGCCATAAAGTTTTAATGCTAGGTAGAAGAGACAATGGAACCTCTACTAGCTTGCACAAGATGAAATATTATGAGATTGAATACAAAATAAAATGGCTGGAATTTTTATTTTTTGCAATAACAAAATGGACTCACAAATCAACAATCAATGGTTGAATCCATAATATGATCATACCTATAAAGGATAAATATATTTAACCACAAATGATAGAGAAATCTTGTTCATCCAATGGCTGAATCAATGTAAAAATATGTAATTGTAGAAGAGATCCAACACATCAACTGTATGGGAAATATGGCAAAAAATATGATAGTATTTTTTTGTCTCAACTTGTATTTTGAAATATCTATTACAATAATGAAGATAAAAAGGTAAAAAATACCCAAAATTTCAATACCGAGGTATGCTTGGAATAACCTAAAATTATCAACTAGTTATGAGCATCATGCAAGATGCATTATTGGATATGCTAAAAATAGTTCCTAAATTAAAGCATGTGCATGAACCAACAACTACACATGAGTGGAACACTTCAACAATAAGTTTTTAGTTAACTAACACAATCCTAAATCATAGGATAATTATTGGGAGCAAATTATGCATTACAACTCCCACTATGACTAGTTAACTACAAGAGCTCTTAGTTGACTACAAGAGCTCCTAAATTTTAGGAGTGATCAAAGGAGCAAATTTTGGAGTTAAACAATCAATAAATTCTCCTAAAATATGGCTGCCCAATATTTGGATAATTTGAAAAATATTTAATTTATAAAATATTAATTAAATCCTCATTTAAGAAAAGGTGCCAAAAGTAGAAGAAATTATCCCCTAAAATGTAGGACATGGCTTCAAATTGTTTGGAATGCTCTATAAAACATGGTGTGAAGTATTAGACATCAAATTTTATTCATTCTCCCTCTTGATATCAATGGTTCCAATACCAATCAAGGTCCTCAAAGTTTGAAAATTTTCTTTGTCTAATGTCTTGGTAAAAATATCTGCAAGTTGATCTTCTAATTTGTAAAACTCAAAAGCAATGAACCCATCTTGGACCAAGTCATGAATGAAGTGATGCTGAATATCAATGTGCTTACTCTTGTAATGAAATACCATTTTCTCTGTATGGATATTGTGGAGGTTTAGTCACAATAAATATTTATGAAGGAAGCAATCTCCATTCCAAACTCTTCAAAGAGTCTAGCCATCCAAATGGCTTGAGTGCAAGTGGAAGAGGCATCCATAGACTTTGCTTTAGTAGTAGATAAAGCAACTATTTTCTGCTTTTTGCTACTCCAAGAAATCAACTTGCCTCTAAAGAATAAGGCATATCTAGAAGTTTAAATTAGGAGTAAAGGTTTCTTCTAATCATAGGGGGGTCTCTCGATATACCCAAAGATATATGAGAGCTTAAGTTTGTATATGGGTGTTGTTTGAGACCTAGGTATTGGAGTCTGATCACCCCTCACTTCACTTAGCCAATAACAACAATTCCATGATATTTTCAAACTCCCAATATAAGGATTTTAACCTATTAAACTAAAATAGAGGGAAAAAATGACTAGATTGTTTTATAGGATAATAAGTAGAAATATGAAAACACAAAAAATTTATACCTAATAGTGAAAATGGCAAGGTAGGAACTATCATAGTTGTAATGGAACACGACCTTGGAAAGTGCTCTAATACCAATTGTTAAGAACCTTATAATTAAAAATAGCAGACCCACATACATATTACAATAAAAGCAAAAATTCATGAAAGAACAAAATATTGCAATATGAATTGGAAATACAAAAATCTATATTAATCTTACAAAATCACAACACAAAATCATTGGACTCTTTGAGGAGGCAACCTACCTAACAAAAATTTGATTCAATATACAAAAAAATACATCCTTCTATGACCCTCACATTCTTAAAGACTTCATAATCCTAAACCTAACGCTCAAGGGTTGAATTACATGCAAAATGACTCCTGAGCTAAATTCTTTTACCAAACAAAAAAGTTACATTCTTTATAACAATCACATTAAATTGTGCCACTTGTATAGGCACCTATAGTGCTACAAAATATTAGACAAAAGGATAAACTAAAATTGCAATGTAAATGAAACTAAAATAACGCTTAAACCCTATGTTATTAAAAATGCGTAAAAAGGAAGAACATGAACACAAGATATTAAAGCAATATAAAAATCAGCCCTTTTATTGATATGCTTTGTGAATTCGTGTTACAATGCGTCTCCTTCCTTTTTATGGGATAGGAGCGTTAAATATTGCTCTTTTACAACTTATTCTAGAATTCCTTCTTCCGCGTGCCCACATATAAGATGGGCGAACCAAAACGTCGTCACCGCTTGCGTTGATAAAGGTTGATTCCTCGCTGCTCCTCCAATGCTGCAAATCTGCGTTCAAAGAAACAAACAAAGAATCAGTAGCACCTATGTATGAAAAATAAAAGATAAATCTAACTATGGTTAAAATGAATCTAAATGAAATGAAGACTTGACAAAAGCATAAACATGAAACTAGCTAAATACTATAAAAGAAATAAAGCGGGGGTGCCCGAAGGCAAACCACCCACGGGTGAAACTTTGCTTCGACACCAATCCGCTTAGGATGGGTCCGAAACCTGATGTGATGTGTTGTCGGCAAATTGGTAGAATATTGTGGTCAGAAAATCGGTGTTGGTTCTTGATTCGTGCCTTCAAAAGTCACCCAATAACCTCTCTTTCGATTAAGAGATTATGGATGTTGAAAACACAAATCGCAAGTAAATGAATTAGCAGCACTTCGTCGCTCAAAATGCTCCTGCTCGGTATCTCTTCTGGGTGAGGAAACTCACCATTTT
Organism: Wollemia nobilis; assembly: GCA_028583015.1. Taxonomy (NCBI): domain Eukaryota; kingdom Viridiplantae; phylum Streptophyta; class Pinopsida; order Araucariales; family Araucariaceae; genus Wollemia; species Wollemia nobilis. Next base: position 26,838,025 of record JAQPPZ010000856.1, on the reverse strand, counting down.
ATAGACCCAAGGGGTCTCATGCAAAAGTGTTTCTTTGCATGAATGCTTTTGTTTGTGAAGAGAAGACTTCTTCTTGATCAAGGGCTTCTTAACTGTCTCTGTGCATGTCTTTGTGTGTTTTAGAAAAGCTCACTTGCACTCCCATGCAATGAAGGGATAGCTAAGTGGCAAATCTGAGTTGTCTTAAAAAGCTTACTCTTATTCCCATGCAGTGAAGGGAGAGTCAATTAGCAGATATGAGTTGTCAAAAGAACTCACTCGCACTCCTATGCCATGCAAGAAAAGCTAAGTGGCAGTTCTGAGTTGTCATGCGCTGAGGTCTGACTTTTTGCTGGTCAAACCTGGTGTTCGTCCCACCTCGGAGCGAGCGCTAATAATCGTCCCTGGGTGAAACGAGTATAAATACATACTCGTCCCTGGGTAGGACGAGTACAAATTCGCACTCGTCCCTGGGTGGGACGAATAAGAAATAAAGTGTCTAAAAGGTGCCAAATTGATTTCTGACTTGCAAAACTACTGTGTGAGTGGTTAGAACCACTATTTTAACCTCTAGGGCTGCCCTAGGGGCTATTTGTGTCAATACGATCAGCGCTTGTTGTCACATAATCGGATTGGTGCTGTTTTGGTGTCTACAGATGCCCCTTTTTGGGAAGCGCTGCACATGGTGCAGTGCTGAGCAAAAATAGATAACCAAAGCACTAATGATTAGGGTTTCTCAGTAACCTAACCAACTCTTGATGCCCCAAGTATGGAAAGGGCATGCATTCTTGAATCCTTGCTTCTGATGAGCTAAGGAACTTAAATCAAGTATTAACCTATTTTGGTGAGGTGTGAATTTAGCTTGGACATTGATCAGTCATGAATAGGCAAAGGGCGCAACCTTTTATCCACGGGGGAACCTTGTGTTCATGCTTCGAGAATGCCAAGTGTTTGATCAATTTGTGATAATTGCTTGTTTGCTGCCCCAAGCAGGAGCGTGATTGTCTTTGTCAATGATTCTTTGAATGCATGCCATTGCCTTGATTGGGTGTGTGTTTGTTGATTGGTGACTTAAGTGTGACTACCCCCTCAAGCGACGAATCGATGAAGGAAGGACTGCCATGAGAAAAGCGACGAGTCGCTTGACCCAAGATGACTTAAGTAAGGGTGCCTTCAGATGTTTTCCGTTTAATGCGAAAGCAGTTTCCAAACATTCTGACCTATTTTTGGTGGGTGTGAACCCATTTTGAAATGTCATTTGGGTTTACATTGGCGAAAATCCGTCTTCCCGTGGAGCGGTCCGGCTATGGTAGCCTTCTTGGGGAGTAGGATAGCGACAAGGTAGACCCCGACATCAGTTTTCTTATGCCAGGAGGTTAAGTGCAAGAGCACTTTTGTCCGACAATTTTTAGTGGTTTTGTTGGCATTTGTCATTTTTATATTTTGGTTGTTTTGTTGTGTTTGTTTTTATTGTTTTTGTTGTGGTGTGTTTTTATGTATGTGTTTGATGTATGCAGAGGCGATTATTAATGTGATGTTTCTAATTTGTATGATGTATGCATATGAAATGAATGAGATGAGTTGTTGATGATGTGTCGATGCACCATAGACTGTACAAGATTTGACTGACTTGCGATACTAATGGGATGACTTTGCATGTGAAAACTTTGTTTTTGTATTTTGCATATATTTTGATGGTGATGTACGGAATAAAATGTGACAGCTTGTTTTTAAAATGTAGTTAAGCTTTTCCGAGATTCAGATATTTTAACTAACTAGCCAAGACTGTACATTTATCTCACAAGACTTTAGAACAAGGTATAAATCTGACTTGAATTTAACCAAGTTATTTCATATCCCTGTGTGTGCAATTGAGTTCGTTTATGTGTTATTCATCAGGATACCGCCAGTGCCAGATGGGCTTTCAATCGAACTTGTACTGAGGATCACCTAATTAGCTCCACTAACTCCTTTATTGTATTTAGTCAGATTAATCTGCGATGCTATCTAGGATACCATAAGCTAGCTCATCCACATGCAAACATTGATCTCGCACACACAAAGTTAATGTGATAGACATATCATCATGCGGGAGGTTTACCGCCGATGACCGATAGGCTATCAACCAAACCGATACTGAAGCTTGCCTCATGTCCTGTCGAAATGCTGAGAGTTCCAGGGATTCAAGTTCGACTCCCTTCTTTTCTTCAATTGTATTGGGATACTTGCTCTTTATAGTGATAAAATCACTGTTTATTTTTGTGTTATTGTGTTTTTTTTTTTTTTTTTTTGAGCAAGGGATTTGAATATGGAGTGACGAGAATCACTATTATTTGTGCCTTTTGATGTATGCACTGTAGGATGTCAAATTTGTAATGTTTTGACGTTTTGCAAATTTGATGTTTTTGCAACTTATGAAAACTTGGGAGTCATGGGGAATTGGGTAGGGAGGATGCTTGTCCTTTTGCCAACTCTCAGCATTCCTAGGGTCATTCGCATAGGGGGATAAGCAAGATAGCCGTTTCGCTTATGGTGACCTGGATTACTATGCAGGTTTCATCTTTCGTTCACACAACTTAGGAATTTTTATATGTGTGTTAATTTGTGTTGGGATGCTACGTAACAAGGCGTGGTCCAAGTAAAACTTTTCCGTGTAAAATCTGTTTAACTGTGTACAGTTATTGGCTAGAAATTTAAAGACATCTGAATGACGAAAACCCTATATACATTAGGCGACAACTGACGATGCTAAAATAAAAGGGTGATATGCTGGATGTAAGTGTTTATGAAAATGGATCGGAGGTGGAAAAGGATGGAATTGCCAAGTAATGACTGTCTATGGTGCTTTTGACTTGTATGACCTAGCAGATATGCAACGTATGGATGTGATGCTTAATGCAACCTATATTTTTGTATTTTGATTTTTATGAGAATGCATGGAATTGGAATGCAATTGTTTTTGTGATTTTTGATTTTTATATGAGTATGCATGGAATGAAAATGCAAATGTTGGTGTGAGTTTGATTTTTTTATGAGTATGCATGGAATGGAAATGCAAATGTTGTTGTGATTTTGATTTGTTTATGAGTATGCACGGAATGGAAATGCAAATGTTTTGGTGATTTTGATTTTTGTGTTGTTTTTGTTAATTTTTGAATATGTATTTTGACCAAGCAGTTATGGTAACGCTTGGAGCATTTGGTGTTGACCAAAGGGTTTATAGATACCTTTGGGGCATTTAGGGTTGACCAAGCGATTATGATAATCCTTGGAGCTATTGGGGTTGACCAAGAGATTGCGATAATCCTTGGAGCTTTTTGGGATGACCAAGCGATTGCGATAATCCTTGGAGCTTTTGGGGTTGACCAAGAGATTGCGATAATCCTTGGAGCTTTTTGGGATGACCAAGAGATTGCGATAATCCTTGGAGCTTTTTGGGATGACCAAGTGATTGCGATAATCCTTGGAGCTTTTTGGGATGACCAAGCGATTGCGATAATCCTTGGAGCTTTTTGGGATGACCAAGCGATTGTGATAATCCTTGGAGCTTTTTGGGATGACCAAGCGATTGCGATAATCCTTGGAGCTTTTGGTTTGACCAAAGGGTTTATGGACACCTTTGGAGCGTTTGGTGTAACCCACTGGCTCTTCAGGGAATAGAGGTACCCCCAGCTTGATGATCTGTGTGCACCGGATCTGGCTCTGTAGGAATTGGCACGAATGGATCGGCCTTATGCACGGATAGGAGGACAGGGTCTGCCTTCGGCACTGATGGTGCTATGATATCTCTGGGTGGAAGTGGCTCGCGATCTTCCCAAAGGAGCGGGATCAACATGTGATGCCAGTGGGCTGGGTCTATGTGCCACTCAGGCCCTAGTTTTATGCCTAGTTGGGCCATCAGTTCGTCATGGGTGACAGGGTGATTGTGTTGTCACGCATGATTGAGATATTCCATCTCAGTTTCATCTTTGTAATCATTGTCGATGATCCAAAGGCCCTCATTGGCCTCGACAGCTATCTGCGACATGCTAGGCTCTTCTTGTTCGAGCAGATTGATGTGGTCCTCATGGGGTTGTTCCGCTCGTTACGGGGGGACCTGATTTTCCTACAATGGCACGGGCTCGATGGGAGCCTCCAAAGGGAATAAGGTTAAGAGACTTTTGTGATGATCACCCATGGAGACCGCCTGTGAAGTAATGTTGTCGGACTCGAACGAGTCCCATGGCGCTATTGCATATGCTGACTCGTCTTTGGCGAGAGAGTCAGGCTCATCAGAATCTGGTGATTTTGAGATATGGAAGACCTCGTCATTAGGTAGCTCTACAACCAGGGGTTGATCCTCTGTGAGAGGAGTTTCATGTAAGTTGTGCTTTTGGGGCCCCAAAATTTTGGTCTCTACCGATGCTAAGTGCTTGTGCAGCACATTGCTTGCATCAGGGGATTTGAGCTCCTCCTCTTTGATTTGTTCTTGTTGCAGGTTGTGGGGAACTTGGGGCCTATGGAGGGGTGATAGGATAGCACCCCCCATGCCTTGGTATGGCATTTCATACCTCTCTTCTTCTCGCTCAGGTTCCTCAGAGGCTTCTTGAAGAATTTTTAGGGGTGGCCCATGAACCTGGGTGGGTGCCTGAAGAAGGTGCCCGTCATTGGTCTTAGGATTGGCCTCCCGCTCAAGTCTAGGAGGCATTGATGGCAATGTTTGATAAGGTCGTGGAGACCTGTCTCGCACCCAGTTGTGTCTCTCATAATGTTCTATCTTATGCGTGTGAGGGGTTGGAGTCTTCACCTGCATAGTGTGTTGTAACAACTCATCCTCCTGGCTCTGAAGGCACTCTTGATTTAAAAGATATTGTTGCTCTAACTGTTGTTGCTCTAGCTCAAGTAGTGTGAGGTGCATTCGGTGTGCAATATGCTTGGCAGATTCTAAGATAGTTGGTCCTACTGTCTCATGTCTAGAAGGCCTAGATGCCTCTCCTAGATATCTATCCTAGTCATGGTGATCCGAGATCTCTATAGGCCGCCTCCCTCTATTGGGGGTAGTAGCATTCCCCCGAGGCTTTGGCCTCAGTAGGTGATCTTGATAGCTCGCAATTGCGGAGGCATGTTGCTCCTGCGATGTATATTGTTCTTGAGGAAGGTAAGGGTTTTCCTCATGCTCTCTTTTGTAAGTGAAAGAGGAATGGGCAGAGTTGGCTTGCCCCGCCTGAGGAGCCTTGTGCTCTGTATTTGTCCTTGTAGTCCTGACAACTAGAGGGGGTGAAGGAGGGATAGTGTAATCATGTGGTTCCTCCCGTCGAACCCTATGTTGACCTAGCACTTAATAATGTGGTGACCACTCATAGCAAGCATCTAAGGGAGCTCTCCTACGGATGTACCCCTCATGGGAGGGTGTGTGCTGGGTGCTATGCTGAACAGGAGTGCCCCTAGAAGAGGTGCCCTTATAGTCCCTTTTTGTTAACGTGTGGAGGGGACTGCCTTGTGTGTTAGGTCACCAAGGTGGTATGACCAAATCTTGGGGACTATAATGGATGCGACTCGTGCCTCCTTGGACATTCTCCACAGCATCTTCCCATGAGTGGGCTTGACTGCGGGTGAGCACCATGACGATCTCTCTAAAAAACCCAAAAATTTGAAATGAGTCAGATGGGGCCCAAAATTGGTGTGTGCATCCCTCTTACAATAGATAAGCCATAAATAAAGTTTCAAGTCCTAAATCTAAATACATTAGGAGATATTAGCCTTCGAACAGCTCAAAAAGCGTAAAAAATTAGGTAAGCAATTTTAAAACCTAATTTCGGGGCACTAGATGATGGAATTTGGCCCCGAAAATTGACTTTTTTGGAAAAATACAACTCAAGAGAGTTATATTTGTTTAAAACTCTCCCAACTAACTCCTTGTAAAATTTCAAGTCAATCGGAGCTACGGTTGAGAAGTTATGGCCCCGGCAAGATGCACTAAAATTTAGAGAAAAATATAAAATTTCCCATATTTTGTTGGATGCTCTTGCATCACTTATGGGCACCTTCAGGGTGCTTTTGGGTTGACCAAAGGGTTCATGGACACCTTTGGAGCATTTTGGGGTGACCAAGCGATTGCGGGAATCCTTGGAGCTTTTGGAGCGAGTGACAAAATGCGTAGATTTTTATCTTTGTTTATGATTTTTTTTGTCTAAACAGAAAATAGCATACACACACAAGCAATGATTATCTCTTTTAAAGATTAATAGTGTGCCCTAAATCTGGTTTAGTGTGTTTTTGTTGTTTGTTTTGTTTTTTTTTTAAATTTTGTGAAACGTTTAAATGCAATTATGAAGGCTCTTATGACTCCCAAAATGGTTGCCCCTTCAATATACCATTGTCGGACCGATATACCAACCTCTCTATATACCCGCCCTTACGTGAGGGAGACTATAGGTACGTGAGAGTAGATGATATGTGGAACATAGGCGGTACGAAAGGGGAATCGCTCTGTTTATGACACCTACCATAGAAGACTTATCCTCGCGTGCTGGGAATCACCCCAAGCTACACTTGGTCAGCTTTCATCAGGATTTATGTCTAGCAACAGTCGTGATCGAGGTAATGGATGCAATATCTCAAGCCAAAGTGATAATGGAATCCACCTTTGGTCTTGTTCAAGGGTTGGGGTTTTACGACCAACGCCTTGGTTTAAAATACCACGTGATGTGTGGGGTTCATTTTAATTTTGCAAAATTGAAACAGGCAAACGAAAAGAAATATTTCCCTAAGCCATACAAACTGAAAACCAAAAAATAGAAAAATAGAAATTTGACAGAAGCTGTAAAAACCCCTACCTCTTCTCTGCCTAATCGGAAGTTTCTGATTTGCTCTAAAAATTTGCACAGATCTATAATCATCCCTGGGTGAGGTGAATAACAAAACTGTAATCGTTACAGGGTGAAATGAATAATTTATTCATCCCGGGGTGGAACGAATACCAATTCTGTAATCGTCACTTGCAGAGACGAATAACAGTCTGATGTTGAAAAACAGGTACCTGTAAAAAAAACAAGCAATTTTAGATCAGTAATTTAACCTAAAAAAAAAATAGAGGACAGAAGTCCCACCGTGATCGCCATTGAAAGCACGAGATTTCGGAAACAAAAAGGATAAACTAAAATTGCAATGTAAATGAAACTAAAATAACGCTTAAACCCTATGTTATTAAAAATGCGTAAAAAGGAAGAACATGAACACAAGATATTAAAGCAATATAAAAATCAGCCCTTTTATTGATATGCTTTGCGAATTCGTGTTACAATGCGTCTCCTTCCTTTTTATGGGATAGGAGCGTTAAATATTGCTCTTTTACAACTTGTTCCAGAATTCCTTCTTCCGCGTGCCCACATATAATATGGGCGAACCAAAATGTCGTCGCCGCTTGCGTTGATAAAGGTCGATTCCTCACTGCTCCTCCAATGCTGCAAATCTGCGTTCAAAGAAACAAACAAAGAATCAGTAGCACCTGTGTATGAAAAATAAAAGATAAATCTAACTATGATTAAAATGAATCTAAATGAAATGAAGACTTGACAAAAGCATAAACATGAAACTAGCTAAAAACTATAAAAGAAATAAAGCGGGGGGTGCCCGAAGGCAAACCACCCGCGGGTGAAACTTTGCTTTGACACCAATCCGCTTAGGATGGGTCCGAAACCTGATGTGATGTGTTGTCGACAAATTGGTAGAATATTGTGGTCAGAAAATCGGTGTTGGTTCTTGATTCGTGCCTTCAAAAGTCACCCAATAACCTCTCTTTCGATTAAGAGATTATGGATGTTGAAAACACAAATCGCAAGTAAATGAATTAGCAGCACTTCGTCGCTCAAAATGCTCCAGCTCGATATATCTTCTGGGTGAGGAAACTCACCATTTTATAGACCCAAGGGGTCTCATGCAAAAGTGTTTCTTTGCATGAATGCTTTTGTTTGTGAAGAGAAGATTCTTTCTTGATCAAGGGCTTCTTAACTGTCTCTGTGCATGTCTTTGTGTGTTTTAGAAAAGCTCACTTGCACTCCCATGCAATGAAGGGATAGCTAAGTGGCAAATCTGAGTTGTCTTAAAAAGCTTACTCTTATTCCCATGCAGTGAAGGGAGAGTCAATTAGCAGATATGAGTTGTCAAAAGAACTCACTCGCACTCCTATGCCATGCAAGAAAAGCTAAGTGGCAGTTCTGAGTTGTCATGCGCTGAGGTCTAAATTTTTGTTGGTCAAACCTGGTGTTCGTCCCACCCCGGAGCGAGCGCTAATAATCGTCCCTGGGTGAAACGAGTATAAATCCATACTCATCCCTGGGTAGGACGAGTACAAATTCGCACTCGTCCCTGGGTGGGATGAATAAGAAATAAAGTGTCTAAAAGGTGCCAAATTGATTTATGACTTGCAAAATTGCTGTGTGAGTGGTTAGAACCACTGTTTTAACCTCTGGGGCTGCCCTAGGGGCTATTTGTGTCAATACAATCAGCACTTGTTGTCACATAATCGGATTGGTGCTGTTTTGGTGTCTACAATTACATAATATCATTAGGATGGGTTCCCCATGTTAGAAAGAGGGTTATTACATAATAGCATTAGGATGGATTCCTAACAAAACTCTCTCCTTTAGAGCTTAAGAGTTTATAAAAAAATTCAAATGTTATCTCAATTGAGTTGTTATAGCTAGATACCTACATATTTTTTCATAAAAATTTCAAATTCTTGATTTTCATTATCTAGATATTCTTCAATTTTCTTTATAAATAAAAATATTCCAAAATCCAACATCCTTCTTAAATTTTTCTTGTAGCAACCTTCACAATACCAAAAATCCATCTCTACTGTCTATGTACTGCATCTTAGTAGAGTAATATTTCTAGAATTCCATGCTATCATTGTTCACTTTACTAGATTTGGATTGCTAGTTTCCTTCCTAAAGCATAAGTGCAACCACAAGAACTATAATAATAGTTTATATGAGAACATGTTAATGTTATAAAATAAAATTATAAAGTTTCAAGCTTACTACAGTGGTAATATATTTGGCCTCTCTTTAGGAGGCCCAAGGTTCAAACCCCACTTAGTATGAGGGGACTGGGATCCTTCATAAAAACCTGTGTAAACTCAATGAAAAAATAAATATAATAAATACTACTAATGAAAAACATTAAAGTAATATCTTAATCATTTTTTTTTATTAAGGGGTAAAAATTTATTGATAAGAAGATAATATTACAGAGTACAACGAAGCCTCCAACCAAGACTCAAATAAACAACAAAATAGGCCAAATCCACCATTCAGGGTTGAAAACTGAAGAAGACAACAAGAAAAAACCACATTAAGTTTGGACATCCTTGTGGATCAACTCCCAGAGGCACTGAGAGTCCCCAACTAGGAGACTCTTCCAGTTATCCATAATCCAAGGACTTGAAAGCTCAGAAGCCCTTTTGGCCAAATAATCAGCAACCCCATTCCATTCCCTTGGTATGTGCAAAAAGGAGATAAATTCAAACTCTTCACTAATTTTGAGAATCTAAACGACCACAGAGGCCAACTACTAATTAACATCCTCCAACCTTTTGTTGTTTAAAAGATTAACCAAAATTTGAGAGTTGGACTCACAGATGCTCCTGTGCTAGCCAAGAGAAAACCCCCTCTACAAGGCCTCGAGAATTGCAAGAGCTTCCATAAAATTATTGGAGTGAACACCTTTATAAATGGAAAAGAAAAATCTAACCACTCTAGTAAAATCTCTCCCAACATCGCCAATTCTAGCATGTCTAGGATTGCCCTTGGATGACCCATCAATATTAATTTTTAAAACTCCTCTAGGGGGCAACCTCCACCTACCATCTCTCCAAAATTTCTTGTTGATCCAGGGAAACTTGATAGGGTGATAAGAGTCTACACCAACCCCAAAGAGACCAAGGGCCTACCGAACCTTCTCCTCCCTAGAGTCCAAAAGAGAATCCGCATCACATTTGCTATGGATAGTTTCTTGAAGCATACATAGGATCCTTTACCACATTTGTTGAACAACCAAATGTCTACCTTGAAATATGTATCGATTTTTTTTGAGCCAAATATGCCAAATGATGCAATAAGGGCCCAAATTCCAAGCCACTTGGAGGAAGGGGACATTGGTCGAAGGTCTGCCCAAACTACTCCAAAACTCCACCAAGGAGAGCACATGAAAATAAGGATGGTTTCGGGTACTCCACCAATGATGTCAAATATCTCTGGAAATGGAGCATTAGAAAAATAAATGAGAAGAGTCATCCTTATTATTACCACAAGGACAAAAAGAGAGGGACCCTAAAATCCCCTCTTCCTCAAGTTATCCCAAGTGAAGCATTTATTATAAGCTACCAACCAGAGAAAGAAGTTGCATTTAGGCCAAGAAAATTTGTTCCACACCTTTTTCCACCATGTGATAGGGAGGCTCTCAAACTTTTGCGTATCAATAACCTGATAACGACATGCTATAGAGTAGGTTCCCTTGGGATCAAGGTTCCAAGCCAAAATATATTTACCCCTCAATGAAGAGTAGGGCATCCTTGCAAGAATAAGAGCAAGCACATCTCTATCCTTGGCCAATCCCCCTTGGGGCCATTCCTATGGATCTTTCCACTTGTACATCTCTAGATTACCAAAATGCTGGATTATTTTAAAGTCCTCCACATGAGACCAACCCACTTTCAAGAAAAAAATTCTTAGGGATCGTAACCTGGGATATTGAGTCAAGATAGGAGGGTGGCCATCCCAATAATTATTCTAGAAAAGAGCAGATGATCCATGATTGCAAATCCAGAACAAACCCTACTTAATTAAATTAGCCCCTCTTTTCAGAGTGTCCTAGATAACCGAACCTTTCCCAACCAAGCTAACTCTAGGGATATCAACCTCATAAATACCTCTTAAGTACTTACAAGATAATATTTTAGTCCAAATCCGATCTTGAGAAGTACACCATATCTAGTAGAGTTTTGTAGCCAAAGCCTTCCCAAAAAGAGCTGCCTATCGCAACCCAAGGCCTCCCTCTTGAACCAGCCTACAAACAGAATCCCACCTAACCAAAATCCATTTAGATTGAGCAAGTTTTCCAGACCACAAAAACTATCTTGACAAAGCATCCATGTCCTTGATAAAATAAGAGGGAGCTATTTGCACAAAACACTTGTAAATAGGTAAAGCTTGAACAATAGATTTTAAAATCAACACTCTATCCACAAAGGAGAGTCATCTAATGGTCCAGTGATTTGCCTTCCCTCTAAACTTATAAAGCATAGATTTCCAAGAAGATCTAGGCAAAGGATGAGACAAAATCAGAATATCAAGATAAATGAAGGGGGGAGTCTCGACCTGGAATATTAGAATTTGAGCAATCCTAGCTTGAATAAGAGGAGGGGTATTGAAGAAGAAAATAAAAGACTTATTCTTATTAATCAACTATCTAGAAGCACCAAGATATATATCAAGACACCGTATAATGTTGGTAGCTTCCCTGGTAGTGGAAACTCTTAGAAAAGCTATATCATCAAAAAATTAAAGGTGGGAAAGAGGTGAAAAATTGCTATCCCACTTCCAACCCTGAATGAGACCACACCTAACCTGAGACTTGAGAAATATTCTTAACCCTTTCACCATAATGATAAATAAATAAGGATATAAAGGATATCCTTGCCTCAATTCTCTTGAGGTCTCAAATAGCTTCGAAGGCTCATTATCAACAAGAACAGAGAACGGGGAAGAAGAAACACAACTCATCACCCATCTAATCCATTCCTCCTCAAAGCCAAAAGTAGCAAGAAATTTTTGAAGAAAGGACCATTTGATCCTAGTCATAGGCTTTGGCCATGTCCAACTTAATGAGCATAGATTTCTCCTTAGAAGTTTCCATCGAGTGAATAGATTCTATAGCAATAAAAAACCCATCCAAGATTTGTCGGCCAACAACAAACCCACCTTGCTCCTCAAAGATGATTTTGATCAACCATATCTTTAGCCTCTCAGCAATAATTTTTGTATTTATCTTATACACAACATTGTAGAGAGCAATAGACATGAACATATCGAGAGAATTCAGTCCCTCTTTTTTGGGAATAAGCACCACAAAGGTAGCATTTAGGGCCCTTAGCATCTGTTTGTTCTTTTGGGACTCATGGACCACCTCCATAAGATCAAATTTGATTAACTCCCAAAACTCTTGATAAAACTCAATTGGGAATCCATACGGGCCTGGGGCTTTCCCTTTTTTCATCTTGAATACAATATTTTCCAACTCCTCAAGGGAAATAGGGCCCATAAAATGATCATTCAAAGAATTGAGGGAATACAGTTTAGAATAATTTTTCATCCTCATCATCTGAGAGGGAGTCCTCCTTGAAGAGAGTGGAAAAATACCTCCTAGTCTCTTCTAAAATATCCCTGAAAGAAGAGAGAAGGGCACCCTAAGAATTAACAATAGAGGATTTTAGGTTACCATTACGACGAGCCTTAACTGAGTTAAAAAAGAAGGTTGTGTTAGTATCCCCTTCCTGAAGCCAATCTACTCGAGATTTTTGTTTTCAAAATTTTTTTTCCCTCAAATTCCATTCAACAAATTCTTTCACAACCTCAAAGTCCTCAAAGAGAAGCTCCTATGTGAGTCCATGATCTCTAATCTTCCTTGAAGCTTCTTCCACCTTCTTAAGAGTCGCCAACTTAGCCAATGAAAGGTTTCCAAAATTTAGACTATTCCACCTCTTCAATATATTCTTAACAAATTTTAGCCGCTTCATAAAGGAATACATAGCGGTGCCATGAGAAGGTTTGTCATTGGTCCACCAGCCTTGCATGAAATCATGAATCTTAGGATCTCGAAGCCACATAAGTTGAAACTTAAAGGAAGGATTCTTATTTAGCCCAAACTCAAGAGAAAATATTTTGATAGACCAATGATCAAATCCCCTACCCTCTAGAATCACAGAGCTTCTATTATTACCAATCCAAGAACTAGATATCAGAAACCTATCCAGTCTCTCTAATATGGACTCTTCCTCACATCTTCTATTGTTCCAGGTAAAGATCCCATTATACAAATTAATGTCAACCAAGTTCAAGGCCTAGATATGAGCACTAAATATAAAAGAAAAAGGCTCGAGATGATCAACTCCACCGTATTTCTCCTCCAAACAAGTGATAGAATTGAAATATCTAGCCAAAATCCATGGGTACAGGGGAGCCAAACTTCTCACAAAGCCAATGTGCTCCTACAAATTAAATTTACAATTGTAATCAATAAGAGCAGACACTTTTGTAAGTAGGATGGTTTCACTAGATTCATTATCATGCCCAATCATTGAAATAGAACATCTACTAGAAATCCAAGTAAGAGGAGAGATCTTAACTGGATCCCATAAATAAGCAATGCCACCAGCATATCCACATGTGCCAATACACTAGCATTGACCCCTTATAAAAAAATTAGGAGCAATATTGAACATACTACCAGTAGCCAATTTAGTCTCTTGAATAATCACGACATCTAGAGAATGTACACGAATCAAATCATGAACTTTTTATCTGGGGATGTTGTTCAACCCCCTTACATTCCATGAGAGGATAATCATTTATAGGGGTTAGAAAAAAGGGAGTCCAATGTTCTAACCAAGCTTGAATCCACCAAAGTCTCCCCCATTAACTTAATTTTATCCTGGTCTTTCTTTTGACCCACCTTCATATTCTTATCCGAAGCACATTTTTTAATCATTTTCTACTGCAATCCCAACACCGTAGGAGTTTTGCAGTCCAAGGATGACTACATCAATGCCTGAGTAGGAGAGAGCACAACTATATCTGTGTCACTTTTCAAAATAGTTTACCTTCTAGGGCTAGAGCCAACCATATCACCTGTACTCGAAACCAAAACCATCTATTCTTCATTTAAAATCACTAGATCTGATTCCTTAGGTTCCACCTCAAGAAGAGACATATGATTCGGCCCTGTTATATTTGTATCAGGTAGTGACATTTCAGGTAACTCCATGCATTGATCAAGATCATCCAGTATCTCAAAACAACTGAGCAGAGCATCTATTTGGCTATCCTTAAGAGATTTTTTTACCCTTCTTCCTTTGTTTCGAGGTTTTACAAGAACAAAGCCTTCCTTATATCGATCCCCTTCCTTTATCGAGGCTTTTCATTTATCCAATTTTTTTAGATCGAGAGGGTCTGATATTTGAAGCCACAGGCAAGATAAACTTAGGATATTTTCTTTGAATGTGGTCATATTCATGACAGATCCGACAATGAAACATAAGAGCTTCATAGTCAAGTTGTTGAACCCATGTAGACGATCAAAAATATATTTCAACATAATCTAGAATAGGATTGTTTAAATAAATTTTGACACATATACGGGTAACAAAAATCATCTTTTTCTCCATCTGTTGTGATGGTCCAACCGAATTTCCAAGAAGAAGGGCAATCATATGCAAGATGTTGTTTCTCTAGAATTCCAATGTGAGCCACGAGAGCCAAACCCACACTGGAACCCACGATGGTCACTCCTTTGATGGGTTGAAACCCACATGCCAAGGTTTAAGAAAGAGTCCAACTTGGTTACAAATATAGGGATCCCATTCAAATGCTTTTTTACGATCTGCAAGATAAGAGAAAACCACCATAAAATAGCTATTTACACTCAAAATCATCTCCACATCACCGTCAGGGTTCCAAGTCTTCCTAACCCAAGCCTCCACAAAGGGAAGAGAAATTTGGATACCCATAAATTTACCAATAAGCACATGCTTGGTTAAATACTCCACATCTTCTGCCATCGAGTCTGGTTGAACCATTAGAATCGGCATGGCTTCACATCGTTCCAAACATCCATTGTTATTTAACAAATAATTCCTGACATGCATTGGAAAACCCTATTCCTTCCAGTCATTTTTAGATGAAAATATACCACTAGCATGCACACTCTGTGATGGGTTTGACGCCATCACAACATTTCTTCGCAAATTTCAATTTTGAATCAAACCCTATATGGATAAAATAAAGTAAAATCTTAATCATTATTTGCTTTAGATTTTCTTATCACCTTCAACTAAATTGACTACTTCCTCTAACCATGGAAAAGAGAATTTAAATTCACTATCCTCTATTAAAATCTCTCTATTGGCTAGACTATCTGCACATTTTTTTCCGTCCTTTAACATATGTGTAAACTTAATTTTTCAAACTTTGTAGACAGATCTTGTATTTCCACAATTATCTCTTGTATGTTCCATGGAGCCTTTGCTTTCCTCAAAATTGCATTTATTTCTATTAGAGAATGGCCTTCCATTAGTACTCTATTCCATTTCATTTTTCCACATATTTTTAACCCTTCTAAAACCACCTAAGCTTCAACTTCATTATTTGTCTTAAATCTACTATTGAAAGTGTAATGTGAAAAAATCTCACCCCTGTTATTTCTAATCATTCCTCCTCCTCATGGTCCTGGATTTTCTTTAGATGCTCTATCAAAATTCAAATTGAATGACTCCACTTATTGTGTTTTTTGCTTTATATTCTTTAACTTCCTTTTATTTCTCCTATACCCACCATCATAATTATATTTGATGACTTAAGTCCATCTATTGAGGCTCTCTGCTTTCATATCAAGGACTGGGTGAGTTGATAAGGTTTGTTTAGACTCCTCTATGCCTAAATTAATCTTTCTTTTCATTACCTCTAAACTTTTTTACTTTCTTTTAAATATTCTTCCAACTCATTTCCAGCCATACACTTCGAAGTATTGTATCTTTCAATATATATCAAATTTTATGTAATGTCTCACTTGTAAATTACTTTGCCATTGCTTTAACCATTATTCAATTCTGCCATTCATCACCACATATTTACCAAACATATTAAGAATCAATTTCCATAGTTCCCAGACTATTGAACAGTGTCCCAAGAGATGGTTTATACTCTCCTCCTCCTTTTTACATAGAACGCATTATGAGGGGCCATGAAAACACCTTTTCATTAGGTTATCCCAAGATAAAATTTTCCTATGACCTACTAGCCATACAAACAATTTAACTTTTGGAATGCTCAGGCTATCCCAAATATCTCTCTATATTCTTACAATATTTATTTTTTATTGGTGTTTTACATTATATCCACTTCTTGTTGTGTATTCTCTTAAACTATTCAACTCCTAAATCAACTTATCCTTGAGTTCCCTTAGCATAATCACAACTATTATCTTTTTGCTCAACTGCCTCCTAGCAATAATGTTTGATATACTTGTAAAAACATCTTCTTTTCATTTGTATATTCCTTCACGATCCTTCGAAAATCCTATCACTATATTTATCTTGAAGTAATCTCATCCATGGTTTCAAAATTGGATCTAGATTGAGTGTTTTTTTATCACACCAAGTATCCATCCAAAAATAAAATTTTTCTCTAGTTTTCATCACTCATCTTAGACCTTTAATCACTATATCAAATGATTTTTTTTTTAATCGTACCATAGTGCAAAACCATCTGGTATTAAGAATATAGTAAAGATTAATCTTGGGTTATTGGGTTCATATAATAATCCTTGTATCTCTTTGTACAATCTCCAAATTACTTTCCCCTTAAAACTAAGTTTACATTTGTAAGGACTCTTAAACCGAGATCTCCCCTAGTTTTATCATCACAAATCTTGCTCCATTTCACCAAATGAAACTTTTCTTTATCATGTAATCCTGACCTAAATAATGACCGCATAATATATATATATATATATATATATATATAAAACTTTTTTCTACTGATTAAATATTTATAAACTATTACCTATAAAGGAATAGGTTGGTTGATAGTGGTCGAGTGCTTGCCAATAGGCTATCCTAGTTCAATTTCCTAGAGGGTTCGGGTCCTGTTGAATTTATATTTACCCAATAGGCTAGGGATATAGAGGCCCCCTATACAAAACACACACACACACACATATATGTATATTACCATTTTTTTCAATGAGTATATATATAAACTATTTTTTTTGTAGACACCAAAATCTGGGCATTTGCATTTCATCACACAATTTTACATAATAATATATAAGTCTAAACTTAGGCATATAATTCCTAAACATCATTCACCCACATTGCACATCACAATTATGCATAATAATATATGCCTAAGTCTAAACTTAGGCATATAATTCCTGCACATTATTCATCCACATTACACATTTCAGTTTTGCATAACATTATGTGCCTAAGTTTTGACTTAGGCATAAAATCCTACACATAATTATATTTTCTAGATTTTATTAAATTTGGAAAATATCCTCCTAGGATACCCTCTCTCCTCACTTGACATGTGTCCTGGCCACATCACCATCACCCCTTGCCACCTCTCACACACCCATTTCACCCTTGTCCCTTCACATGGGATATCCCTCCACACTTCACTCCACTTGCACCTACCCACTTGCCACATCTCACACATCACTCCACTTCCAACTACCCACTTGCCACATCTCCCCAATTAAGTGAGACACTTCTAGTGACTCAATGCAACTACCCAGGATAGGTGGCTATCCAGTCCTTGCCACTTGGCAGTCCTGGATTGCCATCTATCATTCCCTCCAAAACCTTCAAAGGTCTATAAAAGCACCATCACACGACCAAGATAAAAGAGGAAGATATAAAGAAAGAGGAGAAATATGAGGGGAATGCTAATGTTATGTTGCTCGGATTGTGCTCATGTAAGCAATCATAATAATCATACTTGTTTTCTATTTTCATTTTACATTTACATTTTATCATTATCATTGTGACAGGTGCTACTAAACCCTTGTCCATTTTCATGTGTTCAAATTCCAGGTTTAGGATTCAAACAAGCTCACATTCAACATGGTGGTCACGAAAAACCCACTTCCCCAATTGTTGTAGCATGAAGAGACGAGGACACCATATTTGATCTGTAAAAAGGATTCCCCTTTGGCACATCTCTTTGTAAAATTCACCCTAAGACGGTCAAAGTGTATCAAAAAGGACTTTCCCAAATTTAATAAAATGTGTCATTTTTATTGCAATGGTGTTTTTCTTTATGTAAACATTTTTAATAAGTTATATATATATATATATATATATATATATATATATATATATATATATATATATATATATATATATATATATATATATATATATATATATTCAAATTCAAGATTTAAAACCCATATAATTAGTAGATTGTATGACAATTATGTCTAATCATATTCTTATCCACATGGAATTTCTCAATATCATATTTACTTTACATTTTTAATTATTCAATTGTCCTAAAGTTAATATAAAATATTATTTTTACTCAAATAATTTATAAATGTTTCACTTGTTTTTGTTAATATTTTTAATTATTTATGTGATTCTATTAATGTGATTAGAAACCAGATGATATAATATATATGTGCACATCACCTGTTAATAACTAGAGTTCATATAGTTCATAGATCATGTGCACATCACTTTTTTTTTATTGGAGAACAAGGGGTTGTACTTAGGTCCCCCACCCTTGACAAATTACAACTCTCTTCTTTAGAGCATGAGAATTTACAAACAAATTCAATTCTCATCTCAATTGAGTTGCTATAGCTAGAAACCTACATCATTTTACATAAAATATTCGAATTCTTGATTTTTATTTTTTAGAACTTTTTCAATTTTCTATGTGAATACAAATATTTTAGAATTCAACATCCTTATTGACATTTTTCTACAACAACCTTCACAATACCAAAACTTCACCTCTACTATATATGCATTGCATCTTAGTAGAGTAATATTTCCAAAACATTGCACTATCATATCCCACTTTACCAGATCTAGATTGCTAGTTTACTTCTTGAAGCACAAGTGCAACCACAAAAATTATAATAAATAGTATATATGAAAGCACATTAATGTTATAAAATAAAGTAGATATTACCAATGAAAACATTAAAGTAAATCTTAATCATTATTTGATTTAGGCAATTAACATTTTTTTGTTAGTTGTAGCTAAACTTAATACTTCCTCTAACCAAGGAAAATAAAATTTAACTTCATGATCCTTAATTAAAACCCCTCTATTGGCTAGCCTATCTGCACATTTTTTTCCTTCCCTTAATGTATGTGTAAACCTGATTTCTTCAAACTCTATAACAAGGTTTTGAATTTCCATAATTATCTCTTGTATGTTCCATGGAGCCTTTACTTTCCTCAAAATTGCATTTATTACTATGAGTGAATAACCTTCCATCCATACTTCATTCCATTTCATTTGTTTGCATATTTTTAATCCTTCCAAAGCTTCCCAAACTTCAACTTTATTATTTTGCTTAAGTCCACTATTGAAAGCATAATGAGACAAAATCTCTCCTATATTATTTCTAATTATTCTTCCTCCCGCAACTGCTTCTTTATTTCCTTTAGATGCTCTATCAAAATTCAATTTGACAAACTCCACAATTGGTGGTTTCTACTTTATATTCTTTACCTTCTTTTTGTTTCTCCTATACCCAACATCAAAATTCCATTTTATGACTTGACTCCATCTATCAAGGCTTTATGCTTCTATATTAGGGATTGGGTGAGTTGATAGGTTTTGTTTAGACTCCTCTATGGCTAAAAAAATATTCCTTTTTATTACCTCTAAACTACTTTCCTTTTCTTCAAATATTCTTCTATTCCTTTCTAGCCATATGACCCAAAGTATTGTATCTTTTGATATATCCCATATTGTCTATGAAGCATCACTTTTAAAAGTTCTCTACCATTGGTTTAACCATTCTTTAATTATACCATCTATCACCATGCATTTACCAAACATATTAAGAATCCATTGCCATAGTTTCCAAACTATTGAGTAGTGTCCCAAGATATGGTCTAAAATCTCCTCCATTTTATAAAGAACACATTTTGAGGGGCCATGAAAATCCATTTTCATAAGATTATACCAGGATAAAATACTTCTATGACCTACTAGCCAAACACACATTTTGACTTTAGGAATACTTGAACTATCCCAAATATCTCTCCATATTCTTGTGATATTCCTATTTTGATGGTGTTTTATATTATATCCACTTCTTGTTGTGTATTCTCTTGAGCTATTCAACTCCCAAATCAACTTATCCTTGGCTCCCCTCATAATAATCATTGTTATTATCTTTCTATTCAACTGCCTCCTAGCATTAATGTCTTGTATACTTGTAAAAGAATCTTCTTTCCATTTGTATCTTCCTTATTGATCCTTGTACAAAATATTTGAAACCATATCATCATATTTATCTCGAAGTAATCTCATCCGTGGTTTCAAAATTGGATCTAGATTGAGTGGTTTTTTATCACACCGAATATCCATCCAATTAGATTTTTTTCTCTAGTTCCCACCATCCATATTAAACCTTTAATCACTAGATCAATTAGTTTTTTTAAATTGTTCCATAATGCAGAACCATTTGGTAGAGAGAATGTAGTAAATATTAAGATTGAGTAATTGGGCTCAACATAATTAGAAGAATTCTTTCCCATTGTCTTCGACCCTATTTATACAATCTATAAATTACTTTTCCCTAAGAACTAAGTTTGAATTTGTAATAAATATTAAACCAAGACCTCCCTTAGTTTTATCATCACACACCTTGCTTCATTTCACCAAAGGAAAATACCTTTTATTATGTAATCCTTACCACAAAAATGAATGCATAATAAATATTAAATTTTTTTCTATAGATTTTGGCATACTATACAAGGAGATATAATATGTTGGAATGACCTATAATACTAATTTAATTAGATGTAATTGTTGGTCATAAAATCTGCCCAGGAAAGGATTTGGGTAAGTGTAGCGCCCTAGACCTGGACCAACATTGAAAGGCTGAAGGGAAGAGATGCCCCTCGTGCCAATCTTCGGAGAAAGGCCGGCTCCTATACTGAACTACTTTGGTGTTTAAGATAAGTGTGCAGAAAAGATATAAATAAAGTAAGGGTGCAGGAAAGAGATAAATAGAGTAAGGGTGTAGGAAAGAGATAAAAAGGGGGTAAGGGAAGAGATATCAATAATTTGAAGTGGGAAAGAACCATAAGCACGATTGCTGGCCAATAGCTTGAAACAACACCAAGAAACACCAAGAACAAAACAAAATGAACACAATATTAGCTCTCCTATGTATCCTCTGGACGAGTTCTAGGATTCCCCTTCCCCTTTCATCAAAATTCAAAGTTCAGAGTAACGACGATTAGGAAAAAGTGAATATAACAGAAACATTACCCACAGGTGGCATACAAGAAAACTAATACGACATTTTCCTCCCCTATGTATCCTTCGGGAAAATTGTTAGTCTTACAATGAAACTAAGAGGGGGGGTGAATCAGTGTAGCTCTTTAAAATTAAATTTACAGCTCTTAATACCGCAGCAATTAAAAATTATTACTAGATACAACAAGTATAACAAAAGAGCATCACACAACACAAGATTTAACGAGGTTCACCAATGTGGCTACTCCTCAAAAATTGATTGCTTGGACTACCATCCAAATCCAGCCTTTGCAAAGCACCAACTTTACAATCAATTTACCAGCACCCATTGTAAGGAGCACCAACCCCTTATTTATCTGCACCAACAGAAAGGAGCACCAACCCCTTATTTATCTGCACCAATAGAAAGGAGCACCAACCCTTGATTCCAAGCTGCAACCTGGACTTCAATTTGAATCTATAAGTTTAACAGTAAGATACCTTTGCTTTTGCAAGACCCTGACTAGTCTTCGTCACCTTTGCATTCTCTGTGCACTCTGCTCTCTCTACGTAATCACTTCGCACACTCTACTTCGTTACAGTCGAACTTCATGATCATCTTCTCCCTTTTGTGCACTCTGCTCTCTTTACGAATTTTGCACTTAGCATGATTCGACATGACTTGCTCTCTGCGCACAACGACCGTATTTCACACACCTTCCACACATTTTCAATTCTCCAAACAACCCTCCTTTTATAACAATATTTTTTTATGATGAAAACTCTAATCATAAACTCTAATCTTAGACGGCTGTAAATCCTACTATTAGTCAGATTTCATAACAACTGTAAACCCTAATTTTAGTCAGCTGTCATCGGTCTTCATCGACTTCAACTCAAGAAGATGTTCGGTTTATCCATCGCTTGATGATTTCATTCCGGACTGAGACCACTGTAACCGCCATACTGACTTTTGATCACTCTTCATATTTTAGCAGTATGAAATCACTCTGTAATTGCCCCTATAAATGCCATAGTGATGTCGGTCCACTATCATACTTCTCATTTCAGTCGGGTTCTCCTTCTTGACTTGTGCATTTACGACCTGTTGCGAAATCATGACATTTCTACCTCTGTAGCTTCTTTTGTTGCTATTGCCATGAAAATACATGTCATGATATCGCGACACTTTTGCCTTCATACGCTTTCTCTATTCTTTTGTCATGATATCACAACATTTTTGCCTCTACAGACTTCATATTTTATTTTGTCGTGATATCGTGACATTTTTGCCTCTGTATACTTTGTCTTTGCTTTTGTCGCGATATCGCGACACTTCTGCTTCCATAGACTTCGACTTTGCTTTTGTCGCAATATCGTGACACTTATGCCTCTATAGTCTTCAACTTAGCTTTTGTTGCGAAATCGCAACACTTCTGCTTCCGTACTTAGCTTCTTTGCTTTTGTCATGAAATCATGACACTTTTGCCTTCAAAGTCTTCTTCTCTACTTTTGTCACGAAATCATGACACTTCTGCTTTCGTACTTAGCTTCTTTGCTTTTGTCGCGAAATCGCGACACTTCTGCCTTCGAAGTCTTCTTCTCTACTTTTGTCACGAAATCGTGACACTTCTACTTCCGTACTTTACTTCTTTGCTTTTGTCATGAAATTGCGACATGTCGCGATATCGTGACACTTTTCAAACTTACTTTCTCTCTCATATTTTAGTCGCGAAAATGCGACATGTCGCGAAATCGTGACACTTTTCTTACTTGTTCTCTTTCTTCGAACTTGTCATGAAATCATGACACTTTTTCCTGCTTTCTCTTTCTCTTCCAACATGTCACAAAATCATGACAGTTTTTCCACTTGCCTTTTTCTCTTCCAACATGTCACAAAATCGCGACAGTTTTTCCTGCTTTTTCTCTCTCTTCCAACATGTTGCGAAATCACGACAGTTTTTCCACTTGCCTTTTTCTCTTCCAACATGTCACGAAATCATGACAATTTTTCCTGCTTTTTCTCTCTCTTCCAACATGTCATGAAATCATGACAGTTTTTCCTATTTTTCTCTCTCTTCCAACATGTGAAATCGCGACAGTTTTTCCTGCTTTTTCTCTCTCTTCCAACATGTCATGAAATCATGAAAATTTTTCTTTCCTGCTGTATATGTCACGATATCGTGACACTTTTCTTACTTGTCTTTTTTTCTTTGATATTTTGCATATGGGCCACTTCGGTCTTCTTGGAAAATAACTGTACATACTTTGAATAACCTTTGAACTCCTGTATTTTGCATATGAATAGCTTTTGAACTTCCTGTCCACTGCATCAACAGATCTATCTGTGTTTCCAACAATGACAATACTGTTGCTGCACCTTGCTCAACAATCTCCCCCTTTGGAATTTTTGGCAACACGTGCAATTTCCTGTAACTCTTCTCCCCCTTTGACAATAATACCAAAGGGCTACTGCAGACTCCCCCTGAGTCCATGCACAACATTCTTAGGCAAAATTTATTACACTTAGCAAAAATCATGAACATGAGCAAAAAGATAATCAAATACTTAAATGATCCCCCTGAGAATGTGATCCTTGTAGCTAGTCAATTCTTGGGAAGTGTGACCACTCCCAATTTATTGCGAAGGTACTCAAAAAATTCCTTGGGCAATGGTTTTGTGAAGATATCTACTACTTGCTCTATAGTTGGAACAAAATCCAACTTAACCTCACCTTTCGCAACTTTCTCCTTCAAAAAGTGATACCTGATAGCAACGTGTTTTGTGCATGAATGCATAACTTGATTCTTGGAGATGTTAATGGAACTGGTGTTATTACACTTAACTGATATTAGATCACTGAGGCTAATACCAATATCTTTCAGGGTTTGTTTCATCCACAATACCTGCGTACAACATGTTGTCACTGCAATATATTCTGCCTCTACTGTCGATAAAGAAATTGACTCTTGTTTCTTACTGTGCCATGTGACCAATCTGTCTCCAAGATAGAATGCACCTCCACTGGTACTCTTTCTGTCATCGACACCTCCTCGCCCAATCTGCATCTGAATACAAAATAAGGGTGAAGTCTTTACCTTTCGGATACCATAACCCATACTCCATAGTACCCTTGAGGTACCGAAGAATCCTCTTCACTGTTGTCACATGAGTCTCCTTGGGATTAGCCTGAAATCGTGCTATCATGCATACTGCCTGCAAAATATCCGAGTCCAGTAGCTATCAGGTACGATAAGCTCCCAATCATAGATCCGTACATGGTTTGATCAACAGGTGGAGATTTGTCATCCTTGCTCAACTTGCACTTTGTCGTCATGGGAGTGCTAGACTGGCTTACAATCCTCCATTGTGAACTTTTTTAACATCTCTTTCACATATTTAACTTGAGAAATAAATATGCCCTTCTTATTTTGATTAACTTGCAACCCAAGGAAATACGAAAGTTCACCAATCATTGACATTTCAAATTATTTCTGCATCTTATTTGCTAAATCTTTACACAACTCATCTTTGCTACTGCCAAATATGATATCATCTATGTATACAACAAGAACAATAAGATGCCCATTTTTTGTTTTGACATACAAATTACTATCCACCATACCTTTCTTAAACCCTTGTTGAGTGAGATAGTTGTCTAGCCTTGCATACCATTCTCGGGGTGCCTATTTTAAGCCATATAATGCTTTCTTCAACTTGCAAACCAAGTTGGGATCATCACCAAGTTGGAAACCATCTGGTTGCTCAATATAAACCTCTTCTTCAAGTTTCCCATTCAAAAATGCTGATTTCACATCCATTTGATAAAATTTGAAATTCTTGTAGACTGCTAAAGCCAGAAACATTCTAATTGCCTCTAGTCTAGCTACTTGGTGCAAAAGTTTCCTCAAAGTCAATGCCTTCAACTTGTGCATAACCCTTACATACCAATCTTGCTTTATTTTTGACTACCTGTCCGTCTTCATTCAATTTGTTTCGAAAAATCCATTTAGTCCCGATTATATTTTTATTTGCAAGTCTAGGTACTAACTCCCAAGTTTCATTTTTCTCGATCTGATCTAATTATTCATTTATTGCCTTCATCCAACTTTCATATTTGCTTGCATCAGCAACATTTTTGGGCTCAATGCTGGATAATAGAGAGTAGTTACTTACTACTCTTCTTCTTGTCTGAACACCAACTTTGGGGTCTCCAATTATTTGCTCTCTAGGATGATTTTTCTGCCAGTTGCCTGTTTTGAATTTCTTATTTTCTTCCACTTCTGAATCACAACTTAAATCATCTGAGTCAATTTTATGTATCTTTTCCGTTTCATTTTCCTCATCTCCTTCAATAACCTCTTCATAAATTGGGTAGTTCTTTTCATAACTAATTACTCGTTCTCTACCTTCATCAAATTTAACATCGGCACTATCCACAATTTTCTTTAGCCTCTTTTTGTAGCATTTGTAAGCTTTGCTTTTTGACGAATAACCAACAAAAATACCTTCATCCGCTCTATATTCAAACTTACCAAGATTATCTTCAGTTCTTTTGATGTAGCACTTGCTGCCAAAAACTTTGAGGTATTTTGTTGTTGACATTTTACCGAACCACAACTCATAAGGAGTTTTGCTTTCATGTGTTCTCATCATGTATCTATTTTGGATATACACCACAGTATGGACTGCTTCTTTCCAAAATCTGTCTGCTACTCTGCTTTCAGCCAACATAATCCGTGCCATTTCCTGCACTGTCATGTTATTTCTCTCCACCACTCCATTTTGCTGAGTTGTCCTGGATGCTAAAAACTGTCTCCTAATACCGTATTTTTCATAGTACTTTGTGAACTCCTCTGAAATGAATTCTCCTCCTCTATCTGATATTAAAAAATTTATCCTCTTTTCTGTTTCATTCTCAACTTGGTTTTTGAAAGTCTTGAACATTTCAAAAGCTTCTGATTTATGCTTCAAGAAAAATATCCATGTCATTCTGGAATAGTCATCAATACACAACATAAAATATTTGTCACCATTTATGCTTTGTGTTCTCATGGGTCCATATAAACCAGTGTGTATTAGTTCCAAAGGTTTGCTTATGTAGTACTCTTTTGTTTTGAATGTGACTCTAGTTTGCTTCCCCTTTTGGCATGAAGCACAAATGCTATTTGCAGGTTTGCTAATGGTGGGAATATCTCTCACTACCCTTTTTGAGTTGATTTTTACTAGATTATCAAAACTGATATGACCGAGTCTTTTGTGCCACAACCAATTTTCTTCTTCTTGTCCAATAAAACAAGCT
This sequence comes from Wollemia nobilis, assembly GCA_028583015.1. Taxonomy (NCBI): domain Eukaryota; kingdom Viridiplantae; phylum Streptophyta; class Pinopsida; order Araucariales; family Araucariaceae; genus Wollemia; species Wollemia nobilis. Next base: position 26,811,490 of record JAQPPZ010000856.1, on the reverse strand, counting down.
CCTTCTAAAGTCTCTGAGAGCGTGTACAGGTTGCCAGATGTCCTTGATCTAGTTGCTATCAATTTTCCACTATTTGTTTTTCTAACTTCACAACCCTGCTTCTTAAAAACTACTTCATGACCTTTATCACAAATCTAACTTACGCTCAACAAGTTATGTTTTAAACCATCCACAAACAAGACTTCTTCTGACTTAATTTTTTTGTCACTAATTTTAACTGAACCTTTGCCAACTATCTTAGCTCCATCATTATTTCCAAACTTTATTGAACCACCTTCATATTTCTGTAACTTCTCAAATTTTTGTTTGTCACCTGTCATATGACTGGAACATCCACTATCAAGTATCCATGGTACATATTTATTCTGTGCTTTAAATTTTGTTTGTACGATTAAGGATTCTTTTTCTTCCTTAAGTCGCTCTTTTTTTTCCACTCTGTTTTGATAGTAGTTTTAGGCTCTTGTTTTGCTTTTCCCTTATCAATAGCTTGTGCATGTTTTTCGAGAAGTTTTCTATTTTGTCTCATCCTATTTGGTTGAAATTTTCTTCCCTGAAACTGATTTGATGCAAATGTACTTCTACAGTTTCTTGCAATGTGCCCAAAATTATGACAGTTATAACATTCTATTGTATAATTCATCAGAGGAGAAAAAGAATTTCTATTGGTGAAATTCTTCGGTCTTACATTATATTTGTAGTCTAAGATTTTATGTCCATAGCAATTGCATTTAAAACAGAAACCAGAAAATGGATAATTGAACCTGGGTGATGGTCTTTGCCATGTTGTCGTAGGAGCCATAGGTCTTCTTCTTCTTCTTTGATGTGTGACATTGGTGAACCCATCATTGTCAATTCTCCTTTCATGCCTGACATTATTGATTTATTTTGCATGAGACATTTTTCCTTGATCAACTTATTTCTTATCTTCATTCTTTATGGATTCTACATTTCTGGCCTTTGATCCATTTGATGATTCTCCTTCGACGAAACCTAGACCAAATTTGATGCCTGCAGAGCCTTTGGTCATTTATAATCTTATCCGACTTCATAGAACTTTCTTCGCATTTGTGATAGCAACTAATTTTGTGATTCATCTCTTCTATCTACGTCCGTAAACCAACATTCTCTTCTTCTAGTTTGCAGCAATAATCTATTTTCATGGTAATTTGTACTTTGAGATCTTTAGATATTTTCTTGTATTCTTCTGTCTATACTTTCAGACTGGTTATGATTTTGTTTGCATTCTTAAGCCTTTTTGAAATTTTCTTATTCTTTTTCCTCTCTATTTTCCGCTCTTCAAGTGCAGAGATCAACTCACCTTCTAGATCTATTTCAGCCTCAGGGTTTTCACCACATACTTCAGAGTTCACTCCTTCCTTTTTTGATTTTACTTCTTCAAATGCCATGAAAAGAGCTTCACCTATTTTCTCTTCAGAATCCTCACTGGAGCTGTCTTCTGATGAACTGGCATTCCTAGAGATGAAACTTTTCTTCTTGAAGTTGCCTTTTCTGAAATTCATTTTCTTCTTTCAATCACTTCTTTCTTGGTGCGATCCTTCATCATTTTTGTTCCATATTTCTTTTGTCGTTTTACAGCTCATGATCTTTACTAGTTCACTGTCTTCTAATCTGCGCATGATAGCATTCTTTGCTTTTGAGTTATTTTTAAACAGTTTATTTTCGTCAGCCTCTTTTGGAGGAGTGATGGGTATTGTGTGTCCACTAACTACTGAATCCCAGATGTCGTATCCCAAAGCATAGAGATATGTCTGCATCCCAATTCTCCAGAATGCGTAATTAGATTCGTCAAATAATGATGCTTTGTTTTATGAGAAGCCTTCACCACCTGCCATTGTGTTACTTCCAAGATCACCCTAGCCAGTTAAGCTTGTACAAGAACTTAGCTCTGATACCAATTGTTAGTCTTACAATGACACTGAGAGGGGGGTGAATCAGTGTAGCTCTTTAAACTTAAATTTATATCTCTTAATACCGCAACAATTAAAACTTATTACTAGATATAGCAAGTATAACAAAAGAGCATCACACAACATAAGATTTAACGAGGTTCACCAATGTGGCTACTCCTCAAAAATTGACTGCTTGGACTACCATCCAAATCCAGCCTTTGCAAAGCACCAAATTTACAATCAATTTTTTAGCACCCACTGTAAGGAGCACCAACTCCTTATTTATCTGCACCAACAGAAAGGAGCACCAACCCCTTATTTATCTACACCAACAGAAAGGAGCACCAACCCCTGATGCCAAGTTACAACCTGGACTTAAATTTGAATCTATAAGTTTGAAAGTAAGATACCTTTGCTTTTGCAAGACCCTGACTGGTCTTCTTCACCTTTGCATTCTCTGTAAAAATCCGAACAAAAATTGCATTGCATTGAGCTTGTTTAAATAACGTGTTACACTGCCGGGAATAGCAGATCTGTTACAGGAGTTGTAACAGTGCACTTAATAATGTAATACAAACAAAAAGTAAATATTACGCTAACATCCCCCCTTATTACATTATTTGGGTAATAGGATGACTACTAGCTATACTAACATCCCCCCTGATTACATCATTTTGCAATACAAAGAGAGCTACGAAACAACTCAAATTTGACACGTCCAAGTGCCTTAGTGAAAATGTCTGCAACTTGAGCATCGGTGGGAATGTGCTGAAGCTGAATTCGGTGCTTTGGAACTTCATCTCGAATGAAATGACATTGTGTGTCAATGTGCTTTGTTCTTTCATGATGGACTGGATTCTTGACGAGGTTCAAAACACCCTGATTGTCGCAAAACAAGTGTATTGGAGATTTTGACGGATGGCCCATACTTGTTAGAATGCGACGTAACCATATCACTTCGCACACAGCTTCACGTGCGGCACGATACTCTGCCTCTGTTGATGAAATAGCAACCACCTGTTGCTTCTTGTGCCAAGAGACAGGACCGTATCCCAGATGAAAAATGTATCCAAAAGTTGACTTGCGATCATCAAATGATCCGACATAGTCTGAGTCCGTGTATCCTCGCAAGAAGAATTTGTTGTTCCTCTTGTATTCTAGGCCATATTCCATAGTACCATGGACATAGTGAAGAACACGTTTTGCTGCTTTCCAATGAGTTGTCTTAGGCTCCTGCATGAACCTCGAAAGATAGTTGACAACAAATACGAGATCTGGCCTAGTATTGGTCAGATATATGAGACTCCCAATCAACTGTCGATAGAGAGTACCATCTACCTGAGGTGAATCATCATATCACGATAATTGAAGTCCATTCTCCATCGAAGTTGCCATTGGCTTGCAATCAGTCATGCGATATTTTTCCAGCAATGTCTTGGCATATTTTTTCTGAGACACTTTGATGGAGTGCTCCTTCTGGCTGAATTCTAGACCAAGACAGTAATGGAGAAGTCCGAGATCTGTCATCTCAAAAGATTTACACAAGTTTCTTTTGACAGTAGAGATCATAGTTTCTGAACTCCCTGTAATGAGCAGATCATCAACATAGAGTACAAGCAACACTATCTCAAAACCCTATTTCTTGAAATAGAGGTTTGCATCTGACGAACATCTCTTAAATCCATGTTGCATAAGGTGATTGTCCATTTTTATATACCAAGCTCGAGGAGCTTGTTTCAGACCATATAAATATTTGACCAATTTGCAAACCTTTTGCTCTTGGCATTCCACTTCAAATCCTTCTGGCTGAGTCATGTAGAATTTTTCTTGGAGATCACCATTTAGAAAGGCACTTTTGACATCCATCTGGTGAACTTTCCACCCATATTGTGCTGCCATAGCACACATAACTCGAATTGTGGTCATCCGAGCAGTAGGTGCAAAAGTTTCCTTGTAGTCAATGCCTTCCTTTTGAGCATAGCCCTTTGCAAAAATATGGGCTTTATGCTTATCAATTGTTCCATCTGCCTTGTACTTGACTTTATATACCCATTTGCAGCCAATGGGTTTCTTTCAATGCAATAGATCAACAAGCTTCCAAGTTTTATTTTTCATCAAAGACTCATACTTTGTATCCATAGCGGCCTTCCACTGAGGCTCACTAAGAGCATCTTGCACTGATGCAGGTTCAAGATCGTCTATGGTAGACATGAACGCCCTATCATCATCAATATCCATATCCTCTACTTCTGTACGTGGAGTTATAGAAAGTTCCTCAAAAGATTGACAAAGATCATCAACCTCACCAGTTTCTTTGGCTTCTTTTTCCTTTTGAGCCATACTGCGTGTACGAGGTCTATCCAATTTCAAATTTGGAGGAGTGGATAAATTTGCGTCTCTAATTGTATTTGTACACCATTTTGGATTCTTCTTCGATGGTGTTGAAGAAGATGTAGAAGGACCTCCTGTCTGTGTTGACGAAGGAATCTTCTCTTCCTTAGATTCCACAAGATCTAGGTGTACTTTAGATGTGCTCGATGATGTGAAAGCTTCATCAAAGACAACATCTCTGCTGACATGAATTTTCTTGGTCAAAGGATCTATCAAACGATATCCTTTAGAGTGCTCATCATAACCAAAAAAATACATCTCAGTGTTTTCTCATCTAGCTTCTTCCTTTTCTCTTTCGGCATGTGCATGAAAGCGTGACATCCAAAAATACGTATATGAGATATGGAGGGTTTTCGACCACTCCATGCTTCCTGTGGAGTCATTCATTTTAGGGCCTTTGTGGGTGCGCTATTCAATAGATATACTACAGTGGTGATAGCTTCTGCCCAATATTGTTGCCCAAGAGTAGCTCCTGTGAGCATACAACGAACCATTTCCATGATAGAACGGTTCCTTCTCTCAACAACTCCATTTTGCTGAGAAGTATGGGCAGTTGTTAACTATCTCTTGATTCCATGCTTATCTAAGAATGCAAAAAATTCATTAGAGGTAAACTCCCCCCCTCGATCTGAACGGAGGGTTTTAATAGAAGCTCCTGACTCCTCAACGGATTTCTTGAACTGCTAGAAGAATGTGAAAGCTTCAGATTTCAGTTGGAGAAAGAAAACCCACATATTTCGTGAGTAGTCATCTACGAATAACTGAAAGTACCTCTTCTCTCCACAACTGTTGGGTGTGAAAGGACCGCACAGATCGGTGTCAACTAACTCCGAGAGGTTTTTGTGCTCTTGTTGAGCTCTTCTCAAATGGTACTCTATGTTGCTTTCTGCCAGCGATCGGAGCACACTAGCAATGTGGCGTAAAGGGAAGGAAGACCCTTTACCATCTCATACTTACTAAGCTCAAGTAAGTAGCCAGAACTAAGATGCCCATATCTCTTGTGCCATAGGGAAGTTGCCTCCTTGGTAGAGAAAGTCATGGCAACATGTGGAGTAGAGATAGCATCTAGGGCAAATAAGTCGTGCTTATATGAAGCCGTTGCAATCTGCTTACCCTTCCTGGTAATAGTACAACACTTCTTTCCATTCTCAACACGAAAGTTGACAACCATATTTCTATCCAAGATTTGTGTGATTGACAACAAATTGTTAGCCAATCTCGGAACATAGAGGACTTTGTCAATTTGACACTTGCCATTAGGAAGAGTGACTGAAACTGTACCCTCTCCCTGAACCCTGTAGGTTTTATCATCAGCAATGGTGACAGGTTTGCCCTCTTTGGCCATGAATGATTCAAACCACGATCTGTCGCCAGTCATATGTTTGCTAGCTCCAAAATCGACATACCAAACAGGATCCCTCCGTGTGGAATCTGTGGTAGTCATGAGCACCTTGTGTGCCCATTCAGAATCTGAGTCAGATTCTTCAACAGCAACATTCACCTGGGGTTGCTTGTTTTTATTTTGTGGTTTATTTTGGCCTTTCTACTTGTTCTTATGCCAACACCTGTTGGTGTCATGGTTGTCTTTCTCACAGATCTTGCACCACCTCTTCTTCTGTTGAGGTTGTTTTCCTTTTCCTTTCATGTCCTGTTGAGAATTTCCTCCTTTCTAAAAGTTTCCTCCTTTTTTCCCATTACCTTTCTTCCTAGAACCCTGTCTGTTGGTGTATAGGGCTGTATTGGAAGAATCATCCTTGTGAAGTTGGCGTGCCTCCTATTGTTGAAGCAGATTGACCAACTTGATGTAGGTAATTTTTCGTTGAGACACCTGGATGGAGGTGATAAACATATCAAATGAAGAAGGTAAAGCTCTCATCACAATTGAAACGAGAAGCTTTTCATCCACATAATCTCCCAAAGAATTCAATTTCTCTTTCAATTCAGACACTGCACATAAAGAGTTCAACTGTTTCACCCAATCTCAAACTCAGGTTATGAAGTTGTTGTTGAAGATGAAGAATGGTGGAATCATTATTTACCTCATAGATGGTTCTAAGGGCATCCCATGCCTCTTTACCACTTGCTTTGTCAACTATATGAGGTTGCACTTCATCTGAAATAGCAAACAAAATGAGCACCTTTGCTCGACTGTCTTTCTTGTCAAAAGCTATCTGATCAGCAGAAGGAGTTGTGGATCCTGATGCTGATGAAGGCCTAGATGTTACTCCAGTAACAATATCCCATAAATCTTCCATTTGGAGAATTGCCTTCATCTTATGTTTCCATGGTGTATAATTTGGACCTTTCAATAACTGATGCGGATCAGTCATCAACTTTGCAACAACGGCCATAGTGAAGGTTCCTTATAACACAAATTGGTCCCCCTTTCGATATACCTTTTGCTAGGCCGTTATACCGTACAAAATACCCGCCCTTATGTGAGGGAAACTATAGGTATTTAGAAAGATCAACAAAAATCACCCGCCCTTACGTGAGGGAGACTATAGGTGAGTTTTAGAGATCATACGATACGTGGAACATAAGCAGATCGAAAGGGAATCGCCTTGTTGATGGCACCTACCATAGAAGATTCTTCTCATGCGTGGGGCGTAACTTCCCTAAACACTATGAAGAATACTTCGTCAGGATTTACGCCTAAACACAAGAGCGATTAAGGGTAGTGGATGGAGTAAAAAAATGCAAAAAATGGCAAACTTATCTCTCCCCGACGATTTATAGAGAACAAGCTCAGACGTCGTTGTAGCAGCTATATTAGGTAGCGGATATAGTAGCCCAATCATGACAACTTTACCTGTAAGTGCTAGCCAGAGGTATCACAAATACCGAACGCTGCAGTGCAATAAATTGCACGGATGAGTTTTAATTATTCCGGGGACTTAGGGAGTGTATTTGATTTTTTTTTTAACTTTTAATGAAGTAGTGCAAAAATGAAATATGCAACATACAACATAAAAAGTGCCCACAAGAATTAACCCTCCAGGTGTCGGACACAGCCGAAAATGCACCTTTTACAATTCGCCAAATTGCTTTTTCAGAAAATTACTCACATTCCCCCTTTGATTTTTTGAAAAAAATATCCCCCTAAAAAGAATTCTTTTTAACAAAGCATTTTAATAATTATTATGTATTTAAAGTTAAAATAAATAATTTTAATTTATATAGTTTTAAAAACTTATGAAAAAATAAATTAAAATTAAATTTTAATTTATAAAGTTTTAAAACTATAAAAAATAAATTAAAATTAAAAATTTTAACTAAAAAATAATAATTAAAAAAAACTTTGAATTTTTTTTTTTACCTTCGAACCCTCGACCTGCAGGCTCCCAGAGCCTTACCGCACGGCTCACGACCACGTGAGCCAGCGGGCTGATCCGAAAGGATCAAGGGGCCCCCTCGTATTTGAGGAAATTCCTCAGCCTGCTCCCCGAGCCCTCTGTGGCTGCCTCCGCAGCGGCCTCCTCCGCTGCTTTCTTGGTCGCGGCTTCCTCCTCCGCAGTCTTTTTTTTTTTTTTTTTTTTAATAAAAAATTTGACGCGGGGTCTGCTGCGTCCGCGCGCATTCAACCGCTACGCGACGTCAGCGGGGGGGGCTGGACGCTGCGTCCGCGCATGTTCCAGCACTGTGCGGTCTGCGCGTCGGTTGGACGCTGCGTCTGCACAACGTTCCAGCGGGGGGGTCGGGGGGGGGTTGGGGGACGCGCGCGCACAGTCTGTGCATCACGTTCCAGCGAGGGGGGAGGCGGGGGCACGCACGCGACACATCCGCGTGCTGCGCTACGCAGCCTCCAGCGGGGGGGGCTGGATGCGCTGGCTACGTCCGCAGTGGGGCGGGGCCTCCCCTCCCTCAGTCACGTGGATGCGCGACGACTGTCGCGCGTCTGCGCGCGACAAATTTTTTTTTTTTTTTTCGAATCGCGCAGGCTGGACGCACTGGCTGCCTACGCGCAGCTGCGTCCGCAACGGGGGGGCCTCCCCTCCCTTAGTCACATGGATGCGTGACGACTGTCGCGCGTCTGCACGACAATTTTTTTTTTTTTATAATAAAAACAACTGCACGTGCGGCGTGATTGCCTCCCCAGCACAGCAGGAAAAAATGCATCCTCTCCCCAGCACAGCAAAAAAAATGCGTCCTCTCCCCAGCACAACAGAAAAAAATTGCGTCCTCTCCAGCCTCTCTTCTCACGCTTCACTGCAAAAAATTGCCGTAGCAATCTGGCTCTGATGCCATGTAAAAATCCGAACAGAAATTGCATTGCATTGAGCTTGTTTAAATAACGTGTTACACTGCCGGGAATAGCAGATCTGTTACAGGAGTTGTAACAGTGCACTTAATAATGTAATACAAACAAAAAGTAAATATTACGCTAACATTCTCTCCACACTCTTCTCTCTTTGCGCAATCACTTCACACACTCTACTTTATTACAGTCGAACTTCACGATCGTCTTCTCCCTTTTGCGCACTCTGCTCTCTTTATGAATTTCACACTTAGCACGATTCGACACGACTTGCTTTCTATGCACAACGACCGTATTTCACACATCTTCCACGCATTTTCAATTCTCCAAACAACCCTCCTTTTATAATAATATTTTTTATGATGAAAACCCTAATCTTAGTCGACTATAAATCCTAATATTAGTCGGCTTTCATAAAAACTGTAAACCCTAATTTTAATTGGCTGTCATCGGTATTCGTCGGCTTCAACTCAAGAAGATGTTCAGTTTATCCATCACTTGATGATTTCATTTTGGACAGACCCTGTAACCGCCATACTGACTTTTGATCACTCTTCGTATTTCAACAGTATGAAATCACTCTATAACTACCTCTGTAAATGCCGTAGTGATGTCGGTCCACTGTCATACTTCTTATTTCAGTTGGGTTCTCCTTCTTGAATTACACATTTACGACCTATCACGAAATCGTGACATTTCTGCCTCTGTAGCTTCTTTTGTTGCTGTTGCCACAAAAATACATGTCGCGATATCGTGACACTTTCACCTCCATACGCTTTCTCTATTCTTTTGTCATGATATTGCGACATTTCTGCCTTCGCAGACTTCATATTTTCTTTTGTCACGATATCGTGACATTTTTGCCTTCGCAGACTTCATCTTTTCTTTTGTCGTGATATCGTGACACTTCTGCCTCCATAGACTTCGACTTTGCTTTTGTCACGATATCGCGACACTTCTACCTATGTAGTCTTCAACTTAGCTTTTGTCGTGAAATCATGACACTTCTGCTTCCGTACTTAGCTTCTTTGCTTTTGTTGTGAAATCGTGACACTTTTTCCTTCGAAGTTTTCTTCTTTGCTTTTGTCGTGAAATCGTGACACTTCTGCTTCCGTACTTAGCTTCTTTGCTTTTGTCGCGAAATCACGACACTTCTGCCTTCGAAGTCTTCTTCTCTGCTTTTGTCATGAAATCGTGACACTTCTGCTTTCGTACTTTACTTCTTTGCTTTTGTCGTGAAATTGCGACATGTCGCGATATCGCGACACTTTTCAAACTTACTTTCTCTCTCCTATTTTAGTCACGAAAATGCGACATGTCACGAAATCGTGAAACTTTTCTTACTTCTATTTCTTTGAACTTGTCGCGAAATCGTGACACTTTTTCCTGCTTTCTCTTTCTCTTCCAACATGTCACGAAATCGCGACAGTTTTTCCACTTGCCTTTTTCTCTTTCAACATGTCACGAAATCGTGAAAGTTTTTCCTATTTTTTCTCTCTCTTCCAACATGTCACGAAATCATGATACTTGTTCCACTTGCCTTTTTCTCTTCCAACATGTCACGAAATCATGACAGTTTTTCTTGATTTTTCTCTCTCTTCCAACATGTCGCAAAATCGTGACAGTTTTTCTTGCCTGCTGTATATGTCGTGATATCGCAACACTTTTCTTACTTGTATTTTTTTCTTTGATCTTTTGCATATGGGCCACTCTGGTCTTCTTGGAAAATCATTATACATACTCTGAATAACATTTGAACTCCTGTCTTCTGCATCTGAATAGCTTTTGAACTTCTTGTCCACTACATCAACAGATCTATCTGACTGTGTTGCCAATAATGACAATACTATTGCTGCACCTTGCTCAACAAAAATTTTAGGGTTCAGTCCCCAATCACACATGTAATTCAGGATTCAGAGTTACAGTATGCAAATGAAGAAAGATCAAAGAAATAAATGTAGAAGGTATCATACAAGAGAGAGATCAAGCCCAAAGCTCTTTAGTATTAAACGCAGGGATTCAAGTTACAGCAGCTTTCTTAGCAGAAAGTTCCCCCCCATTTTACATTACAACGCTTGGGTTTTTATAGAGGATCCAACCCTCTGAGTCATAATTGCACCAAAATAGAAGAGTACACCCTCAAAACCTATGAAGTCGGCTCTTCGTGGCCCTCGTGACTGAGCTTTCAAATCTGTTACCAAAAATGGCAACTACAACAGGGTCAACCAGGGAAATATGTATTTAATGGGCTACCTGAACGTCCTTGGCCTCTGGGTGCAGTGCTCGAGTGGCCGCCATGCTTGCCGGGCTCTCCTCCAGAGACTGATACCTCATTTCCAATTGCTAAAAATGATCAGCGATCTTATCGGGCACGCGAAAATGCATTTATGAGGCACTTGATCGCCTTGAAAAATACCTAAATTGGAGTGCGTGCCCTGGAAGTGCTTTGCTAGATTTCTATTTGCAACTTCACTTCACAATGGACTTGAGCCAAAGCAGATCCTCCTTCTTGGTTTACACTTTGCATGGCGAAACTTCGCAAAACTGCTTCGGGGGTGGTGAGTGTCGAAGCAGATTTCCTCCTCAAGGTGGGCTCTTCATTACTGCTTCACTGGAAGACATGCCAAAAATACTTCGCTGATGCATCGTAAAAAGTCTTCACCATGATCTTCCTTCAAAATTACAGTTTGAGGGAACTTGGGCCGAAGCACATTCTTACCTACGAAAAATGTTTCGTTCTTTACAGCTGCTATCACTTCGGGTGAAAGTGCTTCGGACGAAAGCTAGCCGAAGCAGATGCTTTGCAACAACTTTCGACGAAGTAAAAATGGTTCGCTGATGGAGAGGCCCGAAGTGGGTGCTTCGACGGTTTTTTGGCGAAGTATTTTTCAATGCTGTGCTCCTTCAACTTCCGCTTCACAAGTTTTCTGGCCGAAGTAGCTGTTTGAAGTGCTTTGGGCCCAAAGTAGTTTTCTTACTTGCCTTAGTAAACTCGGACCACGATCCTTCTTCGATGAAGCTGTTATTTTGAAATATTGCTTGAATGCCGCTTCGCAAAACTTTCACCCGAAGTGGCTACTGGAAATGCTTTGGGTGCGAAGCTCTTTTCATACTCTTCTTCTTTCTTTTGGCGAAGCTATCTTCCTTAGCTTGTTCGGCAGCAAAGTTCTTTCATCTTCATTTTATGTACAAGGGGGATGGCAGGGAAAGCCCAAAATTGCTGCAACTTACAAATATTCTCAAAAACAACAAAAGAAATATTTTACAAAAAACATTCAATTTTACTACCCCTCTAGGCAATGTGACAAAATTGTCAATATTCTTGGCGGCTCGCGGGGCAACGGGCTCATCTCGGTGGAAGAACCCTTAGCCTTGATCCATTGGGCCAGAGTCACCTCCAGACCCTTCTCTCTTTTCCATTTCTAGGGGCACTTCCACAGCTTGTTCTCCTTCTTCTTCTTCTAGCGAGGCTTCCTGTTGCAGCGGTAGACTGCTTATAAAGCTTGTTCCTCTTGAGAAGTAGTTCGCTCATTTTCCTTCGAAAACTCCTTTTCTTGGACTCCTCTTGGAAAAGCACTTCTCATGCCTTGGTTCAAATTTCATTCGGCCAACGTGCTTCGCTGTGAACTACCTTGCATCAGTTACTTCGCACACAAAATTCTCGAAGGAGTTTTTTTTTTATATATATATACCGAAGTAAAACTTGACCTAAGCTCCTAAGCAACATTTAGTGCCCTCGACACTTTATTTACTAGCTGGGCTATTTACAGTATGTACACAAAAGTTTGCGACATGATTGGCATGCCGCCACCACAAACCCAGCTTTGGGTGCCTATCCGATGAACTTGCAATGTATAGACTAGATGTGATTGTATTTGAGTTGATCCTTGAAGTTTGGGTGACCTCCCGAAGTTCTCCATGGTGCGAACAGGGTGCAACGTGGCATGTTATCATGCATTCTAGTACCCACACAGTTGACGAATAATGTAGCAAAGATATTTGCCACATGGAGGGCTCCTTCGGGTACCAGTTACAGTAATGGCCGATGCCAATACCACCATTTTTAGGAGTCCACTGGCTATGGACCGAGTACAGGATCCTCCAACCCCTTGATGCGACAACATGACTTTTTCAGTGATAAGTCTTCTTCTAGGATCTCCTCAGGCTCAGCTTCTTGATGAGGCATGCTTAATGGGCTCTGGATGAATACTTGCATGCTATGCCCTAGGATACAAAAAGGGTGCAAAAATGTGTCGTCTTAATTCTCGGGATTTACCACTTGAGCTTGTTCTTCTCCTTGGCTCATCTTCTGATGGAGACTGCAAGCAACCATATTATCTATTGTTGGGACAAAGCTTGCATATTCCCATCGTTGGACTTGGATGAAATCTGCCTCTTGAGCTCCACACGACTGCATCTCAGGTCTCTACTCAGTATGAGGAATCTTCCATGGTGAATACTGAGCAGGGTAGACAGGAGCTACGACTACCGGATAAGGTGATGGGGTTTCTCCCCACTGCCACTTTCCTGATAGGAGCAAAAGCTGTTCCGCTCACACTGCTTCCTCAAATATTTGAGGGAACCTTCGTTCACCTAATTACAACAAGAGGAGGCTCATGTCCGGGTGAAAGGCCCAAACATAGAAGAGGTGGGCTTGGGCGGGTGTCGGTTGGATCTCCCCTGGAATTCTCTTCCAACTTCTGCAGAATTAGACATTGAAGTCTGTGATGCTCTCCAAAGGTGTTTTTGTGATGGTGGAGAGGTGCATTAAAAGTAGAAAGGGATCCTCAGAGCCATCGAATGTTCTGATTAGTGCTCCCGCTAAGTCATCCCATGAGCAGATGCTTTTACACCCGAGCAGTCTGTACCACTGCAGTGCCCTTCCTTCCAAAGATAGAACCAAAAGCCTGATCATGACATCTTCATGGATTATGTCATGGAGGATCGCTAAAGTAGCAACATATTCCAAGTGCTCTTGGGCCATTCCCTTAGTGCCATTGTATTTTGTCAAGGTTTTCAAGGCACTTTTGGGAATTTCATGGTAACTTTGAAGATTCAAGGGGCCAGAATCATCCCAGCTAGGATAATTTACCCTTGCCATTATAGCAGCAGTCTGCAGAGATCACGGTTATCGCCACTAAGTCGAATTCACCAGGTGAACATTCTTTTCTCTGCTTGTGAGGTCAAGGCTGCTCACCAAACCTTGATTCCTCTGAAATGTCTTCTTTCAGATTTAGAAGGCACCTACAGTCTAGAAATCTGGATCTTCAGCTCAATAGAGTTGCCAAGTGATTTTGCTAGATAAAGACAAGCTAGAGATTCACCCAACTCGGGATTTCTTAAAACTCGGGGATTTTTGGCAGAAACTGTTGGCATGAAGGCATAGATTTAGGTACCGGTCTCTACGACTTAAAGATTTTTGGGTTGAACAGAGTTGCCAGATGCTAAGAGTATTTCGGTAATGAGAGCATCGATTCTCATTACCACTCAGAAGGTGAGACTGACTGGGTCCCACCGGGCATGCCCGAAATTGTTGGTCATAAAATCTACCCAGGAAAGGATTTGGGTAAGTGCATGCGCCCTAGACCTGGACCAACATTGAAAGGCCGAAGGGAAGAGATGCCCCTCATGACAATCTCTGGAGAAAGGCTGACTCCTATACTGAACTACTTTGGTGTTTAAGATAAGGGTGCAGGAAAGAGATAAACAGATTAAGGGTGCATGAAAGAGATAAAAAGGGGGTAAGGAAAGAGATATCAATAATTTGAAGTGGGAAAGAACTAGAAGCACGATTGCTGGCCAATAGCTTGAAACAACAGCAAGAAACACCAAGAACAAAATGAAATGAACACAATATTAGCTCTCCTATGTATCCTCTGGACGAGTTCTAGGATTCCCCTTCCCCTTTCATCGAGATTCAGAGTTCAGAGTAACGACAATTAGGAAAAAGTGAATATAACAGAAAAACTACCCACATGCGGCATACAAGAAAACTAATACGACATTTTCCTCCCCTATGTATCCTTCGAAAAAATTTTAGGGTTTAGTCCCCAATCGCACACGTAATTCAAGATTCAGAGTTACAATATGCAAATGAAGAAAGATGAAAGAAATAAATGCAAAAGGTAGCATACAAGAGAGAGATCAAGCCCAAAGCTCTTTAATATTAAACACAGGGATTCAAGTTACAACAAATTTCTTAGCAGAAAGTTCCCCCCATTTTACATTACAACGCTTGGGTTTTTATAGAGGACCCGACCCTCTGAGTCATAATTGCACCAAAATAGAAGAGTACACCCTCGAAACCTATGAAGTCGGATCTTTGCGGCCCTCGTGACTGAGATTTCAAATCTGTTACCAAAAATAGCAACTGCAACTGGGTCAACCAGGGAAATATGTATTTAATGGGCCGCCTGAATGTCCTTGGCCTCTGGGTGCAGTGCTTGAGTGGCCGCCATGCTCGCTGGGCTCTCCTCCAGAGACTGATACCTCATTTCCAATTGCTAAAAATGATCAACGATATTATTGGGCACGTAAAAATGCATTTATGAGGCACTTGATCGCCTTGAAAAATACCCGGCTTGGAGTGCATGCCCTGGAAGTGCTTTGCTAGATTTTTGTTCTCAACTTCGCTTCACAATGGACTTGAGCCGAAGCAGATCCTCCTTCTTGGTTTGCACTTCACATGGTGGAACTTCGCAAAACTGCTTCGGGGGTGGTGAGTGCCGAAGTAGATTTCCTCCTCAAGGTGGGCTCTTCATTACTAATTTGCTGGAAGACATGCCAAAACTGCTTCACTGATGCATCATAAAAAGGCTTCACTGTGATCTTCCTTCAAAATTGCGGTTCGGGAGAACTTGGGCCGAAGCACATTCTTACCTTCGAAAAATGTTTTGTTCTTCATGGCTGCTATCACTTAGGGTGAAAGTGCTTCGGATGAAAGCCAGCCGAAGCAGATGCTTCACAACAACTTTCGGTGAAGTAAAAATGGTTCGTTGATGGAGAGGCCCGAAGTGGGTGCTTCGACGGTTTTTTGGCAAAGTTTTTTTCAATGCTGCGCTCCTTCAACTTCTGCTTCACAAGTTTTCTGGCCGAAGTAGCTGTTTGAAGTGCTTCGGGCCCAAAGTAGTTTTCTTACTTGCCTTAGCAAACTCGGACCGCGATCCTTCTTCGACGAAGCTATTCTTTTGAAATGCTGCTTGATCTCCGCTTCGCAAAACTTTCACCCGAAGTGGCTATTGGAAATGCTTCGGGTGCGAAGCTCTTTTCATACTCTTCTTCTTTCTTTCGACAAAGCTATCTTCCTTAGCTTGTTCGGCAAAGAAGTTCTTTCATCTTCATTTTATGTACAAGGGGGATGGCAGGGAAAGCCCAAAATTGCTACAACTTACAAATATTCTCAAAAACAACAAAATAAATATTTTACAAACATTCAATTTTACTACCCCTCTAGGCAATGTGAAAAAATTTTCAACAGTAATATTCCTACTAATGATAACCATTTACCTCTCCATGCTGGTAGTTTATTTTAAACTTTACTTATAACCATATTTTATAATTATATACTCATTCTTCCCTCAAATAAGGGCATCCCTAGATAAGTTGTTGGTAAATTTACCATCTCCATTTGAAGTAACTTGCATATCTCTGCTTTTATTTTAGTTGGGGTATTTAGGAAGTAAATTTTGGATTTTGTCCTATTAACTTTCTACCCTGATGCTCCTTATTTATCCTTTCCCTCCCTAAAAGTGTTGTATCATCTACAAACTGTTGATGGGTGATGTTATCGATGTTATTACTAGCCTTAAGTCTACGTATAAGCCCATATTTGTAAGCCTTCTTTAAGTTCCTACCCAAAATCTTTGCCATAATAATGAACACACTTGGTGATAGAGGATCTTCCTGTTTAAGGCCTCTCTTGATTTTAAATGATTATGTTACTAAACCATTGAGCAACATTGAATATGAAATTGTAGAGACACAAAATTTAATCCATATGACCCATTTCTTCCCAAATCCAAACTTTTCTAATATTGCAAAAAGAAAATCTTATTTAACCCTATCATATTTCATACTCATATCAGGTTTTAAGATCGTTGGTTTCTCTTTTCTTAAAGCTACTAAATGCATAACTTCATGAGATACTATGATCCCATCTAGAATTTGTCTCCCTTTCATAAATCCTCCTTGCTTTTCTAAAAGAATTTTGTCTAAAAATGGTCTTAACCTATTTACCATCACTTCGGAAGTAATATTATATGTTGTATTACATAGGCTTATGGGTCAAAATGAATCAAACAATTCTACATCATTTTTTTTGAATCAGGGTAAGATATGTTGCATTTATTTTGTAAGTTATGTATTGTTTTACCCTAGATTTTTCCACTACCACTAATAAAGAATTCTTCATTATATCCCAATTATGTTTATAAAATGTAATTTATGTATTTAGGTATTGTTTTACCCTAGATTATTCCACTACCACTAATAAAGAATATTTTATTATATCCCATTTATGTTTATAAAATATTGTAGAGAGCCCATCCAGACCTAGGGATTTATCTTTATTAAAAGAGAAAAAAGCTAGATTAACTTCTTCCAGAGTAATAGTCTCCATTAGTTTCCTATTGTCTTCATCTATTATAACTGAAGGAAATTATTGTAGAAGTTTATCATTAAGAACTTCAAACTCTTCTAATCCTAGAATATTATGATAAAAAGACCTTGCCTCCTTTCTGATTTCACTCTGGTGTTCAATCCAAACCCCTTCTACTAATTTAATTCTACTAATTCTAGATGATAATATTTGTACTATTGTCATCCTATGAAAAAAATTTGTGTTTTTATATCCTTCTTTTAACCAACTCTATATTTATTTTAATATCCAAAATTTATCTTCCTTACCCAAAATATTATGATATTCATTGAATATCTCCCTTTCCTTCAAGATTGGATTATTATGATCACATTTTTTGAATTTTGAAAGTTTATTTATTTTTATGGAAAACATCCCGAAAGGGATGCCACTTTCGGGTAATACCCAAGGATGCAGGGGTATCCATTCTACCAAAATTACCCAGGGATCGAACCTGGCCTACCACTTTTGACATACTCAAGGAGAAAACAACCACACAATAATATTAAATAAATACATAAATAAATAAATAAAAATAAAAAACATGATCCTTGAGTGTGTCAAAAAGATAACGAAAGTTTATCTTTTAGTTCTTCTTTCTTCTCAACAATATTTCCAAAAGTTTTTTTGTTCCATTATTTTACTCTAGATGTCATTGATTTTATTTATTTTGGAAGTGTATATAACCCACTGTTTCTTGAATATTTACATGTTTGTGCTATCATATCAACAAATCGAGGATGATATTTCCACATTTGCTTATATTTAAAATATGATATTTTTTGAATTCACTTACCACCATTTTAACTTTTATTGGCCAATAATATGAACCAATCCTTGTCAAGCTATTAATTTTAGCACAAGTCCCTTCATCTAGCTAATGATCTGAGAGAATGCACCTATCTATTTTTTTTGCTATTAGATTCTGGCCTTTCCTATTGTTGGTCAATGTATAGTTGTCTTCTTCAAACTCAACCTCCCATATATTATTATTTTATATAGAAGCTAAGAAATCTCTCATAGTTTGGGTTAGTTGCCTGATTGCCCCTAATTTTTCATCTAGCTTGGTTATGGTATTAAAATATCTTATGATCATGAATTAGGTTTCTTGGTATTTACTTCTCATAAAGGCTTCAATCCCACTCTAAACTTCTAATCTGCGTGACTAAGTTGTAGGTCCATAGACATTGATAAGGATGAAACGAATATCTACAAAGAAGCATGTGAAAAAATAGGGTATCTAATGCTGGTTTTATGAGTGGTTACATATGAGGTTTTAATAGGATTCCAAAAAGTTATAATTTCCCTATCGCTTATTTAAAATCTATAGAATCTCATTCACATCTCATCCATATTGCTTTCATGGTTTTAGAAACTTCTTCTTTTGTCATTTTAGTTTCCTTGATACAAAGGATATTGAAATTATTACTTCAACAAAGGTCCCTAATATACCTCTACTTTGAGGGGGCATTAGCACCTCTTATATTCCATAATATGGTAATCATGTCTCATTAGGGGCTATTGGCCCCATCTGCAAATTACCAATATCATTTTGTTGTTTGGTAAAGAGAAGTTTTTTTTGGTAAGTAGATTAATTTATATACAAAACGGGTTTTTAAAGAGGATCCCAAAACCTTATAACATGAGAGGTCGTAGCCTTTACCATTAGAAGGATCCCCTTGGGCTAATACATTAGGTACCATATGAAAAAATTCCAAAAAAAAAAAAAAAAAACCCAAAGTGATGCCCAAGAGGGCTAAATTAAACCCTCCCAACGGAGGTCAAAAAAACTGAAAAAAACCATAAAAAAACACATAAGCATCCATTATATAGATCATTGCCACCAGACGACAAAAAGGATCACGTCCCAGGAACCTCCCTTACATGTCTGAATCCTCCTAATCCTCCTGGGCCTCACACCCCTTAAAGCGCTTGAGGATCCTCACCATTGCATTGGTAGAGGAGAGGATGTTGGCCGTCATGTGTAACAAGAATTGGGGGGACAACCCCTCTACCTTACTCTCAGTGTCGAAGTTGATTTGTTGTGGCAGAGTCCCCAATCCCATCCACCTAGGCCCGATCCTTTCATCACTCTTATGTGGAGACATTAATAATGTCCTGGCTGGCAATCTTCTTAATGTCCGTTGGGAAACACTAACGCCACACCACAAGACATGTGAACTTTAAACCTTTGTTTGCTAAGTGGTCAGCTAGACCATTGCCCTCCCTATAGGTATGCTTGATCTGGACCTGGTTCCTTCGAAGTAGGATGCTCCTGGCCTTAGTGATGATATTGTAAACCTTCCACATCGGATCCTTGGAAGTCGTCATGTAGTTGATGATGTTCAAAGAGTCCCCTTCAACAACCAAGGGATAGGGATCCTCTGTCATGAGCTCGAGTCCTCTCAATAGTCCTCTAGCCTCTGCGACATGATTGGTTTGATGCCCTAAGTTTTCACAGAAAGCCATAACAAGCTTTCCATTGTGATCTTGAACTGACCCCCCATAGTGACCGCCCTTGGATTTCCATGAGACGCCCCATCAAAAATTAGCTTCAACCACTCATGAGGAGGCCTGATCCACCTAAAATTCTTCCTGGAGACCCATGGATCCTCCCGCTCCTTACTCTCCTTGGATAGCTTCAAGGATTTGAACAATCCTTCTTCGAACACATGTTTGGGCCAAGGGTTGGGGATAAGCTTGGCATTCTCAATGGCAAAGGTGATGGCCCTATGAGCGACTAAGGGAGGATCCCTGGGGGGTGATTGAAGACCCGCCCATTGCATTCCAACCATACCTACCACATAAAGTGGTGGAAGCAAGCATTCCATAGGAAACAAATATTAGGGTTTTTAAAAGGATTGACCCATTGGAAGAAAGCCTCCTTGATGGTCTTGGGGGAGACCCATTGGATCTGGAAGGTGGAGAGGATGGTGCCAAGGACCGACCCAATGTAGCCATAGTGTAGGAAGAGATGGTCAGAGGACTCACAGGCAGACTCGCACAAGTAGCATCTATTGGCCAAAGCAAAACCCCTCTTGTGAAGATTGTCAATAGTGAGGGCTTTGTTCTGAAAAGAAATCCAAGAAAAGAAATTTACCTTTGGGATCACTCCTTTCCTCCAGACCACATTGTAAGGAAAGTCTGAATTTAACCCTTTGCACTGAAAACCATAGGTAGTTTTGACAGAGAAACCCCCGTCATCGGTCCCCCTCCAAATCAATCTATTCGATCCTCTGCTAGTGGGGATGATGATGTCCTTGAGGATGGAGGACATGAAGCCAACCTCTGTCTCTAGCCCTTCTACGTTGATGACTTTCCACTGCAGGGAGCCATTTCTCCATTCAATGAAATCGGCCACTTTCTGCCCAACATTGTTATCCATGAAAATTTTAAGTTGAACCAACCTAGTTTGTTCTGATAGAGGATCCTCTAGGGCCCACCTGTTCTTCTAAAATTATATAATTTGACCATCCCCAAGGATCCACTTGATGCCATTTTGGATCAACTGTATGGATTGGCCAATGGTTTTCCAAAAATTTGACCCCTCGTTGGGAGTTCCACCCTCAAGAAAGGGAGTGTTGTTGAGTTATTTCCTCCTGAAAATCCTAACCCATTCAACCGGTTCTTCGACTAGGATCCTCCAAGTGTGTTTGGAAATGAGCGCTAGGTTCATCATGGCCATTCTTTTGAGCCCTAATCCACCTTGCTTTTTGCTTTTGTACACTTTGTCCTAGGCTACCAGAGGAATCTTGGACTTATTTTATTTGTCTAACCAAAGAAAATTCCATTGAGCCTGCTCAATCTTGAGAAGAATTGAGGTAGGCAATCTGAAAAAAAAAATGAAAAAGGTCAGAATCCCTTGGAGGCATGCCATGGTAAGGGTTGCTTTAGCAGCTTGGGACAAGAGCTTACCTTTCCATGATGCCAAATTTTTGTGGATCCTCTCAATCACCATATTCCACATCCCTTCCTTTGCACGCCCATAGAAAAGAGGGAGGCCAAGATAGGTGGTGGGAAGGTAGTCAATAGAGTAGCCCAGGATCCTTGCAATCTGAACTTGATGCCTAGACAGGGTGTTGATAAAAAAGATATTGCTTTTGATGTAATTTACTTTTTGGTCAACAACCTTCTCATAGAGTCCAAGGATTCATTTGATGGATTTAGCTTGAGCTACTGACGCAATGGTGGACAAAAGCGTGTCATCCACAAGCTTTTGATGGGTGATTGTATCAATATTTGAGGTAGGGAGGATACCTATCACCTTATTTTGATGTTGGCCATCCTTGAGAGCTCTTCCCAATGCTTATTCAAGGATACTAAAAAGGATGGGGGACAGAGGATCCCCTTGGCATAAACCTCTTGAGCTCTGAAAGAACCTTGACGGGAGAGCCATTGAATAGGACCAAGAACCAGGGAGAGGAAATGCAGCCCTAGATGAGATCGACCCATAGGGGGTGGAAGCCAAACTTGAGAAGGATCTTCTTGAGGAAACATCTGTCAACCCTATCAAAGGCTTTGTTCATATCCATCTTAAGAAATAGGGCAACCTTCTTAGACATTGAGGCCGAATGCAGGGTTTCATGGATCGAGATGACCCCATCCAGGATGTTCCTCCCTTTTATCGAGCTACCTTGGGATTGATCGATGATGAGGGGAAGTATGCCCTTCAACCTATTGACCATAACCTTGGTCAAAACTTTGTAGATGATATTACATAGGCTGATGGGCCTATAATCAGAGATGGATTTGCAAGTAGAGACTTTCGGGATGAGGGCCAAGAAAGTGGAATTGAAACTGCGAGGGATAACTTTGGTTTCCTAAATTTCTCTAATAGCCTTACATACATCATTCCCCACCACATCCCACATAGTTTGGAAGAACCTTGGAGAGAAACCATCCGATCCAGGGGCTTTATCGGGTTGCATTGAAAACAAGGTCTCTTTAACTTCATCGCGGGTGAAGGGATCCACCAGTCTGGAGTTCAAGTCCTGAGGAACTATGTAGGGGATATTAGCAAGAAGAGTATCCTGAGCTTGAATGTCACCCTCTGAGGAACTTCCCAAGAGGTTCTGGAAGAAAGACACTACTTCGGTCCTGATCTCCACAATGTCAGTGGAAGATGATCCGTTGCTGCACACGATCTCCCTAATCTTGTTGGATGCTCTGTGTCGCATGGTGGAGGTATGAAAAAACCTTGTATTGGCATCACCTTCCTTGAACCATAGGTATCTTGACTTTTGCCTCCAAAAGTTTTCCTCTCTAGACAAGATATTATGGAATTCTTCTAGGAGGTTCCTTTCCTCCTCCCTAGTGGGGCTACTATGATCCCCTGCTTCGATTCTCCTTTCTATCTCTTGAAGTTTCTCAATAATAGCTTTCTTATTGGCAAAAAGGTTGCCAAAGACCTCCCTATTCTAGATTTTTAGGTTTTCTTTGACCATCTTCAGCTTTTGAGCCAATTGAGAAGTGGTAGACCCTCTGACATTTTGATGCCACCAAGAGGACACTTGATTTTTGAAATCCTTGTGTTGGGTCCACATGGCTTTGAAATGGAAAGGATTTTTGAAGGAGGGAGGCCTACTAGATTCAAGGAGGATGGGATTGTGGTCTGATCCGATCCGAGGTAAGGCCAGCAGAGTGGCATCGCCAAACCATGGGATAACTTCTTGAGAAATTAGGAACCTATCCAACTTCACCTGGATGAGTCCACTATCAATCCTCCTGTTGCTCCAAGTAAAAGAGGATCCTTTGAGTTGAACATCCATGAGCTCATTGGTATTGACAAACCCTCTGAAATCCTCCATGCTTTTGTTGTAAGAGTCATTGCCTCCTCTCTTTTTATATGGATGCAAAGGACTATTGAAGTCCCCTCCTAAGATCTAAGGAAAAGTGTTAAAGGTGGTCCTCATTTGAGTTACTGTTTCCCACATCGTGACCCGCTCAATGGGTGAGTTTGGGGCATAAATATTTGATAGAATCCAAGACTGCTTACTGGTCTTGGAAAGAAACAAAATATTTAGGATCCTATTTGAGGACGAAAGAAGCCTTCCTTCGACCAGGGTAGGGTCCCAAAGACACCTAAGCCCCCCTAATGTGCCTTGAGCAGGACTGATAAGGCAATCTCCATTGGCCCAAATGGCCTTGGCAGCCTTTCGAGAATAGAATTCATCAATTTTGGTTTCTTGCATAATGAATATGGAAGGATTGATCCTTTTCCTTAGGTCAGCCACCAACCTCTACTTGGTTGCCTCATTTAGGCCCCTCACGTTCCATGAGAGGACCTTCATCTCAAGGGTTTAGGGTTTTTCCTGCCTCCCTTCACCAACTGGAAGGGGGGTTTGGTTCCTTGCTTGTCGTTGTTGGACTCATCGAAGAAAAGCATCGACTGGGTCCCATTTGTGATATCCTCTACTATTTCCTTATTTCTTTTCTCATTGTCAAAGGGTCTCCCTCTTTTCCTTTCACTTCCATAGTCTATTTCTTGTTTCCTGCTCTTGGTGTTCCTGGGGTTGATCCTTCCTGAGATAGATGGGCCTTCATTTTTAGATGAAGGAGAAGGGGGTGCCTCTCCCCTATTCGAGCAATTTGGGGATTTTCTATTGCTCACCAGGTACTCATCCATATAAGAATTTGGAAAAATAATTTTGGGAGGGGGTTGTACCTGGGCCGCTGGATCCTCTATGTTAGGACTCGTGAGAACCAAAGATTTTGGGAGTGCCTCCTACTCATTTTGGCTTGGCAGGGATCCTTCTCCTTGCTCACGGGTTTTCTTGCCTTGTTCTACAGTGGCACTCTGGCCAACCTCCTGAGGTGCTCGATGAGCAGGATTATGCAAGATGTGTTTGGGGCCTACCGACAGTTCCTTGTTGAGAGGGGGGATACCCTGGTTCCTATGCATACCCTTGGTTGGACTTGCCACATTTTGGTTCTGGGTCCTCAAACCAGGGCACTGATTCGGTAGATGACCTTAGGTGTAACAGTGAGTACAAAAGGTAAGCTTGTTTTCATACTCGATGGGCTACCTCTTGAACATATGGGATCCTCTGTACAAATTGATGAAGGAGGGTAGCTCACCTATGGAAGCGGGCATGGACCATCTTGGATTGGACTTTGGTGGAAGGATCGATGGCAATGAGCTCACCTATGGAGCGGGCTATCCCTTGAATGACATCCTCATGCCAGAACTGGAAAGGAAGGTTTGGCAACCAAACCCATAGAGGAGCTACATTTATGTTTTGAGTTTCAGGGTTAAAATCATCCCCCCACTTTCAAAGAAAGAGGCTCCTACATTCGAGGAACTAGGGTCCCCCAACTAAGATGTTGCAGCAGTCCTCTTGAGTATTGAGTCTGATGGCGAAGAAACCTCGAGAGAGAGCAACGATTTCCATGTTTCCACTGGTTTTCCACTTGGAAAACACCCATTTTTGGATGGTCTCCATGTCTGGTCTCCCTCCTACAAACTTGCCAATTAGAGTGAAATGCTCAAGCTCCATGTAGCTATCCATTAGGTCTTCAGGGATTACCAGGTCTGTTCCACAAGGAAGCAGTTCCTGGGAGGGTTGCTTTGTTGAGGATCCTAGCCTCAGGACCTGAGTGTAGGACCCTTTTTGGTTTAGGTTTAGCCCACCCTTTTGTCCCTCCTTGTTAGGAGGGTCTTTCCATGCCTATCCGACCCATCCTCCTGGGTCCCTGATGCATCAGCCACTACCCCATCAACCATGCCATGACTGGTCCCTCATGGACTCTCGCCTGATCGTCCTACCTCCTTTCTACCGTATCCTCCTGGTCGCTCTCCATCCACCGCTCAATCACTACCTTTCTCGCTCTCCATCCTCCTACCTCCCTGGTAAAGAGAAGTTCAACCAACTTAGTTTGTGTTCCTTTCTCTATGTTTGCTCTTGCTTACTTGGATCTCGCTAATTTGAGGGTTTTTCTCTTTTTGCCTTAATTGTATTAGGATTAAGTCTTATTATTCTATTCCTTAATATTTTTTCACAACTTTCTTTTTCCTTAGATTTATCCTCTCCTGGATCTACTATGGAAGCTTTTGACTTATCCTGCTCATTTTGTGGTATTTTCTTATTAATGGTAGATGTATTAACATTTGACACAACATTCTCCTTACCATTTTTTATCTTGAATGGTGCATGGTACTTCAAGAGAGTCTTCAAAATTTTATTTGACACATTCCTTAGGTTCATCGAGAATGTTCATCCCTAGATCAAGATCATATTGAATAGACAGTTCCTTGTTAATATGTTGAACCTGTTGTATTGTATCCTCTAAGCTTTGATCCACTTTTTCTTCATAGGATAAAACCTCAAAAGAGTTGGTATTTCTTCCAATATTCTTCCTTACTTATCTCCATTATTTATTTGCTTTCATTTATCTATTTCTATTTTTTGGAAGTTGAAAACCATCCTCATCCATATTCATTTGTAAGTTTCTCTTATGATTTTCTACAAATGATTCTACTCGACTCTTCTTAGGGCATGATCTCTCAATATTCCCCATATCATGACATATTCTACATCTAAAAGATAAGTTTTCATAATCTATGGTTTTGATCCACATCTTATCCCCATACTTAAGAATGATTGGTTCTAATAAAGGTTTACTTATATCAATCATGACCAATATTCAAGCATAAACGACCAATAATCCATATTTTTTAGTTTTTGAAATCTTAAGAAATTACCACAGAGTGTTGCCTATTTCCTTGAAGATATCCATTTCCAAAAAATCAATGGGAAACCCATACATCCTAACCTAAATTGGTACTAGGGATAAATTTATATTTTTAGGTGAAAAGCCTTTATACGAGCAGGTAAGGAAGAGTTCATCTCTTCCCATAAACCAAGGACCCCCTTTTAGGATTATATCTCTTTCTTCCCTAGAAAAAAAAATGGCTAGGAATAAACCTTTGGAAATAAAGGATAGAATCACTCTTGGAGACTTCTAACTCCTATCAATCCATCTTCTCAAGGCTGAAATGCTTGGCCAATACACATTAAATTTAGCAAAAACTACTCTATATTTGAGCAGGAAGGATCAATCCTTTATGGTATTCTCACTAAAATCTACTACTAAATATGATTCTAAGGATTTAGCTATAAATTGGTCCATGGGAAGGAAAGTAAAACTCAAAATCTAGTAAAATTTACTAGAATATCCTATAGCGAATATAATATTTGATAAAAAAATTATAATAATTTGTAAGCAAAAATTCTAAGATAAATAAGGGAAAAGGAAACTTACTTGAAAATTTTTATGCCCAAACAAAATTTCTTGCCTCATTGAAGCCCTAGCTCTCCATTTCTCCTCCCATCATCTGAACCTTGGCTGACATATATTTGTAATTTCATTTTTTACGACTTGAAAAATTGTCATTGCCATTGTTTCAAATGGTTGACTTTAGTGGGTTGTATCTCCTCAATTTTGCTCAAATTCCTTCATATGACCACTCAATTAAAACTCTTCAAATTTTGCACAAAGTGGTCCAATAATCGGCTGAATCAGACAACCCTTCACAAACATATGGCTCCTAAAAGATGAGTCATTTTTTAGAAAACAATTGCGCTAATCCTTCATGAACCCAAAAATGTATGTGCAAATCACTTTTAGTATTTATAATTTATAGATCATGGATATATACATTGTCAATAATTTTAGCTCTTAGAATTTGAAAACTTTTAATTTTTTTTTTTTACTATAATAAATAATTATGTTTATTTTTAAACTTAAAATAGAATTCACTTGAAATTATAACTATGATTTTTTAAATGTATTTTTAAAATAAATAGTTTTTAATGATTATATTAAGTTTAGATACTTCAGATAAGAAGTCTAAGTTTCAAATATGAGGAGGTAGGTGTAGGCCCAAAAGACTACATACTTATCAAAATTTTGTAAAATTGGCTGTGTTCAAAGAAAACTCAAGAGCAATGTTAAACTCTGCTAAGGTGCAGAATCAACGATCAGTGCAGTCAAACAGTGCTAAGTGGAATTTGAAGTTGCAAAATTCAAAAGAGCGACATCAGCACAAGGGTATTTTTCACAACAAAAAATCACAAGCATATCAGTGTTCGCAAAAGGGCGATTAAGTGTCAAAAAAGATATCTTCCAAGTCTTGACAAGGTTAAAATCCGTTGAAATGTGAAATCTACAGTCAGTATAGTCAAAGAAGGTTTAGCATATATTGGAGTTACAAATTCTAGATGTTAGGAGGAAAGTAGTGTTAAAGCCCTTCATCCGAGGCTGATGCGAAATAGGAATTCCATAGTCAAACTGGTCAAACTTGACCCGACGAAAAACAAAGTAGTGAATTTTATAGAAAGTCATCAAGGATCACAAGAACTCCATTTCGTAATCAAACCGATCAAACTTGATCTAGCAAAATTTAGATCAGTTTATTCCAAAGAGGAAGAGAATGCAACAAAACCTGAGGAGTGCAGTGGAAAGAACCAAGGAAGATCAAATGTCACCGAAATCAAGACTCACCTGCATTTTTAGTTACAGATCGATGGAGGAAAGTCTTCTCAAGAATGAAGGATGATCCAGATTGACCTGTAACCATTCCAACTACTAAATTCAGTTGAGAGCCAAACAACTTGTAGAGCTCAAAATTACAATGTTCATGGAGCACAACTCTATTCTTTTTCTTGAAAATCCATGAGAGGCCACCACCTCAACATTCTGCTGATCTGGCAAGAAGATCCTTGTAATATTTCTAGTATTTTACTATCATTGTAAAAATCTATATAAAGAGGTTGAACCCTCATGTTTAAGGGTTAGCTCTAGAGTGTTTGCCTGATATATTATTGTAACTTGTTGAGAAATCAATAGAAGGAGCATTACTTGGATGTTTACCTCTAGATTTTTATCTTCATCAATTGTGAGTTTATTCTGTGAATGCATTTCTACTACTGTTGTTATGATTAGTCAATTATGCTGATATTGGATTGCTAATTTGGAGCAACTTGGAATGGTTCATGCCTAAAAAATATTGCAGAGGACTTCTATTTTTGTTAGTCTAAGTGTTGATCTAATTCTGCTATTTGGATTATTAGCATTTTAGATGTTTGAAATAGTTTTATGAGTATTTCATTATTTTAATGGTGAAGATAATAAGTTTTGAATGTTGTTAGTCCTAAGTGTGGCATACTGGAAATGTGATTGATCAACGAATTCTTAATATTTGTCAATGTTGTTAGCTCTATCCGACCATTATTCATTCAACTATTTTCTAACCCTTATCTCATTTCTATCCCTAAACTTACACTTTATTTGAGCTTAATTGAGTCAACACCTAAATTAGTTGACAAGGTATACCAACCTACTCTAGAGGTTGGATTGAAGCAATATTTGATCCATCCAATGTTAGGGTTTGAGCTGTGATTAGTGGGTATGCACCTCCCAAAATTCATAGATTCATAGTCATAGTTCAAGTTTTCCTTGATGTCAATTTAGACCCCAATAGTTCTGGCATACCCGATGGGACCCTGTTTACAAGAACATTAGCTAACCCACAAAGTTTCATTTCTTTTATCCCTCCTGGAGGAATCAAGATTCAGTGAATTGTCTTGACCTCATTAAGCGATGAACAATAAATTCACTTGGTGACTCCCTTGAATGCAAGAAACCAGAAAAGCCATTCCTATAGCTCATATTTTTTCATGAATACTAGGTCGTCTATGAAAAATAATCCAGAGCCTTTTATCTATTATGAGCTCCCTTTAAGAGGATCCACTATCATAAGAAATTTATCCTCATATTTTCATATATAAGAGGCTCCAATTGGACCACCCCTGAAGTACCTCCAAGACCACCTCTAGCAAGAACAGTACCTAGAAATATGGTGAATGTGGCTCCAAACCAGCCTCTATAGAAATACCCCAATTGGAATACAGTTGGTCCCCTGAGACTTGCTCACATGCATGATATCCCTCAAGCTGTATCCAAAGCTATACCCACTTATGATGGATCAGGAAAAACTACGTACGAGCATTGCCAAGATATCCTAAATCTAGAAGCAATTCATAACATCAAAAATGAGGATGTGATTGTCAAAATTCTAGCCCTATATTTTAGAGGGAAAATCCTTCATTGGTTTAGGACCTTAGAAGACAATAACATTACTTCATGGGATGAATTAGCTGAGCCTTTTGTAGAAGAATTCAATGAGTCTATTGATCCCTTTTCTCTCCTAAACCAGTTCACATCCATGCAAAAGCATCAACAAGAGTCAGTTTTAGATTTTAATCTAAGATTCAGTAGAACCTGGAAAATAATTCCACCTAAAGCTAGGCCTACTACCCCCCTTGCTTTTATGTACTATATCAGAGCTTTGGGGTCAGAACTCGGGTTACAAACTCAATAGTCCAGAGTCTACACCTTCCCCTAGGTTTACAATGCAGTTGTACAGGCTGAGAATATCCTCATCAATGTAGGAAGGTTACCTCCAAAAACTATCATGCCTTATTGTTCTGAGATTCCTAATACCCAAAGTCAACCAACTACATCTTCCTACATGGATCCTCCTCCTTTGTCATCACCACTCCCTCAAATGGCTCCAATTCCACCTCCTAAAATACCATCTCCTTCCATCCCCTTTTCACCACTTCCATCTCAAGCACCTCAAGAATCCACCGTGCTACTTGATATTCAGAGTACTCTAAAAACACTCAGTAATAAGATGAATGCGATGGAGAAAAGAGAGATAGAAAGGTCTCAACCAAGGAGATTCCCCTATATTAACAAAGATCAAAATCTTGGTCCTAACAATAGTGTGAGAATCAGAGTTAATGTGAATCAAGAAGATCAAGAATATGCTCCTAAGACTAGTCTTGTTAACGTGTGGTGTCTTGTGTGCAATGATCCTCATGATTCAGAATCTTGTGCTATGTACCAATGCCATGTGCAACAAGCCATGGAAAGAGTGAAAAGAAACTAGAAAGGGAGAGTTAACATGTTGCAGTAGTATGATCAAGTCATGACTGGACAAGATTTTCCTAAAGAAGAACAAGTCTCGGTCATGACCAGGTTCAGAAAGAAACCCTTGCAAGTAGACCCATAGAAGATGGGTAGTTTCCAAGTTCTTTCACAGAAGAAGAGAGAATCACCACTGTAGGGGAATGACCAATTTCCTATTCTGCAAGCAATGGATAAAAGTAATGTAGTACCCAAGAGACAAGAGAGGGAGGTAAGTGTTCCAAGAGGAGGTGAAAAGGAAAGGAACAAAGAGCAAGAAAGTGCAAGAAGGGAGGCCCAAGAAAAGCTAAGTTTCCCTTCCATTACAAAAAGCCAAATAATTGAGGCTACACAACAATACAGAAGGAACTATGGAGAACCAAAAAAAAGGTATGAAAGACCTCCACCAGTTCAAGTAGAATATAAAATTGTAGATGAGTTAAAATATTTCCATTTAGAGCAAGCCTGTATGATACTCTTTTTCTCCCTGGCCAAATAGATTTGTTGAAAGCCTCTCTGCATAAAAGGTCCCAAGGGAAAGAAACCACCACTATTTTCAATGTAGCACAAGATAAAGAAAATAT
The DNA here is from genome assembly GCA_028583015.1 of Wollemia nobilis. NCBI lineage: Eukaryota > Viridiplantae > Streptophyta > Pinopsida > Araucariales > Araucariaceae > Wollemia > Wollemia nobilis. The sequence goes on along the minus strand of JAQPPZ010000856.1, from coordinate 26,780,740 downwards.
GTCTCCCACCACCTTGAAGAACAAGCCTCCTCCATTCTACATTTCTCTCAGAATGGAAGGATGGGTGGTCCACAATTGTATGATAGACTCAAGTGCCTCAACAACTATTATGCCAAAAGTAGTCTATGATGAGATGGGTATGGAGTATACAAGATCTTGTTAGGGGGTTTTACAACTTGATGGTACCCCTGTAAAGACCATGGGAGTCATAAAGGATGTATTGATGAGGTTGCACAGAGCCCCAAAAATTACCATTGTTCAAGAAATTGTGGTAGTAGACCTGGAGCCTTATTTTGGTATTTGCCTTTCAAGAGAATTCATGACCAAGATGGGAGGATATATGTATCTAGACTACTCCACTATGATAGTCCCCTACAAAGGAAAAAGGATAAGAATAACCCCAGAAAATCCTATGTCCTTCCACATTGGAAAAATTGAAGAAGACTTGTACAATCATTTAGTGATGGAAGAACCAGAGTTAGTAGAAATCTTGGAGGATCTAGAAATAGAAGATGATTTGCCCTTCAAATATGATTATAGTCTATCAAAAACTAGGCTAGGCACATACAATATCTTTGTAGAAGCTGAGAAGAATATCCCTACCATATCTAACCAGTCACTCAGGTAGACATAAGTTTGGACAATGCATTTTTATGGAGCAAGATGTAAAAATGAAGTCGATGCTGGTGTAGTGTTGAAGTCTCCTTTAGAAGGAGTGAAGAGTTTTTCTTTTAGATTCACTTGGGCTTGTACAAATAATGCTATGAAATATGAAGCTCTATGCTTGGGATTGATGCAAGTAAAAAAATGGGAATCAAGATATTAGACATTTATGGTGATTTAGAGCTAGTGGTCAACCAAGTGATAGAAAAGTGCAGTAGTAAACATCACTATATGAAGACTTATAGGAACATAGTATGGGATTTTATGGAATCATTTGATGCACTAAATCTTCGCTCTATCCCTAGAGAATAGAATACACTAGCCGATGCTTTGGTAGTTAAAGGTTCTAATTTTAATCCTTCCTTAGACCTTGGGTCAACTGCAAGTAAAAGAGTCAAATTAGTCTTCAGACCAACAGTCCTAGATAGACAAATATTCTGGTAGGTTTTTGATAATGATGAGTAGATAATTGAATTTCTAGTTAGAGAGGCTTGTCTAGCCAATGTGTAGGAGGAGATTTCCCAAGAAATAGATCAACAAGATGTCATCCAATTGAAGAATAATCACATTCCTAAAGGCTTGATCACATTGGAAAGCTTGTTTGATAATGAGGATGGAAAGAAGTCAAGGACTATGAAAGTTGATGATAAGATTTGTAGTGAAATTAAAATAGAAGTAAATAAGAAGATTAATGTTGGAATAAGATGCTCTCTAGAATAAGTTGAGGGAGTCAAGGCACTGTGTTTTAAATACCTAGATATTATTGCTTGGTCTTATGAGGACCTCAAAGTTTATGATAAGAAGGTCATTCAACATACCATTGAGCTAGAGCCTGATGCGAAACCTTTTAGACAGAGGTAAAGGCCTGTGAATCCTAAAATTGAGTCCATAATGAGACAAGAATTGATTAAGCTTCTAAAAGGGAAGATCATCTATCCTATCAAGCATTCCACATGGGTTGCCAACTTGGTCCCAGTGAGAAATAAGAATGGAGACATCCGGTTATGTGTGGATTTTCGAAACTTGAATAGAGCTTCATTAAAGGATCATTATCCACTTCCTCAGATGGATCAAATTTTGTAGATGGTGTTAGGAGTAGAAAGGTACTCCTTATTGGATGGCTTCTCTGGGTACAACCAGATTTGGGTTAAGGATGAAGACCAGTTCAAAACAGCCTTCACCACCAAGTGGGGCACATTTTCTTATCATAGAATGCCATTTGGCCTATCCAATGCGGGAGCCACCTTCCAGAGGGCCATGGACTATGCTTTTGGTGAGCTGATCAATAAAATTATTTTGATTTATCTGGATGATATGATAGTGTTTTCTCACAGGAAGGAATCACATCTTGAACATTTAGAGAAAGTTTTCCAGAAGTGTAAAGAGTTTGGCATATCTCTCAATCCAAAGAAATCATTCTTCATGGTCCATGAAGGTAAATTATTGGGACATGTAGTCTCCAAAAATGGGATGGCAATAGATCTAGATAGAATAAAATCAATTCTAGCCCTTCCCCTACCTACAAATAAGAAAGGGTTGCAGTCCTTATTTGGGTAGATTAAATTTGTGAGGAAGTTCATCTCAGACTTTGCTCAAGTGGTCAGGCCCATCTCAAAATTACTCAAGAAGAACATGGAATTCAAATGGACTGAGAAAATGAAACAAGCCTTTGAGGCTATAAAGCAAGCAATTGCAACTACACCAGTATTGATAAACTCAGATTTCAACAAAGACTTTATTGTGTATGCCTATGGAGTTGAGGAAAGTTATGCATCAGTGCTCACTCAAAAGGATGAGAATGGAGAGGAACATCCCATATTATTCTAGAGTCAAAATTTGCATGAGTATCAGAAAAAGTACAATTTTATTGAAAGACAGGTATTTTTTGTGATGAAATATTTAAAGAAGTTCAGGTAGTACTTAGTTCAAAGTAAGACTCTTGTCTATGTGGTGCACCCAGATGTAAGAAAATTTATCCTTCAAGGAGAACTGGGTGATAAAAGAGCTGGTTGGATTACTAAAATACATGAGTATGATGTAGAAATCCACCCTACCAAGTTGGTCAGAGGAAGAGCATTATGCCAAGAACTCACAGCTAAGGTAGATTCAAAACAAACGGTAGCCTATTAGGGAGCAGAGGATGATCACAATGATGGTTTTCTAGAGAGCTCAGATTGGGCAGATCAATTGATAACCTATTTCCAAATAGGGGTATGTCCATAGGGTCTCAATCCTTCACAATGAAGGAGATTCAGACTGCAAGCTTTGAAGTATGTATTACTTTCGAAAGGTTTGTATAAGAGGAACCTAGATGGAGTACTCCTAAGATGTCTAAAAGATAATGAAAAATAGAAGGTCATTGAGGAATTTCATGGAGGCCTATCCGGAGGTCACTTTTCAGGAAGGATAACCGCTATGAAAATAATAAGAGCAGGATACTACTGGCCCACTATCTTTATAGATGTTTTCAAGGTAGCTAAGTCATGTGATAAGTGTCAGAGATATGTGGGAAGAACCAAGAATGCAACATTTCCACTCAAACCAATTTAGGTAGAGGAGCCCTTCCAACAATGGGGACTCGACTTTGTTGGAGTCATCAATCCCAATTCATTAGTAGGTCATAAGTTCATCCTTACTACCACCGACTATTTCACAAGATGGGTTGAGGCTATTCCAACCAAGAAATTGGACCAGGAAGTAGTGATTGAATTTCTAGAAAATTTGATCACAAGGTTTGGAATTTTGGAGGCACTAGTGAGTGACAATGGCCCAACTTTCATAGGCACAAAATATATTGAGTTCGCAAGAAAGTATGGTATAAATATAAATAATTATTCTAACTATTATCCTCAAGGAAATGGACTAGTAGAATCCACCAACAAAAAATTGCTCAAAATTCTAAAAAGGGCACTGGAAGAGAACAAAAGGAGTTGGCATCTGTTACTTGACCAAGTTTTATGGGTAGATAGAATCACTGTCAAGAGGTCTATCAAGAAATCTCTGATGAGGCTTGGATAAGCCTCATTTATAGCATGTTTTAAATAGTTAAAACTGCCTAAAACTCTTGTGAATTATCTTATATGCTAGTTAAGTTGATTTAATATGTTGTGTATTAACTGTTTGCATGATTGAAGTGTTAAGGAAATTATATTCTGATTTTTAATAGTTCTTGTATAGTTTTATGTTATCTTGTCATGCTTAGGTTGAAAACAACACTTCACTAGTCTTATTTTGATGATCATTAAGCATTAGTTTCTCTAAATTTAGCAAATAGTACAAAGACTTATTACTATGCAGCAAAAAACTGGTTTTTCCATATAAATTCCAGCCAGCTGCCAATGAATGGCAAGGCATGAAATTCACATCCAAGGAAGAATGAAGACTATTGCAATCCGATCCTGAGGGCTAATCCACCTGAAAAATTCAGCCCAAACCATTTGGATTCAACACAGTTGGTCATTCTAAATATCTTCGGAATGAACACAGTGTCTTCGGAATGAACACAGTGTCTCCGAAATGAACACAATGTCTTCGAAATGAGAATAGAAAGCACTTTTTGACTTGTTGATTGACTTTTTGCGGTGGAAAAGGGGATAAGAAGGTTGAGAAAGTTAAGGGAAAATATATCCCATCTAACTTTTCCGTCCTTGCCGTTCAAAACCACCATTTATGGAAAATATCAAATTGATCCTCTTTTAGGATAAACCCAGGAAATTCTACAGGATATTAGGAACAACATATTTTTTGTTTGTAATTAGATTTTAGGCATCTATAAAATATAGCTCCTGTCGAGGTTGACCTATTAGATAGAGAAGATAGAAAATAAATAGGGAGATAATAGAATAATGATTTCAGACCTGTAACAGATTTCAGCAGAATTGTAATTATGTTTCTGAAGTAATAAAAGTGCAGTTTCATTCCATTTATTTTGTTATGTCTTAGTGTGAGTAAGACTTAAAGAAGAATTCAAAAATTCTTATGATAAAGGATGCTGGCCACTTCCAGACCTAGGAGGAGGACTGACAGACAGGTTTTATTCTAATTTTGCTACAACAGAATAAGTTGTGAACTTGTCATTTTCATTCTTTTGCATAGCTAACATTCCTAGTTGTTTAATTATTGTTCATAATGTTTTTGTGATATGATTAGTGGTATATCTAGTTATTCTTTTCATTCCCAACAACTTTTCAATTCATTGCAAATTTCCAATTCCAGCAATTTACAAGTTTTCTATAATTTCCCTGCATTCTTATTTTTGCTGTCAAAACCCTGCACAAAAGATTGACGACCTTTTGTTACAGAGCATTGACAGGATCTAGTTTTTATGATTCATTTCAATTATTGCAAGATTAAATAGAATTTCAATTCTGCAACTATAACTAGAGTTTCAATTTTGTAATTTAATTAGATTTCATTCTTGCAACTGTAACTAGGGTTTCATTTCTCAATTAGCAATTAGTTTTCATTCTTGCAAATAGATTAAAGTTCAATTTATGCAATTTAGGGGTAGAAGTGACAAAACCCCCACACAATCAATTCCACCAATAAGACCTGCTGCTTCCAAATGAACTGAACTACAACCCTGCTTGAACTTTCTCTCGTAAATAGCCTTGGACACCACCTTCGATTGACAAATTCATTGAGAATTAATGATGTTCTTAAAGACAACCCATCATTTTGGCACCATTTTCAAGGAACACGATGTTGTTAGAAGGTGAAAAGCAGTCCAATAATTATTAAATATGCTAAGTTGTGAATTTTAGAGTAAAATCTAAATGTAATGACTGGTATAAGTAATTGTTATTGGTAAATTGTATTTCAGTCCATTTAGGAAATAAGCAAGAAACCACAAGAAGAAAAATTTCACAAGAGGTTGAAATTATGTCAAAAATGTCTACATTTTTTATTTCCAAAAATGTTGGAATTTTCAAAGAATCCTAATCATCCACTTCTAGCACTGCAAGATCCTTTGAGAAATCATTACAAGGAGGAAAATTAAGTAGTTCAACACCATTTTCTCTTGACAAATCCATACAATCAGGAAAATTTGACAAGATTTATAATTATTTTTGGGAACCTACAATGGAAGGCTCATAAGAGAATCAAGGTAGAGCCAACAATGTGCTCCACCCTAGTGCAACTGCCAGAACTTTTCAAAATCCCATCCAACTAGATCTTAATCAAAATGCTCCCATGAAGGTCATTTCACCTGTAGTATTACCAACTTTCAAGGGAATTACATCCGAAGATCCTAATATGTTTTTGTTTGAGTTTAAAATTGTATGTCAAGCTCATGATTACACTAATGAAAATCAAAAGCTCAAACTATTTCCTTCCACTCTTAAAGAGTTAGCTCTACGATGGTTTATCACCTTAGCACCCGACTCAATTAGAACTTGGGATGAGATGGAAAACATATTCTTGGAGAGATACCAAGAATATTGTCAAGTCAAGAATCAAAATGATGAAATTCTTACAATGAAACAAGAGAAAAATGAAATCTTAGAAGATTATGTAGACAAATTTTCTTTTGTTCATAAAATATGTGGAAGTGTTGAACCTGAAATTTGCAAAGTCGTATTCTTAAGGGGACTACAAGATGAATCTAGGGATGCATTGGATATCTTGGGAAGAGGAGATACAAATGCACTTAAATTTCAGGAAATTATTAAAATATGTAAAAATTACTCTCATTCAAGGCATAGAAAACATAGAATTGGTAATGAAAAACATGATTTGAAAGAATGCATGAAAGAGGTTGATATTTTAGTACATGATAGAACATTAGATGAAAAAAATGAATCTACTAAATCTTCAGCCATCTATTGTTTAGAATGTAAAAAGCAACACTCTCTTCATGATTGTCCTTTGAACAAAATATTTATACCTGCTACATGTAGCATTTGTCAATTAGGACACCCCACAGATCAGTGTAGTTTATTGCCAGAACTTACAAGTGTCTTTGAAAAACAGTCTCAACCTATGAAAAAATCAATTTTGTAGGACAAGGACAAAGGAATAATTTTCATAAATTTCCATATCAAAATGCTTCTCAATTTATTGCACATTGGGGAAATAATCCTTGGTATATGCCATGGTCTGCTTCAGGTCCACTTCAACAATGTTGGAGTCAACCACCATGGGCATACTCCCAAGCATGGTCTCAACATGGATGGATGCAACAACAATGAAATGAACAACATACACCATGGTTGCAGCCAAAATTACAGGGATATCAATGGGTACAACATCAAAATCTATACAAAGGGCAACAACATTGTCAAAAACAAAAATCAAAATTGTTGCCTAATTATATCCATAATTTCTATCGTGGACAACAACAACAACAAAAATTAAAACAACCTCTGTTTTCAACTCAACCTGTGGTCAGTCCAAATCATGTTAAAAAGGTAACCCTTATCTCTGTGGTTGAATAAAAAAATACAGCCCTAATAAATGTTAGTGACTGTGTTAAAACTCAGTTATGTTTAGGTGAACCACTGCTTGAACCTATTCCACTTATCAGTGTAGAAAGTGAAGTTAAAAGGAATGAACATGAAAAAAAATCCACACTAAAACAACATCAATAAGAACAAGATACCTCATCAAATAAAGTATCATATTTTGAACAATCTGAGATATCAAAAATAACATCTTCACAATCAGATTTGATAAAGGAATTAAAAAATTTAACTGTTACAATCCCTTTACCTCAAGTTATACCAATCATTAATAGGATTGTTCAAGAAATGTATTTTAGCAAACCAAGAAAAAAAAAAAAAGTATATCCTAAAACCATACAAAAAGGTGGAAAATTAGTTAACTTGCTTTCAGGTAAACTTATTACACCTAAGCATGATTGTACAGAAAGCCCACAGTTTTTTAGAACACATAAGGAAAATGAAAAGAATACTTTAGTTTTGGCCTCCATTATTGTAAATAAAAATGTAGAAGAGTTGGATTCCTCCAAAAATTTTGTTTTTGCTGAAAATGTTCAAAACTCACATTTTAAAGATGAACTAATTATTGTTCAGCAATTACTACAGACTGATGAAAAACATAATTCTAAAAATTTATCACCCATTCCAATACAAAACCATTTTCTTTATTTACCACATTGATGTCATTATTGTTTCTCATCTTTTCATTATCATTTATCAAAGTTAATTCTTTCAAGAATTGTTTTTGGTAAACATATACAAATTTTTCATTCTTTTCCACCATATCATTACTCTCTTAATTTATTAATGCATCATTCTCCAAGAACCAATTCAAATCAACCTGGTACAAAACAAACTGAAATACAGCCAAAACAACCTTTGAACAACAATAGTTGGTTGACTAAAAACCAGGGAGCAAATTTGTTTGATATATTGATGCAACATCCTAATGCTTTACTAACATTTTATGCAACTTTACCAGTTGGCATTGAGTTGTTGCAGGTACAAAAAAAATAAATTTTGCAGTTGAATGCATTTGATGAACTTTGGTTGGAAGCACTTCACCAAATAGAGTTCACTCAACAAAAATGGAAAATGTGGCATGATGATCACATTAAGAGAAGCAAGGATGAACCAGGGGAGTTTGAGAATGAAGTTGTTCAACTTTATTTAGTTGATGATTTAAGGAGGATATTAGTGGTGAATGGACATATTTTACAGTTGTACCATAAACCACTAACAAAGGTGGAATTTGCTCGGTATTTCACACAGTTAAATTTTATAGAAGAGTCTTCTTCTTCTGATGAAGATTCCAAATGATCATATCTTTGAATCTTAAAAGAAAAATAAAAAGAAAAAAAAATTAGAAAAACAGAAAACAAAAAGATGAATAAATTATGGCTGTGAATTTCTTCATGGGCATGATTTCAGGGAAGTCATGAATTCCTTCACGGGCACAATTAAAATAAAAAAGACAAAAAGAAAAAAAAAGAAAAAGAAAAAAAAAGAGAAAAAAGAATAGCTCAGCAGTGAAAACATTTTTCTAAGGCGCTACTGAGTTGGTATGCATTAAAACCAATTTTTTGGCATGCATAACCTTGAAAGTTCTAAGTCACCATTGTACAAATTCACCAAATGCACTTGTTTTTGAAGTGTTGTAGGAAGCCTCAGTAGAATATCAACAGAAGCAGTCATCTTTCAAAACTTGCATTAACTTGTTTTAACCAGGTATATATGTTTCTTGCACCTTTCTCATTGTAAATATTTGATATATAGTATATGACAATTAACCATTAGTATAAAAGTGTTCATAAGAGTTGTCATAAACAAAACATGCTTGGAGAAAGAGAAAAATGTTGGTTTCTACTATGTCTTCAGAATGACTGTTGTATCTTCAATAATAGTGGTATCTTCGGAATGAAGCCTTTGTCTTTGGAATGAAGGTTTGTCTTCGAAATGAAGCCTTTGTCTTTGAAATGAAGGTTTGTATTCGGAATGAAGGTGTGTCTTCGGAATGAAGGTTTGTCTTTGAAATGAAGGTGTGTCTTTGGAATGAAGGTTTATCTTCGAAATGAGGTTATCTTCGGATTAAATGCCCAACTTAGTCTTCGAAATGAAACATAATCTTCAGAATGAATATTTGACAGTTTGTTTCCACGTGGCATCCAAGGAGGGAGAAAAAGACAGTCAGCAAAATTTTTTTACTCCATGTGATCATTGATACATGTCAGCTGGCTTGCGGTTAGATTCATCTCATCTTTTGCACCCATCGAGGAAGTACGAGAATCACAGGGAAAATAACCAACAAACATGCCACCACCATTCATTGCTAATAACCACTCATGTGGGAAAATTTGCATGTAGAATGAACGAGCTAAAAATAGTAAAGAAAATTTGATGGCAAGGATGTCCAATGATTGATGCCCGGTGTTCGAGGCACGTGAATAAGGAAGTGTGCCATATTTTATTTTTGAAGACATATTTGCTAATGATTACAAGGAAAAGTAAAAAAAAAATTAAAAGTTCTTTCTGAAGAAGAACAAGAGCAAACCCTATAATTATATAGAAACCAAAAATTAGTGACCTAGCAGATGACTGTAGTAGCAGAAGAGAGCAGTCTTCTCAGCATCAAAATAGAGAAATGAAGTGAAAAATGAAAAAGGGCCAGCCTACAAGAACCCTGGAATAACGTAACCACATGGGTTACCAGATTTTTCAACTTGTGAAGGGTAGTATGTAATTTTGTCAGGGCATCATTTCAAAATTTGAAAACACCTCAGGCATGGTAGGCAACAACCTAAATTTAGAGTGAATTTTATAGCATACCTGCACTGAGAACTACAGAGCATGGCAAAACATTATCAAGAGGAAAAAAATGAGCCCTCATCATCATGGTCTTATTAAACTGGTGTGCCAACATCATTTTAGAGGAAACCCTAGAAGATTTAATTTTTATTCTACCCTGACTAATGTAGTTTTTGAAGAAGAAGATGAAGGATAAGAGGATACAGATGTTGCTATAAAAAAATATGCTATTGAGGAAGAAGAAAAGGCTAAAAAATAAAAAAAATGCTATTGCAGAGAAGGAAACACACCAAGCAAAAGCAACAAAGCATTTTTCTCTAGAACCATCAACCTCATAGACTAAGAAGAGAAGGGCTGAAACTGACAACATAAAAATAAAATAGAAGAGGGTTCATTTTTCTAAAGATTTTATTTATCTGTCAGAATAGGAGAGTGAAGTTCCCAGTAAAGAGTCTAAAGCTATCCCTATAGCCCCTGTTACCACAATAAAACAGGGCAAGAAGAGAAAATATACATTAAGGACTAGGAGGTTTGCAAGACTCCAACAAAAAGAGATAAAAGAACAAATGATTGAAGAGAAGACCAGACAAGATAGCCTTGATGTTATAGAAGTGCAACAAGCCACTGAGAATTTGGATGTAATCATAGTTAATTTCATGGAACCTCCTGTACAGGAGTAGGGGTCTAAAGCAGAGGATGATATTGTTGTTGACCAGCAAACTGTAGTTGATTTTTCAGTATTAGGTTCTGATTCGAATGAAGAAGAGGAGGTGGACATCACAAAACAACCGAGAGTAGCCAAGAGTGTTAGAAAAATACAAATGAGATGGATTGAGGAAAAAAAATATGTTATTGAAAAACTTGAAAAGAAAATTAGAAAATTATAGCAGAAAGTGGAGAAACTAAAATCAGGCTGTCACAAGTTGACGAACAATCAACTACATCAGATAAAGGGGAGGATTTGGTTCAATTATTTCTTGGATTATCTAGGGAAGATGAAGACACAGGTGCTCATTCTGAAGTAGTGCCCCTCCACTTTGAAGCAGTGCCCTTCCATTCTGAGGCATTGCCTTCTTAATCCAGAGAAATACCTTTATGCAACATCATTGGGTAGGTCTCAGATTCAAGCCTCCAACCATCATTGCTTTGGTTCCCTCCTATTTTGAAGAGGATTCCCAACCATATGATCAGTTTGAAGAATGACTCAGAAACCTTCATGAGAAATTACACAGACACTAAATTGTTCTATGAAACATGGAATATGAGTATGGACATTTGTGACTCCATAGCCCACTGCAATGCATGAGGGCATGCATTAATATAAGTTGGGGGGAATGATGAGGCCTGGATAAGCCTCATTTATAGCATGTTTTAAATAGTTAAAACTGCCTAAAAATCTTGTGAATTATCTTATATTCTAGTTAAGTTGATTTAATATGCTATGTCTTAACTGTTTGCATGATTGAAGTGTTAAGGAAATTATATTCTAATTTTTAACAGTTCTTGTATAGTTTTATGTTATCTTGTCATGCTTAGGTTGACAACAGCACTTCACTAGTCTTATTTTTATGATCATTAAGCATTAGTTTCTCTAAATTCAGCAAATAGTACAAAGACTTATTACTATGCAGCAAAAAACTGGTTTTTCCATATAAATTCCAGCCAACTGCCAATGAATGGCAAGGCATGAAATTCACATCCAAGGAAGAATGAAGACTATTGCAATATGATCCTGAGGTCTAATCCACCTGAGAAATGCAGCCAAAACCATTTGGATTCAACACAGTTGGTCATTCTAAAGATCTTTGAAATGAACACAGTGTCTTCGGAATGAACACAGTGTCTCCGGAATGAACACAATGTCTTCAGAATGAAAACAGTTTCTTTAGAATGAGAATAGAAAGCACTTTTTGAATTGTTTACTGAATTTTGGCGATGGAAAAGGGGATAAGAAGGTTGAGAAAGTTAAGGGAAAATATCTCCCATCTAACTTTGTCGTCCTTGCCGTACAAAGCCACAATTTATGGAAAAGATCAAATTGATCCTCTTCTAGGATAAACCCAAGAAATTCTGTAGGATATCAGGAACAACATATTTTCTATTTGTAATTAGATTTTAGGAATCTATAAAAGATAGCTCCCGTCTAGGTTGAGCTATTAGATAGAGGAGATAGAAAATAAATAGGGAGATAATAGAATAATGATTTCAGACTTGTAACAGATTTCAGCAGAATTGTAATTATGTTTCTAAAGCAATAAAAGTGCAGTTTCATTCCATTTATTTTGTTATGTCCGAGTGTGAGTAAGACTTAAAGAAGAATTCAAACCTTCTTCCGAGAAAGGAGGTTTGCCACTTCCGAACCTAGGAGGAGGACCGATGTACGAGGTTTTATTTCGATTTTCTCTGCAATGTAATAAGTTGTGAACTTGTCATTTTCATTCTTTTACACAACTAACATTCCTAGTTGTTTAATTCTTTTTCATAATGTTTTTGTGATATTATTAGTTGTAGATCTAGTTATTCTTTTCATTCCCAGCAACTTTTCAATTCACTGCAAATTTCCATTTCCAGCAATTTACAAGTTTTATGTAATTTCCTTGCATTATTATTTTTGCTGTCAAAACCCTGCACAGAATATTGACGACCTTCTGTTACAGAGCATTGACAGGATCTAGTTTTTATGCTTCATTTCAATTATTGCAAGATTAAATAGACTTTTAATTTTGCAACTATAATTAGAGTTTCAATTCTGTAATTTAATTAGATTTCATTCTTACAACTGTAACTAGGGTTTCATTTCTGCAATTAGCAATTAGTTTTCATTCTTGCAAATAGATTAAAGTTCAATTTATGCAATTTAGGGGTAGAATTAACACAAAACCCCCACACAATCAATTCCACCAATAAGACCTGCTGCTTCCAAATGAACTGAACTACAACCCTGCTTGAACTTTCTCTCATAAATAGCCTTGGAAACCACCCTGGATTAACAAATTCATTAAGAATTAATGATGTGCTTAACGACAGCCCATCAATCTCCTTACGCATTAGTTTATGGCAAGACAACTATTCTACCTACTCATCTAGAGATACTAGCTTTGAAATGGGCTAGCCAAGATCTAGAGCTTGATCAAAATCTGTTGGAGGCCAGGTTGATGCATTTGCTTCAACTAGAAGAATATAGAACTCAAGCATATGAAATTTTTAAAAAATACTCCATGAATATCAAGGAGTGGTTTGACAAAAAAACAATATTCAAAAAGTTCAAAGAAGGATATGCAGTGCTAAGGTGGAATGTTGAAAAGGGTAAGCCAAACAATCACTAAAAATTTGATTCTTTCTAGGAAGGACCATTCAAGATTGTCGAAGTGAATGAGAGCAATGCCTTCCAAATCCAAGATCAAAGAGGAAACATATAGTCCATTCCTATAAATGGGTATCATATCAAACTATATTTTAGTTAGAGGAGCTCTCCTATTGTAATATATGTACATATGTTGTATTATATTTTCTTTATGTACGCATGTTGTATTATATTTTATTTATTAAGTCCAAAAAAGCAAATGGAGAAAATGAGGTTATTTTTAGCTTACGAAAAAAACTATGCTATACTTTGCAAGGAGGTAATGCAATGTAGAATTCATTGTTAAAGTGGTCAAACAGTACTTACTAGAATCAAGAACAACAAAATTCAAATTTCAGCAAAGTTTTCAAAAGGCCTGAAATCCTTTAGCAGTTTTCAAAATTGGCAAAGTTCTGAAATCCATAGTCAATCTGGTCAAAGTTGCCATTGCGAAAATACAATTGGTAAAATTTTGGGAAAATAACCAAAAGGAATATGCATTTTTGAACAAGCAAAATCGAGAAAAGGAAGTATAGCGTTAAAATCCACTTTTATCATTCCATCACGAATATGGGTAAATAAATGCACCTTGAGAAGTGTACCAATAGATATAGTTTACCGCCATCTACTATGAATACCATCCAATAAAATATGCATACTTCACTAACAAACCACACTTTGCAACATATGATTCACTCATTTGAAATCATGGGAGGTAACTACCCACTCATTCTCATTAATGGTGAAGGAGTGCTCAAAAACCTATTTAAGCAAGCAAATTCAAATTTTTAGTCATTTACAAGCAATCAAGCTGAGGAACTAGAGCATTGTTAAGAAGAGTTTGTGAAGAGTAGCTTACTCAGAAGGTGAAATGACATCCTCTTCAACAAAATAGACTGGAAAATTTAACAAGTTGGAAATACCATATTACACAGACAAGAATACAGGGATCATAGACACAAGAATGATGTACGCAACTAGAGACAATTTGAGATGGGGATATGAAGATAAATTATTCAAGGGGGAGCCTCTTCTAGACCAAGGTATTGGGGCTATGTATTCTTTCCTTGCTTATTATATTTGTGATGCAGTCCATCCTTACCCTGAATTAGTCTCCACCATAGTAAAATTCTATGACCCTACATCTAGGTCTATGAGAACATCCCACGACAAGGTTTTGTTTCATATTACAGAGAAAGCTTATTGAGATCTATTTGAAATGGAACAAAAGCCCTCTATACCCCCTAAAGAGTTCAGCTTAGAGTAGCAGGCCAAGTATTACACTCTGAGGAACCATGCACAAGATGGAAAATATTTTAGAACCTGGGTGTATGGCCAGCTTAAGACCATTAAGTCCAGTCAAGCCCTACCCACGACTCCTATTCCTACTAGTGAATTTGTAGAACCAGAGTTGTATTCCATGTTGGCTGTAATAGCTGGTCTTGAGTCAGACGTAGATGTAAGAGACTAGCAATTGGCCATTGCATATTGCATCTCCAACACTAGATGTATATGATGCAGATAGAGGATAACAACAATGCCCTAATTTACTTCAATTGGCCCACATTTCTTGCCAAGAAAATGCATGAGAAGCTGGTGGATATGAAGGAATATGAAGAGAACCTATTATTCATATATTGCTCTAATTTGGTGTGGATGTTCTTCAGTGCCACTAAGGATGAGTATCCTTGGATATTAATAATCGATAAAGATGCAAAAGGGTAGAAATTACCAGTATATTATTGGACTAGGGTTCTGAGCAGAACTTAGTCATATTATACTTTCAATTTTGAATTCCTTGGACTAGCTCTACGAGTTATGTATGGTGACTATCCTAAAATGGTCCCTGATATTAAAAAATAAGAGTGAAAGAGGCATAAGAAGGAGATTGATACATATTAATAGAGGGTACAATCATAAGGCTTTATGGTTTCACTGAGAAGTCATTCTTGTTGCCTCATTATGTCACCACTGCTTATTAGCACTAGAATATTGTAGGTAGGAGGACTACATAAACTGTAGGTTTGTTTTCGATAATAAGAGGAAAGTGACTATGGAGTATGATTTCAAAGAGGGTGATATCATCGTATGGAAGAAATGGCAATGTGAGCAAATCATAGCAACCTTGGAGAAACTAGGTCTTAGCCAGCTTTTGTAGAGGTGGGGATATGATCCAGATGATTTTTTTGTGAAAATAATTAAGGAGTTGCATGGAGAAAAAGTAGCTAAATTGGTGAAATCCAAGTGCACACACATGGAGAAGCATAAAAATAATAGAGAGCAGTCCCCCATCCAATGGAATGTAAGTGCTATGGAACCACTTCCACCTTGGAGATATTTCTATGTGCATGCAAATGACTATGATCCAACCAAGAGTTCTCATCAGCTCGATGATGTCAAAAGGAAGGAAATGGAAGAAACCTACAAATGGTCTCCAACCAAAATTCTCGAATGGTGGAAGATGAGGGTTGAGAGAAATGCAATGAAGGGCAAGTATCCCAATCCCAAAATTGATGAAGAGTTTGAGAGGAGGTATGACAAACATGTTGCAACTTGGAAGGCCCAGAAAAAGAAGAGCCTAGCATTAGTTCTAGGAAAAGTGGAAATGAGTGAGGTAGAAAAAAGTAAAATGAAAAGCAAGAAAGTCGAAGCATCTAAAAAGCAGCAAGAGCCCACTTCACCATCTGCTACTCCTCTACAACAAAAGAAGGATACCATGAAATAAGTAGGTGCAATAGAGGATACTCCAAGGAGGAGAAGGTTTGAACGCAGAGTCGTTGAGGCAAAGACCCCTATAAAAGAAGATTAGAAGAAAAAGGGTAAAGCATTAGACCTCACTACTAAGGCCTCCTCCAAAAAGAAAGGTAAAATGACCTAAGTTATAGAATCCACATAAGTGCTTCCTCAATGGGAACTACAACCTGCTATAAAATTTAAGAGGGTGGAAGGCATAATATTGGAAATTGACACCATAGCCCTTAAGAAATAGAATTTGAACGAAGCAGAGGAGGTGACACAATATCCCACTACATCAAGAGAGCAGAGAACTCAGTGGAAGTAGAAGGAAAGTTCTGAGGATATTTTCAAACAATCTACTATGATAGTCTCAGGTATGATTTCTAATCCATCTCCTCTTCCCTCTCCAGCTTATTTCTTGAATTAGTATCCCTCCCCTTCTCAAGTTCAAAATACATTAGAAATATCATCATCAAAATTTGATTCCCCTCAACCATCTTCATATCATCCACATTAATCTCCTCATCTAATCTGCTCTCCATTTCATACAATCAAGAGGTCTAAAACATCATCTCCCCCTTCATCACCACAATTTTTAATGTCATTTCTACCTTCATATTCCATGAACCCAACTCCCCCATCATCATTGCCTCCATTGACAATGGAAATATCTCTACCCTTTATCCCGCCATCAACTATAGCAACTAGTTCCATTTTAGTTGCTATTTTCATCGTGAACACAAACTCCACTCTTATTACCTCCACTCCCCTCTTAGAGATGGTGGTCCCTTGCTTCCTTGCAAATGTCACTCCATATACTCCCATGGATCACCCCACAATAGCATATTTATAGAAGGTCAAAAGTACTTCGTTGAAATAAAAAATAATTTGGAGCATGAAATTGGCTCAGTCCTTCAAAGGATCTACTAAGGTGAGAAAAAAAATGATAGTTGACCTTGTATCCTGATAGAGGATAAAGAACAAGATGATTCCCTTGGTTGAAAAAGTAGAGGAAGATATGACAGTGGAAGACTATTAGATAGAGGAAAATACTAAATATATCACATAACTGGTCACAAAGGATGTGTTGGTCACTACTAAAGCTGTATTAGAAACCATGTTCATCAAAATAGACATCTACAAGGAGCAATCCACCAAATTGGAAGAAAATATTACCAAGCTTCAAGCCACCATCAAAGACCAAAAGAAAGAAATGCAAGCTTTGGTGAATGATGCTAAAAAATGGTAGAATAAGTTTGAAAATATGGTTGACTTCAAGGAGCAGGTTGAGTAGTTGTAGGAGTAGAATAAAGGATATGTAGAGCATATACAGGCCTTACAATAGTAGCTCCAGATTGAGATAACAAAGGCAACCAAATTATCCAAGACTAAGGTGAAGCAAGTCAGGAAATAAATCTTATCAAAAATATTGGAGAAGTTCTCTGAAATCCAGCATATCTTTGACTTCATGGATGAAGCTAGTCAGGTTTTGCAAATGATAAAAGAAGATATAGAGACCATCACCAAACAAATTCGACCGATAGCTCCTCAGGACAATGATATTCTCAATTTATCTGAAGCTAAATGTAATCAACTGGGTAAGCCTATCCCCAATAAGGATTGGAACACCTCAAGGATTTTAGCCAGAATCATCCTTAAAAGGAATAGTTTGCTCCAAAAGGGATGGTCATTAATTAACAAATTGGATGATGAGATTCATAAGATCATTGATACCAATGAAGATATGGTGCAATATGGCTTCAATGGATTTTGGGATGAGAATAATCTAATGATATCAAAGGAGGAGCTCCAAAAAAGCATACAAGCAATGATAAAAGATGAATTAGAAGTAGATGCATGACAAGAGCTGATCGAATAGGATAAAGTAACCTAACTGATAAAAAATTCAACCATATTGAAAGATCTAATGGTAAATTTGGCAGAATGGGAAACTTTCTTCTCCTACGATATAACGGTGGAATTGTATTATGTCCATCAAAATTTTTTGGAGATACAAAACCCTTCTCTACCATATTGGAACAAGGCCATGGATACCTTGAACCAACCTAATCAGATCCTAAAAGGGGATCCAAATCAAAAGGAGGTGAAGGACAAGGAAATGCAAGAGCATACAGAAGAAGTGGAGGAAGAAGAGCAAGAAGCTAAAAAAATAGAGGACCAAGAAGGAGAAGGAAATGAATATGAGGAACAATAGGATCAACAAGAGGATACACATGATGAAGAACAAGAAGAAGAGGTAGAAGAAAAATATGAAACCATAAATATTTTGGATGAAGATATGGTAGAAGATACTACCAATTTTATTGTAACATAGTTCAAAAGTTTTGAATAATTTTGATTAGCATAATAAGCCATAAAGGCAATTTTTGTAAAAGTATTTTTTGGAGCCTGACAATGTTAGAAGGTATGAAGCTATGAAGCTAAACTTTTCATGAATCTGTTTGATCAGGTATATAAATGAGTCTATTCCCATGCATTTTGAGTATAGTAATAGTTGCTTTTAAGCATGGTTTCCATGTGAACCGTTACTCTCTGAGTCTTTCTATAGTGGCTTAAAAGAGTGAGGTTTACTGGGAAGTTATTCCTAGAGGCATAGTATACAACTAGCAGGAGCGAGTTCTACTAGCCCATAAGGAGTTCATTCAGCAAAAGCGTAGGATCATAGATGGATAAGGTACATGGCTATGGTGCTAGCTCACCCCTTTATTTTATTTTTAACTCTAGTACCCAAAGTATAAGGATATGAGTTTGTAAGACTTGCTAGAAAATCTCCCCAAGAGGTGCCAAAATATAGGCCCAAAAGGCTACATACTTAGCAAAATTTTACAAAATTGGCCAAGTTTTCAGAGAAAACTCAAGAGCAATGTTAAACTCCACTAAGGTATAGAATCCACAGTCAGTGCAGTCAAACAGTGCTAAGCGAAATTCAAAGTTGTGAAATTTAGAAGAGTGATGTCAGTATAAGGGTATTTTTTGTAGTGAAAGATCATAAGCATATCAGTGTTGGCAAAAGGGTGACTAAGTATCAAAAAAGATATCTACTAAGTATTGACAAGGTTAAAATCCATCGAAATGTGAAATTTCTAGTTAGCACAATCGAATAAGGTTTAGTAGTGATTGGAGTTGCGGATTCTAGATGTTAGGAGGAAAAGTAGTGTTAAATCTCGCTCTAGACCGATGCAAAATAGGAATTCAATAATCAAATTAGTCAAACTCGACCTAGTGGAAAATGAAGTAGCAAATTTTATAGAAAGTCGTCAAGCATCGCAAGAACCCCATTCTGTGGACAAACTGGTCAAACCCAATCTAGCGGATTTCAAATCAAAATATTCCAAAGAGGAAGAGAATACAGTGGAATTTGAGGAGTGCAGCAGAAAGAACCAGTAAAGATCAAACGTCATCAAAATCAATATTCACTTGCATTTTTAGTTATAAATCTAGGGTGAAAAGTCTTCTCAAGAATGAAGGACGATCCATATTGACCTGTAACCATTCCAACTACTGAATTCAGTTGAGAGTCAAACAACTCGTAGAGCTCAAAATTGTAGCGTTCATGGAGTGCAACTCTATTCTTTCTTTTAAAAAACCATGAGAGGCCACCACCTCAACATTCTACTGATCTTACAAGAAGATCCTTGTAATGTTTCCAGTATTTTACTATCATTGTAAAAATCTATCATTATAAAAATATATCTGAAGTGTTTGCCTGATATATTACTGTAACTTGCTAAGAAATCAATAGAAGGAGCATTACTGAGATGTTTGCCTCTAGATTTTTTATCTTCATCAATTGTGAGTTTATTCTGTGAATGCATTTCTGCTATTTTTGTTATGATTATTCAATTTTGTTGATATTGGATTGCTAATTTGGAGCAAATTGAAATGGTTTATGCCTAAAAAAATGCTATAGAGGACTTCTATTTTTGTTAGTCTAAGTGTTTATCTAATTTTTCTATTTGGATTATTAGCATTTTAGATGTTTGAAATAGTTTTATGAGTATTTCATTATTTTAATGGTGAATATAATAAGATTTAAATAGTCCTAAGTGTGGTATACTGGAAATGTGATTGATCGACAGATTCTTAATATTTGTTAATGTTGTTAGCTCTATTTGGACATTATTCATTCAATTGTTTTCTAACCCTTATCTCATTTCTATCCCTAAACTTACACTTTATTTTGAGCTTAATTGAGTCAACACTTGAATTAGTTGACAAGGTATACCAACCTACTCTAGAGGTTGGATTGAAGCAATCTTTAATCCATCCAATGTTAGGGTTTGAGTTGTGATTAGCGGGTATGCACCTCCCATAAGTCATAGATTCATAGTCATAGTTCATGTTTTCCTTGATGTCAATTTAGACCCTAATAGTAGGGATATGTATGCTTCATAGAAAACACAACACAAAGCATCATCCTGTACATAATGGACCCACCAAAAAAATACAAGATGACAATGCTCCTAGACACTAAAAGTTATTTTAATTTTAAAAATATTTTTTTTTTTTTTTTTAAATATTAATAACAAATTAAAAATCTTCAAATAAATTTTACACATATCCTAAGTTATTAAAAGTTTTTCTTGGTTTGGTTGGCACATAGTTCTTGAACTACTTAGGGCTGAACATCCTATGCATGTACGCAAAGGTTAGAAGGTAGGTTTTGAATTGAGTACCTCATTCCAATAAGTTATTATAATAGCCAAAAAATTGGACCTTTCAAACATTAATAATAGTTAAAAGTTAAATTTTGAAAGAAAAAAGTATGCATAATTTGAAACTTTTTTATTAGTTTGATTGTATATATTGAATTAAAGTTTTGAGTTTTCTCATAAAATTTATTCAAACATAATTACATAATACTTATTCATGTTGAGATGGAATTATCATATATATATATATATATATATCATATTTAACACTCTTTAGCTACAAATGTGACTATAGATTAACCATACAATAATGAGAATCAAATGTTACGAGTTTAAGCAGTTAAAAGTATGGGATTTCATTAAGGAGGGCCATGTTCAAATATTTCTATATAATATGTCATATATATATTAAATATTTAACGCTCGTTAGCTATAAATATGACTACACATTAACCATACAACAATGAGAATCAAATGTTATGAGTTTAAGTAATTCAAAGTATGGGCTTTCAATTAGGAGGGCCAAATTCAAATCTTGTTATATAATATATCATTTGTGATAATATTGTTTGTCGTAAAATTACTATATGATTTGTTTATATATTGTGATAACACAGACATAATGTAATCTAGATGAAACTTGTTCCAATCACATACAACTAATTAAATAAACCATATAACAATGGAATGTAATTTTTCAAGTTGATTTATCACCCAAATAACAACTTTATTTATTTTTGTTAGAGAACAAGGGGTTGTACTCGAGTCCCCTACCCTTGAAAAATCACAACTCTCTCCTTTAGAGATTGAGAGTTTACAAACAAATTTAAATCTCATATCAATTAAGTTGCCATAGCTAGATACCTACATCATTTTTCATAAAATGTCTAAATTCTTAGTTTTCATTTTTGGATCTTCTTCAATTTTTGGTGTGAATATAAATATTCTAGAATTCAACATCCTTATTGAAATTTTACTACAACAACCTTCACAATACCAAAACTTCACCTCTACTATCTATGCATTGCATCTTAGTAGAGTAATGATATCACACTCATAGTCTGCTTTACCAAATATGTATTGCTAGTTTCCTTCCTGAAGCATAAGTGCGATAATAAAAATTGTAATAAATAGTTAATATGAAACACATTAATGTTATAATATAAAGCAAATTTTACCAATGGAAAATATTAAAGTAAATATTTATCATTATTTGATTCAAATAGTCAAAATTTTCTTATTAACTTCAACTAAACTTTCTACTTCCTCTAACCATGGAAAAGAAATTTAACATAACTACCCTCAATTAAAACCCCTCTATTGGCTAGCCTATTTGCACATTTGTTTCCTTCCATTAACATATGTGTAAACCTGATTTCTTTAAACTCTATAGCAAGGTCTTGTATTTCCACAATGATCTCTTGTGTGTTCCATGGAGCCTTTTCTTTCCTCAAAATTACATTTATTACTATGAGTGAATCACCTTCCTTCTATACTTTGTTCCATTTCATTTCTTTGCATATTTTTAACCTATCCAAAGCCACCCAAGCTTCAACTTCATTATTTATCTTAAATCCACTATTGAAAGCATAATGAGATAAAATTCCTCTTCTATTATTTCTAATTATTCCTCCTCCTCTTGCTGGTCCAAGATTTCCTTTAGATGCTCCATCAAAATTTAATTTAACCAACTCCACATCTGGTGGTTTTCACTTTATATTATTTATCTTCTTTTTGTTTCTCCTATACCCATAATCACAATTCCGTTTGATGTTAGGAATCTACTATTAAAAATAACTCACTCTCACAAAATATTATAAATAAATAGACATTTATCAAATAGCAAAATAACACTATGCAAAAAGTAATTGTAGAATTGAAACAATCTCACAAAATAACTTAGTATCATGGGCCTCTTCGAGGGGGCAACCTTCAATATTTCATTAACTTGCCAAAAAGATACATTCATATTGCTTCCATGTATTTTAAAGAAAAGCTTCATGCAACCCTAACCCTAAGCTCAAGAGTTGGTTTACATGCAAAATGCCACTCGATATAGAATATTCTACCAAACATCGCTTACATTATTGATAATGGTTGCATGAAATGATACCACTTATTTAGGTGCCTTACCACATACCATTACAAAATAACATTATAATGGGGTCCCCAAATTGGATATGGGTCAGTACATAATCAATTTAGAATTACAAAATTAATGTTAGGATGGGATCCTAACATGTCCTTCCCCTTCAAAAAGCTTTATCCTCAAAGTTGTAGATGAAATTGGTACTAGAGCTAGTGGAGAGAATTCCACGTAGCATCTTATGGTTGTAGACCCTACCAGTAAACAAAGACCTTAGTAATGGTGTGGTTGCAAATAGTGCATGTCCTATGATCCAACAATTATTCTAGCTCAATCAAGATAGAACCTTCTTCATCCAATTATAGGAGGGTAGATTGAACTTGTACCTAATTTCCCACAATATTCTTGAGAGAGGATACATGAAAAACAAGGTGGAGCTTGGATGTCGATAGAAGGGCTAATTTGTAGTCATAGCACCAATCCACAATAAAACCTGGTAGGGCCCATAGTACTTGGTCGTAAGTTTTTGGCACTACCAAAGCTGGAGGGATGATTGTCTATATGGTTGCAAACAAAGGAAGACCATATCACCAACATCAAAGATACATTCAAAATGATGTTGATCAACTTATTGGTGCATCTAATTCTTGGTTGCTTCCAAATTCATATTTAGTTGATAAAGGACTTCGACATGTTGGTTGAGTGTAGTGTCAATTGAATGGACCTTAGAGCTACCTAGAATGTAGGAGGAGGGCATGAATGGAGGTCAACCACAAACTGCTTCAAAAGAGGTGACATTAGTCATCGTGTGATAGGAAGTATTATACCACCACTCAGCTAAAGAAATCCACTTTACCCATTGTGTAGGATGATTATGGGTAGAGCAACGAAGGTAGATCTCCAAACATTTGTTGACAATATTAGTCTGGCCACCCATTTGTAGATGGTAAGCTAAATTTATTTTAAGCTGAGTTCCTTGCAATGTGAATGTAAGGTCACGACTAGATACAATGGAGGTAGAAATGCCATGAAGATGAGAGATAGAATCATGTAAACTTTGGGCAATTGTGGAGGCCATGTAAGGATGGGAGAGACAACAAAAATGAGCATAATTTGAAATATGATACACTACCACAAAAATAATTGATTTACCTCCTAACTTAGGTAACCCTTCAATAAAGTCCATGGAAATATTTGTCCAAACCTGTTCGGGAATAGGTAGAGGTTGTAGAGTTCCTAGAGAATGCACCATTTTACCTTTTATTCATTGAAATGTATCACATGTTACCATAAAATTTTGCATGTCCTTCTTCATACCCTTCCAAGAAAAGTATGCTTAATCCTTTTATATGTTTTGAGGAACCTTGAATGGCTTGCAGTGGGAGAAACATGCATTTAATTCATGAGAAGTTCCCAGAGTGGAGTTGTATGGGGAACAATAAGGTACTAGTGTTAGCATAAATATTATCTATGCCAAGTGTATTTGGGACATGAGGTAGGCTCTGTTTAAAGGGAAGAAACTAAAGTTTTCAAGCTTGAATCCTTAAACACCTCCTCATGAAGAGAATTTATCCATTGGGAAATGGGTGAAGAAATGGTACATAGCATAGTGTGAGCCTCAAATTGTTGAGAGAGAGCACCTACCACAATGTTCTCCTTACCATTTTTTATAAGTAATATCATAATCACCACCCATGAGCTTAGTGATCCACTTCTATTTTTTGAGGGTGGTGAATCATTTCTCTAAGAAATATTTGAGACTTTGATGACCTATTTTAATGGATAAATGATATTCAATGAGATAAGGTCACCAATGAGTGACCAGATGCAAAATGACAAGCATTTCCTTAGCATAAATTGATTTTCCTAGATTGTGACTAGAAAGCACTTTGCTAGTGAAAGCCAAGGGGTGACCTTATTGCATCAAAAACATGTCAATACCATTTCCTAAAGCATTAATTTTAATTAAAAAAGTTTTGAAAAAATTTGGCATTGCTAAGACCAAAATGGTTGTCATAGCGTGCTTCAACTCTAGGAAAGCCTGTTCAATTGGACTAGTCCAAGTAAAAGAACCTTTTTTAACATGGATGTTAAGGGAGTGACAATTTTTATATAGTTGTGGATAAATTTATGGTAATAGCTTATAAGCATCAAAAATACATGAAGACATTTTAGAGTGCGAGGTTTCAACCACTCTTGAATCGCCTAAATATTCCTAGGATCAGCTTTAACACCATCTTTGGTGATAATGTGTCCTAAATATTCCACTTTTGTAAACCCAAAAGAAAACTTGGACCGCTTAGCATAAATTTGACGTTGTACCAAAAGTTGTAGAGTTTGATCCACTTGGGAGAGGTGCTCTTCCCAAGAGCGACTATAAACTAAAATATCATAAAATACTAGAATGAATTTATGAAGAAAGAGACAATAATGTTGTTCATAAGGCTTTGAAATGTGGAAGGTGTATTGGTCAAGCAAAATGGTATCGCCAAGAATTCATAATGACCATCATGAGTATGAAATGAAGTTTTGGGAATATCTTCATCCTTGAGCTTGATATGATGGTACCCGAAATGAAGATCTAATTTGGAGAAAAATATAGTCCCATGCAACTCATCCAATAATTCATCCACCATCAAAATAGGAAAATTATCCTTAATGGTGAGCTTATTGAGCTCAAAAAATTCAATACATAATTGCCATGATCCATATTTCTTTTACACCAATAATATAGGAGAATAGTAAGGGTTGTTACTTAGGTGAATGACTCCAGCTTTTAAAAATTCTTGCACTAACTTCTCTATCTCAGACTTAAGGGCATGAGGGTATTGGTACAACCTAATATTAGGTAGTACACTACCAAGTACCAATAGAATGACATTGTCATGTAAGTGACGTGGTGGTAAGTATGTTGGTTCAACAAAAACTGCATTGTGCTTTGTCAAAATAAGTTACAAATCTTCAAGAATTTGGTCTACTTCTATAGTAGGTGGTCGTATTGCAAATATCTACGTGATGACCCCATGAGAAGATTTTTTAACAATTTATCCATATGGTTTGAGCTAATAATCTGAGTAGGCCCTAATTTTAAACCTTGAAGAGTGTAATATTATCCATTATATAAAATTTGCTTCATAATTCTATAAAATTCCATGCAATGGTGCCCAAGGTACCCAACCACTGAGCTCCTAACACAATATCACATCCCCATAATTTAAGAGCAAACATATATTATTTGAGCTCATAATCCCCTATTTTTAGTTTAACATTATGACATTTAAATTTGCAAGGTAAGGTCCCTCCATTTACCACCATAACCTCAAAGGAATTGCATGTATATGTAACAATTAGCCTGTTTGGCAATTTGGGGATCAATAAAGTTGTGTGTGCTACTTGAATAAATAAGGATTGTAAGGTGTTGGACTTTGAAAAAACCCATGACTTTCATGGTCTGTGGAGTAGAAATCCCTGGAAGAGCATGGATAAAAATTTATGCCTGGGGTTCTTCATGTACTTCCTCTTTATTATGAGGTTGTTCTTCTATTGTTTCTACTTCTTCATTATTATGGTCACTGCTTACGGGTTCCTATACATCTATCAGGAACAATTTATTTTGGGCACACATATGCCCTCCAAAAAAAATTTCATCACAATTGTAGCACAACCCTTGGGATTTTCAAGTATCCATTTCCTTGGTGATCAAGTGTTTTGAGGGGATACATTTATTTTCATGATTGCTTATGGAATTAGAAAGAAAAGAGGGTTTGGTTGGTTGAAATATAAGTGTCCTCATTTGAGCTCAAAATTTAGATTCAGCTAACCGTGCCAGGCTTGTGGCCTTCATCATTGTTTACATATTAACCTTGACTTGAAGACCATACTTTAAGACACTGATGAAATAGCTCATAAAAACCCTTCATTCAACCCCTTGGTTCTGTTAGCCAATTTTTCAAATTGGGCCTAGTAGTCTCAAACTGTAGAAGTTTGTCTCAACTTGGTTAGTGCTCCTTGAAAATCAAAAGCTTTCTAAGTGATGAGTTGTGATTCAAAAGCTTTCCAAGAAGGATCAATAACGATATGTTGAAACCATTGGTACCACTATAAAGCTTCTGATTCAAGATTGAAAGAAGTAATCTTGACCTAGTAATAAAAAGGGACATTGTGGAGTTGGAAGAATTGATCAACACGACATAACCACCGATCTGCATCCTTCCCATTGAACTTAGGAAAGTATAATTTAGGTATCTTGAAGGTAGTATGACGATAAAAACTAGAGTGAAACCCTTCCTTTTCCTTATGGAGTCCTTTTCCTTTCTCTAATTGTTTTATATATTGATACTCAAATACTTGTGGGCCACCTTGAAGCTTAGACTCAACATCTAGAATTTGTTCTAGAATTTTAGTTTTGGAGGTAATATATTCACTTTTGAAGTGTTGGATATCATAGAGTATTGACTGATTGTCTTGGATAATGGAACTAAGTTGTTTGGTGATGGTCTTCAACATTAAGGTAATTTTTTCCATCTCTTTTTGGTGTCCACGAGTACCAACAACCATTTTGGTGTGATTTGAATGACTACTAGTGACTTACTACAAATAGAAGTGTGATTTTAGGGGTTACTATTTTTTGTAATAAGTACAGAAAAGTGCTTGGGTGCTATACATAAAAATGACCAGCTTAAAATTATGGTCATAATGAGCTATATCCCACAACACTGGTTTTGGGCACCTTAGAATTTTTTCTTACTATTGTTTTGACAAGTCTACTGGTGAGGTTGGTTTTCCTCTGGAGGTCAGGTTCAAAATTTGGGTCCCATTTTAATTGACTCTACCCTATCTTTTCTAACTACCGACCACTCCTAAAACTATCCTATCACTTGTACTACAACCATTGAAATTATTTAATCATTGACTCTAGGATTCTTTGTACTATGTAGTTACTGATATTGTTGGCTATGTTTCTATCAATGACTACCTTGTATTTAATGACTATTACATATGACTGTTACTGCCACTATAGACTTAACTATTATTGCCACTGACCTGAATGTTACTAAAATATTTCTTGACTATCATAAACACTTGCAGACTTTACCCTGACTATTTGGTGCATGTATTTTTTTTGTGATAGGGAAGTCTCCTCTGTATGCTCAATATTGTGGGAAAAAATTATAGGTTTAGCAGAATAGGAAGGATTTGTTTTTATAGGTTGATTTTTTTGACAAAACCAAGGTACACTAGGCAAAGGAGTATGTAATACCCATAGGCTATTTGTTATACTATAGTTAAAAACAATAGTGTTCAAACCAATATTTTAGGCCACTACCCAAGGAGGATTCCACACATACCCTTGAGCACACTATCTACCTCTCTGATAGTATGAGAGGGTAATATTTTGGGATGTTGTGTCCTATGTACTATGGATAATACAAGGCCAAAAATATTCCTAATGGATAAAAGTTTCTTTAACCCTAGAAGGTGTTCCTAAATACCTGAAGATACGTGGGAGCTCAATTCAATGCATGGGTGTTATATGAGGCCTAGGTATTGGAGCTTGATCACCCCTCACTTCACTAGACACTTTATGGGCTATCTAGATTAGCCAATAATGATAGCTCCTCTGTGAAATTTTAAAACCCTTGACACAGGGTTTCTAACCTACTCAATTACTGTATATAAAGAAAGGATTGCATTATTTTGTTAGTTTTTGCTTTTTTTTTAAATAAAGGATAGTAGAAATGAAAATACAGGAAAATTATATCTAATAGTTGCAATGGATGTATTGAAATTAGGAGCTTAGGGTTAGAAACCAAAGGATTCGGAAATAATATTCATTAATCATTAACATAAAACAATAGGTTACAAGGTTTAAATAAATATAAAATAAACCATAAGCCTAACTTAGGGGAAGAGAATAGGGAGAAAGAAAATAGGGAGGAAAAGAGGAAAGGAAATTGACATTGAACTCTCTCTGCCGCCCATGCCGTCCAAACTCCATCGTCCACGAGGTAAAAAGGTAAGGTCCAAAACTTACCGTGGTAAAACACTTTTTACCACCTGTAATTTCCAACATTCTCCCCCTTAAAGTTGAGAGGACTGACTATACAGTCTCTCAGCTTTATAAATTGAGCTTTATCCATTGCTTTGGTGAATATGTCAGCAATGTTATCCAAAGTGTTACAATATTTAAGCTCAAAAATATTTTGTTCCACCATATCTCGTATGAAGTGATACTTCATATCAAAATGTTTTGATATTTTGTGGTGGATAGGATTATATGCCAGTTGAATGACACTAATATTATCACAATTCAGTTTTGTTGGACCACTTTGAATTTTGCCAATCTCTTCAAGGATTTTCCTCAACCAGAGGGATTGAGTACTAGCATGTGTAATGGCAATATACTCTACTTTAGTAGATGATAATGCTACTAAAACCAACTAACTTCACTGAGTTACATTTGTGGTAATGGATTCCAAAATCCAATGTACCTTTTACATATCGTAAAATTCTTTTAGTTGATTGAAGGTGCAACTCAGATAGACTTGCCATAAACCTTGAAACTAGAGAAACAACATATTGTATATCAAGCCTTGTGTTGGTAAGAAACATCAGAATCCCAACCATGCTCCTAAAAGTGGTCATGTCAACCTTTGGTGCTCCATCATCTTTGCTCAGCTGGATTCCATGTCCTGTTGGAGTTGCAAGTGATTTGCACTGCTCCATGGCAAATTTCTTTATCATGTATCGAGCATACTTATGTTGACATATGAAGATCCATTTCTATGATTGGTGTACTTCCATGCTTAGGAAGTATTGCATTAACCCAAGATATTTCATCTCAAACTGATTCATCATAGAGTTTTTGAACTCCATATTCATTTTAATATTACTACCCATAAATATGAGATCATCCACATATAAACAAACTATGAGGATGTTTGTTCCATTCTTGAGGTACTACAAAGTTGGTTCAATTTTGCTTTTAGTGAATCCAAACTCATTAAAATAGCCATAAATGCGTGAGTACCAAGCTCTTGGTGCTTGCTTGAGGCCATAAAGTGTTTTTTTCAATTTATAAACAAGGTTCTCTTTTCCTTGTTCTTGGAAACCTTGAGGTTGCTGAACATACACCTCTTCTGTTAAGTATCCATTTAAAAATGCACTTTTAACATCCATGTGTTGTAATGCCTATCCTTTGTGAGCAGCTAAGGAAAGAACTGTTCTAATTATCTCCTGTCTTGCTACAGGAGCAAAGGTTTCCTCATAGTCAATACCATATTTTTGAGTAAAACCTTTTGCAACTAGTATTACCTTATGTCTCTCAATGCTTCCATCAACATTGAACTTGGTCTTGTAGACCCATTTACAACCAACACATTTTTTACCTTTGGGAAGCTTCACAAGCTCCCAAGTATCATTCTTGTTTATAGAGGATATCTCCTCTTTCATGGCATCTTGCCATACATTTTCTGTACATGCCTTTTCATAGCTAGATGGTTCTAGCTGTGCAATAGCCAATAAAGCATAATTGACTACATCTCCTCTTGGTTCGTGAGATTCATCATCTCCGGACATGTGTAGATTTTCAAGTCTGGATAATATGTCATTCATCTCACTAGCTTGACTTCT
This sequence comes from Wollemia nobilis, assembly GCA_028583015.1. Lineage (NCBI taxonomy): Eukaryota > Viridiplantae > Streptophyta > Pinopsida > Araucariales > Araucariaceae > Wollemia > Wollemia nobilis. The sequence goes on along the minus strand of JAQPPZ010000856.1, from coordinate 26,750,362 downwards.
AGTGTATCTTCGTTGGAAATTCCTATCCAAAATTTGAGAAGATGGATGACTTTGTAGTGTTCTCTTTCCTTTATTGGTATCTTTCCTTTGAGAAGATGGATCAATATCCATAGGACTTGGAGCACTAACAGATCTTTGAAATCTTTTCAAAGAATTTGGGGGTGCATTCAAAGGAGTTCTGCTTGGACTTGGAGTACCACTGGATGTACTCAAAGAAGATTCTTTATGAGGACTTTGTGGTGGGGTACCACTACTATTATTTGGTTGTAATTGTGAGGAACTTTCAGAATTAGATCCTACATCAACAAATTTTTGGTGACCCCATTCTCCCCCTTCATAAAAAATTACATCCCTTGAGATTATTATTTTATGGGTCTTGGGATTGTAAAGTCTGTATCCTTTTGTGGATTCACAGTACCCTACAAATATACAGGCTTGACTCTTGGGATCAAGCTTCTTTCTTTTCTCTTCTGGAATATGTGCATAGGCTAAAGAACCAAATACTTTGAAATGCTTTACATTTGGCTTCTTGCTGTACCATCCTTCATAAGGAGTGATATCATCTAAACTAGAAGTTGGACTTCTATTTATAATATATGCACTTGTTCGAACTACATTTGCCCAATATGTGTTTGTAAGATGCTTAGTTTGAAGCATTTTTCTTGCCATCTCAACAAGGGTGCGGTTTTTTCTCTCTGCCACACTGTTCTATTGTGGAGTATAGGCAGTGGTGAATTGCCTTTTAATCCCATTTTATTTACAATAGTGCAATAATTCATTGGAGGAGTACTCACCTCCTCTATCTGTCCGAAGACATTTTACATTGTAGTCACTTTGTTTTTCTACATTATTTCTGAAATCTATGAAGCAATCAAATGCTTCATATTTATGTTTCAGAAAATAAATCCAGCACATTCTAGAAAAATCATCAATAAAAGTAAGAAAATATGAATTGTTTCCTAGAATTTTAGTTTGCATAGGACCACAGATGTCCAAATGCACTAGCTAAAGAGGATAACTGGCTCTCCAGGCTTGTCCTTTTGGAAACTTTGATCTTGAGTGCTTTCCCAAAGCACATCCTTTGCACACTTTCTTATGATATTGAATTTTTGGAAGTCCTGTCACCATAGCTTGAGAAGTTAACAATTTCAAGCTAGTGGAATTAAGGTGACCATATCGCAAGTGCCACAATACACTTGGATTTGAAATAGCAACATTCGCAAGTTGTGCTCCCCCTGGGTCACCAAATTTTAGAGGGAATAACCTATTTTTTGTCATAGGTACTTGTGTAATGACTCTATTACAATTGTTTTTATCAAGTATTGTACATCTGCCTTCATCAAAAACAAGTTTGTAATTCTTCTCCATCATTTGCCCAACACTTAGCAGATTGTGTTGGAGCTTTGGAGTGAAATAAATGTCATTCACTTTTTAAGGCCTTCTTTTGTTGGAACCTCCATGGCTCCAATGCCTTCTAATTGCAATGTTTTATCATCCCCTAACTTAATATGGGATTTATAATTTGAATCTAAAGTAGCAAAGAGTTCTTCTTTACCACTCATATGATTGGAGCAACTAGTATCCAAAATCCATGTATCATCTATATTTTGATCTGATTGTCCATAAGAAAGAAAAATATTAGATGGGTTTTCTTCTTCTCCATAGAAGGAACCATACTGACTTCTTTGTCCTTGTGAAGTTTTTGACCAACAGTCGCAAGCGAAGTGTCCTGGTTTGCCACAATTGAAGCAAGTTGTTTTGGACTTGGTACTTCCTCATCCTTGATTTCCACCACGGCCTAAAATGTAGCCTTGATTTTGGTTGCCTCCTCTATTTTGATTACCTCCTCTATTTTGATTACCTCCTCTGTTATGATTACCTCCTCTGTAGGAGTTAGCTCCTCTTGAGTTGCCTCGGCCTCTACGTCTTTGTTGTTGTCCTCTGCCTCTGCCTCTTCCTTGTCCTCGCCCTGCGACTTTGTTAGAAGTGAAGGCATTGTCTTCACCTCCATAGCTTGTTGAAGGTGCCCCTTGTAACCTCTCCTCATGAGAAGTTAATGATCCTATTAAGTTATCAAATGTGAGAGTAGCAAGGTCTTTTGATTCTTTGATTATGATTGCTATGTGATTCCACTTAGGAAAAGTGTTCTCAACACTTTCTTCACCACTGTTTTAGGTTTTGTGTCATCACCCAAGGTTTGCATCATATCAACTACGACTTTGAATCGCACGCAATAATCTCTGACTCTTTCATTTTCTCTCATTATGAGATTTTCAAAATCTCTCTTCAGTGTTTGAAGCTTGACTTGCTTCACTTTATCATTTCCTTGAAAACCTTCTTGCGAGGCCTTCCATGCATCTTTAGTAGTTGTGCTAGATGCAATCCTAGGAAAGATACTTTTAACTAATGCCGCTTGAAGTAGGGATAGGGCAGAATAATTATTCTTTTGGGCTTCTTTTAGGGTTTTCTTGTCAGCTGCACTCAAAGTAGTCCAATCCGTTGGAGCTGTGTAGCCTTCTTCTACTATGTCCCATAAGCCTTTTCCAATGAGTAATGTCCTCATTTTTATGGACCAGTACTCATAATCATCCCCATCAAATTCAGGAATAGGTAGATTGTAGTTTTATGCCATTACAATCAAGAACAAAAAACTACTTTTATTGTGCAATTACAAGAAAATAAATGAAATTACAAAGATCAAGCCTTGCTTGATTTACCCGTTCACAAATAGCTTATTCTTCTCGATGAGACTCTGCTATTTTTGGATTCACAAAATTGTCAGCAACTTCTTCCTCGTCGTCACTAATCAAGATGATTTCTGGTGATGCGAGTTCAAGGATTTCTACGGAATTACTATAATGAGTATATTTCGATTCTTCTAGAGCAATTGGGATTGATTCAGATTGTTCAAATATGCTTCCAAAAGAATTATCTTTTGAGTCTACTTTGTAGCCTAAATCAGGATTCCTCTGATGTGATATTACTGCATTTTGTAACTGAGAAAATACAATATTTAGGCCAAGCGTATGCACATATTCATCAAAGTTTTCGACGTTCGTTCTTAGTAACAAATTATAGAGAGCACGATAACATCCATTCAACCTTATCATCTAGCTACCCTGTAGAAAATTTCCTTGAAAATTTCTTTTTACAACTTATTTCCTCTTAGGAAATATCTTTAAAAAACTTCTCTAAATTTTCACCTTTCAAAGCATTAATTTTTTTTACATATATTTCCTCGTAGGAAATAATTTTATCACAAATTTGATAAATAAAAAACCCTTTTAAAATAAAATTTTAATGTATTAAAATATTAATTTTAAGTATATTTTAATAATAAAGTTAATTTGATAAAAAATAAAATTAATTTTTATATCAAAAAACTTTAATTTATCAAAAAATAAACTTAAAAAAAACTTTAATATATAAAAATTTATATATTTTTTAAATATGCTAAGGTTTTATTTTAAAAAAATTTTAATACTCCCGTGGGGATTCGATCCCACGTCTTCGCGGGAGAGAGCGCCCTAGCTGGCGCTCAAATGCCAGTCGGCCCCTGTGGCTGATCCGAAGGCCATAGGGAGCTACAATGTATTTGAAGCGCCCGACGCTTCGATTTTATAAAAAAATAATCACGAGACTTTAGTCCCACATCCGCAGTGCAGATGATGCTTTGAGGGTTTAAAAACCCTTGGGCATAGGTATGTTCTTGATTGCCTACGGGCAATCAGGACCACATTTTGCCTCTCGCGTGAGCCGCTCCTCCTTCTGCCACGTGTCCTGCATCATGTCTCCTCTTGCCACGTGTCCTACGTCTTCCGTTCGCCTTTCACCACGTGTCCAGTCTGCCACGTGTCCTCCTATGGTTTGCTCCTCGATTTATGTGCCTCTAGGGTCACCTCGGCTCGTGAGCTACAGGCTAAGCTGACCTCCTCAAGATTCATGCTTGCCTCGGTTCATGTGCTATGGGCTGACCTCCTCCTCGAGATCCGTGCCTCACTTGTGCAACGCCTTCCAACCTCACTTCCAGCCTGCTTTGATACCAAATATTGAAATTAGGAGCTTAGGGTTAGAAACCAAAGGAGTTAGAAATAATATTCATTAATCATTAACATAAAAAAATAGGTTACAAGGTTTAAATAAAGATAAAATAAACCATAAGCCTAACTTAGGGGAAGAGAATGGGGAGAAAGAAAATAGGAAGGAAAAGAGGAAAGGAAATTGACATTGAACTCTCTCTGCCGCCCATGCCGTACAAACTCTGTCGTCCACGAGGTAAAAAGGTAAGGTCCAAAACTTACCGTGGTAAAACACTTTTTACCACCCGTAATTTCCAACAAGATGGGCAAGAATTATCGCAGTCATAACATAATTCAGCCCTGAAAAGCACTCTGATACCACTTGTTAGGAACATACTATTAAAAATAACTCACTCTCACAAAATACTGTAAATAAACATAAATTCATCAAATAACAAAATAACACTATGTAGAAAGTAATTGCAGAATCGAAACAATCTCACAAAATAACTTAGTATCATGGGCCTCTTCAAGGGGGCAACCTCCTTCAATATTTCATTAACTTGCAAAAATATACATTCGTACATGGCTCCATATATTTTAAAGAAAATATTCATGCAACCCTAACCCTAAGCTCAAGAGTTGGCTTACATGCAAAATGCCACTCAAGCTTAAATATTCTACCAAACACTAGTTATATTCTTGATAACGGTTACATGAAATGGCCCCACTTGTCTAGGCACCTTACTTACCACATACCATTACAAAAGTATTATAAAATAACATTATAAGGGGGTCCCCACATTGGACGTGGGTCATTACATAATCAATTGAGAATTACAAAAATAATGTTAGGATGGGGTCCTAAAATTTGATGAATTAATTCCATATGTTAAGGCTTTGTGCTTCTAGATTAGGATTTGGGTGAGTTGATAGAGTTGGTTCAAACTCCTCTATGGCTAAAATTTTTTTCCTTTTCATTACATCTAAATTGCTTTCATTTCTTTTAAATATTATTTTATTCCTTTCTAGCCAAATAATTTCAAAGTATTGTATCTTGTGATATATCCTATATTGTTTGTAAAGCCTCACTTTAAAAATTATTTGTCCTTGCTTTAACCATTCTTTAATTCTACCCTTCATCACCATGCATTTACCAAACATATTAAGAATCCATTGCCATAGTTTCTAGACTATTGAGCATTGTACCAGGAGATGATCTATACTCTCATTTTTACAAATAAAACATTATGAGGGGACATGAAAATCCCTTTACATAAGGCTATCCCAGGATAAAATACTTCTATGACCTACTATCCAAACAAACATTTTGACTTTAGGAATGCTCGAGCTATCCCAAATATCTCTCCATATTCTTGTGATATTCCTATTTTGTTGGTGCTTTACATTATATCCACTTCTTGTTGTGTATTCTCTTGAGCTATTCAACTTCCAAATCAACTTATTCTTGGCTCCTCTTAGAATAATCATTGTCGTTATATTTTTGCTCAACCTCCTCCTAGCATCAATGTCTTGTATACTTGTAGAAAAAAATTCTTTCCACTTCTATCTTCCTTCCTGATCCTTGTATATAATATTTGAAACCCTATCACCATATTTGTCTTAAAGTAATATCATCCACGGTTTCAAAATTGGATCTAGATTGACTGATTTAATCACACGAATTATCCATCCAAATTGATTTTTTCTAATTTCCACCACCCATATTAGACCTTTAATCACTAGATCAATTGATTTTTTTAAATCATTCCATAGTGTAGAACCATTTGGAAGAGATAAAGCAATAAAAAGTATTCTTGTGTCATTGGGCTCAATATCCTTAGAAGTTTTCTTGCCCAGTGTCTTTAACTCTCTGTGTACAATCTCCAAATTACTTTTTCCCTATGAGCTAAGTTTGCATTTGTAAGAACTCTTAAACTGAAACCTCCCCTAGTTTTATCATCACATGCCTTGCTCCATTTCACCAAAGGAAATTTCCTTTTATCATGTAATCCTAACCACAAAAATGACCACATAATATAGATTAAACTTTTCTATCAATTTTGGCATAGTATACAAGGATATAATATGTTGAAATGACCTGTAAGACTAATTTAATTAGTTGCACTCTTCCTACTAATGATAACCATCCACCTTTCCATGTTGGTAGTTGTAGACACCTAAAACGCATCATGTCGAGGGCGACTACTCATATGGACATGCTACAAGACCATATGGAGGATCTTGGATAGACTCCAAGATAGAGCAGTGGTTCTAACCACTCAATTTGGGCTCCTTGGCCTAATCAGTCTGAACCACAGCCCAGACCTATGGTCTACAGGCTGAACCATGGTTGAGACCTACGGTTTACAGTCTAGACCGTAGCTGTAACCTACGGTCTTAACTAAAGTTCAGTTGGCCTTCATCCGAGCCAAATCGGTTTGAACGACCATTTGATCTAGAAGATGGTGGTTAGAGGATGGAAGCTTCCAATCCAACTATCCTAACCACCCCTTCTTGATCTTGGCTTCTCCATGAAGCCACCCCTAGCCCTTGGGTAGTCCTATAAGTACCCCTCAGAATTAGGGCAAACTATCAGAGAGAGCATTGGATATTTGAGCAACGAAGCCCTATCGAATTGTACACTCAACCGAGTATACTGAGAGAGAGCTATTGCACTTATCCCCTACCTACTTGCCAAGATTCATGATGAATTGCATTATGGATGCCCTAGGAGCCTAGGAGAGCCAAGAAGCACATATTCAGGCAAACGAAGGCCCTTCATAGTGAATCAACCACCAAATCAGTCTGAGGACACCGAAGGCGACCATTGAACATCAATTTGGACAAGGAGGTCAAGCCCACTACCCTTGAAATTGAGGGTAAACCTATCAGATTGCTAACCATGGCTTTCAGCCATGGTTTATAGTGTAGACCGCTCACCAGAGCTATGGTTTGCAGTAGAGGTATCACCACCTTACTTTTTCTATTTTTGTCCAGCTAGATAGTTTAGATTAGTCATTTCTATGGTTCAATTGTAGTTTAGAAGATTTATGACCGATAGAATTAGGTTTAGAATAGTTTCATTGCATTTGCATTAAGTAGGCTTTAATGGATTCTTTATGTGCTTTCATGCTTTATTTCACGTAATTGGTCCATTCATTGTTTAGCTGCTATCTTTCTTTATGCAATTCCATAAATCTTGATCCAATTAACATAGTTTAGAAGATGCTTTTCATGCTTTCTTGATTATACATTCTTAATGGTATCTTTATGCATTTTTTCCAAAAGGGCCTCATCATGAGAGGCTGCCTATATTTTTGACACTTTTATGTTGTTTCTTGATCATAGGGAATAGATTCGAAGGAGATTCAACCATCAAGTTCCTTCCTCAATGCGAAGAAGAGGGCAACTCCACCCTAGAGCAGTTTGTGACTAGTTGAAAAGCAACATTAGTGCGCCTACCCTATTGAGGGCTTTGGCATTGTATTAATTGTATCATCATTTGAGTGACCCTAAGAGGGGCATGATTGTAATTGGGGATTCTTTGCAAATATTAATACAAGAAACACTTATTTTGTTGAATCTATGCAATCTTGTCATTATTTTATGCTTTGAATGATTGAATATGATATAATATAGTAGATGGGTGCACGCTTTTTGGTTAGATCAGAAGGCGATCATGGTGGAACTCCACAATTCAAGCGATCTGACTGTCATTTCTTGTGTTTTTGAAATTGTAGGTATAGACCGTAGCTATCAGCTGAGGCCAACAATTGAACCATAGGTTCAACCCATGGGCCATAGTCAGAACCGTAGACTAGACCTACGGTTTCCAATAGACACAACAAATAGTAGAGGGATAAAGCTTATTCGGATGAGGACTTGAGGTAGGTCCCACTGTCACTCTCTGTATCTATTTTCACTATCTGTTAAATTCTAGAATGCAAAATGAATTTGACTAATTAGGAAAGACAACATAATTGGCAATATGCGCATAAGTCCTTAGGTCTTTCATTTTTAGGTTTTTACTAGGCATTGCTAGGAACAACGGACCTCTGAGTGCAGTCCACCCTAGTCTCCAATGTGCTAGGATGTCTTTTGTATTCTGTTTGCTTGCTTGAGGCTCGATCAGTGGCCATTTCATAGTTAGTATGCATTGTCTAAATATCATATGAAATTAATCATGCATACTTTCTTAATGTGAAACGTTCTTTTTTTCTTGCATTACATATAGAGAAGAATCATTTGAATGTTGTCTTATGCATTTCTCTTTCATGCAAATTAAAAGGAACCACACACACCACTTGGCACTTAAATGCTAGTGAGTTGGGCTTGACATCCAACCACTAGTAGGGTTCAATGACGGTGGGCGTAACTTCCATCCGTTGGCCCAAATCCCATGAACCTTTTGGATACTAGACCAATACCAGATCCGAGAACCTTTCGTACCCTAGAAAATTTGCATGTATTCTCTTCGGAGGGTATAACGTTGATTGGGGAAAATGGGTGAGGATCTGGGAGGACCTGTGCTCCTTGACCATGTGTGGGCTTCATTACCACACATTATAGGTTGGATTACATGACTTGGAGTTCATAGCCAAGTTGTCGAGCTATGAGCGTACAGGTGAAAGCCATTAAACTGAGAATAAAATCCAACAAGTTTTGCAAAACATGATAAGAGTTTCTACACTGATACAACAAATCTTGAAAACACATCAAACAGTTTAGGACTCACTTTCAAAATTTAATATGAGATAATCATTATTGTATACCTTGTTTGCTTAATAATAAAAGATACATCTAGATGCTAGGTACACAATGGTGGATACACGAGGTGGTCAACAAAGGTCTAAACCTAACATCGATGACCAACCCCTAACCAATTCATAGCAACACGTGTCAATTCCTCAACCACATGAGCGAACCGAACATCGTTCGACAAGCATTAGAGGAGATAACTCGACACGAGGGGAGCCTGTAGAGCATACCTCAGATAGAGGAGCTTTAGTACACTCCTCTAGGCATAGGATAGAATAGGGAGCCTCTCAGCATGAGGGTGCTCCACTCGAGAGCCATTATCGAGACCGCACTACACGCGCATCCACGGGATCGACCGAAGAGTTTGTTGTGCAGGGGACCAGGTTGGTGCCCCTACGTACTAAGTCCATAGGAGGATCCATGCCTCCACCTTCTGAGTATAGAAGGACTAGAGATCCACCCATTCAGGGGTAGGCAGATAGGCTCGCTACCGAGCATAGGTCTAACCATACTCCCATGCATGGTCCACCATGCAAGATCACCATTGATATATCAAAGGTGGGAGCTAATGGCACACCGTCGCATGAGCGGTGGTGGTCTAGATAGCTAGAGGGTCTAGGTAGTGTTTTAGAGTAGTTAGGCTACAAGCCTTCTACTCCACCCACTCGTGCCTCGAGTGAGCGTAGCGTGAGTGTCATCAGGACTACTAGAGAGCATGGAGAGGCTTCTAAGCACCCTCATGTCACACACCCACTATCTGCGCATGGTGGTTCATAGTATAGGATATAGTAGGATGCCAATGCCATCTTCATAGATAGAGGTAAAGGCACAACACATCAGTCCGATGGGTACAGAACCCACAAGGTCGCTCGTACAGAGCAAGGATACCAGAGGCCTCCCACGACCGATCAGATCGATAGATCACATCGACTGGTATCGAAGCAGAAATGCCAACTCCTCCAAGATCAATTGGAGGATGCTCACCTAGAGAGGCAGTACATTGAATATGAGAATATTCAAGCATAGAGGCTCATTAGATAGAGGCTATATGAGCAATGCATGCATGAAGAGCGTATCCTTGCCCAGAAGGAGCGCATGGAGTAGGAGGATAGGTTAGCTAGGGCTAGCCTATATCCTCATGATGAGCATAGAGAGCATGTATATAGGAAGGCTTTGTCTCAAGCTGATATGCATCAAGAGCAAAGAGATGCTCGTACTCATGCTAGTGCCGAATAGAGGGAGCGGCCACCATCACTCGATAATCAGAGGTAGAGGCAGCATGAAGAAGCAGAAGGAGATGGATACGAGCAAGAATATCTTGAGAGCTCTCGAGCTGAGGAGGAGGAAGAGCAATGCCCTCCATCTCGTACGAGGAAGATAGTACCTCCTAAGCCACCTCCATATCAACTTAGGGAGGAGGAATTTCTATCTTCGAAGGCCTATAAGGCCTTAGCCAAGAAGATCAAAGCCATCGAGAGACAAGGCATGACTATTCAAAAGTCGACATTAAGGAAAATTCATAATGAGCCTTTGGATCCTTCGGTGCCTACTCTGGCTTACCTTGAGCATTTTGATATGCCCAGGTTGGACAAGTTTAAGGGTGATGAAGATGCACAGGAACATGTCACGAGCTTTATGGATGCTTGTTTCTAGATAGCAAGCAATGATGCATTGTTGTTGCGTACGTTCATCATGACACTTTTTGGTCTAGCCTGAGAGTGGTTCAATCAGCTAAAGAAACATAGCATAACTAGTTTTGAGCAATTAGTTGATGCCTTTCTTGAATGCTATTCCTTTGGCATCAAGAAATAGGCCAATATTTTTGATCTGGCTACGCTAGCTCAGCGTGATGATGAGCCAATAGAGCAATACAAAAAGAGATGGAGGAGACTAATGGTGAAGTTGCCATTCCCTATTCCTACCATAGAGTTAACCCAAATGTTTACAAAGAGTTGTGCCAAGCACATCTCATTACTGCTATAGCTGCAGTAGTATCCTACATTCGAAGAGGCTTTGGTGCAAGCCAAAGTGATTGAGGACATCAAGTTGCAGGAAGGCAACTTGAAGCTCAAGAATAGGAGAGAGGGACAAAAGAAGAGTGCCACAAAACAATAGGGCAAGCAGGCCCATGTGAATCAAGTGGTGCTGAATCTCCAGAGGGAGAACAAGGGGCAACAAAAATAGAATTATCAGGCCCAACCTCCTCCTGCGTAATATGACAAGCGCAACAACAATTATAAGGGCAAGAACAAAGATCAACGCCCACCTCGCCAGTTCACACCATTGACGGAATCATTGACGTCGATTTTCCATCAACTATGCGAGGCCAAGGCAATTAGATTACCCGAAATTAAGATGGTAGACCCCAATCAACCCAAATCAAAGGGGTACCAAGAAGATCTATTTTGCATTTTTCATCGAATGAAAGGCCATGACATTGAGGTGTGCTAGACTTTCAAACACATGGTGCAAAATATGATTGAAAAAGGTGAGCTTGTAGTGCCGCACAACCCATAGGCACCCGATAATCAGAATATGGGGATTTACAAAAACCCCTTGCCAAATCATGAGGCGCCTCGCAACAATGTTGGCCAGGTCAACCAGGTGCGAGTCGAACCACCTACCCAGGGGTTCGTAGGCATGGTGAACATTGTCACTAGGCATGGGAGATATGAACAATAGAATCAACCTCGTGCTCCCATTCAAATACAAGCCACACCGAATCAATGACCGACGCAGAATATTCCAGGCCCACCAACAAGATCGGTGGTGACCATAAGGAGCAAGTTGGTCCAAAACCTGTAGATAACTCCTATGAAGTTGTCGATATATGAGCTAATATAGAAGTCCTCGAGGCACAGGGAGACTCTTATGGACATTTTGAGGTCCATTGAAGTACAGTCCCAGGATGCATAAGCATTTACTAATTTTGTGGGACATGTACAGTAGTGTCAGGAACCGATGATCCAATTTTATGATCATGAGATAAGGATGGTTTCTACAACCACGACTGACCCACCATTGCACATAATCACATGTGTTAATCACATGCCATTTAAAAGGGTCTTGATCGATACTAGCTCATCGATCAACATAATAATGACCAAGGCATTGAGTCATTTGAAGCTACCTAAATCACACATTGTGCCCACTACATTTACATTGAGAGCATTTAATGATGCACTATGTTTGACTATTGGCACAATTATCCTACCCATGTAGGTAGGCTTGAAGACCATCTCTGTGATGTGTCATGTGATAGAAGGGGCCATGCAATACAACATATTACTCGGTAGGCCTTGGATTCATGAAATGCATTGCGTTCCCTCGATATTGCATCAGTGTGTGAAGTATATTCATGAGGGATAGGTTCACGTAGTGGCATCGGATGAAGAACCATTTAAGTTCATGAACCTAGCAGATTTGCTTGGGGGTTTCATACTCCCATCAATGCACCTGGATGTTCGATCATCATCATCGATAAAGAAACTAGGAGGTAAACCAGTAGTACATGCTCAACCAATGCCATCTGTGTCACATAGATCGGAGCACACCACTACCACTTCCTTGAAACCATCGACATCAGTCATGCATCGGGATGATAGGAAGTTGAAGGTAAAAATGGGTGAGAAAGAGAAGGAGCGTGAGCCCGAGCCAATCATCGAGGAGGTTCCCACTCCTATGGAAGTTGAGGAACCCCAAGACAAAGCCGAGGAGGCACCTCAGCCTACCTCACCTGCATCTTCAGTAGGGTCATCCACACCATGGGTGATAGTACATCTCACCAATACCGGATTAGGTGAGTACCTTGTGCAGAATGTAACCTTCGGACCGATTCTGAAGACTATGCAAGAGATGGGCCGACCATCCACTCATCGTTACCCGGTTGGATCGATGGTTCCATTGGGAGAGCCACCTAATCAGACTAACTTCATCTATGCGGGGCTAGACCAGCTTCCAACGTGAGAGCCCATGGATGAAGATGATGATGAACCTTTCACTGTAAATGTTCGTTATCTATCCAACCTCAAGTATGCCATGCGTATCTTTGAGTTGTATCATTGGCATGGATACGACCTTGGTCTCTTTGAACAAGGATGGAGGACTCCGTTGGAACCTCGTTATCAGTTAGTCACTGATAGGTTCGGTTTAGGGTTATAGATATGAGGGTAGGATGATTTGCTCGTAGCATCCCTAGATCATCTGTACCTTAGTATGGCGGATGATGTGGATTTTAATCCATATCATCCGGATCCTTCCAGATTCTGGAGGAATCACCCTATGATATCTGTCATCACCATTGAGCCACTCGAAGATCATCATGAAGGGCTCCTTGAGCAGACTGAGATAGAACTGAACCCTAGAGATCACCTGGGACACCAAACCCATGATGCAGTCGATGACACAGATGTGCAGGGGTGTAACCCCATTACTGTATGCGATCTCGAGCTAGGAGATCTTTGTAATGAATATGGAGTGGAGTCCACCTCCGATATGAGTGGACCAGGTTATGATGCAGATGAGGAATCCTCAAATGATGATGAATCTAGGGATGAAGTCGAAGGTGCCTATGAGAGGCCCTGGCATGCACATCATTTATTGCCTATTGAATCGATACAGGTTATCGAAGAGATCCTTCCCAATGTTGATCATTCAGGGGAAGAAGCAGAGCTAGATTTCTTGGTGATGTCACACTTACGATATAATTATCTAGTTTATCTAGATAGTGATGACAATGATCAAGCAATCAGATTCATGGGGCCACACTTGCTAGAGCACCCCCTAGGAGTAGGGGTGAATGAAGGATTCTATTATGATAGTGATGAAGAAGATGAGTTAGAGAGGGCCTACCTTGGTCCTCCTTATTTGTGTTACCATCATCAACCCATCGACATAGATGAGGTCTATCGACAGCTACGTGTTGGTCCTCGTCTGAGAGCAAGACGGTTAAACTTGGATCAAATTCATCGGTTGGTTAATCCCCTTCCACCAACCTACATGGAGCTCCATGAGCCAAATGATCCTATTTTGTATTCAGTGCATAGGGAGGATCCAGTTGTTCATAGTCCTCATAGGGAAGACCCCTTTGTGCCTGTGCCATTAGAGCCAGATCGTGGGTATGAGGACTACATAGATTTTGTAGAAGTCGGTCCATGTGGTCCTGGAGATCAATTCCATTCCATAAACATGGTCTCCATTGATTTGACCACTCCACTCCACAATCCAGTAGATCCATCCAAACCGTTGTATCTTAACAAAGATGCTATCGACTGGGATCACGTTGATTCACCCGTTGAGCCTGAGGATTTCTTCCCCAATGAAGAAATGTTGCAACCTTTCCATTTTGCACCAGGCTGTGCATATGATGTTTATCATGCCAAAAATGCTTCCAACATGGAACCGATCAACCCGATTGATGACATCCATCTGATTCCTATGCCTCACCAGCTTGAGGAGGGATCACATATGTCAGTAGAGGAAACCTTTGAGGTGGATATCAGTAATGATCCCGCCAGTGCAAAGAAGGTTAAATTTGGAGAGAGTCTCACTCCAGATGAGCGGGCCACCCTCATCCCTCTGCTGAAAGAGAGACCAAATTTGTTTGCTTGGACGTACAAGGATATGCCAGGTCTAGACCCAAAATTGGTTACGCATAACCTTTCGCTAGATCTGACAAAGAAGTCGATCAAGCAAAAGCTTAGAAAAATGCACCCAATAGTAGCCTTAATGGTGAAATATGAGCTACAAAAGTTGTTGGATGTGGAATTTGTGATCTCCATCGACTATCCAGAATGGGTGTCCAATATGGTACCCATGGGAAAACCCGATGGAAGAATCCATATTTGCATGGATTTTAGAGACCTAAATAAGGCAACACCCAAAGATTCATTTTCATTGCCCAATATTGATGCTCTCGTAGATGCAACTACAGGTCATGAAATGCTCTCCTTAATGGACAATTTTTCTGGTTACAATCAAATTCGGATTAAACCCGAAGACCAACATAAAACCATGTTTATAATGCCATGGGGAATGTTTTGCTACAAAGTTATGCCATTTGGCCTCAAAAATGCTGGTGCCACATATCAACGGGCCATGACATACATTTTTCATGACTATATGCACAAAATTCTAGAAGATTATATCGATGACTTGTTGGCCAAGTCATTGCTGCGAGAAGAGCATGCAGAGGTCTTAAGAAAAGTCTTCGATCACTTGATAGAGCACAATGTCAGGTTGAATCCTAAGAAGTGCGTATTTGGCATAACTTCTAGAAAATTACTAGGATTCATCATCTCTAAGAGAGGCATCGAAGTAGACCCAGCGAAGGTCAAGGCCATTTTGGAAATGCATCCTCCCACCAATATTAAGGAATTAAGGAGCCTTCAGGGCAAGGTAGCCTCGATAAAGTGATTTATCACTCAACTATCGGATAAATGTTGACCCATGAATCGACTGCTACATAAGGGAGTCCCATTCAACTGGGATGAGGACTGCAAGGCAGCCTTCATTGAAATAAAGCAATACCTAGCAACACCGCTAGTGCTAGCTCCACCAAGGCTAGAGGTGCCTTTTCTACTATATATATCAACAACTGACTTTGCACTGGGAACCATGTTAGCCCAAAAGAATGTGCAAGGCAAAGAACAGGCCATATATTATATTAGTCGAACCTTGGTGAGCTATGAGCTCGGGTATGCATATGTGGAAAAATTATGTTTAGCAGTAGTGTTCACTACAAAGAAATTGTGACATTATATGTTAAGTCATACGACATATGTTATATCCAAAAAAATCCTTTGTAGTACATGATGAGTAAGACTTATCACAATACGCGTACTATGAAGTGGATCATGCTATTGATAGAATTCGATCTAGAATTCATAAGCCAGAAGTCCATTAAGGGATAGGTCATAGCAGATCAATTAGCTGAGGCACCACTATCAAATAGTAGGCCTCTAACAATTGAGCTTCTGGACGATGCAGTCTTCATCATATCTGAAGCTCCCAAACCCGAAGAACTAGAGAACAATGTTGATATGACTCTGTTCTTCGATGGTTCAAAGTGCGAACAAGGGGGTGGTGCTAGAATAGTGTTCTTCATACCGCAAGGAGCTCCAATGCCCTTGTCATTTAAGTTGGATTTTCTGTGCACCAACAACAATGTTGAGTACGAAGCCCTACTATTGGGCCTCCACACAGCCATCACCATGAATATTAAGAGATTGAACATCTTTGGTGACTCCTTGCTCATAGTAAATCAAGTCAAGGGGCTTTTTCAGTGTCGATGTCCCATACTGAAAGCCTATAAAGATCTAGTTGACACATATTTGGCTAAATTTGAATGGTATGACATTGAGGCAATCCCTCGATCATCAAATAGGTTTGTAGACACCATGGCATCTTTGGGATATTTAATCCCTCAGAATCCATCTATGATTTCACTACCATCCATGTCAAGATGCTCTCGCATCCAATAGTAGAGCGTGCAACCTATGATAATAGAGAATCGGTCAACATGATCAGTGTAGAACCAAAAGTTGAATGGTTCTGCAAAGCTGAAGACTTTCTTAAGAAGGCACCCTAGGGGTCATTAACCTCTCAGAGTCCTATGGGGAGTGGTACTACCATTCACCACAGGGTTGTTTTTGAGTCTGCATTTGCAAAGGTAAATACGCAGGGGGAGCAAGTCATCTTAGCAGTCAAAGCTGAGGCTTATCAAAATTGGATGTCACAAATTAAAGACTTCCTAAAGCTTAGTATAATCCCAGAGGGATTACCGCATGCCATGAAGCACACATTTAAATAGAAAGTGGCTAAATATGTCTTAATAGGAGACATCTTGTACCGACGAGGCTACGATGGAGTTCTCCTTCATTGCTTAGAGCCCCAAGAGGCATCATGGATGATTTTGCAAGCTCATGATGGTACATGCGGTGGCCATTTCAGTGGCATGGCCATCATCAAGCGCATCCTTCGAATGGGCTACTATTGGCCCACTATGGAGAAGGAGTGCAATGTGTATGTCAAGAAATGCATTAAATGTCAACATCATGCTAATCTTACGCACTTGCCATCATAGGCCTTACAACCCATCCAAGCGGCTTGGCCATTTGCTCAGTGGGGATTAGATCTTATAGGCAAGATCTCTCCTCCGTCATCGGGTCGACATACATTCATAATCATGGCTACTGAGTATTTTACAAAGTGGGTGGAAGCAATACCCTTAACAATGACAACTGGAGCTCGTATAGCAGAGTTTATACTTGGAGCATATCATAAGTCATTTTGGGATTCCATCCAAAATAATATCGGATAATGGAACATCTTTCAAGAACAAAACTGTGAGAGCTTTGACATCTAAATATAGAATCAAACACAGTTTTGTGACTCCATACTATCCACAAGCAAACGGGTAGGTTGAGGCTTCAAATAAGATAGTGGTGGCCATCTTGAAAAATATGGTACAAGAAAACCACAAAGACTGGCATATCCAGCTGCCCCTTGCGTTATGGGCTTATAGGACTAGTATTCGGATGCCCACTGGGGCAATACCGTTCTCACTAGTATATGGCATTGAGGCCATTATGCCCTTGGAATTAGAAATTCCAATGCTGCACATCACATTGAAAGAGTTCATCGATGATGACACCGTGCGACAAGCTCGATTGGATCAACTGATGCTACTTGATGAACATCACGTGAATGCCCTGGAGCATCTTCATGTTTATCAGGAGTGACTAAAATGAGCTTACAATATCAAAGTCCACCAGAGAGACTTTGAAGTTGGGGATCTTGTCTTGAAAGAGAACCAACATAACTCTAATTTATCGCCAGATATGCGAGACAAATTCATGGCTAATTGGCTAGGACCCTACATCATATCTAAAAATATTGGTCCGGGTACCTATCACCTAACATCGCTAGGGGGTGTTGAAGAGCCTGAACCTCTCAACATCATCCATATTAAGGTATTTTATGCTTGAAGAGCATAGTAAAAGGCTCGAGGGTTGCTTGTAACTGCTCGGTCATCCTAAAAAGCTCCAAACACTCTCATAAGTAGTTTGGTCAATCAAAAACTCAAAGGCATCTGTAAGCCCTTTGGTCAACCTCAAAAAGCTTTGAGGGTTTGTTTAAAATTACTTGGTCATCCCAAAAGGCTCCAAGGGTTCTTAAAACTACTTGGTCATGTTAGTTAAAAGCCCTAAGGATTTGCTTATAATCGCTCGGTCATCCTAAAAGGCTCCAAGCTCGTCTATGAGTAGTTTGGTCAATCAAAAGGTACCAAGAGTTTCTGAAAAATTGCTTGGTCAACCCAAAAGCTCCAAGGATTCTTAAAATATCACTTGGTCATCCCAAAAAGTCCCAAAGGTGCTCATAAACCCTTTGGTCAAACCCCAAAAGCTCTGAGGGTTTGCTTAAAACCGCTCGGTCATCCTAAAAAGCTCCAAGGATTTTGCTAAAAAATTGCTTGGTCAATCTAAAGGCTCCAGAGGCATGTACTCACCGTTTGGTCAGATATGAGGCTCAAAACTCATAAAAATAATAAAATCAATAAAATCCAAAAAAAATTGGTAAAGCATAAAATCCAAAAACATTTGCATTTTGCATTTGAATTTTGCATTCACACATGCATTCACTGCATTATTGCATTGCATATAGGCATTCATCATCCATTGCATTCCATAGTAGGAGGGATTATGTTTGTCAGTCTTACAAATGACACCACGTTTGTGTTTAAATCATGCATCTCTGCATTTATCATGATCCATCATTCATGTGAGTAATTGTGTTTTTCAACACAACCTATAATGTTGCTATGGAGATATACTAGGGTTTTTCGGTCACTCAACCATACCTAGTGGTCTTATCAAGAGTTGGTAGAAAGCTTGCTTTGCTTTTGTAGCTAAGGTTCAGTTAGTATAGCCCTTAGCATATCAGAAGCCTATCACTAATCAACAAATTAAACAATCCTAACAAGGACTAGGGGAAGATGAAAGCCATGAAGCAGGACCGGGTATCCTGAAGCGAAAAGAGTTATTCTTGCTTATCCCTCTGTGCGGATGGTATGGGAAATGTTGGTAGTTGGCAAAAGGATAGGTTAGTTCCCTATTTATAATCCCTTGCTTATGATAAAATGAGCAATATCCCAAAGTGATATCCCACATCAATCCTCATGATTGATACCCTAGATCGATATCATAGATCGACTTCCCAGATTGATATCCCATATTGATATCATAAGATCGATATTCTCAATCGATATACCAGAAATAGTTTTCCCAAGTAAATCCCCCAAAGGAAAGTTTCTGAAGAAAATTATCAAATGTAAATGCCAAAAAGTGAAGATCGAATGAAGATCAAAAAATAGGCTCAAATCAAGTTCAAAGTGAAGATCAAATGAAGATCATAAATAAAAGTTTGAGTGGAGATCAAATGAAGATCCAAAATCCAGTTCGAAGAGAGATCAAATGAAGATCCAAAGATAGTTCAAAATGAAGATGGAATCGACTCCCTTGCTTCACTACATATGAGCAAGTATCCCAAAAATTGAAGGATAGAAAGGAATGAGCCTGAATCCCTGGAATTATCGGCACTATTGTACCTTACGCATGACGATATGTCTGATACACTTGCATCTCGCTTGTGGGCAGACCAATGTTTGAATGTGGAAGAGCTAGCTTCAGGTGTCCTGCATTGCCTAGTGGCTTAGTCCAACTAAAATCTAAACTTGGGATTGGATAAGACATTTGTGGTACCCCTATCTTAGCAATGGGCTGAAAGAATCCCGCCTGACATCGAGGAACGCTCGTGTCTTATCTTAAAATAATCATGTGCACACACAGGGATAATGAACAGTTAGGGCCTATCCTAGCAAAAGCCTTTTATCTCAGAAGTCTAGTGTGGTTAGTATGCAACTTTTGATAAGTCTATTAGGGTGTTTGAGTCTCATGGAAAACCTCAAAAATTTCTCTCATAGCAACAAAATATCAAATATCGCAAACCATATAAAATCATCAAATTGCAAAGTATCGAGTCCATGATACATCATCATATAGAGCACAATCAAAATATAGGATAGATACCGGATGGATATTAGAAATAATATTTAGACGACCACTGACTATATCGTGCATATTTTTCAAATTTTGCAAAAGAAAATAGAATGACACATTATATCATTCGCATCAAACAACTGCATTCATTGCATTTCATATATGGGTGATTAATTGATTAAATTCTTATCTTAAGGATTTTCAATTACATTCATGATTTTTATACATTTTGTGGTGTCATCCATTAGATTGATAAACATATTTGCATTCATTCCTTATGTTTTAAGTGATTAAAGCATACAGGTTCATTTACATTAGATTACCATCGTGTAAATAAATCATTACATACATTAATGCATACAATAAAGCAATATCAAATATGCGTTAAGAGAAAACATTGCATCCATATGCATCCATCATAAATCGCACATCTAAGCATCTAGATCACTGCATATAATCATCATCATAAATTAAATAGCTATCTAGTGCATGTCATCCATACATCACATCATATAGCATCAAATTAACATAAGCATTGCATCCATGTGCATAAAATAAATATAAAATTAAAAATATATATCAAGTACACATAATGAGCCATAAATGATCAAATCATATATATATATATGTGTGTGTGTGTGTGTCTCAAAGTACATCAGGAGTACAAAATGCCCGTAGGCTACAATCATGTAGGTCCTCGACCTTACACCAAAAATGGTACATATGCAAAATGTAGTTATGATCTGAATAAGAGCCCTAGCTTTGGCTTGACTCCCCTAAACTGGAGCTCTCACCACCTCCCTCAGCCCTATGACCTAGAGCCTACTCTATAGTTGGCTCTGGTGCCTATTGTGCACCCTATTGAGGGCCCTGTGTACCACCTAGCTCAAAGAGGCCTAGCACATGAGAGACTAGTATGTCTAGGTGGCTAGTCCTATGACTCGAGGTCACACCTATCTCCTTGTGGCTCCTGTGAGAGCTACCACCATGTGTGTTGGAGGACCTATGTGTCCTCTCTATCCTGTGAGTCCTCTAGTTGGAGCTAGCTATGGACTACCCTGTAGTCCTAGATCTGGTCCTCAGACTCCCTATAGCATGAGTATCCTCTAGGACCTCTCACCTATCAACCTGATGTAACCCTCTAACTGGTTTATGCGAGCTACCCTCACATCGTATGTCTAATTGCCCTCCTCTATGAGGGAAGATAAGCTACTGATCTCTGACATAGGATCATATCCTAGGTAGCACTAGCATTGGTGCTACGGGTGGTGCAATGAAAGCATGGGAAGATGAAGGATCTCCCCTCTGAACCTGGGCCAAGATCCCTCTCTACTATAGTTGTACCTAGTCACACCTCTGCCAAGTCATGTGCACTAGTGAGCTCTTGGACCTTCCCCTCTACTATCATAGCCCATGCTGTCAGGCTAGTAATCTGCTGCTCTACCTAAGTTAGTCTGTGATCTCTATCAGTCAGTTGTGCCCTTAGAGTGGCAATAGTGGTGTCTCACTCCATCTACTATGTAACATATCTATCGAGCTGACTCTACAAGTCAGCAACCTAAGCTAGGAGTAGCCCCTCTATACTATCAAGAGGGACCTCACCCTCCTCTAGAGCCTCATCATCTGGGTCGACCTCAGGAGCCTCCTCGGTGGTGGCCTCTGTGCCCCATCCACCCTCTATCCGTTGGTGCACCCTATGCCCATCAGGATCCACCTCTACCTCTGCCTAGTCTGGCACTCTACCTAGAGGCCTCGATCCATGCCATCGGAGCATGGACCACCATCCATCATATGCTAGGGTGGTAGCAGCCCTATCAACCCTAGACTCTTAAAAGTCATCTAGCTCATCCCCTAGAGTCAGAGGTTGAATCCATGGTAGATCCCACTCTAAAGCCAAGCATCGATACACAAATGGGATCTCCGGGATGTCCTACACTATGTCGAACTAATGTAAGATGTGAGAGTAGAACTGATACTCTCTAATATCGACCTTTCGATCGAGTAGCCACCTATCTCTATGAGCCTATCGAAGCCACTCGCCCACCTCAGCCCATGCTGGGCAATCCATGTATGATCACCACTCAATATCATCTAGGCTGAGTGATGCGAACCATGTAATGTAATGTTGGATGTCACCAGCATGGGTCCTACTCCTGAACCCCTCCTCCTCATGAGGCTAGCAGGTGGTATAGCACTGGTGGTCATCATCAATCTCTGAGATGTGTAGTGGTAGCTCTCTAGGATGCTCTATCCTGATGTGCTGCCAGCCCCAAATCTGAAGTAGCAGGCTGCAGCTGATGCCTCGATAGCTTCGGTTAGTAATCTAATACAACTCTCTGTATAACTGGTATAGTAGGGTGCTCCCCTAGGCCAGTCATAGTGGCTGATCCATTGAGCTCTGAACCACTCTTCGGATAGTGGCTAAGAGGTTCTAGGGAATCCTCACACTCGAGGAGTCTGGAAGAACAACTTGCACCACCAGGTGCATAAAGATGACCTCCCACATAGAGAAGATGTTCTTCCCCTACCAGTATCCGATGTGGACTCCTCCATGATCGATACTACGTTGAGCCTCCTAGCTCCGATCATCAAAGATAGCATAAAAAATGGGCCCCTTGGCCCTAGAAGTAGAAGAGATGATGGCCTCACCATCAATGGGGATCCTGAAGATCCTATAGATATCCTCCAGTGTCATAGTCATTTCACTTATAGGTAGGTGAAATGTGTTGGTCCACGCATTCCAGCGTCGGGCCAATGTAGTCAAGTAAGCTTGATCCACCCTAATCATGGGTAGATCTAGGACGTAGCCAAAGTCGATGACTCTAAACCATCTCTACTCCCCGAGAGTGAGCTCTCCTTGAAGAGTCTTAAGGATGTCGGGCTCATGAGCTCTAGAGGTCAACCTCTAAAATAAAAGCATAGTATAAGGAAAAAGCTAACTAAAAACAAGCAAAAACATTTAAAAATGACCTAAAAATCATCAAAAACATCTAAAAATTGATAAAAGTACAAAAACATGTCATCAAGCAGTCATAAAAATTAAAAATGTCACTTAGACAAGTCAAAAATGCATTAATTAACATTAACTACCTATTAAACCTTGGAAAAATTAAAAATTTGATAAAATTTTCCTAAAGTTTGTGAACCGCGGGTCAACCCTGCGGTCCGCATGCGGTCAAAAATTGATCGTTGAGATTTTAAATGCGGACCACAATTGGAAGCTACGGTCCCCAATTGATCAATTGGGAATCGTAGCTGGTACGTGTGGTCTACGATTTTCTCCTATGACATATTTCAGCAAATCATCGATAACATGATTCAACACAAATCTAATTGGAGTTGTTTCATTTTGATTCCCTAAGACGACTATTGTA
The DNA here is from genome assembly GCA_028583015.1 of Wollemia nobilis. Taxonomy (NCBI): domain Eukaryota; kingdom Viridiplantae; phylum Streptophyta; class Pinopsida; order Araucariales; family Araucariaceae; genus Wollemia; species Wollemia nobilis. The sequence continues at coordinate 26,727,151 of JAQPPZ010000856.1, read as the reverse complement.
GCTCGACTTATCCATGGGATAGAAATGTGCAAAGACTGTTAACAGTTAGAATCAAAAGCTAAACTAGGCCTAGCCAAGGCATTAATATGCTCAAATCTAAATTTTATTAGATCATCCATGGTGGTCAAGCGACATCGTCGATTTAATCATTGTCATTACCCTCATCGACTCATCGCTTGAGGGGGTAGTCATAATATCAAATCATAATCAAAATCAACAGAAGATCTCAAATATCGTAGATCCCTTGATCTTGTCAAAATTGCATTCATCCTTGCAAATCATTGTCAACAACTATCATAAGCTTACCCCTTTGCTTGGGGCAAATAGCAAATATGACTTTGCTTATTGTTCTCCATATTTTAGATCTATGGGTCAGAAGATACCTATGGAATGCATAGTTGCACCGAATGAGATGAGAAGGGTGCAAGATTTTCAAATATAAGTCTTTCACCCAGTTGGAAGCAATGATTCCAGGATGCGTATCCTTTTTCTAGACAAGAGTATCTAATGTTGATCTGACTAATGATCATCATAGAACCTTCGACATCATTTTAGGAGGTATATTTTTGCTCATCGTTGTTCGATATCACAATGCATCTCAAAATGGGCATCTGTAGACACCTAAAACACGTCATGTCGAGGGCGACTACTCATATGGACATGCTACAAGACCATATGGAGGATCTTGGATAGACTCCAAGATAGAGCAGTGGTTCTAACCACTCAATTTGGGCTCCTTGGCCTAATCAATCTGAACCACAACCTAGACCTGTGGTTTACAGGATGAACCATGGTTGAGACCTACGGTTTATAGTCTAGACCGCAGCTATAACCTATGGTCTTAACTAAAGTTTAGTTGGCCTTCATCCGAGCCAAATCGGTTTGAATGACCATTTGATCTAGAAGATGGTGGTTAGAGGATGGAAGCTTCCATTCCAACTATCCTAACCACCCCTTCTTGATCTTGGCTTCTCCATGAAGCCACCCCTAGCCCTTGGGTAGTCCTATAAGTACCCCTTAGAATTAGGGCAAACCATCAGAGAGAGAATTCGATATTTGAGCAGCGAAACCTTATCAAATTATACACTCAACTGAGAGAGAGCTATTGCACTTATCCCCTACCTACTTGCCAAGATTCATGATGAATTGCATTATGGATGCCCTAGGAGCCTAGGAGAGCCAAGAAGCGCATATTTGGGAAAATGAAGGCCCTTCACAACGAATCAACCGCCAAATCAGTCTGAGGACACCGAAGGTGACCATTGAACATCAATTTGGACAAGGAGGTCAAGCCCACTACCCTTGAAATTGAGGGTAAACCTATCAGATTGCTAACCATGAATTTCAGCCCCATTTTATAGTGCAGACCACTCACCAGAGCTGTGGTTTCCAGTAGAGGTATTGCCACCTTACTGTTTTCATTTCTATCCGGCTAGTTAGTTTAGATTAGCTATTTTCATGGTTCAATTGTAGTTTAGAATATTTCTAACCGGTAGAATTAGGTTAGAATAGTTTCTTTGTGTTAAGCATTAAATAGGACATTAATGGATTCTTTATGCACTTTTATGCTTTATTTCACATAATTAGTCCATGCATAGTGTAGCTATTATCTTTATTTATGCAATTCCATAAATCTTGATCCAATTAACATAGTTTAGAAGATGCTTTTCACACTTTCTTGATTATACATGCTTAATGGTATCTTTATGCATTTTTTCCAAAAGGGCCTCATCATGAGAGGCTACCTATATTTTTGACACTTTTATGTTGTTTCTTGACCGTAGGGAACAAATTCGAAGGAGATTCAACCATCAAGTTCCTTCCTCAACGCGAAGAAGAGGGCAACTCCACCCTAGAGTAGTTTGTGACTAGTTGAAAAGCAACATTAGTGTGCCTACCCTATTGAGGGCTTTGGCATTGTATTAATTGTATCATCATTTGGGTGACCCTAAGAGGGGCATGATTGTAATTGTGGATTCTTTGCAAATATTAATACAAGAAACACTTATTTTGTTGAATCTATGCAATATTGTCATTATTTTATGCTTGAATGAATGAATATGATATAATACAGTAGATGGGTGCACGCTTTTTGGTTAGATCGGTAGTTTATTTTGAACTTTACTTATAACTGGATTCCATTATTATATCCTCATTCTTCCTTCAAATAAGGGCATCCCTAGAAAAGTTACCTCCTTCATTCGAAGTAACCTGCATATCCTTGCTATTTCATATGTAATTTAAAAATAGTGCCTCCTTGTTGATAGCCAGCTAAAAATAGTGCCTTCGTACGTAGACCTTCTATCTATGCAAGCCAGCTATCAAGTCTCAAGAAATTATCAAGCATTAAGCATCAAGCCCACAAGCTCAAGCATTCAAGTGCTATCAACAAGCAAGCTAGCAAGCTTTCAATAAGATTCAAACAATGGAAAAAAAACCATATGATTTGGGTTGTGCTCTTTTTCCTTATTTGTTTTTGGCTCTTCCTTATGCTTGTAGCTTTAAGATTTATTTTATTGCACTAGAACTAGTCTTTCATTTGCATTTGTATATAGATAGTTTTTGGTTTTTGTCATTTAATATTCATCTTAAACAAGTAAATATTTATTTTCTTTCTATTCAACAAGGCGTCTATACTCCAAGGTTAGGTCCATTCATTATAGTCATCATAATATTAGCTCATATTTAATTTAATCTTGTTCTACTCTCAAAAGTAGAAGTGCTACATGTTGGAATTTAATATTTGATATTAATATTTATTCCTACGTAACTATGTTTTAGGGTTATGTTAGCATTGTTAGAGAGAATAAAGGATATAGGTTAGTATCTTCTAAACTTGGAGATCATTCAAATCATCCATGTTGAGCTATGATCTGTTAGATCAAGCTCTATATATTGTAACCAATTTTCATAAGAATATGTTGTATGTGAATGAGATTCACATTTGGTATCAGAGCCGAGTAGAAATGATGCAAACCAGATTGCCCATCACTGTTAAAGTGAGTTCAGTCTGTAAGGTGCATAGAAGCTGCGTTTGAAGGCTAGCATGAGGACGTCGTATAGTTGGCTTGCGTAGATAGAAGGTCTGCGTACGAAGGCACTATTTTTATTTTAAAACAAGTACATGATAGAGCGAGCATGTGATAGATTAAACGTGAATGCAAGCGTTCAAAAGTAGAGGATGCTATGTGAGCGGATGATTTGCTTGGCTATAATTTGAAATAGCAGAAGAGAGCGGAGAAGCGAAGCGGACATCGTAACGTATAATTGTGCATTTGATTTTATAGTTAAAAATTGTTAGTAAATCCATTTGCCACACGAAAGTATAAATTATAAAGGGCATTTGCTATTAAAAATATCCACATATGAATGGAGGAGAGCAAATTATAGCAACGTGGAGAGGCATCGAGGCATGAAATATTGATGGTAGAAAAAAATCGAAGCTATTTTTCCTTATCAATGCTCACGTTGGATCTGTGATCTAATGGCATGATCTTCATTTGCAAAATATTTTAGGAGGATTGGCCGGATTAAAATTTCATTTTACTCCTTTTTTGGTGAGATTTTGCCCTCTAAACACTTGTCTCTATTGATGCCCTGAACTAGATGCCGTCCACCTATGCATAGAAAGGAGAGTTGTTTTATGCTTTTGGTTGAGGAGGGCACCAGAGAGCAATGAACACAAGCACCACTTGAGCGGTGAACGCAAACATCACCTGATTGGAAGCACTACCAAGGTGTGAACGCACCGCTACTAGGAGGATGCAGTGCGCTGATCGAAAGGGAGAGGCACCATCAAGCTACCATGGAAGCCATGTCAAGTACTTAAAGGGGGAGTGGCTCTTGTTCCTTTCGGATTAGCCCGCTAGCCTGAATGGTCTAGGGCCAGTGGTAAAACTCTTCACCGAAGGAGAGGTCGAGGTTTCAAACCTCACGAAAGGTTATAAAGGTAAAAAAAAAATGTTTTGTAAAATTTTTTAATAGTTTTTTAATATTTTTATTAATAATTTAATATGTATTTTAATAAAATTAATATGTTTTAATTTTATTAAAATTTATTTTATTATTAATTAAATTATGATTAAAATTATTAGACTTTTACAATAAACATAAAAAGTTTTTTTTGAAAACTTTGTAATAAGTTTTTTTTGAAAACTTCAAAAAACTTGTAAGAAGTAGTCCGCGATTGCGGGAGCCTTCCAACGTGCCCGTTTAATAATTTCAATTTTTTTTATTTTTGAGAGGGGTATATGTTGTGAAAATAGAGAGATATACTACTTTTGTTGCTAGTAAGAAGACTTATGATAAGATCAAACGAATGTTATTTTGCTCTTCGTTCTCTTTTGGACAGAGAGACCCCTGAAGCATTTTATGAAAGAGTGCGTTTGTATGGTCTCAATACTGTCTTGAGTCAGCTTCAAAATTCTGTAATTGCAAACCAGAGAGTACCTGATGCTGGTTATGACGAAGATTTCAAAGATAACTCTTTTGATAGTGGACCTACTCCAATTGATAGTGAGGATCAATATTACGCACCTGAGGAGTTTGTATCTGTTGAAGTAGCACCACAGGAACCTGAAATCATTTGTCTTAGTGACAATGATTCTGTTGAGCGAGTGGAACTAGAACCACATTCACCTGAAATCATAATTGTTAGTGATGACAGTGATTCTATAGCTGACAATTTTACCATTGAGGAAATAGGTGATCCTATGGAAGAAGAGCAAGATATGCATGAGAGAATTGATAACATGTGGTTCGATCTAAATCTGTAATTTTCTTTGTTTATATGCATCTTGCCTTGTTTATGGAGTTGAACGTTCTTGAAGAATAAAAGATTTGTTGAGCTAGAATTTTGTAGAGCTAAGTATTGTGATGGAAAACATGAAGGTGTCAAGTTTTAATGGAGAATATTATGGTTATTGGAGCATAAGGATGAAAACCTTCTTTATGACCAAATACCTCTGGGGCATTGTAGAAGAAGGATATGATGAACCCACTTGGAACAAGATACAAGGCGAGGAGAGAAAAGAGAAGGAGCAGCAATATAAAAATTTCTTAGCCCTTATGGATTTGAGGAGAGGAATGGAAAAGCATGTTTTACCTCTCATAGCCAATTGTAGATCAGCTACAATGGCATGGCAATTATTGAAGGATGTTTATGGGTTTGATGTGAACATCCATAAATCCATGTGTGACAATCATGAAGATTGTTTAAGCAAGGAGGAGCCTTTATTCCTTGAAGAAGTTTCTGAATTAGATCCTTTTGAAGGAGTTTTTGAAGAGTCTTGTAAAGACTCATATGAAGACATGCTTTGTAATGGAGAATTCTTTCTTGAAGAGGAAGACATATTTGAAGAAGAACCTTGTGTTGAAAAGAGTAAAGAATCCCTTCATGGAGAAGAGGATGAGAAGGAGCCTTGTACAATTCTCATTGAAGAGAGGTATGATGAAGAATGTCTCATGGAAGAGACAAATGGAGAGTGTATTTTGGAGAATGCACCTACAATTATCATGGAGGAGAATAAAGCAGTTTTGTGGGATGATGATGGAGAAGCAATGTTCGTGGAAGACCATTGGCTCACTTATATTGAAGACCATTCACTTGGAATGGATGTGTGCTCTCTTGAAAGAGCAAATGAAGTTATGTGGGATTATTACCCAAGTGTAGAAGAGGAAGAAGAGATGAAAGGAATAAGTTTCATGCTCCATAATGAAGATTATCTCATGGATGAGATAATAAAATGCCAAGAAAATTATGAGAAAGTATATCTCAAGGAGGAGATAGAAAATAGTGAGATAGTCTTAAATGGACTTCATGATTTATTAGAGGCATCATCAAAGGATATTGAGAATTGTCTTGAAGAGGTAATTATGGATGAAGATCACTCACTTGGAGTGACTACATTGCTGAAAGAGAGTTGTCTTGAAGTGACAACTATGTATGATTGCTTTAATGAATGGTGTTTCAACACACCAACATGGATTGAACAAAGGAGGAGAACTCTTAGTGAAAATTTTATGGTTGATCTTGAAGCAACATACAATGAAGGATAATTTCTAAAAAATAGCTTTATGGGAAGCACCAAATCTACTCATACTAAAGGTAATGTTTTTATGATTAATGATTTGTTTTTTGTGAGAAGGAATGAAAATATAGACGATTGTATCATTGAGACAACTTTGATGAAGAGTATTCTTGGAGAGAATATAGTGATGGAGAACTTGGGTCACATGGATAAAAATGATGTGTTCAAAATTCCTTGGGAGAAGGATTATTGTAAAATCATTGTTTTGAGAGAATATTTGTATGAGGAGCAACTTTATGTTGCATATGTAGTTGGTCATTATATGGCCATATTTGTTGTGATATTTTGTGTGGAAATATGTGAAAGAATTGTAAGGTATAATCATATATGTGATATTATTAATTGTAAATACTCATGTGGAGTATTGTTTAGTGTTGAACATGTAAAAGAAGATCAAAATGTGAGAGCATGGTTTAAAGACCATAATGATGTAAGAGAGTGGTTGCTGAAAACCACAAGAGGAGATACTTTTGTTGAAGGGGGAGTTAATAAACAAAATAAGGCACTCAAGCATTTGCGTTATGGAGGAGCAACATCAAATATGAAGGAGATTCCACATGACAAGTGGAAGGAGTGCCACCACAAGTTTTTTGCAAATTTTGATTTCTTGATTCAAAATTGGAGGAAACGTAAGAGAAATGTTTTCTTCCAAATTTGTGATGCTTAAAGAACTCTTGCATGAGTATCTTTAGCATCAAGGGGGAGAATGTTGGAATTTAATATTTGATATTAATATTTATTCCTATGTAACTATGTTTTAGGGTTATGTTAGCATTGTTAGAGAGAATAAATGATATAGGTTAGTATATTCTAAACTTGGAGATCATTCAAATCATCCATGTTGAGCTATGATATGTTAGATCAAGCTCTATATATTGCAACCAATTTTTAGAATCGAATATGTTGTATGTGAATGAGATTCACACTACCAAATTATAATGGAATTGTTGTTATCTAGCTTACATAAAGTGAAAGCACCGACATTAAATGAAAGTGTTGATAGCACTATCGCATCTCAATGGTTCTTTCATCACCTAGCATTTATTTTTTACATTATATCACTTTTATCATCTCTATCTCTCTAAATAAGAGCTTGATTGTTGCTCCAGGAAGTCTAACCTTGTTTTCTAGATCAAATAAGTTCCTTTACCATTAATTATATCTTTTTCTATCTATTTTGCAAGTTAAATGATATTTCCATGATAGGTGATAGCATATACAACACTTTTACCTCTATGGTAGAAATAAGTTCTTTTGCCCCATAAATCTATCATTTAAGCATTTAGGAGTAAATCTCTATTTGTTTCTTTGTAAGTTAGGGTCTATTTTTTGTTTATTATTAAAATAGACAAAATGGAAAGCAAAAATTAGTTAGTATTAATCATATAGGAGATCAATCCAATATTTAATATTTAGCATTCAATAAAAATTACAAATAGCCACAACTTAGGCTTTGTTTGCTGCATTTTTTTGTGCCCTTGCCTCTTAAAATAAAAATTGTCATTTCCTTTTTCATCAAAAGTAAAATTCATTTGAGCTTTAGGCTTTTGTTGTTGGATTTGTATGTGCATTAGGGTTAGGTTATGTTTAAGCTTAAATAAAGAAGTATATTAAGAGAAACATAGGTGTTCTTCAACTAATCCAACAAAATTAGACTTGGACCCAAAAAACACCCTTCGTCTTGAAATGAGAAGAAGAGAGAGTGGAAAAGCATCATGAGGAGGCCCTTTGTGACACCTTTCATATTTTTCCTTTCTTACATCTTGGTTAACTCAATGTGAACACCATTGTGGGTCCCAAGATTCTTCTTTATACAAGATAAGCCTTAATCAAGCTAAACTTTATCAAACATTAATCAAGACCACACAATATTTTTTATTTATATTAGATCACATTACATATAGATAACAAGAATATAATCAATTTCTAGTCCTACTAAGGGTTTTTATGATCCTTTGAGTAATTTTCATACGAGTTGCTAGGCTATTTTGGGTATATAACAAGTCTGAGCTACTAGATCACATAAAGGGTCTCATGCATACCTAGTAAGGAGTGTATTATAGTGGGCTAATGGGAGTCATAAGGAGGCATACTACCATATTAGCCATGTATCCAAGCAATAGCCTCCATGTATTTTTGTAAATCCACGTATCAAATTTTATTCACATACCAATGGATATATAGAGAGCAGTTAGGTATATAGCGACCTTTGATATATAAGGAGGCCCTTGACATATATAGGTTGTATTCAATACATTGATAGAATGGGATGTAATATTGATAAAACATCTTCTCTTTATTCTTCAATCAACTCTATAAACTTTAAAAATTAATTAATTGAATCCTCCTTTCCTTTCAACCCATGGTCAAGAGATGCTACTTAACCCTTTGTGTTTCTCAACAATTGGCCATCGACCCTAACCCTCCAATGGAAGGTCTTGAATACCAAACCATATTTTAGAACCTCAAATTAAAATAATAATATGAGTATTCTCCACTCTTTGGCTATCTAACCCTTATTCATGATGATCAAGGGAGAGTGGTTTTAAAATCAATTGATTATATAGCTTTCTTTTTGAAGAAACATAAGGATCTTGTGGAATCCTTTCTTAAGGAATATCATGAAAACCTAGGCATATTTATGGGGGAAGGTTCACTCTTGTATTATTCCCAATGGCCTATCTCTGATTCTTTATCTTTAAATCAAGTGGATCCATCCTTTGGATCTTTAAATGTGAATATTAATACATCAAATTCTAATTTAATTGATTTTAATCCTCCATCATCACCACTTCCATGGATGCTAGGATGCAAAAATTCCCATATTCCTTAGGATATAATTCACCTTTTCCTTATCTTACTAAATTATTTTAAGATAATGTGAGTTGCCCTATACCTCACCAAGTAAACACAAGTTACATTTCTAACTTGGATGTACCCTTAAGCACCCTAGTTTGTAATCTTCCTCACTTTCATTCCAATATCACAAGCATGATCACAGGTTTACCTCAAAAACCTAATCTTGCAATTTATCATCCTTCATCTACTAACCCTTTCACTTCAAATACCTTGGGATAAAATTATATGATGCCAATCACAAAATTATACCCCCAAGTGTATCAATCATATCCTTATGTCAATAATCAAGGTCCTTGTATCGCTCAAAACATTCCTTTTGTGAAATTAAATCTAGTTTTTTCTAAACTTCAAACTTTAACCTCTTAATTAGAGTTGTTGAAAAAACAAATGGTCACAATCCAAGCATATTTATCTATAGGCAAGTACTCTTATGATTACTTGTGCAACCAACCTCTAGATCCTTTTGTAGCTACTTGCACTTTTCCTCCCAACTTTTAAACTCCCAAGTTTCAAATGTATAAAGGGAATATCTTTTCAACCACATTAGGCTACTTAGAACCACTTGTAGTTATATTTTTTATGATGAAACGTTGTTACTCCAAATCTTTGCCAAGAGCCTTAGTGGCATCATCTTGGAATGGTACTACCAAATCCCAAGGCATTATCTTAAGAGCTTTAGGGATATTGTTGAGATGTTTTTCAAATAATTATCTATCTACATTGAGGATAAGGTTACAATTAGTTATCAATATAAGCTCAACAATCTAAATATGACAACTTTGCTAACTTCTTGGCAATATGAAAAGTCTTGGTGGGGAGACTCCAATTTATCCCTCCATAAAGAGACCTTCTAGATATATTTATAGGTAACCTATATCAGTAATTGACCTTCTATTTAGAGATGACCAATGTATCTTCTTTCGAATATATCATTAAGATGGCCAATAGAGTAGAGACCACCCTCCTTAAGAGAGGAAAATTAAAATCCAAATACCATAAGGAAGAAGATAAGTCTTCCTCTCATCCAAATGGGTAGAACAAAAATAAATATGTTGTAGGCAATGGATTTACAAATTCATTCCAAATCAATAATGTTAGTGCTATGACGAATCTTCAAAATCTTATCTTAGGGAAGCCACAATAATAAAAATATAGGAGGAAGTACTCTCAAATAGATGAACCTCCTTCAACCATCCTAGATCAACTCCTAAAAACCAAATTGGTGGACCTTCCACCTACTAAGCGTTTAGATCTTGGGAGGGAGAAATCTTCTTGGTTTTACCCCAATGAGCAATGTTCCTTATACTATATTAAGGATCATGCAACCAAGAAATGCATGAGCCTTAAGAACCTAATCCAAGACCTAGTCAATAAATATCAAGTGGTTCTAAGAAACACTAACTCTCAACCTTCTTCTAATCAAGACCTTAGAATTTTTCAAAATATGTTACCCAATCATAATCACAATTAAAATATAGCAAATAAAATTCACTACAAGAATACCCCAACTCCAAATAAAATAATGGTTTGGACAATCCATTTTTTGATCCCATTTGTGTTGTAACTAGACAACAACACAAGGATACCTCACTTGATCTACCTTCTAGAAAATATTTGGTCATTCATGCAAAAAGAACTTCCTCCTTTAAAAGATCTCTATTAATCATTTAATCAAGAGACAAAGCTAAGGTCACTTTTTGATTTCCTCCATCAAATTGAAACTACCCTAGCTAAAATATCTCTCCTTGAGCTTCTTAAGATCTCTACAACCTATGGGGATATCTTACTCAAACTTTTGAGTGAACAAGTTGTTCCTTAAGAAATCAACCCGAATGATCTCACTTTTATGGTGGGATCCATTGGGATTAACCATACAACTATATCATTCCATGAGGATGATATCCCTCAATCCTATATATTCAAATATCTACCACTGTACATCACGGGCTATATTGGTAACAATTCATCAAATGAATCATAGTTTATAAAGGCTTTAGTCTCAAAATTTGTATCCTAATATTCATCAGTCATTTTGGGCTAACTAAACAATATTTGGAGAAATTTGGTTTTGTTATCAAGGCATTAAATAATGGGGAACATGAGGCTAGTGGCACTATAGTATTACCCCTTAAAGTTATATCCTGCATTCTCAACACTCTTTTTTGTGTTATGCCTTATGACTTAACCTCTATCATTCTTATTAGGAGGCCATGGATCCATGAGATGGGGGTCATTCCTTCAACTATCCATCAATGCATTAAATATGAATACAATGGGAAGACTTATCATATTCTAGACCACCATGAGCCCTTCTTCTATTGTCAGGTTATCAATGTGGAGAACCCTAAGGCTCTCCTTTGCCCTTCTCTCAATTTATCTCTTGAAATGTCTTCTTCTTCTAGCTTCCCGTCACTAATGCATTAATATCACTCCCCTTAAATAACCCACCTAAAATTGAATCTAAAGGTCAAACCTCTAATCTAACCAAACTTAACATTAATAATCAAGATAATAATCAACCATTTTTGGACCTAGCCAAGCTCCCCCTATCTCCTCGATCCTTAGGCATGCTTGCTAGTATCAAGGGTTAAATGGTGTAAATTGTAAGTTATGACTTTATATGTGCCAATACTACTAACAATAAGAAAAACCATGGTACTAACCCTCTCATAAATAAGTGATACTATGCTTCATGCTTTTTTTAAGCTCATATTCCATTCCAAAATAGATGCTTTCTATCATGGGATATCAAGGTAAATGACTAGGCTTGTATGAGCAAGACATCAAAGATCCTGTATAGGCTAAAGCCTATCAAGATTCTATGCAATAGGTTATATCCCTAGTCATAGTCAACCTCTTTCTCCCTCTTCTTATTTGTCTAATAATAAAGAAAGAGTTAGTTTTTTGATAGGAAGTCCCATGACAACATTATTTCCTCAAATGAATTGAATTGGGATAAGGAGGATGATAATGGATCATTGCTCATCATAGATTCTGTATTATCTTAGTTTACACCATTTTCTAATGTGAATCTCTTGATCTTAGCATAGCCCAAGTTTATTGTTGATGAAAATAACTATGAGATAGAAGATATCTCGAATGATCCTCCTCATGATATTTTGTTAGACTATCTAAGCCAAATCAACTTTTATTTTTGTGGATCTTTATTCCAAATTGTGAATGTTGCTCTCTCATAGTTGATTTATAATAGCCATCCATACCTATATATCATAGATATTTATAGCCTAGGAATGTTTCCTAATCCCCCCAATTGAAATATAAGTCTTCTATTTTGATTGAGAAAATAGTGGACATCGATATTGGGAATCCTGAAGATCCCAAATTCCTTAAGCTAGACAAATTCTTGAACCTAATCAAGTATGATAAATACACTAATATTTTGATAGAGTGTAGCATCATATTTTCTTGGTCCTATGCTAATTCTAGGTCCTTATCCTTCCCTAGTTGTACACCACCTAGTTGTCACTCCTAATGTAGAACCCATAAAGTAGAAATTATAGAAGATGCATCTAAAAGTTACTTTGTTGGTCAAATAGGAGCTTCAAAATATCCTCGATGTTAGATTCATCAAAGCCATGGACTATTCTAACTAGATATATAATTTTGTCCCTATTTACAAGAATAAAGATAGTGTTAGAATTTTCAAAAACTTTTGGAACATCAATAAAGTATATCCCAAGGATGACTTCCCTCTACCCAACATTGACATAATCGTCAATATCACTGTAAGATGTGGAATGCTATTTCTGATGGATGGATTATTAGGCTATAATAAAATTAAAATTTATCTTAAGGATCAATCTAAAACAACTTTCACCATCCCCTAGGTAACCTTATGCTATCAAGTCATACCTTTTAGATTGAAAAATGTAGGAAATACCTACTAGCTAGCCATGACATACATATTTCATGACATGATGCATGGCATGTGGAAGAATATATTTATGATATTATCGGTCAATATTTAAACTTAGAATATCATAGTGGATAACTAAAGTGCATATTTTAGTGATTGTGGTAGTACAAGGTATACCTCAAGAAATGCATCTTTGGGGTTACATTAAGAAAACTATTAGGATTCATTGTATCCCAATATGGCATCAAAGGTGATCCTGAAAGATATTGGCTATTATTTATATGATGCCCCCTCAAACCTTAAACTATATTTGAAGTCTCTAGGAAAATATAAGCCATTTGAATATTCATCTCCTAGCTTTGCTAACAAGTGTCACCCCCTTTCCAAGCCTTTGAGGAAGGATATGGTCTTCAATTGAGACATTGATTGTCAAGTGACCTTTGATGCTCTTAAATCATATATTTTATCTTATTCTATCCTTGTCCTACCTAATACTTGTAGATCCTTGCTTATATACATAGTAGCAATAGACCATGCCTTAGGAGATATGTTGGTACAATATGATGCCAACATAGAGAGCAAGCCATTTTCTACATTAACAATATTTTAATCAATTGTGAAGTCCATTCTAACTCTTTAGAGAAGTTTTGTCTTGACATAATGTTTGCTTCCTAGAAGCTTAGACACTACATGCTCAACCATACGATATATCATTGCAAGGGTCAATCCTTTACGATATCTTATGTCTAAGCGTCACTTCTTGGGATGAATCACTAAATGGGTAATCACACTTAGGAAATTTTATCTTGTGTTTGTTAGCCAAAATTATATGAAACATCAAGTTATCATTGTCTAACTAGCAATCATACCCTTAGAAGTCATTCATCCTTTAGCCATAGACTTCCAATATGAATTAGTATTTCACCTAGAAGTTGATCAACTTGAATATTAGAACCTATACTTTTATGACACTTGATATGCTAAAGGATAATGGGAAAAAGTTGTCTTAGTCACTTCTTAGCAATAACTTATTTCTTTGTCCTTTAAGCTTAAGTTTTCCTATAACAACAATACCACAAAGTACAAATCTCTTATCCTAGGGCTTCACACATCCTTAGATCTATAGGTTAGAACCATCTCTGTTTTTAGATATTTCCAACTTATAGTCAGCCAAGTCAATGGATTTTATAAAATTAAATATAAAAAGCTTAATCTATACAATGACAACATCACTAAGCTAATGTCTACTTTTAACAAAGTCACCATTTAATCTATCCCTAGGTCTAGCAACCAACATGCTAATGCTATGGTCGTAGCTACATCCATTATACCCTTATATTTAGATGATGAACAAGCCATAATTATAAATTGAAAAATTAGGGAGCCTTTAGCCTTAGAGTCTAGTTAGATTTCTTTGGGAGTATTTTTCATCGAGGCATATCCTTATCCTAATCCTTGGTATAAGGATATACTTGCCTTCCTTAGGTATGACATGTTGCCTAATGGTTTGAACTATAATGAACACAATGAACTTAAGCAATGCACCTATAGGTATGTAATTATTGGAAATATCTTATACCATTTTTCCTTTGATGATATTCTCCTTAGGTGTCTACAGGTCAAAATGATGATCACATTTGCAAGCCCTTGCAAATCAAGCCAACTTGTTATTTTTCTAAATATTTTGCTAAACTACTCAAAGGGTGACCAAGCATCATATACAACAAAAAAACCAATAGAATATTAATTGCATTAATCTAGAGCTAGGTCCTAGGGCAATCAAAGTACTTACAATGGATCCAAAATCATGAAGAGTGATGAATCATAATGTATTTTGTTAGATGAAAATTAGCTAAGTCTCACAAGGGTTTTGACAATGTGCAAACCCAAGATTGATCAAATTTGGATTTCCACATAGATGATTTCATCCAAATCTCTAACAAAGTCCAAAAATAAGGAAGCTGGAATGGTGCAATATCAATTTGGCTCAAAGTCTAGAAAGGAACAAAGTCGAGTCTTCCAATTGCTTGTGAAAGTGCTCTAAGAGTATGAAATTACTCAAAGCCAAAATGAAGTAAAATTGGACTTTTCAAATGTTTACATTAGCATAAGCATCATGAAATTTCAAAAATATGTGAATCTAGGGGATAGAGGTGCTGCTAAAAATGCATAAATCCATACTTTTGAAAAGGGTAACATCAACAAAACATACCTAAAATATTGAATTTGTATCATAAGGCCTATATGGTAGTTAAAAAATATTGGCATCACTATAAATCCTAAAATTGACTCAAGTCTACCTGAGAATGTCCCTTTCATCCAAATCATCCATAATAAAAGCCATAAAATACCTCAAGCTCCTCAGCCACTTGAGTTGAGGTATTGAAGCCAAAAGCGACATGTATGACAGACTGATGCGACAACCAGGAAAATTGCAAAGGATAATGATTGAATATCTATGGATATGTTGAATGAGCACAAGGACTAAAGCTAGAAAGAGATCTAAAACTACCACATGAATAGAGCAAAATAGGGCATGAATATGACGTCTGCTCCCATAAGAATTTCTTGTCAGGCTATATCTAATAGACCTATAATAGACTCTTGAAAATTTTGAGCCATAAAATTTATGTAATGACTTATAAATAGCTCAATTCACCCTATAATAAGGGTATGCTTTGTAGCAATTGCTTTTTGTATACTCCATGATGACTAATGCCATTCAATGAAAAGTGAAAGGTATTTAGCCTCCATTATAATTGTTTTTTAGCTTTTTAATCATGAATTTATACTTTAACTAATTTTTGTTGCACTTTATCGTTAGAGAGTTATGTTAAAGTAAATTTTGCTTATTGGATCACTATTTGGATAACTCTTCATAAGTATTTGAAATATTTAAAGCATAAAATCAAATTTAAATGAACTTTATGATGCTTTTGTAATGCTTAGCCTATTAAATTTCACTAGGATTTGATTGTGTAAGACTCTTATGTTGTATATTTTCATTGTTGTTATACAATATTCTATCTGCTCTTAGGTATTTTTCCAAACTCTTATCCCTTTCTAACCCTCATATCTCTTATTTCATCTTAAATACCTACTTTACATTTATAAAGCATTATAAGGATTTGACCTACTTGAAAGGTTGAGTATAGGAGAAATCCTTCTCTTCCAATCTTAGCTAAAAGTCTAGAGCACACTTCATAAGCTAGGAAGATTTTAGACCAAGAGTGCCTAACCTCAATTAGATCCCAAGTAAACATCAAATATATCCATGATGGATCATGCAATAACCACTTTAGTGATGTCACCATAACCAAAAAAATCCTATAGATGGGTTATTATTGGTCTTCCATGGAAAATGACTCTTATGACTATATTAGGTGTGATAAGTGTCAAAAGCATGTCAACCTTATCAATACTCCATACCAAGATCTCCAACCCTTGACTTCTTCTTATAATTTTTCTATCTAGGGCTTAGACATCATTGGGAAGATTAACTTGGTATTATATGATAGGTACAAGTACATCATCATGGATGTTGAGTACTTCACTAAGTGGGTCAAATTTATACCTTTAGCCTCATCTACTAGAGTCTAGCTCTCCAAGTTTTTTCTTAATGATATCCTTAGCCATTATGACATCCCTTTTATGCTAATCTCTAATGATAGAACACCCTTCAAGAATGAGGATGTCTATAAACTTTGTGCTAAATACAAGATTCAATACAAATAGATAATACCTTACTATCCTCAAGAAAATACTCAACCTAAAGCTTCTAACAAGACTCTTGTCAAGATCCTAAAGAAGCTCATTAGCAAAATCAATCAATATTGGAATTCTTAGCTTTATCCTATCTTATGGACCTATTGAACTAGTGTTCAAACTCCCACTAGTGTGACACCTTATTATTTGGTTTATGGAACCAAATTCATATTCTCTTTTGATATAGAGGTGACTTCCTTACATATTTTGTTGTAGGACTCCTTTGTTATATATAAATATCATCTCACCCATTTGAGCCATCTATAATTGCTTGATAAAAGGTGGATTCATATCCTAGAGAACCTATGGGTCTACTGATAAAGCCTTAAGCATGCCTATAGTAAAAATGTACAATCTTATTCCTTTAAATTTTGTGATCTCATTCTTAAAGAGAATCAAAAGAACACCAATGCCAAAATCAAGCTCAAAGGTAAGTTTAAGCCTAATTGGCTAGGCCCATTCATAATACCTACCAATTTTTATTTAGGTGCTTAACATTGCCACACTTGATAGAAACAACTTAAAGAACCAATGAACATAATGCATCTTGAAAGGTATTAAATTTGAGTTTACATCGACTGCCTATTTTATTTTAGTTGCTTGTTGTTGCTTGCATCTTGACTGATTTTATATCTACATGCATACACATGCTTGTCTATGTTTGTACTGATTGTTGCATCATAATTAAAGGATCATTATGATATGCAAATGATTATCCTAGTAAATATAGTTCATTTTCATTAGAATAGGTTACTAATGCATGCAAATATTCCTAGTATCATATTTGTGAACTAAATCAAGGTTCACACAATCATCTATCTCTATCATTTTCTATAATTAATCTGATTTATCTCAGACTACATCTATCATTTCTCTCAAACTATCACATCTCCCATCACATGACGAATACTACAAGGATTAGGTGATGATGGGAAGTCTAATAAAATCCTTCTATCTCATCAATTGCTACATGATGAATACTATAAAGTTTGTAGGTGTTGATATCTAGATCAATTTTATCATCTATTATTTCCCATATATCACCTTGCATGGGGGAAATTGGTCAATAATAAACTTGCATTTCTAACAGGGGGTATCATTGATTACCACACTAGTCAATCATAAGTCCTCTATGACACTTATCTATGAGATAAATCGGTATAAACAAAAGAACTTTAAGAATTTTCTTAGAGGTGAAGCAAAATTACTTTAGGTGTATGCTTAAAGGAAAATCTAAAATCAAACATCCGACGAGCAAGGCTAAAAATATCCTATGGACAAGGTAGAAGTCCTTTAGATTCTTGTTTTAAGGTAAATATTTTTTTTGTACATATATCTATGTTGAGATGTAGTCTCTCACATTTAATTTTTCAATCTAGGTTAAGATTTAAAGAACAAAAATCCCATATATATTATTCCCCAATTCTTAATCTTTGATTTTATTCCATTTTCTTAATTTCATTTGCAGGAAATAAAAGTTTGCAATAAATGAAATTGAAATGAAATGATGCTTAATGCAATTATGACTTAGTATAATGTGGATCTACGTTATGATTTAATAATGCATTATCTATTTAATATATTTTATCATTTTATATTATGCAATTTTAATAAATTTTATGTTCTAAATTTGTTCTATGTTCTAATTCTATCTATCATGTTTTTGAGGGGAAGAGATTTAGGTACTAACCTTTCAGAGTGGGCCTTGCCTCCTCAAGATTAGTATTAACCTCCTCCTCTTTATCTACTCTACTTTAACTTTAGTAAGTTATTTTCATTAAATTAATCTAATGCTACTTATTTCATGGTTGCAGGAAAATAAGATGGAAGTTACAGAAGCAAATAAAGCATAAAAGAAATATAGAACATGGTTACCAAATCCATAGAAGAAAATACTGCTATTTTATTGCTTGACCTCAATCTTCATTAGTATAATGTAGATGATAGACTATGTGGATAAACGACTTATTCTAATGATAGAAAATTGGTATATTATTCATATTGTAGATCTTTTCTAAGGTCTTTACATGCAATTTATAATATCACATTGGAAATTTACAATAAAATTCTTCAACACATTTCTATTACATCTCGGACACTTGAAGATTTGAATTCTAGTATTACATAACAAAAATAATCTAAAATTAAAACAACCTAACAACTACCTTGGAATTATTACAAATGGATTTTTCCAAGTGGCATAATGCCAAACAAACGTAACAAAGGCCTAAATTTAAATAATTTGTTGACAAGACAAAATAACTTTTTGTCCTCTTCCTATGGGAAGAGATAAATTAAGATTATGTTTAAATCTTAACTTAACAAATTAACAGATTACAAATTTGATAACAAATCATATAACAAATATTTAGATCATATGCCAAGTATGAACGCCATCATGATAATTAGTCATGTTGATTGTGTAACCCACGTGGTGTTGGTTGAACTTGTCAACATACGTGGAACTCCAACACGTCAAATGGTTTTACGTGGTAAACCACTTTTCGTAGACCTTTTTCATAGGTTCTTTCCATAGCACCTTTCTGTAGCTCGTACTTATCACGAGATGGTTCATTTGTATTCGGCATGTATTTGGCTGTAACACTACTTGCGAAATACTTGCAATGTCCATCTATTGAAAATAAATAAATCTTGCACAATTTTTCATAAAATAATAGACATATGTCACTTAGTATCTTATGAACTAGATTCATCACAAATCATGTAAATAAGGTATAATAGTCATCAAAACACATCCATATTTGTCATATTTACATATAAAAACTAGATTAAAAACTGCATAATATGATAACAATTCCACACTCATAATTTTACCCAAATTGAAGGGAATGGATGTCTTCATGCATGCAAAATTAATACTACAAAATATAAGATAAACAAATAAACATGCAAGTTTTTATTTGCAACCAAAATTTTGATAAAGTTTTTAAAATTTAAACTTGTTTGGATTTGATCCAGGATGAAACCAGGGTAGGAAAAGGAGGATTTGTTGTTACCATTTTCTCACGCTTCACCTTCTACACCTAGGCTTTTGCCTTCTTGGAATCTGGTGGTAATTCAACAACCATGATTTTTATGTATGCAACCTCCTTAGGTTCTCTTCCTATGTATCTTGGATAACACAATAAATCTTGCTTATCTAGTGGTGGCAATAATTTTGCAGACTCGATGGTCTTTTTGATTACCTTTTCAACCTTAAGGGAAACCTCTATCTCAACTGGTGGCTCTGGATTTTGGGTGCTATGTGTACGACATATTTAAAATATTAATTTTGATAAGGTGGACGAGCTCTCCTCACCAAATACCTTAGTCAATTAAAAGTGCTTGCTAAAATTTACCATATTCTTCATCCTTTTCCCACCCATGGAACTCTTCTTGGGTGAGCCATTGGAAACTAGCGGTTGAGAAACTAGCTCAACTAGTTTTGCCACCCTTTTCATATATATTTGCCTTAGCAGATTAGTTTGGGTGGAAATATATTTTTCCACCAATGTTACATGCTCCACAAATATTCTTTTGAAGTTATCCAACCGCTTTTGTAGTAAACACTGTTGCGCTCGAATATGGACTAAGGTTTCAATAGAAGGGTTTGAGGTAGGTGAAATTATCTGAGGACTAGACATTTCTTATTTTTCTTTATTTTTAGGGCTATAGAAGATAGTTTTTTGTGCTTGTGGAAAGTTGATTTCGGTATGGTGATGGGGGTTTGGTAGATGGAGAGGTAGGGGATTTTAGGAAATGGGTTTCAAGTTTCTCAAAATGTTATTGTGAAATGAAAACCTGCAGATAAATTACAAATACATGCATATATTCAACATTCAAATTATATATCATCTCTTTCAATTAATGAAAGCATTCATTTATAGAGGATTTGTTACATTTCTATCTATATTTTCCTATAAGTTCTTTTAAGTCTTTTTATAGCAATACCAAATTTTATTACTGAAAATTCTAGTAAATTTAAAACAGTGACCCTTACAATCTATTTCACTGCTTCTTCTTCAATATTTACCTATAATTATTCACCATCCCCTTATCAAACAATTGCTACTTCAACTCTATCTATTGCACAACATCTTCAACCCAATTGGAACTTGAATTTTGTTGAGTTCGATCATTGATTTACCTCGATTTTGACCTAACACAGATGATTTTCAAATTTTAGGATTTTTTCTATTTTTTTCATTGTGTTGAGATTAAATAAACATGGCCATCGATCATAATTTTTATTGACAGCCCCTGTGCTCGATCTGCATCGTTCTCCTTCATTGATTTGTGTGGCTAGATGTTGCTAATTGGATTAACACTACAAGGCGATCATCTCCCTCAAAAATGGGAATTACATGCTTAACATAGATACTAACAAGGCATGCTAACAATTCACCACCCTACGTGATAATGAGCTATCGACATCTAATGCTAACACATCGACGTCTGTTGGAGGATAAAACATAGGGTAACATAATTTTTAAATTTAAATTTTTATCAACTTTGGCTGGTAATTTCTAATCAACATAGGATAAAACATAGGGTAACATAATTTTTAAATTTAATTATTAATCAAATTTTATCGGTAATTTTTTAATCAACATAGGGTAACATAATTAAGGTTCACAACTTATGATTAACAAAACCTTCAATTTTTTTTATTTTAACTTACCTTTGATATGCTTATCCCACTGTTCATATTGCTATATTGTTCCCGTATATATATGCGCGTCGTCAATTCCTAATCAACATGCTTCCTCTACTTAGCTCCCCATTCATTCATTTTAGGTTGCTTATTTGGTTGACATACATATATTAGATCTTTATATGGATGGTTTATGAGAAAATATGTGGTGTACCTATATAAATGTGGACACTTCCCTCTAATTGCATGCACCATAATGTAATCATATTAATTGGGGAAACGTGTGTTTAAGAACATCGAGCAATTTATACTTATGTGGGTAATGAAAGCTAAGCAACAAATACACAAGGTGAAATTGATAAAATAAGCCAATACTTTTCAAATTTTAAGCCATAAACTTTTTGCCCTTTCAACTTTCAAAGAACCTTCATCAGACTCTTCAAAATGATATGTTATACAACTTTATTGAGTGAATGCTATCATGAAGATATAGTAGTTTGAAAATTAGCCCACCAAAATCAATAACCGACAATCATCCTTACTCATTCAAAACTACCTGGAGAGAAGATTTTTTTTTATGTCACCTACAGGAAGCCTTCTAAATGGAGTTGTTTCAAACTTTTTATTATCAATAGGCTTACTTATACTTAATTTTTTATCGTGCATGAGGATAGGCCAAACCCTTCTCAAGTGGTAGATGTTCAATATTTAGAGGACTCGTGCTATGGACACGATGTTTAAAGAAGGCTCGATTGAACCTCTACCACCCAGGAGTCCATGGTTTCATGCTTGCATCAACCTTCAAACTTATTTGCTGACCTGTTCCCTTAAAGATGAATAATGCATGTCTGAATCCATAATGCTCGATTTTCAAGGTTAGACTTGTGGCTTGACTTTTGCATCATGGTTTTTAGGGTAAAAATTTGTATATTCACGTGAATTTGAAATTCTTCTTCATGCCAAAGTTTTGATAAATAAGGATCGATGATAATCACCCTGTAGCGTTTATCCTGCCTTGACACTTATCCTTAGCCATGCATGAATCAAAGATCAGTTATACACTTTAGAATTTTTTTCATGAAATTGTTCCTACGAAAACATACTACGGAAACAACTACAAAAGGTATATACGGAAACTATCTATGGAAACTAACTGAAAAAGTAACTACAGAAAACTAGTTACAAAAATATAAGAATACCTTACCTGATCTTTTCCCACTCTTTTTTTTTCTTTTTCTCCCCCAAACTATATCATAGAATTTATTGCATTAATCTTTTACTTCTCCCCCCAAACTGTATTTTTGGCTATATAGCCAAAACAGGATAAGGAGAGAAATTTTTGTTTATAAAGGCTTATATTGTGGAAAATCTTAATATGTATTTATATTAATATATTATTATTATTATTATTATTTTATAAATATTATTTTATAAATCTATTAAGAATATGGGGGTGCTTACTTATATACCAACTATTTATTCAAGCCAAGTCATCAAATAAGTTTGTAGGATAATAAATCTTCTTAGAATGGAATTGTTTGTTCCCAATATCAAAGACATTATGCAAAAACATTGATGTCTTCCTTGACCTTTTAATAAAAGATTTCATGGCCTAATAACAAATCTTTCTAATGTCCTAGAGAGAACAATTTCTTTGTTCTACTTCCTTTGGCATCATTGAGAAGCTATTATGTGAGAGAAAAATGATAATGAACTTAAACCAATGTCAATCATCAATACTTTCACAAAAATAGGTTTCATCAATGGTTGGACACACTCAAAACCTATTTTGGAAGAAGAAAGTAAGACAATTTTTTTGGTATATTTTTGTTTCATCATTTTATTACCCATTTTTCTCACATAGTATTTATTTATTTTTGTAGGGGTGCAAATATTTGAAGAGTTAGATTTCCAACCACTCTATCAAAGTCTTGATGGGAATCGTTACCCTATCCTTACTATTTGTATGCATTTGTTTAATTTTTTAGGGATGCAGAGCTTTGGGGAGTTAGATTCCCAACCACTCTATCAAAGTCCTGATGGGAATTGTTACCCTATCCTTACTACTCTACCCCCTTAAGTAAGAAGAGTTAAAGCTTTGGGGAATTAGACTATATAACCATTTGGATGGAAGTGTAATTATATCCTTACTACCCTCTCTTTTATTTGGGGAAGGAAGTAGATCTTTGGGGATTCGGGCTACATAACCATATGGATGGAAATGTAGTCCTATCCTTACTATTATTTTCTTTATTTTTATTATTGCTTGTGGGCTATTTATGAAACAAAGTCTTTTACTACCTTGCTCTCTTAATTGATACCATCATGACTATATGACCTCCTTTCCATGAGGTAAAAATATGTCTTCCCACACCAAATTTGACTTCTTCCCTAAACCTGATATTATGACTGAAAGGTGATGAATGATAAGATAAATAAAACATTGTATGATAGAAATCCATCATGAAATAAATGAACCATATTTTAAAGAACATTGAGTGATATTCTCTAGTTTATTTTCAAAAAATATTATTAGTCCATAATAACCTTCTTTCATTGGTCAAGTAGTGTAAATATTTTTGCCATCCATCTTATTTACTGGTACCTACACATCCAAACAAGAGGACTAATTAGACTACATTCTCTTTAATAATTACACTTATTTACTTAGTATATATATTATATTATAGAGCAAAATTTTTCTTTAGTAGATAGTGTTTTGTTGCTTAAAGTAGAGAAGATAAGTCCTTATTAATTCGTGGTTGATTGTAGTTCAAAAATGCACTGCAAATCAACCAGTTGCTTAAGATGGTTTATAAATTGTGTTTTAGATAATGGCTTTCTTTAGAGCTTAAGCTTATGTCCATTAACTATTAATTTTTAAATTGAATCATCAATAGGCTTAAGTTTAATTGTACCATTCCCAAATATTTCTTCAATCTCATAGGGTCCAAGCCATCACATCCTTAGCTTTCCCTAGCAATCTTGGAAGCGGGAATCAAATAGCAAGGCCCAATCTCCTCATTTGAAATATTCTTGGTACAATATGTTTATCATACCATTTTTATTTCATATCTACATTAGTTTTGTCCTATGTATTTATTTATTATATGTATTTATTTATTTTATTATTATTATTATTATTATTATTATTATTATATATTGCATTATTTTTTCCTAATAATATCAAGGTGTTTCCACATATAGTTCCACTCTTTCCCAGATGACCTATGTCTTTGTTCAAAAAGTACATTGATTTCTTGTTCTAGAAATAGTTTTATTAACTCTATTAATACATGTTGAATGTAACTTTCCACCATTAGCAACATTTACTTATCTTTTTTTGGTTTTTACGATTTTGTTTTCCTTTTTTTGTTTTTGTTTTTGTTTTTGAGAAGAATGTAATTTTTCAGAAATAAAATTTTCTTTCAAACAGAACAATCTTATTGTTATTAAGACTAGATCTGAAATACAATAGTCAATCTTAACACAAAAAGGGAAAGTAAAATTATTATTCTAAAACAATCTTACTGCCACTAAAACCTGGTCTAATTACAACAACCAATTTTAACATAGCAAGGAAAAGTAAAGTGTTGTTGTTACTACTTGATTTTAAGGAACACTTTAGTTTGATTTTGTCACACCTACTCCCTTGTTTTCACAAGTTAAAGAACCTAGACCTAAGTAGGTAACAACCACACAGTGCTGAAAAGTAAATTTGCTAAAAATAGAAATGCTGAAATAAAGGTTGGATTGTTGTTACTATTTGATTTTAAGGAACACTATGGTTTGATTTTCTTGCACCCACTCCCTTGTTTTCACAAGTTAAAGAACCCAAACCTAAGTAGGTAACAATCAATTCTAATGCTTGAAAGTAAATTTGCTGAAAAAAGAAATGTTGAAATAAAGGTTGGATTGTTGTTACTACTTGATTTTAAGGAACACTTTGGTTTGATTTTTTCGCACCTACTCCCTTGTTTTCACAAGTTAAAGAACCCAAATCTAAGTAGGTAACAATCAATTCCAATGCTTGAAAGTAAATTTAATAAAAACAGAAATGCTAAAATAAAATGCTAACTAGAAAAGTAGTAAATTTGAACCTAAGAAAATGGAACCTGGAAGTATTGATATGAAGACACTTATTGGAACTCCTTATGCCAACTTTGACCTGCATGCACTTGGAACTTCTTTCCAGTCACGTAGGTAAGCCTTCCTCTCACACTAAAAATATTTGATAAAAAATTACGACACTCTTCTCCCTAGCAACAATGCCAAAATATTGAGTTGTAGTCTCTCACATTTAATTTGTCAATCCAGGTTAGATTTAAAGAACATAAATCTCGTACAGATTATTCCTCAATTCTTAATTGTTAACTTTATTTCATTTTTTAGTTTCATTTACAAAAAATAAAAGTTTGTAATAATTGAAATTGAAATGAAATGATGCTTAATGCAATTATGACTTAGTCTCATGTGGATCCACATTATGATTTAATAATGCATTATCTATTTAATATATTTTATAATTTTATAATATGTAATTTTAATAAAATTTATGTTCTAAATTTATTCTATGTTCTAATTCTATCTACCGTGTTTTGGGGGGAAGAGATTTAGGGACTAACCTTTCGGAGTGGGCCCTACCTCCTCAAGGTTAGTATTAACCTCCTCCCCTTTCTCTACTCTACTTTAACTTTAGTAAGCTATTTTCATTAAATTAATCTAATGCTACTTATTTCATGGTTGCAGGAAAATAATATGGAAGTTACATAAGCAAATAAAGCATAAAATAAATACATAACACGATTACCAAATCCATTGAAGAAAATATTGCTATTTTATTGCTTGACCTCAATATTCATTCATATAATGTAGATGATAGATTATGCGGATAGAAGACTTATTCTAATGACAGAAAATTGGTATATTATTCATATTGTAAATATTTTCCAAGGTCTACATGTAATTTATAATGTCACATTGGATATTTACAATAGAAGTCTTCAACACATTTCTATTACATCTCGAACACTTGAAGATTTGAATGCTAGTATTACATAACAAAAATAATATAAAATTAAAACAACCCAAAAACTACCTTGGACTTATTACAAATGGATTTTTCCAAGTGGCATAATGCCAATCAAATGTAATAAAGACCCGAATTTAAATAATTTTCTAACAAGACAAAAAACCTTTTTATCCTCTTCCTATGAGAAGAGATAAATTAAGATTACGTTTAAATCTTGACAACTAAAAAAATAAAAAATTACATATTTAATAACAAATCATATAAAAAATGGAAAACAATAGCAAAGAAAGAACAAGAGCGAGGGCTTGATGAAGAAAAACTGCTCTGCTAGGGTTTGATGAGGAAAAATTGCTCTGCAGGGATGGTAGTAGTTTCTGGAGGTCTAAAAAATTGGAGGAATGTTGTGATGGCATTGAGCCCATCATAGAGCATGCACGATAGCGATGTTTTTTCATCTAAAAATGATTGGAAGAAATAGGATTTTCCATTGCATACCGAGAATTGCTTGTTAAAGAACAATGGATGTTTATAATTATGTGAAGCCAAACTAGTTCTAATGGTTCAACCAGACTTGGTGGTGGAAGATGTGGAGTATTTAACTAAACATGTGCTTATTGGTAAATTTATGGGCATCCAAATTTATCTTCTCTTTGTGGAGGCTTGGTTTAGGAAGACTTGGAACCTTGAAGGTGACGTGGAGGTGATGTTGAGTGTGAATAGCTATTTTATGGTGATTTTCTCTTGTCTTGCAGACCGTAACAAAGCATTTGAAGGGATCCCTATTTTTGTAACCAAGAAAGACTCTTTATTAAACCCTAGCATGTGGGTTTCAACCCATAAAAGGAGCGGCCATCATGGGTTCCAGTGTGGGTTCGATTTCGTGGCTCCCATTGGAATTATGGAGAAATGACATCTTGCATATGATTTCCCTTCTTCTTGGAAAGTCAGTTGGATCGTCACAACAGAAGATGGATAAAAAGGTAATCTCTGTTACCCGTATCTGTGTTGAAATTGATTTAAATAATAATATTCTAGATTTTTTTGAAATACAGTTTGGATCGACTACATGGGTTCAACAACTTGACTATGAAGCTCTTTTGTTTCATTGCCATATCTACCATGAATATGACCACTTGTAAATAAAATACCCTAAGTTTTTCCTGCTCGTGGCTTCAAATATTGGGCCCTCTTGGTATACATAAAATATGGATAAATGAAAATCCCCTATAAAGGAAGAGGATTAGGATAAGGAAGGCTTTATTATGGTAAAACCCCGAAACAGAGGAAGAACGACAAAAAGAGACCTTAAGGATATCCAACCAGATGCTCTACTCAATCGTTTTGAAATACTAGATGATCTTGATCAATCCATGGAGATACCTCAAATGCCGCTACCTGATGCAGATATAACAGAGCCAAGTGAGATGTCTCTTCTTGAGGTGTAACTTAAGGAATCAAATCTAGGAGGTTTAAATGAAGAATAGAGGGCTTTGGTTCTGAGTATAGGTGATATGGTTGGCTCTAGCCCTAGAAGGGAAACTATTTTGGAGAGTGGCACTGATTTAGTTATTCCCTCTCCTACTCAGGCACTAATTTTGTCATCCTTCGACTATAAAACTCCTACGGTGTTGGGACTGCAATAGAAAACAATTAAAAAAGGTGCTTTAGATAAGAATATGAAGGTGGGTCGAAAGAAAGAATAGGATAAAATTAAGTTAATGGGGGAGACTTTGGTGGAGTCAAACTTGATAAAAAAATTGGACTCCCATTTTTCTAACCCCCAAAAATAATTATCCTTTCATAGAATGTAAGGGGGTTGAACAACATCCCAAGACAAAAATATGTTCATGATTTGGTTCGTGTTCATTCTTCGGATGTGGTGTTTATTTAGGAGACTAAATTGGCTACTGATAGTATATTAAATATTGATCCTAATTTGTGGAGAAGAGGTCAATGTCAGTGTATTGGTGCATGTGGATATGCTAGTGGCGTTGCTTGTTTATGAGATTTGGTTAAGATCTCTCCTCTTACTTGGATTTCCAATAGATGGTCTATTTCGATGATCGAGCATGATAATGAATCTGGTGAAACCATCCTACTTACAAATGTGTATGCTCCTATTGATTATAATGGTAAAGTGAATTTGTGGGGGCACATTGGATTTATGAGAATTTTGGCTCCCCTATACCCATGGATTTTGGCTAGATATTTCAACTCTATCACTTGTTTGGAGGAGAAACACAGTGGGGTTGATCATCTCAAACCTTTTTCTTTTGTATTCAGTGCTCATATCCAAGCCCTAAACTTGGTTGAAATCAATCTAGATAATGGTATATTTATCTATCACAATAGAAGATGTGGTAAATATTCCATCTTAGAGAGACTAGATAGGCTTTTGATCTCTAGTTTTTGAATTAGTAATAACAAAAGTGCTAGTTCTATGATTTCGAAGGGTAGGGGATCTGATCATTGGCCTATCAAAATCTCTGCTCTGGAGTTAGGGCTAAAGAAAAATCCTTCTTTTAAGTTTTAACTTATGTGGCTTCGAGATCCTAAGCTTCATGATTTCATGTGAGGCTGGTGGATCAATGGCAAAACTCCTCATGGCACCGCTATGTATTCCTTTATGAAGCGACTACAATTTGTTAAGCATAAATTGAAGATATGGAATAGACTAAATTTTGGGAACCTTTCCTTGTCTAAGTTGGCGGATCTTAGGATGGTGGAAGAAGATTCAAGGAATATTAGAGATCAGGGATTCACGGAGGAGCTTCTCATTGAGGAATCTGAAGCTATGAAAGACCTTACTGAATGGAAACTGAGGGAAGAATTTTTTTGGAAACAAAAAGCTTAAGTAGATTGGCTTGAGAAAGGGGATATGAACATGGCCTTGTTTTATAACTCAGTTAAGGCTTACCGTAATGGTAACCTAATTACCTCTCTTGTGAATTCTTAGAGTACCCTGCTCTCTTCTTTCAAGGATATTTCAAAAGAGACTTGGAGGTATTTTTCCTTTCTCTTCAAGGAGGACTCCCTCTCATGATGATGAGGATGAAAATCCTATTCTAAATTGTATTCCCTTGATTATTTCTAGAGATATGAATGAACACTTGATGGGTCCAATTTACCTTGAGGAATTAGAAAATGTTGCATTCAAGATGAAAAAAGGGAAAGCCCCAGGATCGGATGGATTATCGATTGAATTTTATTATGAGTTCTAGGAGTTAATAAAATTTGATCTTTTGGAGGTGGTCCATGAGTCTCAAAAGAAAAAATAGATGCTAAGGGCCCTAAATGCTACCTTTGTGGTGCTTATTCCAAAAAAGAGAGAGCAAATTCCTAGGATATGTTCAGGCCTATCGCTATCTACAATGTTGTGTATAATATCATCACAAAAATTATTGCTGAGAGGCTGAAGATATGGTTGAGCAAAATCATCTCTGAGGAGCAAGGTGGGTTTGTTGCTGGCTGAAAAATCCTGGATGGGTTTGTTATTGCTATAGAAGCTATTCACTCGATGGAAACTTCTAAGGAGAAAACTATGTTCATTAAGTTGGACATGGCCAAAGCCTATAACCGGGTCAGATAGTCCTTTCTTCAAAAATTTCTTGCTACTTTTTGCTTTGACGAGGAATGGATTAGATGGGTTATGAGCTGTGTTTCTTCTTCCTCATTCTTCATTCTTGTTAATAATGAGTTGTTGGAGCTATTTGAGGCCTTAAGGAGTTTGAGGCAAGGATATCCTTTATCTCCTTATTTTTTTATCATTATGGCAGAAGGGTTAGGAAGATTTCTCAAGTCTTAGGTTAGCTAGGGTCTTATTTAGGGCTAGAAGTGGGATAGTAGTTTACTGCCTCTTTCCTACCTTCAATTTGTTGGTGATATTGCTTTTCTAGGAGTTGCCACTTTAGGGAAGCTGACAATATTAGATGATCTCTTGACATATATCTTGGTGCTTCTATATAGTTGATTAATGAGGACAAGTATTCTATTTTCTTCTTCAATACCCCTTATCTTATTCAAGCCATGATTGCTCGCATTTTAAGATTCTAGGTCGGGACTCCCCCCTTCATTTATCTTGGTATTCTGATTTCATCTCATCCTCTGCCTAGATATTCTTCATAGTCTATGCTTGATAATTTTATAAGGAAGGTAAAACACTAGACTATCAGATGGCTATCCTCTATAGGTAGAGTGTTGCTTTTAAAATTTGTTGTTCAAGCTTTACCCATTTATAGGTGTTTTGTGCAAACAACTCCCTCTCATTTCATAAAGGACATGGATGCTTTGTCAAGATAATTTTTATGGTCTAGAAAACTTGATCAATATAAATAGAGTTTGGTTAGGTGGGATTCTATTTGTAGGTCTGTTCAATAGGGAGGCCTTAGGTTGAGATAGGAAACTCTTTCGAGGCAGACTTTGGTTGTGAAACTTTATTGGAGATGGTGTACCTCTCAAGATCATATTTGGGCTAAAATATTATCTTGTAAATACTTGAGAGGTATTTCTGAGGCTAAGATCCCTAGAGTCATCTTGATTGGTAAAGGTTAATTTATCTGGGACACTTTGAAAAAAGAAACTAATTTAATTAAGCAGGGTTTATTTTGGATTTACAATCGAGGATCATATGCTCTTTTCTAGGAGGTTTCTTGGAATGGCCACCCTCTTATCTTGAATCAATATCCCAAGTTACATTCCCTAAGTGTTTATTTCTTGGAAGTGGGCTGGTCTCATGTGGAGGACTTTAAAAAAATCTAATATTTTAGAAAATATTGAGATGTATAGGTGGAAATATTTGCATGAATGACCCTAGGGGGGATTGGCTAAGGACAGAGATGTGCTTGCTCTTATTCTTGTAGGGAGTCCCTATGCTTCATTGAGGGGTAAAGACATTCTGGCTTGGAACCCTGATCCCAAGGGAACCTACTCTATAGCCTATGGTTATCAAGTTCTTGATAAGTGAAATTTTGGGAGTCTCCCTATCACATGGTGGAAAAAGGTGCAGAATAGATATTATTGGCCAAAATATAACTTCTTTCTCTAGCTGGTAGCTTTTAATAAATACCTAACTTGGGATAACATGAGGAAGAGGGGATTTTAGGGTCCCTCTTTTTGTGTCCTTTGCAATAAGAATGAGGATGAATCTTCTCATTTATTTTTTCAATTATCCCTTGCCATACATTTGGCACTATTGGTGGAGTGTCTAGAACCATCCTTGTTTTCATGTGCTCTCTCTAGTGGAGTTTTAGAGTAGTCTAGGCATTCCTCCAACCAAGGCCCCCTTCCTCTAGGTGGCTTGGAATTTGGGCCCTTCTTGCATCATCTGGAAGATTTGGCTCAAACAAAACCATCGCATCTTTCAAGGTAGTCATTTGGTTGTTCAAAATATTTGGCAAAGGATCCTGTGTATGGTTTAGGAAACTATCCATAGAAAATGTGATGTGGACCCTCTTTTGGACTCTATGGAGGAGAAGGTACGATAGGCCCTTGGTCTCTTTGGGGTTGGTGCAAACTCTTCTAGCCCTAGCAAGGTTCCTCAACTCAACAAGAAGGTTAGGAGAGATGGTAGGTGGAGGCCACCCCCTAGAGGAGTTTTAAAAATTAATATTGATGGGTCATCCAGGGGTAATCTTGGACATGCTAGAATTTGTGGTGTTGGGAGAGATTATGCTAGCGTGGTAAGTTTTTTCTTTTCCATTTATAAAGGTGTTCACTCCAACAATTTTATGGAATTTCTTGTAACTCTCAAGGCCTTGCAGAGAGGGTTTTCTCTTGGCTGTCATAGGGTTATCTACGAGTTCGAATCTCAAATTTTGGTTAATATTTTAAATAGAAAAAGGGTGGAGGATGTTAATTGGCAGTTGGACTCTATGGCCTTTTAGATTCTCAGAATGAGTAAAGAGTTTGAATTTATATCCTTTGTGCACATTCCAAGGGAATGGAATGGGGTTGTTGATTACCTGGCCAAAAGGGCTTCTGAGTTGTTGGATCCTTGGATTATCGATAATTGGGAGAGTATCTTGTCTGGGGACTCTCAACACCTCTAGGAGTTGATCCACAAGGATGTTCATACTTAATATGGTTTTTTCTTGTTGTCTTCTTTGGGTTTCAACCTTGTATGGTGGTTTTAGTCTTTTTTGTTGCTTATTTGAGTCCTGGTTGGAAGCTCAATTGTACTCTATAATCCAAAATTTTTATCAATAAATTTTTACCCCTTTATTTTAAAAAAATAAATCATATAACAAATATTTATATCATATACCAAGTATTAACGCCATCATGACAATCAATCATGCTGACTGTGTAACCCATGTGGTGCTGGCTGAACTTGTCAACATACGTGAAACTCCAATGCGTCAAATGGGTTTACGCGATCAACCACTTTTTGTAGACATTTTCCATAGGTGCTTTCCATAGCACCTTTACATAACCCATAATTTTCACAAGTTGGTTCATCTGTATTCAGCCTGTGTTTTGTTGTAACGCTACCTGTATAATACCGACAATGTCCATATGTTGAAAATAAAAAAATATTGTATAATTTTGCATAAAATAATAGGTATATGTCACTTAATATTTTATAAAGTAGATCCATCGCATATCATCTAAATAATGTATAATAGTCATCAAAACACATCCATATTTGTCAGATTTGCATATAAAAACCAGAATAAAAACTACATAATACAATAACAATTCCACACTCATCAATCTATATCATAGCAAGCTAAGTCCTCTAGGAAAATCTAACAAAAGTTCCTCTCAGCAAGTCAAAAGCTAACCAAAGTCCCCTAGGAAAGTCATAAGGTAACTAAAATCCCTTTGGAAAAATATCTATGTATATAGTGTATATATTTGTAATTTTTTTTTGCATTAAAGTTGTTCCTTCTTTGACACATCTCATAACTATCATCTCTCATTTATCATCATACATCCTTTCATCCTTAATCAATCAATTAATAAAAAATTTAACTACATTTAAATTCCATCCTAATCTATGTAACACTAAAATATCATTGAAATCATCATCATATAGTATATAAAATCCACCTAATCATCATTAAATAAGTAATCAACATCACATAAAAGCAATTAAATCATAAGAATATCATCATAAATCATCACATAACAACAAAGCTAACTACAAATAGCCAATATGCATAACATCATCAATGTCATATACACAATGTTATGGTACAATGTTATAAATCATAAACATGTCAATATTACTATAATCATGTACATCAATCCTTTCTAAAGCTGAGATAGACAACTCAAACTCACCTCTGGCTAGTTTTGAGAGCCCATGTTTGGTGCTCCTCTTCCTCTTGTTGTAGGTGGCAACATCCTCACTGACCACTATGAAAAGCATGTCATAAACCTAGAGTAGTTCTACAATTGTGATCCCATAGGTGATGGAAGATGTTGATCAATAGGTACAATTGTATGGTATATGGATTTGTAGTGCACTACCCTCTTTGCCTTTGTTGTAGATATCGCTTGTATCTTGTAGATCCTATGCTTGGCCTAGCTAGCCTAATAACATCTAGAGCACTTGATTCCCTCCATTTTCTTCTGATGTTGTAGATATTATAGCTACTTTGTATTGCTCTATAGTTAGACACTTAATTATATGGTGTATTCCTATGACCTGTCTTTCTAGCTAGTCCTGTTGAGCAAGGTGCAGCAAACAGTATTGTCATTGTTGTCAACACAGTCAGACAGATCTGTTGATGCAGTGGACAGGAAGTTCAAAAGCTAGTCAGATGCAGAAAACAAGAGTTCAAAGGTTACTCAGAGTATGTACAGTGATTCTCCAAGAAGACCGAAGTGGACCACTTGCAAAAGGTCAAAGAAAAAGACAAGTAAGAAAAGTGTCGCGATATCGCGACATATACAGCAGGCAAGAAAAACTGTCGCGATTTCGCGACATGTTAGAAGAGAGAGAAGAAGAAAGAAAAACTGTCACGATTTCGTGACATGTTGGAAGAGAGAGAAGAAGAAAGAAAAACTGTCATGATTTCGTGACATGTTGGAAGAGAGAGAAGAAGAAAGAAAAACTATCACGATTTCGCGACATGTTGGAAGAGAGAGAAGAAGAAAGAAAAAGTGTCGCGATTTCGCGACATGTTGGAAGAGAGAGAAGAAGAAAGAAAAACTGTCATGATTTCGTGACATGTTGAAAGAAAAAGAGGCAAGTAGAAAAAGTGTCACGATTTCGCGACATATTGCAAGAGAGGTTGTACGAGAGAAAAAGTGTCACGATTTCACGACATATTGCAGGAGAGAGAGTCCGAACGAAAAAGTGTCACGATTTCATGACATGTTGCAGGAGAGAGAGTCCGAAAGAAAAAGTGTCACGATTTCATGACATATTGCAGGAGAGAGAGTCCGAAAGAAAAAGTGTCACGATTTCGCGACATGTTGCAGGAGAGAGAGTCTGAGAGAAAAAGTGTCACGATTTCGTGACATGTTGCAGGAGAGAGAGTCCGAGAGAAAAAGTGTCGCGATATCGCAACATGTCAGGTTTTCGTGACCCGAAGGCAAGAAAAAGTGCTAAGGAGAAAAAGTGTCGTGATATCGCGACATGTCACATTTTCGTGACCCAAAGGCAAGTTAAAGCGCTAAGGAGAAAAAGTGTCACGATATCATGACATGTCGCATTTTCATGACCCAAAGGCAAGTTAAAGCGCTAAGGAGAAAAAGTGTCACGATATCGCGACATGTTATGTTTCGTGGGCCAAAGCTAAGAGAAAGAGTACAGAAGAAAAAGTGTAGCGATATCGCTACATGTGTATTTTCATGGGCCAAAGCTAAGAGAAAGCATATGGAAGAAAAAGTGTAGCGATATCGCTACATGTTGTATTCTCACGGGCCAAAGTTAAGAGAAAGCGTACGGAGGAAAAAGTGTAGCGATATCGCTACATGTTGTATTCTCGCGGGCCAAAGCTAAGAGAAAGCGTACGGAGGCGAAAGTGTCACGATATCGCGACATGTTGTTTTTGCGGCAACAACAATAGAAGAGTTACAGGGGCAGTTGAAGCCGACGAAGACCGATGTTAGCCGATGAAGATTAGGGTTTATAGTCGACGAAGATTAGGGTTTGCAGATGACTATGATTAGGGTTACAATCGACTAAGATTAGAGTTTTTCATCATGAAAATGTTGTTATAAAAGCATGGTTGTTTGGAGAATTGAGTGTTCGTTGAGATCATTGAATTATCATCGAATGCATGTCAAAGTGTGAAATGTGGCCGTAAGAGCACAAAAAGTGCAAAAGCGACGAGATGATGGTGAAGTGTGCACAGTGAGCAAAGAAGTCATGTCAAATTATCCTAAGTGCGTCTGTGAGTGCACAGAGAGAGCAGAGTGCGCAAAAGGGAGAAGACGATCATGAGGTTTGATCGTAGTGAAGTAGAGTGTGCGAAGTTCGGTCATAGTGCATAGAGAGGGAGAAGACGATCATGCAGTTTGACTATGACGAAGCAGAGTGTGCGAAGTGAGTGCGCAGAGCGAGCAGAGTGCGTAAAGAATGCAAAGGTGAAGTAGACCAGTCAGGGTCTTGTAAAAGCGAAGGTATCTTACTGTTAAACCCAAAGATTCAATTTGAAGTCCAGGTTGGTGCTTGGCATTAGGGGTTGGTGCTCCTTCCAGTTGGTGTTTGGTAAATCAGGGGTTGGTGCTCCTTTCGTTGGTGCGGATAAATCAGGGGTTGGTGCTCCTTCCAGTTGGTGCTGGTAAATTAATTGTAAAGTTGGTGCTTTGCAAAGGCTGGATTTGGATGGTAGTCCAAGCAGTCATTTTTGAGGAGTAGCCACATTGGTGAACCTCGTTAAATCTTGTGTTGTGTGATGTTCTCTTGTGATACTTGCTTTATCTATTTTTAAGGTTTCATTATTTCAGTTTTAAGAGCTATGAATTTAAGTTTAAAAGTCTACACTGATTCACCCCCCCTCTCAATGCCATTGTAAGACTAACAATTGGTATCAGAGCCAAGTTCCCTTCTAAGGCTAAATCAGTCAGGGTTGATCTTGGATTAGTACGCAATGGGTAAGAAGAATAGATCCTCCTCCAAAAGGGCATCTCAGTCAGTTTTAGTTCCTGTGGAAGAGAAAATTGATCCAAAAAATGGTGAAGGCTTCTCATCAAACAAAGCACCATTGTTTGACGGATCTAATTACGTGTTCTAGAAAATCAGGATGCAAACATATCTCTATGCTTTGGGATACGGTGTCTGGGATTCAGTAGTCAGTGAATACACAATACCCATCACTCCTCCAACCGATGCTGTCGATAAGAATCTGTTTGAGAATGACTCAAAAGCAAAGAATGCTATCAGGTGCGGATTAGCAGACAGTGAATTGGTAAAGATCATGAGTTGTAAAACGACAAAAGAAATGTGGGACAAACTAAGGAGTATTCATGAAGGTGACGATGAGAACATAGAGGATGATTCTAAAAAGGAA
This sequence comes from Wollemia nobilis, assembly GCA_028583015.1. NCBI lineage: Eukaryota > Viridiplantae > Streptophyta > Pinopsida > Araucariales > Araucariaceae > Wollemia > Wollemia nobilis. The sequence continues at coordinate 26,690,409 of JAQPPZ010000856.1, read as the reverse complement.
ATAGGTGAAGGTCTTTTCATGACACTCGAAGAAGAAACAGAAAAAGAACAGGAATGTGATGAAGAAGAAATTGATGCAGAAATAAATTTGAAAGAGGAACTAATTGCAGCTCTGGATGAATTGAAGATAGAAAGAAAAAGGAATAAGGAGATCTCAAGAAATCTTGAGGATGCAAATGAAATAATAACCAGTTTGAAAATACAGGTAGAAGAATTCAAAAGGATTGAAGAAACTCTCAGGTCACAGATAAGTGAGAAAGTGATTGGTTGTTGCAAACAAGAGGAAGAGATTGTTTTATTGAAGAAACAACTAGAAGAGGCCAATACAAATCTCAAATTCGAGAAGAGCACAAAGTTGCTAGATAAAATGATAAGCCAACAAAGAAGCTCCATGGATAAGCGTGGTCTTGGATATGAAGTTGAACAACCTTCATCTTCCAACTCTGCGAGAAGAAGAAGTTCACTGTTGAAGGATCGAAGCAAGAAAAGTTTGAAGTTGAATCTTCAAAAGGAAGAACATATCAAAGGAGATCTACAGACAAAGCAACCACAACAAAAGAGGTTCTATCACTCTCACTCTATTCATAATAATACTTTTTATGGCTATTGTTTCGGATGCAACCGAGTATGGTCACAAGGCAATTTATTGTGGATTGAATGATAAATCAAAGAGTTATCTTGGTAGAAATACATCTGCATTTCCGAGTGAACACTATGTACAATGTTTTCAATGTAATGGTCATGGGCACATAGCAAGGTTTTGTCCAAGCACTTTTGTATCTAATCTAAGGCAAAATAGTAGATTTCATCAGATGCAAAGAACGCAACACAGAAAGGGAATAAATCATGTACATAAAAGAAAGGAAAATAATCATTCATCAAGGATGCACAAGAGACAACCACACAAGAGAAATGTTCGAGTTCACGAAAAGGTGCAAAATAGGGATGTAGTTGAAAAATCCAAGCCCGAGTTCAAGAAAGTTTGGAGAAGGATAGAAGAAAGGAAATCGTGTCTCCTTGGATTGAAGGAGACTACTCCGCTATTGCACTAAGCAACTCTAGGTAGCACATCCTCAGGGGGAGCAATCTTGAAGTTTCATTTTAATGCTCCTATGTATTTGTTTGATTACTTGAGGATGAAAGGCAAGAAGTCAGGGAAGTTGTCGTATAGTTGTCGAAGTGTGTTTTTAGTTCATGTAGTTGTTTGTGGAAGTGTCGTGAAGGGTGGTGATTAAATTGAGAGTTGTCATTATTGGTAGTATTGCTATATGTCATTGTTGTACTGATGATGGTTCTTACTACCACTGTCCAAAGTTAAGGATTACAACAGGTCAGATAATTTGGTTAGTGAAAGAATGTTGCCTTAGCCGCATATATGTGTTGTGATAAAAGCAGTGTGCATTGGAACTACACATTGACGTAAAGATTGTTAGATCTTTATGACGCTGTGGTGAAAAATATTGAAGTCTGATCTTTGACTCATGTTTAGCTCATCAAGATGAGCAACATTGCTTTGTGAATCATACCTATCCGAGGTCCAGAAGTATGAGTTTGAGTAAGGTGCACTAGTTGGCTATGAAGTGTTTGACAAAATGTTGTCTCCTGATTCGAACAGTTGAAAGTAAGGTGTGACCAGCGGTGACTGTAGAAAACATAGACCAAGTTGAAAATGTAAAAAGGGATTTGGTTGTGTTATGGTACAGTGTTTGATGCTTGCACAGAGTTGGCGGTAAAATTGTAGTGTTGATATAGTGTTGGACAAAAGTCGGTACAAGTGTGAGTCACTTGTCAATTTTGTTGACAGATGTGAAATCAGCATTTTTGATTGGAAGCTTACTATGCCTGATGACTATCAGACCAGATATTTTGTAGGCAGTATGCATGGTAGCATGATTTCAGGCTAATCCCAAGGAGACTCATGTGACAACATTATGGTGGTTGATTTCTGAAATATCATTGAAGGGAAAATGATTGTTTGTGGTTTCCTTTTTCGAAAGTAGTTGGTTGAATGCATCAAGGTTTTCTGAATTGAGAATTGTGTTTAAACCTTGTGTTATAAGCATAGTGGTTTTAAGCCCATTGGTTGTGAAAGAACTTGAGTTAGAAAAGAACATGAGTATCATTGTTATGTGATATTTGTGGTTGAGCATTGTTGGAATTATTTGAGTTGGTTGATACATACTTGGACTAGGGTTGTGTGAGAGAGAGATGTCCCTTGTGATGTTTGGTTGAGTTGATTTGATTGAGCCTAGTCAAGTTATGTGTGAAGTGATTTTTTGAAGTGAATTTGATTTGAGATCGCCATTCATTATTGAGTTCATTTTGAGTACTACTTGAGCATGATTGGTTGAGCCTTTGAGAAGACCCTTGGGAAATATTTAAGGACAATGCTGGGACAGATTTCTAAGCAGATTTGGGCAAGTTCTTGGTGAGATTGCTAGAGAAGATTCAGACAAGTTCTGAGTGAGCTTGGTGGAGCAGACTTGGATAGAGTACAGAGGACAGAGTCTAAATGGATAGAAATCTAGCAGCCAACACAGTTGAAGATAGATCTGAGTGAGGATTCTTCAAGTGAAGAAGAGGTCCACCAGTCAGTGCAGTAGAGAGATAGAGTCTTCTATAATATCACAAGGGTACTATGGAGTATGGGTTATGGTATCCTAAAGATGCAGATTGGGCAGGATGTGTAGATGATAGGAAGATTACCAGTGGAGGTGCATTCTATCTTGGAGACAGTTTGGTCACGTAGAATAGTAAGAAACAAGAGTCAGTTTTCTTATCCACAGCAGAGGCAGAATATATTGCAGCGGCAGCATGTTGTACGTAGGAGAAAGTTGCAGAAAGTGAGGTTAAGTTGGATTTTCATTCCAACAACAGATTGTGGAGTGGTCACATTTCCCAAGAATTGACTAGCTACAGGGATCACATTCTCAGGGGGAGCATTTAAGTATTTGTTTATCTTTTTGCTCATGTTCATGATTTTTGCTAAATGTAATAAATTTTGGTTGAGAATGTTGTGCATGGACTCAGGGGGAGTCTGCAGTAGCCCTTTGGTATTATTGTCAAAGGGGGAGAAGAATTATAGGAAAATTGCACATGTGTTGCCAACAATTCCAAAGGGGGAGATTGTTGAGCAAGGTGCAGCAAACAATATTGTCATTGTTGTCAACACAGTCAGACAGATCTATTGATGCAGTGGACAGGAAGTTCAAAAGCTAGTCAGATGCAGAAAACAAGAGTTCAAAGGTTACTCAGAGTATGTACAGTGATTCTCCAAGAAGACCGAAGTGGACCACTTGCAAAAGGTCAAAGAAAAAGACAAGTAAGAAAAGTGTCACGATATCGCGACATATACAGCAGGCAAGAAAAACTGTCACGATTTCACGACATGTTAGAAGAGAGAGAAGAAGAAAGAAAAACTGTCATGATTTCGTGACATGTTGGAAGAGAGAGAAGAAGAAAGAAAAACTATCGCGATTTCGCGACATGTTGGAAGAGAGAGAAGAAGAAAGAAAAACTGTCACGATTTCGCGACATGTTGGAAGAGAGAGAAGAAGAAAGAAAAACTATCATGATTTCACGACATGTTGGAAGAGAGAGAAGAAGAAAGAAAAACTGTCACGATTTCGTGACATGTTGGAAGAGAGAAGAAGAAAGAAAAAGTGTCGCGATTTCGCGACATATTGAAAGAAAAAGAGGCAAGTAGAAAAAGTGTCGCGATTTCACGACATATTGCAAGGAAGGTTGTACGGACGAAAAAGTGTCACGATTTCGTGACATATTGCAAGGAAGGTTGTACGGACGAAAAAGTGTCACGATTTCATGACATATTGCAGGAGAGAGAGTTCGAGAGAAAAAGTGTCACGATTTCACGACATGTTGCAGGAGAGAGAGTCCGAGAGAAAAAGTGTCATGATTTCGCGACATGTTGCAGGAGAGAGAGTCCGAAAGAAAAAGTGTCACGATTTCATGACATAATGTAGGAGAGAGAGTTCGAAAGAAAAAGTGTCATGATTTCGTGACATGTTGTAGGAGAGAGAGTCTGAGAGAAAAAGTGTCACGATTTTGTGACATGTTGCAGGAGAGAGAGTCCAAGAGAAAAAGTGTCGCGATATCATGACATGTCAAGTTTTCGTGACCCGAAGGCAAGAAAAAGCGCTAAGGAGAAAAAGTGTCACGATATCGTGACATGTCGCATTTTCGTGACCCAAAGGCAAGTAAAAGCGCTAAGGAGAAAAAGTGTCACGATATCGCGACATGTCACATTTTCGTGACCCAAAGGCAAGTTAAAGCGCTAAGGAGAAAAAGTGTCGTGATATCGCGACATGTTATGTTTGCGGGCCAAAGCTAAGAGAAAGCGTACGGAAGAAAAAGTGTCGCGATATCGCGACATGTATTTTCGTGGGCCAAAGCTAAGAGAAAGCATACGGAAGAAAAAGTGTAGCGATATCGCTACATGTATTCTCGCGGGCCAAAGTTAAGAGAAAGCGTATGGAGGAAAAAGTGTAGCGATATCGCTACATGTTGTATTCTCACGGGCCAAAGCTAAGAGAAAGCATATGGAGGCGAAAGTGTCACGATATCGCGACATGTTGTTTTACGACAACAACAACAGAAGAGTTATAGGGGCAGTTGAAGCCAATGAAGACCGATGTTAGCTAACGAAGATTAGGGTTGCCGACGAAGATTAGGGTTTGCAGCCGACTATGATTAGGGTTATAGCCGACTAAGATTAGAGTTTTTCATCATGAAAATTTTGTTATAAAAGCATGGCTATGTGGAGAATTGTGGTGTTCATTGAGATCATGTCGAATTCATGTCGAAGTGTGAAATGTGGCCGTAAGAGCGCAGAAAGCGTAGAAGCGACGAGATGATGGCGAAGTGCGCAAAGTGAGCAAAGAAGTCATGTCAAATTATCCTAAGTGTGTCTGTGAGTGCGTAGAGAGAGCAGAGTGCGCAAAAGGGAGAAGACGATCATGAGGTTTGATCGTAGCGAAGCAGAGTGTGCGAAGTTCGATCATAGTGCGTAGAGAGGGAGAAGACGATCGTGAAGTTTGACTGTGATGAAGTAGAGTGTGCGAAGTGAGTGCACAGAGCGAGCAGAGTGCACAGAGAATGCAAAGGTGAAGTAGACCAGTCAGGGTCTTGTAAAAGCGAAGGTATCTTACTGTTAAACCCAAAGATTCAATTTGAAGTCCAGGTTGGTGCTTGGCATTAGGGGTTGGTGCTCCTTCCAGTTGGTGCTGGTAAATCAGGGGTTGGTGCTCCTTTCTATTGGTGCAGATAAATCATGGGTTGGTGCTCCTTCCAGTTGGTGCTGGTAAATTAATTGTAAAATTGGTGCTTTGCAAAGGCTGGATTTGGATGGTAGTCCAAGCAGTCCTTTTGAGGAGTAGCCACATTGGTGAACCTCGTTAAATCTTGTGTTGTGTGATGTTCTCTTGTGATACTTGCTTTATCTATTTTTAAGGTTTCATTATTTTAGTTTTAAGAGCTGTGAATTTAAGTTTAAAAGTCTACACTGATTCACCCCCCCTCTCAGTGCCATTGTAAGACTAACAAGTCCCTCTCTGTTGTCTCACTACCTATAAGGATGACAAAATATCTCCTCCGTTGGATAGATCCCTTACCCTTCCTTACCTCGACATGGATACAATATATGTACAATAAAATAGGAGAATAAATTACAGTATTATATGTGAACACCTATGATTTACTTTATCTCAGGTTAAATTTATTTGTTTGCTTTTATGATAAAATAATAAAATCAAAATAACCAATAAAACACATTAATCAACAATAATGACCATGAAACAAAATATAAATTTTGAAATGAGACAAGGGAATATTGCTATAAATAAAAGGTACTATAAAAAGGTCTGATATACCAATATTTTTACACTCTGGTTAGCTACTTGTCATTGCTTAGTCTTTTGTAATACTAAACATCACTTGTAGAGAAAACATTATGAGGAAAACTACAAAAGACAACATAAGGTGTTAGCATTTATGGGGATTGCTATAATTAGGAGGAGTTATGTGTATCCTTGACCCTATAGTCAGTCCCTAGTTCCTTTTATGTTATTTATGAAAATAAAAAATGCATATTGTAATCAAAATGAGATAACAACAATAGAATGTTAATAAAACTAATGTGCAATAACAATAGAGAATACATAGGTAACAAATGAGAGAATATTTTAGAATTCATTAGTCGTTAGAAAGTATCACTAACAAGAATGTGGTAGAGTCTTGTTAGTAGGAGTATTAGTCTACTGACTAACCTTTTAATGGTTAATTGATTTCTAGTTAGCAAATTTTGATTAACTTGTTAAATTATTAAACCACCATTTTCTTAGGAGGGTTATTTATAGGAAGAATTTTAAAATTTGTTTTTTTTCTAAATTGTTGTAGGGGATGTGACATCGATCTAAATTTTTGTTTACATCAAATCATAGTTATTATTTTATGGTATCTACATGTGATAACTATTATGAGTACCTTATAATGATTGGGTATGGTCGATTATGATAGGCTTGCTTAACCAATCATGGTCAATTGCTAAAATAGGTTGGTCATTATAAGACTCAAGAAGAGGTTTTAGGATTTTTTCCTTATCTACTTAATACATGAAGATATTTATGATACTCTCATATAGGTTACCTTCAATAGAATAATAGGGCACACTTATTATTGGCTACAATATAGCATACCAACTTTATAAATGTATTCAACCTTTGATAGTACTATATTTATCATGATTCCTTGTTATTTTAACACACTATAAGTCCTAGGGATATGTGATATAGAGGGATATTGTGTGCACTATAGGATATTTATTGGCTAATATTTCGATGCATCATAAAAGTACCCAAACTAAGGATTCATGCCATGATAATGAATCTACAATTGTAAGGCATCATTTAGTAGTGTGAAAGCAGATCCATACTGAAAGAGGTAAATCCACACCTTAGTAACCATTCCATGATATAAAATCTAGTCCATAGGATGGAATCCTATTATAGAGAATGAAAATAGTTAGGTAGTGTGGTTGAATAGGGTAGTGCAAATAAATAGAGTGTGTGTCTAAAGGATCGTGGATGCTAATGCTTACAATATTAATAATGTATAGAATGGTGTATTTTATTTGAGTGTTAAGGCATAGATCAAGTGATTGAAGGTACATGAAATTGGGTATCCACACTACCAACATTGCTTAAAGAATCTCCACTTGTCTTGCTAGTGCACCCCTCTTTACCTCAATGGCCGCTTGAGGTGATCTGCTCAATATTACCTAGCTAGCTATGTTCCCAAGTAGCGGTAGTGCCAACAGTGTTGGAACTATTATTGGTGATACCATTGTCTCTACCTATCTCTACCTCTCCCTCCATATACATGCCTCTATACAATGGTGCATCCATGATGGCATTGCCTATCTTAACTTTTGAGACCACACCCTTGGAACTATAACCCTCCTAGGCTAGAACCACTAGTACCACTAAGTTTATCCTACTATAACTCCAAGGTCATTCCTTATAGGGTATAGAATATTAAGGGTCATTAAGGGTGCTCTCCATAAATATGTCTAAATATGATTCCCTACCAAAAATTACATCCCACATAAACCACTTGTACCTGATTGACCTTTTTAGTACCCCTTATTACATGCTAAATTGATAGACTACTTGGTCAAAGCAATGGAGCTATCACTCCCCCTATGGTCCCACTAGCCATATAAGCTACCTCATGTAAGCCATATGGTAAGCATCCTACTTCTAGTGAGGATGATGCCTATATGGCTATCAGATAATCTGCCTTGCCTACAGATCATTGATCACCCATCATCATTGATAGTTCTCCTCTTTGTGGTCTCCCATGTTCCACCTCAAAGTGGTGACTGCATCTATATGTTATTCGTACCTCTAGGTGTACCACTTGCCCTTGAATTCCTAATAGTCTCATCATGGAAATATGCTCCTAGACCCATAACTAGAGTAGCATACAATAGACCAAACTCCTACCTCCTTGGTAGAAAATCTAGTGCAATATTTGGTATAACTAGGGTAGTACCATCTCTCCCCATGTAAATACTACCTATCTATATTACATCAATATAATTTCCTCTAATCATCCCTAATGGATAACCCTCTTGATCATATCACTAAGAAATACTCTTGACACTAGGGTGCGTAAGAGAGTTGTATATCTATCCACTTGGCCCCTTGCATATGTGGCATTGATGTCAATGCTAGATATTATTAAAGAGAAATTCAAGTCCTATGTCATCATCTCTAGGGTCTTCCCTTGGTATTGCCCTATCCTAACCTCAATGCCTTTATGGGTACCCTAAGGATTCTCCAAATATCCTCTAGGGTCATTTTCATCTCCCCTATCATGAACTAGAAGGTATTTGTCTCCGAATACCATCAATCAACTAATGCTATCAATATGCCCCAATTGAGCTATATCTTGAACATTAGGGCTATGTGGTATAGCCCTAAAACCATGAGTTGTTCATATTCATTCATATCATGTAACCCTTAGATGGTATAAAGAGCATGTGATCACCACTCTCTACACTCGAGCATCATCTATCATATTTGCATCCACATCATCCCAACCAGTATGTTACTCTAACAAGCATTAAATTTTTCTCATGTATGAAAGTGAAAAATCCCTAGCCTATATAGACCTAGGATGAGAGTGTCATTATAGTGTAAAAGAATCAATAGGTGAAAGTGCTTCAATGCATGAAAGCTTCATTGAGGTATTATAACACCATTGTTTTATGATAGCATTTTCGAGCATGAAAGCACCACCAATGAGCAATAGTACCACAAGATAGCACCATTGGCATGCAAAAACATCATTGCTTCCTTAAAATGCATTTTATGAGGTGAAAATCAAGACCAAAGATAGGTTTCCATGGATTACCAATGCTAATATTCCCCTACCTATGGTTGGTGCTTGTACCACATCCATCTAATGTGTTGGTCTTGCCTAGTGTACCATCAAAATTTATGTCCAAAATAAGGCTCCAAAGCTCTATTATCATTCTCTCATACAGTGAAAATAAATTAATTTTTATCCCCATCCTTTAACTTCGACCTCATAGGCTATTTTTTATTGCTTGTCCTTAATTTCTCATCCCTACACTAGTGTGGATCATAATCAAGTTGATTCCTTGGTTCAACTTGATTTTCCCTCTAAAACTTGAGGAGGTACATCGGGGCATGATAACATTAATGCTACTCAAAATATAATTTTTAACACCGCTTCTAAGAAAACAATCATAGTGTCAATCATCCAACATCATTGACCATTATCAATAGAAAATCTTCATCTTTAAATTAGGACATCTATGTCAGTTTTTGTTGCATTTATTATATAATAAATACATCAAAAAGGGGTAAATGTAGACACACAAACTTGTATGCAGGATTAATATTCAAAATTTCCAATCCTTTCATCAATTATTCAAATTGAATAAACCCTCCTTATGCCTAAATTTAGAGCATTTATTTCTCCAAAAGTGATAGTGTTAGGGCACAAATGATAGCACCAACGATGCTATCACAACTTGGCTATGCTTTTACAAAATATTTTAATTTTAGATTTTTCCCACTATTTTTTTACCTTTAATGGTCATGAGGCAAAAGTACCACCATGAAAGAATAATTAGTGTTGTTTCCTTCCAATTCTTTTGATTATCACACATCAAAATCAAGAAGTTTGAATTTCTTGTCTCTTACAAGCCACCCACTATAAATGAATCAAATCCCAAAAAATGGATCCATAGCTTTTATAAGAAATTCCAAGTCTAATAATATTTTCATTCTTATGTTCTTCCATTAATGGCTTCTTGATACCTTTTCAAATTATTACCTTTTCTAATCTTGTCATTTCTAATGTGAATATTTTATGCTATGTAGAAGAGACAAAGGAACCTCTACTAGCTTACACAAAATATTAGATTGAACACAAAATAAGGTGGCTGGAATTTTTGTTTTACTGTAGAAATAACATGGACTAAAAAATCAGCAATCAATGGTTGAATCCATAATATGATCAGACTTGCAAAGTACAAAGATAATAAACCACAATTGGTAGAGAAATATTGTACATCCAGTGGCTAAATCAAAAATTGCAATTTGAGAAGAGCTCCAACACACCATCTGTATGGGAAATATAGCAAAAATATGATAGTATTTTTTCTCTCCACTTGTATTCTAAAATATCTATTACAAAAACAAAGAGAAGAAAAGCTATTAAATACCCAAAATTCCAATGCACCGAAAAGCTTGGAATATCCTGGAATTATCAACTATGTATGAGCCATGCAAGATGCTTTATTGGAAATGCTAAAAACATAAAGCAAAAAAGCATGTGCATGTGCATAGGATAATTATTGGGAACAACTTATGCATTACATCTCCTACCATGACTTGTCAACTACAAAAGTTCTTGATTTTTAGGAGTGATCAAAGAAGCAATTTTTTGGAGTCAAATAATGAATAAATCCTCCTAAAACATGACCACACAATATTTGAGGAATCTTTAATTAATAAATATTGATTAAATCCTCATTTAAGAAAATATACCAAAAAATAGAGGAAATTATCCCCTCAAATGTAGGAGATGGCTCCACAATGCTTGGAATGCTCTGAAAAAACCTGGTGGGAAGCATTTAGACATCAAATTTGCTTCACAATGCAATTCTTCCCCAAGGATTTAAGGCTTCCTATAAAGTTAGCACTCGGGAGAGAATAATCCATGACTATTTTTGGGTAATAAATCTCAACTCAAATTTCATTTTTGGTATTTTCAAAGCAACAAAATCATGCCAAAATCCCTCTAGAATCCTAGAATCCTAGGAATCAAGCATTGTGTATGGCAAGATTATGGTAAAATATTACCACAACCTTGTGAAGGCCATCCTTTCAAGAACTTAAGTTCTTGTTCCTACAAGCATCCAATCATACAAGCAAGGGTCCAATCAAGTCTATAAGCACTCAATCAATCACCAAATCAAGCCTACAAGCTCAAGCCTTCAAGTGCCATTAATAAGCAAGCTAGCAAGCTTTCAACAAGCTTCTAATAAGGGGAAACCACCTTATGTCTTGGGTTGTGCTATTTTCTCTTATTTAATTTTGGATCTTCCTTGTTCTTGTAGCTTTAAGCTTTATTTTATTGCACTTAGAATTAATATTGCATTTGCATTTACATCTAGCTATGTTTTTAGTCTATCATTTAATCTTCATCTTAAGTAAGTAAATATGTGTTTCCTTGTTTAACATGGACTCTATACTGGTAGGTTAGGGTCCTTCATCATAATAATAATAATATTGGCTCATATTGTATTTAATGTTATTTTTCTACTTTTAGAAGTGGAATCACTACCAGATCATAGGCCAGTGGCACTATCAATCTCTGTTTTACATAGAGTGAAAGCATCAATGGTTAGGGAAAGCGTTGATGGTGTTATCATGACCCAATGACACTTTTTTCACATGAAATGTATTTCTTGCATTCTATCCTTTTTATCATCTTTGTCTATCTAAATAGGGGTCTAATTGCTATTCAAGGAAGTCTAACCTCCTCTGCTAGCTCAAATAGTCCCCTCTACCACTCATTGTATCTTTGTTTATCTATTTTTATGATCAAGTGATAGTGTCATTGAAATACAATAACATTAGTGGCACTTTTATAGACAAGCAAGGCTTCTTCCTCTATGGAAAAAATAGATTATTTTTGCCCATAACTCTTTCATATAAGAATCAATAATAAATCTCTATTTTCTATCTATGTAAATTAGGTTTTGTTTTGTTTTTTTTTATTAAAATAGACAAAAGGGAAAGAAAAAACTTGTAACAGTTCCAATATAGTCATTTTTGCTATCTTTATTAGCTCAAGCCTTAATTAGTTGGACCTTGAGAATTAGTGTTAGGGTCAGTATGATTTAACCTATAAATAATAATAATTATGTGATAGTTTTCATTATCAAATTTATTTGTATTTAAGTCGCGTATTTCATGCAAAAGAGACTTCACCCTCCTTTAAAGATAAACTTCTTAAATCTTCCATAGTCACATAAGGTATGTTTTGAAGGCACACATTTTTCTCTTATGCATGCATCACCTTATTGGAAGACTTTCTTGCTTTTGGGCCACTTCATTTTAGTCACCAAAAGAGGCTTTACATGAACCTACTTTAAAAAATAGCTATAATAAACTTCCAAGAGTACCTAGATAAGAAATAGAAGAAGAAAGAGATAATAAAATAGTAGGTCTTCATGAATAAGCTGAATCAATCACCGAAACAATGAAGCTGGAATGACTAAAGCACATATTGAGGTCTTTTTCTACAAGCCTCTAAAAGACTCAAAATCTACTACAACTATTACAAATATGTCTACATCTCCCAAACAATTAGGCCAAATATATTGATTGCATAAAATATGATAAATCTACTATTTTAAAATAAGGTAATATGATTTGAGAATTATTTTTTATAATTTAGTCCCTAACATTAAAACACAAGTGTAAACTAATGTGATCAGTGCTTAGAGTTTGAAAATTTAAGTGATTTGAAAAAAAGGCTCAAAACACTTTTGTATGCAAAAGTTATGGCATCCGAAAGTTTTGCCCTAATAACTATCAAAATAGAAAAAAATAATTTTCCAAATGTTAGAAAATGACGTTAAATTATATCCCACCATGTGTCAACCACTTATTCATTGATGGTGACCACTCATTCTTTGCCACATGAGCTTCACTAGCTTGCTAAAAAACTGATATCTACTTTTCTCAAACTGGCTATAGGGGGTTGAGTATTTGAAAAAGTAGGTTATATGACACATTAGAGTGTCATGTTGGTCTTCAAAGAGGTAAGTGTATTTTTTCCTTCCTAAATCATGTCAAAGAGACTCAAAACCAAGTCGTTTATGTGCTAAGAACAATGTGTTAACCATCATTCCATCATCACAACTCAGAGAAGAATTTAAAATTCTAGTTTTAGATCTTGCCCTTGCATGTAACCATTATGCAAAAACTTGTAGCATATTTTATTGTATCATCTAACAACCTTGAAAAATAGTGATAGTATGATTCAAACCTATGCACTTTTTTTCTTCATATATAATTTGATCCACTACACCACCACAACATTTAGGAAGCAACTTAAGATAGTAAAATGACTTTCCTAAATTACTATGAAAATAATTTATGTCACCTTATATCAAAAAACCATGACTTGAACTCCCATCTCCCCATTGCAATACCTTAGAAAACATCCAACTAGCCATAATAACATTTGTTTTCATTGGTTGAGTGTGTGTCTCTTCTCCTTAAAGAAGGATACTATGCATTTTTTAAAAGGGTGCTAAGCTAAAGCATTGAATTCACACCAAAGTGTAGGTATTCATATTTAAAATAGAGTGTGCCAAATTTAAATTTTAAAGAAGGTGAAAAGGTAGAATAAAAAGCAACATTTTGTTATATTTGAGAAAAATCATGAGACCATGATCTTTCCTTGATAGAATTTTGAATTATTTTTTGGAAGTATAAAGGTAACCTTTTAGAAGGACAAATTTTAGAAAATAAGGTAAATATCATCCTAGAAATTGGAGTAAAAATCAGAGGCTTTGAAATGAATTTATGTGTGACCAAGTGAGGTAGATCCATACTTGCTCTAATACCATATTAGAATTCATAATATTTCTAGAAATAAATAGAAGCAATCCATCTACTCAAATATTATACAAAAAGCATAAAATTTAAAAATAAAATAAAATAGACAAATATTTTGGGACACGCATAAGCACCATAAATAATCATCGTATTATCCATACATAAGATTTACTACACTCTGATAATAAATTGAGTGGTGGGGGTAATAAACTAATATCATAACCCCAATTACATAAATGAGTTTAACCCGACCCAATATTACAAGAAGGATTAGGATTAATTAAAAGCTATAAAGTGGGTCTAATCATAACAAGGTTAACCATGGTCCATGGGGCTTATATAATAAAATATTATAATAAACTCAATGCATTGCATAATGAATATCGTAAGGCCTATTCAATATTACATCATACAATGTTGACCTTGGCAATGAATTAAATTACACTTTAAACAACATATTAGGTAAGCACCACTAGGAAATCTTTCCAAAAGGGAAATTTATTCATGCCTTCCAACCCTTGGATCTCATTCATGGTGATATTTTTATTACTATGGTTAATTTTTCTCTCTTCGAGAACACATATTTTCTTACATGTATTGATAATTTCCCTATATTTTTGTTGATCTACTAATAATACCAAAAATGAATCTTTTGGAAAGTTCAATACTTTTAAATATTTGGTGGATAATTATTATAAGAATAAAATCAAGTACCTTTGGACCAATTATGGTGGTGTGTTCATGATTCATACCTTTGAATATGTTTAGCACTTCATGACATTTATTTGGAGAGGATTGGTCAGTATACCCCCTAGCAAAATAGGGTGGTTGAGTGAAAGAACAAGGTCATTTTTTATATGGATAGTTATATATTGTATGATAAACAAATACATAACAAGTTTTAGGAGAAATCAATGACTTGTGTTTCACATATCATCAACAAGCACTAACTTTGGTAGTCCAAGGTATAACACTTATAGATTAACAAGATTTAATTATAATGTTTTATTTTTGTATCTTTGGGTCCAATGCATGAGCCCATATCTCCATATATAAGATAAGTTGATCTATTCATGTAATATATAGTTATATTTATAAGGATTATAGCCTCCATGATCCTACCACTCAAGAGATTATTATTGGGTATGATGTGGTCTTTGATGAGTTTCTACCTTTATTTCTCTTTGATCCACTTCTAATACTCTTAGAAGATTCTCCCATCCCTCCTATTAGGTCTTCCCCCATTATGATGCTTCTCGTTTGAGTGGTTATTCTCTAAGGATCCTAAATTTCTTGCTTATCTATCATATTCCTCCAATGGATATTGGTGATATAGTTGTTGATACTCCAAATTCTCCACTAACATTTATTCCCTTCTACTTTTAAATATTAATACAAATGAGCTTGATCCCCTTATTATTTCTTCCATTTATAATTTTGTATAGGATATGCCCCAACCTTCTATGAATCAATAAATTTCCAAGTAGGCCTCCATCCTTCTTTAGGAAGCACAACTCATTCTCACACATGAATATAATTAGAAGCTTCCTCCTTCTAGATATTTAATTTTTAAGGCTAATGACTTTGGCCAACCTATCATATACTTCTAGGCCAAGGGCCATCTTGAGTGGGAAGATGCTATGTTGGTAGAATATATTTCTAATGAATAATAAGAGTTAGGAGCTAGTTTCTCTACTTGAGAATAAAAATATGGTTAGATATAAGTAGGTCTACAAGACTATATTCTATGCAAATGGTTAGATTGAGAAGCACAAGGTGCTCCTTGTAACTAGGTGTTTCTCTCATAAAGAGGTAGTGGACTAATCAAAGACTTTTGCACTATGGCTTATATGGAATCTTTACAAATAATTATTTCTATCATTGCTTTCTGTGGATGGATCATTCATCAAATGGATGTGAAGGATGTTTTTCTTCATAAGGATATCCAAGAGGATATTTAAGTAACAATCACTCAAACTTGTCCTAGATGGGCCTACTTATCTGGTTTGTTGACTTAAGAAGTCCTCTTATGGTCTTAATAATGGCCTTGTGCTTTGTGTGAAAATATTCATTCTTTCTTTCTTAGTTGTGCTTTTTGGTAGCGTGAACCATAGCATGATGTTTATATCAAACATCATAATGGATAGGTTCTTATATGTTATTTTTTAATGACCTTATTATCATAGGAAGATCAACACCCTTGATCTAGGAAATGGATCTATATCTTCCAACATATCTAAGATGATATATTTAGTCATTTCTCATTATTTTTTGGGGATTCATAATGCTCAATCACCTTATGGAATTACTATCTCATATCCTAACTATATCTTAGATCTTTTATAATGATTTAATATGGAGTGTAAGTTGGATTTTACTTCATCTAATATAATTTTAAATATTTCAACATATTGCTCTCCCATTTTGATCAATTTCACCTTGTACTTGTCTCTTATTAGGGGTCTTCTTTACCTCACACACTAGACCAAACATTGACTTTATTTTTAAATTATTATTCTGAGTATATATAGGCACTAGTGAGAATAATTAGAAAGTGATTGTGGATCATATGGTATATCGTAGGTACTTAACAAATGGGCACTCACTATTTAGTTGATGCTCCTATTTTGTAGAGTTAATTTGATGTAAATTGAGTAGGTGGTCTTGATTGGTAGTGATCTACTATCAAATTTATGTTTTTATCTTAGTTTTTGACTAGTATCTTGGTGTTGTTGTTGGCAGTCCATCATATTTTTAACTTTTATGGAAGGCGAGTATCATGCTTCTAATAAGGATGCCAAACACCTTAAATAGATATTAATGATTCTATAATAGTTGGTCCTTCCTCAATATTTTAATGTTACTCCCTATTGTGATAATCATAGTTCTATCAAGCTTGTTTTCAATTATGTTTGCCATCAATAAATGCTAACTGAGGTGTGGATACACTAGGTTTAATGGGTTCATGCATATGGGATGCTCAAGCTAGTCTATGTGCCTTAATGGAGTAGTGTACATATATTCTGACCAATATTATTCTAAAGGTAACCTTTTTGTGGTTATGGGAGCATATTGGTGCAGAAGAGTGTCTCTTAAAAGGGGATGACTAATAATAGTCTCTCTTTGTGTTTCCTTTTTAGCTAAAGGAGAAATGTTGATACACGTGATGTTAATCTTCACTTAAGAACGTAGACAACTTGAGAACCTTGGGCCCATGAGCACATCGATTTAATATATTACTATTCATTAGGTTAATTATTTAACTTTAACCTTGGGTAATTTGTAATTCATCTATTTATACACCATCCTATCCAACCATTTTCATATTATTTGGAGAGTATTTTTATTTGTTAGTGAGATTTATTGGCATCTAAGGGCACCTTTTATATATGTAGTGCATATATATGAATTAATTATACTTTATTGTGTAATATGTTGATTCTCTTCATTCCTAAATAAATTGTAAACTCCAACAATAATGGACCAAGAGGGTTCTTTATCTTCCTCCATTGTTTGACATGCTACTTTCAAGAAAAATACTAAATAAATTATGTGGTAAGGGATATATATTGTTGGAATATGTGGTGAATAAGCTTCACTTGAGGCCATGACTAGCTTTTATAGTGTATTCTACCCATAAGCCCTTTAGGCCATTGTAAACCTTGTAAAAGGTATGTTTTGTATTAATTTATTATTTTAAACCTAAAGTTGGTTACTTGACCTAAAGGTAGCTTGTATTTGGATGTAAATACACCATTATATCAACCATTTTATTATTGGTTGAATTGTATTCTATTTTGCTATAGTTAGATTATTTGGTGTCCACAAACACCCCCATATATTGTGTGCATTATTTATGTGTGTTTTTTTAGTAATACTGAGTAATGTGTTGATTACATTTATTTATGAAAACTACTATGAAATCTAACATGGTATCAAAGCTAATGTGAATCTCATTTACTCAATTTCTAGTTGTTAGTAAATCAGCTTCTACAACATATCCCTAGGACAATAGTCTTTAAAATAAAGCTGACAAGAAAACTAAAAAAAAGTTCTTTTGATAGAAATGTAGGTTGACTTGGATCACAAAGATCTCACTAGATTTAGTAGATTTGACCCAAGAGAAATATTCATTGACATATTTTTTTATTCCTATCATTGACACTAAAGCCTCTTTGTTTTTTATTTCTAATTAAATTGGTTCTCTAGTTTTAGGATTGAGATTTTTGAATTCTTTGAAAACCATGTCTTTTAGAAAAATTTCTAAAAAATCTTTTCCTTTCTTCTTTGGATTTTTATGTCCAATAACAATACAAATGAAAGGACAAACTAGGCTATTGTGAAAGAAGAAAATAGGAGGCTATTTTTTAGATAGACCCCTGGTGCTAGAGAAATGATGGATAGGCTTCCATGCATGGTAAAGACCTCCAAGCCACTTGATAAAGTTGCTAAAATGGTTTGATAACTTTTTGTTGCATAGGCATGAGAGGATGTCCTAATTGAATATGTTGAATAAAAAGGTTGTGTAAAGTAAATTATGATAGATACAAACAAATTGATAGGTTTCTATATTCTTTGAAAAAATTTAACGATGGTCCTTGTTTAGCCCTTTGTCTCATTCTACATATAGGTATCTCTTTTTTGTATTAAAAATATTCCTTTTCCCTCCATAAATTTGATATTATATATTTTTTAATATTTGTAAAACAGGTTTTTTGAAAGGTCTTAAACCCTTTTGCAAGTCTATACTGGTCTATCTAGTCTTACATTCCATTTTTCTCTTACAAAAAACTTCAATACATACTCAAATATTCATCTACATTCTTACAATAATAGCCCATAAATAATATTTATTTTATTTCAACTACATCAAAAATTTCAAAACTTTAATACATTCTATTTCATTAGATATTTAGTTTATTTTGGCACATAAACACTACAATAGATCCCATAGAAAAACCATCCAGGACCAAATCGAATGAGCTCTATAAAAAATCCCACATTAAAACCCAAGAGAGATCAAATTGAATGAGCTCTATAGTAAAATCCCATAGAAAAACCTAGGAGGGACTAGATTAGATGAGATCTATAATAAAATACCATAGCACAACCCAAGAGGGTCTATATTATATGAGCTTTGCAATAAAATCCCATAGCAAAACCTGGGAGGGACAAGATCAAACATGCTCTACAATAAAATCCTATAGCAAAATTGATGAGGGATCAAATAATATGAGCTCTATAATAAAATCCCATAACATAATTCATGAGGTTCCATATTAGATGAGTTTCACAATAAAAACCCATAGCTAAAACTATGAGAGACCATATCAGATAATCTCTATAATAAAATCCCATAGCAAAACCCAAGAGAGACTAGATTGAATGAGCTCTACAACAAAATCCCATAGCAAACCTAGGAGAGGCCAGATTGAACGATCACGATAATAAAATCCCATAGCATAACTTAGGAGGGTCTAAATTAGACATGCTCTATAATAAAATCCCTTAGAAAAACCTAGGAGGTACCAGATCAGAAAGGCTCTACAAGAAGATACCATAACAAAACTTAGAAGGGACAAAATCACATGAGATTTAAATTCCACAACATAACCTAGGATGTCTTAGATCAAATGAGCTCTGCACTAAAATCCCATATCTAAACCTAGGAGGGACCAAATCAGACAAGCTCTCCAAAAAAATCCCATAGAAAAATCTAAGAGGTACTAGATTGAATAAGCTCTAAACTTACAAAAATCTTCATATGCATTCTTACAACAACAATCCACAGCTAATGTTCCTTTTTATTTTGGCTACATCAAAACTGCTAAAACCTTAATACATTCTAATACATCATATCTTTAGTTATTCTTGTACATAAACTTTGCAACATACCCTATCACATCTCTATTGTGAATATTTTTGCATGATCTACTATATGTATTCTATCATACTCCTATTATAGATATTCTAGTGCACTCCTACTATAAACATTTTGGCACACTCCTACCAATAAAATTGCTCCAAATACCTTTTCCATATTATCATATTACACTCTAATATCAAATATACTCATTTCCACTACTTAATTTATATTTGGATAAAAAATATTTGGGAGAATCCATTTTTTTCCTCTTCATGAAGAATCCCTCGATTATCTAATTAATCTGCTACCCCATTTCCTTCTCTGAATACATAGGCCACTTCAAAATTATCTAATGATTTTAATATCCCTAGAGTATCTATTATTATACTTGACACCTACCAACTCACCATAGCCCTCTTATTAATATAATTGGTAATGTTAAGTGAATCTCCCTCCACCATCAAATTTCTTACTCCTAGTTGTCTTGCCAATTTTGCTCTAGCCAATATCACTCTAGTTTTTTCTTGACTTGTCATAGTGCATAAATACTCACTAACAACTCCAATTAGGATTCTCTTACTATACCCTATCATTGCTCCACCCATATCCTTATCAAGATTCCCTTTATATGCCCCATTAAAATTGATTTTTATCCATCCTTCCCCAGGTGGTTACCCTTTTACACTTCTTATCAAATATACTTGGGTATTATTCTCCACCCCTACTAGTCTTAGATATAATTGTTTACTTATCCTTGCTTCCTATATTGATTCTAGGTTTTTATTCATACTTGATTTTTTCACATTTTCCACTATAGAAACTTGGATATTCTGACTATTTTTGTGTGTAGCTCTCTTTTTCCCTTTAAATATTCTCCTATTTTGATCCAACCATATCTCCCATGCATAGTGGAAAGGAATCAAGTCCGATATATGATTCAATATAGTACTCTTAAAGGGATTTCCTACTGCTCAATCAACTCTACCATATTTTTTTGCATTAACCATTTCATACTCATATTCTTGATTAATTCTTGAAGCATCTTGAAGGAGTAGTTACACTCTAACATTATGTGTTTCACTATCTCTTCTTGTGCTTCACATATGCAACATCTATTTGGAAATTGAAATCTTATATTATGCAGCTAATCTACTATAAGGATATTTTTTTGTATAGCCAATCATAGAAACATTGTTATCTTAGATGTAGCCTTCCTTCCCTGCGGTCTCCCCCATTTAAATCCCCCTTTTGGTTGTAGTTAGTAACTCATAGGTTAATTTAACACTAAAGGAACTTTCTTGAGTTTTTTCCTATACTATGGTGTCATCTCCCATATTAACACTTACATGGTAGGCCATAAGTTTGGTTTTGAGTTTACTTAATGCTTTCACATTTTTTTTATAAGTCTCTTCCACCTTACCTCTCCATCTTCTCATTCCATATAATTGCAAACCAAATTTCCATACCTTTGTTTTAGATCTTCTTGGACTTTGACTATGGGTGTTCTCCAACCATGCATCTTCCCAAAATTGGACTCACCTTCCATTACCAATTTTCCATTGGACACCTTTCCACAATGCCTCTCTTCCCTTTAGTGTATGGTTTCATATTGAAGATCCATTATAGGGATCTAATGTGGTTATGAATCTTATTTCTTCTTGGATATTTAGGTACTTATTCTTTAGAATTCTAGCATACAATGATTCATCGACCTTCATTATCTTCCATCCTACTTTTGTAGGTAGGATATTATTTATATTTCTTATCCTTAATTAAAATACTCCTTTTGATTTAGGTCTACACACTTTCTTCCATGCAACAAGAGGGATTCTACCCTTCTCATTGGATCCTAACCATAAAAAATAATTGTATACTTTCTACTATATTTACAACTTTAGCTGGAATCTTAAACATAGATAAGAGAGATACTGATATGATTTGGAGAGTGCTCTTTAACAGCTAAATATTACCAGTCTGACTTAATAAATTTCCTTTTCATCCTACTATATTGCATTGAAAATTATCTATTAATGTATCCCAAACTTGATCTTTGCATAATCCAATAAACATCAACATTCCTAAATATATAAATGAAAGGTCTGAGATATCACATCCAAGTTCTTTTGCTATCCTTCTTTGTCAATTACCTAAAGTATTAATGAATAACACTTTACTCTTTTTCATGTTGATCTACTAGTGGTATGCCTTTACATATAGATTAAGAATCCTCCTAAACTCCCTAGATTCTACCATTGAAGGTTTTACAAGCAAATTTGTGTCATCTATAAACTATTGGTGAGTGATACCCCTTATGGCTACAGAGGGTTTCAACCCTAATAATTCTCATGAATGTTGTGTTGCACCAATAAATATACCTAGAGATTTAAAGAGGTAAGGTGATAATGGATCCCTTTGCCTTAGACCCCTACTACTCCCAGAGAACGTTGTCAAAGAATTATTTAGAATGATTGAGAATCTTGGCCCTCCATAATAGTTACTCACCCATCTTCTCCATCTCTTACTAAACCCAAACTTAGCAATAAATTTTTCTAGGAAGTACCTATAAACCCTATCATAAATTATGCTTATTTCTATCTTGAGCGTAATTCCTTCCCTCTTACTATTTTTCACCAAATGCATAGTTTCATGAAGTGTAATGACTCCATCCAATATCTTCCTTCCCTTAAAAAAACTCCTTGGTTGTTCTATAGTTATTTTTGGGAAGACATAATTTATCCTTAATTCTATTTCTTTAGATATGATCTTATAAATTGTATTACATAAGCTTATTAGTCTAAAGTCCTTAAACCCTTTCAACCCTTGTTTCTTAGAAATTAGCACTAAAAAGGTGTTGTTATACTCTCTTAGCACTTTACCTAAATGATGAGATTCTTGGACTACTACTATTATATCATCCATTATATTCCAAAAGACACGAAATAATCCTACTTGGAATTTATCTAGGCTTAAAGGTTTATCTTTTCCTATGGAGAAGATCGCTTCCTCCACCCTCTCTTAAATCACATCTTTCTCAAGCTCTGCATTCATATCTCTTGTCATCAACGTTGGGATATTTTGAAGTATATCCTCCATAGCTTCCTATTCATCCTCCCTATGCTTTGGTAGCAGTTGGATAAGAATTTAGTTACCCCTTGCTTGATCTACTCTTCATATTTGACTACTTCTCTATTCTCTCGTAGGATTTCAATGATCCTTACAACACTTTTATATTTTATGGTTGAGACAAAATTTGTGTTTCTATCTCCTCCCATAAGCCACTTATTCTTGGAATTCAATCTTCAGTAACTTTCCTCTCATGCCATTATAGTATGCAATTTTGATTGGATCTCCTTCTCTCTCATGTAGAGGACCTAGTCCATACCACTTCTACTTACTTACTCCTCAAGCAATATAATTTTTTGCCTTAGGCTTTCCTTTTGTCTAAAGATATTTTCAAATACTAACTTATTCCATATTTTCACTTCTCTCTTCACATATTTGAGTTTCACATCCAATATATGCATCCTAGATCCTTGGATCATATGCCTCCACCATGTCTTTGTTTTCATAAATTTTTGGGTACTGAAGCCACATATATTCAAATTTGAAAGGGCTTATACTCTTCCTTACTTCCCAATTGCACCAAAATATCAAAGTATTATGGTCCAATCCCATCCTTGGCATTGGTACTAATGTGTGCTCATATTTTTCCTCAAACCACTCCATATATAACAACACTCTATCCAATTTCTCTTAGATAAAATTATTCCCTAATCTTCTATTTGTCCAAGTAAATGTATTGTCATTTAGTTCCACATCATAAAGGCTAGATTCTAATATAAAATTGTTGAAATCCTCCATGCTCTCTGAGAATCCCTTGGAACTCCATTTCTTTTCTCTTGGTATTAAAGGGGTTTTGAAATCACCTACCACTATTCATATTTTTCTCTAACCTATTTTCCTATATGCTTCATCTCCCTCCATAATTCCTTTCTCACTCTACTCACATTTGGAGCATAAATGTTAGTGATAAAAACCATTATATGATGCTCATTTTTTTAAATGACTTATCCTTCATAGAAATTAGCATTACATAATAGTAATATTCCTCCTAAAGCCCCACTAGCTTCCACCTGGCAACTACTACCCTTCTTCCATATCCCTTTCTTGATATTATTCTAATCTACAATATATTCATTAAAAAAGGAATATAATATAGATTACTTCTTAGTATGGTGAATGTAAAAAAGGGGCACGCACCATGTCATGCATATGACAAAAGGATGGGATATTTTCTTACTTTGACTATGTTTAGTAAAGTACTAGCCACTATACTCCCAAAAGGCACTTTGAGGTTAGTGGCTAGAAAAGCCCATTTTAATGCATTGCATGAAGGAGGTCAAGATTTTGGACCTCTCCAACACCCATTTTTATAAACAATATGACATCAACATGACACATGACGATGACATGGCAAGGACTAATGATTTAACACTATACAATAACATGGCACCTAATGATGTCACACATTTTTCACCTACATATACTAACCAACATCTTATGATGTGATAGTTTGTAAAGCTAATATGGAAAAATGATGTGGTAGTTGATGACACATGATGATAGATGGCAAAGAATAATCATGTTGCACTATGCAATGGCATGGCACCTAATTATCTCACACATTTTTTGCCTACACATATTGACCAACATTTAATGATGTGATACTTGATGATGTGGTAGTTTGTAAAGCTAATATGGTAGATGATGTGGAAGTCGATGTGGTAGGCAATGATGTGATCCATATAGATAACATGGAAGTTTATATAGACTATATGGTAGGTGATGTTGCAATTCATACATTGGTTGATGTGGTGGATTATTCCAACTCATGGAACTTAGTGATAGTACAGTCACATGGTCAATAGCAAACTTAGTAAATAATGAATTTTAGAGCAAATCAAAATGTAACAAGTGGCACAATATGGTTTATAGATTATAGAGAAAAATAGAGCATAAGTGGTGCAATATAGTTTAGTGGTACTCTACCTAGTGGTATACATAGTCAACAAATAGTTGCTATTCCTCGATCATGACAAGTGGAATCACCTTATTTGTTGGTACATTGTCTAGCTAGTGTATATTTGGCACCCCCTCATAGTGACACATGGAAGCCTTTCATTTGTTACGTGTACTAAATTTTTTTCCAAGGTTTTAGAGGTATTTTATGTGATTTTTGTGGGCCAGTACATTTACATACAAAATCATTTTAAGCCCATTTTTTAAAAATGATATAGTTTTTAAGATTTCTACATTAGTGGTATTGTTTCTAGTCACAACTACATGTGGGATTTCATATTTTGGTAAGATAGTTATGGATAAACATGTACCCTTATTGAATGATCCAAACTATAGTACTTGGAAAATTAATATTGAAGCTTTGCTCTAGAGTAGGGGTTACTCAAATATGTGAATGAGAAACCTTGTGCTACTAATTTCAAAGAAAGAAATTAACTTTACAGAGATAAAAAGGATAAGGCTCTTGTATGATAGCTCTTCATGTTGACAAGACCTATGACACATGTGTTAACAACACCATGGACCCCAAGGAGTTGCTTGGTAAGTTTCAAGGATTATATGATCGCATTGATTCTATAATGATTAGTAGGAAGTCTACGATAGCTACTTTGACTATGGACTCTTTTGACATTGTTTATGAGTACATTAGTTATTTCAAAAAATTACAAGAAGATATTCAAACTACAAGAGGAATACCAAAGGTAACAAGAGAACTTAAGGAATTTGTAAATAAGGAGATTTTTTTGAACTACTCGACATAGTTTTCAACAATGTTTCAAATACATATGAAATAGTTACTATTGTGTTTGATATGATTGGAGTCTACTTTTCTAATTCTATTGCACCACCAATTAATGAGGTATCCAATTACTTTTAGCATCATCAAGCTAGAAACTAAAGGTATAAGGATATTTCTTTTGTCAGTTAGACCCATTCAAAAGAAGTGATTTCCAAAGCTTAAAATTATAAGAAGCCAAAAGTAATGGAAAATATACCCTAGAATCCCTTCAAAAATCTAACATGTGAGTAATGCTAGGAGGGAAATAAAGTAGAATTTTGTTGGATTTTCATCAAGTAGTAAAAAATAGGGTGTTGATATTGTTGTCTTATGTGCATAATGTGAGGGTAGCTTTGATGGAGAAACCTCATAAGTACACATAAAGCATACGTAATTCATTCAACATGTTGAAATTGTAATTTGCTTCATGGCTAAGGATGACATTGTGTGATGTTTTGGCTAGGCCTAAGGGTATTTCATTGTACAATATATTAGGTATTTATAATATTTTATTATGTAATCTCTATGGACCATGGTTAACCTTGTTATGGTTAAACCCTCTTTAGAACTTGTATTAACCTATATCCATCTTGTTATGTTAGCTTAAGTTAAACTTTTATATTTAATTGGGATTTTAGCATTGCTATAAATACTCCTCTCAGTCCTTATTTATTAATTGAAGTGTTGTAAAATCCAATTTATGAATTATAGTGGTATTTATGGTGCATCACGCACATGACGATAGTCATCCTTTCAATATTGCATCAGCTTGATGGTGCTCTCATAGAAGTTCCAGTTTTCCCTTCTAATAATGGAACTATGACAAGTTGGTTTTTGCATTGGTAGATAGCCTATCAAGGCATCCCTAGTTTGAATACGCATGTATCCCTTTTTATTATCTACTTCAATAAATATGAAGGGACAAGTAGGACTTATCTCCTTGATCTTCAACATCTTGCATGGCACAATGACACAAACACGTTTCCTTGAAGCATGAAAGGGGAAGGTCACATGTTCAATCCTCTGTAATGACCCTTATATTGAGAAAGATATGCAACCTGCCTCTTCTACAAAATGGTGATTGTCTTCATTGTAGTAGGAGTGTAAGCAAAGTTGACTATGTGATGCATCTCGAAGGTTTTAGGTTAGGGGGTTGAATCTCACCCTATTTTTTTGTCATCCCCTATGCTTTGGGACTAGAATCTTATTTTGAATGATGGATTTAGTACCTCAAGTGGTGCCTTGGAATCTTGGATAGGCCAAGGGTCTTGGGTGTATGATCAATTTTGAATCTCATGAAGGGTTTTCTTAGTGCTTTTATACTCTTAATAAATTTGGTTTGACTAGGTAGATGATGTGGCACTATTATTTTCCATGGAACCCATTTTTTTACCTATTGAAATACATCCCTCCAATCAAAAATAGTCATGTATTATAGTCACATTGATTTAAATTATTTATTTGGAAAAAAATAAGTGGAAAACACCAGTAAATCATGGATCACCTAGTGACAGCAGGTGATTGGACATCCTTTTTCTAAGATTTGGAGTTTTAATTTTTAAATTTTTGGTGTCCATTAGGGCAAAACTTTTGGACACCATAAATTTTGCATACAAAAGTGTTTTGAGCCATTTTTTTTTTTATCACAAACTTTTTTAGCTCTACACAATGGTAGCATTGGTTCATGGACCAATTGTGGTGTTAGGGGTCAGGTTGTGTAATATGGATAATAAAGCCTTAGTTATATGCCTTAATTGGAAAATTTATAATGTTTGATCAACTCAAATGATTAGCCTAGTATAAAGTAAGAACCTATGATGCATATTTTAAGAGGATAAATTAATTGTTCTTAATGATAAAATAACCATAAAAAATAACAAGAAGCTCTAGGTCTATTTCCCTTGTTGATTGAACTAGAGTTTTTATTCCACATCAAAGAGGAAAGTGACCATGTCAATGTATGGTCAAAATTGCATGAACATTTTAAGAAAGTTAATACTACTAAAGTAATTTGCATGGAAATGGATATTTCCTCTTTTAAATTAATTTATTTTGATAACCTTGAGGACTATATTGCAATATTCAAGGCTTTGAGGGCAAATATTGCATATTCTGGAGGCAAAAAGGAAGATAATGCAAAATGCATTAAAATTGTCCTTTCTAATCTCCCTTTTTTTTTAGGTGGCAATACAGAATAATGATGAGACCCCACAAATACAAGCTCATGCAAAGGAATTCAATTCTAAGGAGGATAAGACCCAGGGAGCCAAGGGACATGCTAAGTATTAAAATAAAACTAAGACCACTTATGGATATTTTAAAGGGGAGGTACATCCATTGAATAGTTGCTTGCTAAAACTGCAAACAATTAAAGTTGAGTTATTGAACATTGGTGGATATATTCCAAATTATGAGGGAGATTCTAAAGGATCTACCTCAACTACAAAGGATCACTAGAGCATCCATTATAGTGGAAGATGTCGTTGTCACTAGTATATTTTTTCCTTAGTCCCTTAGTTCAAATTATGGGAAGTGTTGGAATTATAATTTGATTAATGTCCAAGGTTGACATTGTGCAATGTTTTGGATAGGCCTAAGGATATTTTACTAAATAATTTCTTAATTTTTTTTAATAATATTTTATGTAAGTTCTATCGGCCATGGTTAACCTTTTTATAGTTAAACCCTCTTTATAACATATAATTAACTTAAACCCTCTTGTTATATTGACTTAGATTAAACTTTATAATGTAATTGGGGTTTTGATATTGATATAAATACCCCCTTCCACTCATTTATTTATTGGAGTGTTGTGTAATCTAATCTACAAATTATATAGTGATATTTATGGTGCCTATAGGTGCCCCCCAAATCTTTGTCTCTCTTTTCTCTTCTTCTGCCCTTTTATATTTTTTGTAAAATATTTGAGTGGATGGTTTTGATTTTGTTCATTTTTGAAAATAATATGAATTCCAACATAGCATCCGAACATCCACTTATTATTATGAGTAGATTGCAGATCCAGTGGCAACAAGGCAAATGACAAAGCATAAACATCTCCTACAAGGTTACAATAAATTGTATTCATGGGAGCATGTTGTTATTGGAGATTACTCTTCTTTGCAGGTTGTAGGATATGAAGAGTTTAGTATTGGATCTTCTTCTTTTTATAAGGTACTTCAGTTTCCTAGTATTGGCCCCAATATCATATCTATTTATTGCAATACTTTAGAACTCTATCTTGATCATTGGGTAATTAAGCATAAAGAAAATAGATTTAAAATTATTTCTAATAGTTAGTGTTATGAGTTAGACCAAATGTATAAGTGGAAGAAATTTTGGCTCCTTCTATTTCTTCCCCTAGGAAGATAGATTTTGTGGCTATGGTTTCTCATGCAAATGATAAGATAAATAAATAACACCATAGGCTTGGTAATATCAGCTATGGATCCTTGAGATACATGGATCATCGTCATATGGCCATTGGACTTTTACACATTTCCCCTCCTAGTGATGCATGCAAGGGATAGGGAAAATTTTCCAAAAGAGACAACAAGATGGCCTACTCACCCCTTGGATATCATACATAGTGATATTTATGGGCCAATGGGTACACCATCCTTTTTTAAAAACATGTACTTCTTTTTATTATTGACTTCTCTAAATATGTGTGGTTGTATGCTATTCACACTAAGGATGAGGTCTTTAAGAGATTCAATGCATTCAAATATCTTGTAGTAAATCAACTAGACATAGAAATCATGTGTCTTAAGTTATATAGGGGAGGAAAATACATGAGCAATATATTTTATAAATTTTTGACTCTTCATGGGATAGCATATCAGAGGAGCATTCACTATACTCCTCATCATAATAGTGTGGCTGAAAGAAAGAACATGGTAATAATGGATATGACACATTGTATGATTCATTCCAAGAGTATGGAGCACAAATTTTGCGGTGGGATCATCACTTGTGCTATATACATCATCAAAGGGTTTCCCACTAAATTTATTTAGGGTATGACACCTCTTGAGAGGTTGATAGGTAATAATCCTGATATGTCTCAATTATTTGGGTATTTAGCATTGGCTCACACACCTAAAGGTCTTCAAAAGGAAATACAAAGAGTTATAAGTGCATCTTTGTGGGATATCTGGATACCTCAAAGGCATATCACCTTTACAACCCTTAAAGGCATGAGGTCCTCATTTGGAGAAATTTCATTTATAATGAGGTCCTTCTATGTGCTCCTTCTAGTCCACCACCTCAAATTTTGGTGGAAGACTCTCCTGTATCTTTAACTTATTTAGTTGATTATTTAGATGTTATGGTCGGATCTATTTCCATTAGATCACCTTCTTCATCTTCTAGTGATGTTCTATTGCCTATAAATTTGACCCCATTATAGGCAATACCACCTGCAACACCTTTTCTAGATTCAAACATTTTGAGAATGACACATTAGTTCAAAGTGCTTAATATTTGTATGACAAGGTGAGTGGTGAGTTTAATTTGAATTCTTCATGTTTGGCTTGTGATGTTGCTTTTCCATAGAGTACACATGGTTCTTCAATTTTTCCAAGACCCAAGTGGATTCAAAAAATTCTGAAGGATGCTCAATCCATTTTATCTCTAGATCAACATAAAAAGGCTCCTCAAGCATTTCTCTCAAAGTGTGATAGTTATGGAAATCATATTACATATTCACATGATAAGGGTTGACTAGAGTGGAAAGATATTATGCTTGTGGAGTATAATTCCTTGATGAAGAATAGGATATTAGATCTTATTCCTCATATGGAAGGGAAGAATGTGGTTAGGTGTAAATGATTCTATAGGACAAATTGTACTATGGATGGTTAGGTAGATAAGCACAAGGTAAACCTTATTGCTTAGGTATTCTCTCAACATGAGGGAGTTGACTATTTAGAGATATTTGCTCTAGTGTCTAGAATGTATTCTATCCAAATGATTATTTCTATAACAACCTCATTTGGATGTAAGGTTCCTTATATGGATGTAAAAAGTATCTTTCTATATAGTGAACTTTTGGAAGAGATCTATATGCATCAACCATCTGGTTTTGAACTTGAGAGTTCCATTCCCTTGGTCTATTAGTTGACTAGGTCCTATGGAATTAAGTAGGCTCCTCATGCTTAGTATGAGAAGATTTATTATTTTTTTCTCATTTGTGGATTTTTATAATTTGAAGTTGAACATGATGTTTACATCAAACATTATTATGGGGAGACTTTGGTGGTTTTTCTCTATGTTGATGATATTATCATTATAAGAAACTCCCCTCTATTAATTTAGTAAATAAAATTATGACTTTGTTATGCCTTTGAGATAACATATTTGAGACTCTTGCATTACTTTTTGGGGACTCAAATGGATTAGACAAATTTTGACATCACTATTTCACAATCTAAGTATGTGTTGGACCTTCTTCAACACTTTAGTATGGAGGATTATAAGTTTTCTTGAACTTATTTTTCTTAAAGATTGAAGCTTCAATATGATTGTACGAATCCTTTAGTGGATGTCACTTTATAGCAATATCTCATGGTAGGTCTTATTTACCTTACACATGGTTAATATAGCCTTTGTTATTAGTTATTGCTCTAGGTACATGTAAGCCCCTTTAAAGAGTCATTGGACTATGACCAAGAATATTATCAGATATATCACAGGGACTTATCAAATGGTTATTTATTAATCAATTATGTTCCCTCAATTTCTAATAGGATTTTTATATGTTGATTGGCTTAGTGATTCAGATGAGTGGCACTCCACATAGGCTTTATGTTATATTTGGGATCTAACCCTCTCATGGTGCTCTAGATTATAGTCTACCATATCTTAGTCTTCTATGGAAGTTGAATATTATGTTTCCAATGAGGTAGCTAAGCATATTAGGTGGATGATCATTATTTTAGAGGAGGTTAGAATTTCTTAAACATATCCTTTCACTCGTTAATGTGGCAATCAAAACACCATCAAAATTAGTGTTTCATTAGTGGACCAAGCACATTGAGATTTGGATCCATTATGTGAGATGGCTTCATGCTCATGGGATGTTTGATCCTATATTTTTACCATTAGTAGATAAGTCAACAAGTGTTATAACCAAGGTTATACCTAAGGTCCCATTTGTGTGCATGTAGGAGCTACTTGGTATGGGAGAGTGTCCCTTAAGGGGGATGATAAATAAGGATCTCTCTTCCTGTCCCCTGTTTAGCTTAAGGGGTATGTTGGAATAAGTGGTGAATAAGCTTCACTTGAGGCCATGGTGGAATTTTATATTATATTATAAATATAAGCACTTTGGGCCCTTGTAAACATTTATTAAATTAGTTATAGGACTGAATTGGGCCTCATCCATATTAAATCATGATCACATGGTATTACTATAATAACTTGGCAATTATGAATGCATCAGTTGGAAATATTAAAACGTAGGTCTTCTCATGAAATTTGAGGAATATAATCAATTGAGCTAATGCCATTTGATTAGGCCCTTATAGACCTTGGAAAAGGTGTTTTCGTAATATTTTATTATTTTAAAACTAAAGGTCAATTATTTAACCCTAACCGAAAGGTAGCTTGTATGTGGGTATAAATACCCCATCATACCAACCATTTCATTATCAGTTGGAGTATTTTCTAGTTTTATATAGTGAGAATATTTAGTATCTACAAACACCTTATTGGAAACTGGTATAAAATAAAACATATATTTAGACCACACACATTTAAATGTACCATACAAAGATGGCATTATCAACGTTGAATCAGTATCCCCCTATCATATTGAGGCTTATGAAAGACAAAACACAATACATTTGAATAGATATATGGACCAAGGGGAACAAGAACATAATGAGGACCAAATCAAAAAAATAGATATGATCATTGGAGTTTGCAAGAAGAATATGAAATTTTTTGGTCCCCGTCATGAAGATATTGACCATGGAAAGTACATAGCATT
This sequence comes from Wollemia nobilis, assembly GCA_028583015.1. NCBI lineage: Eukaryota > Viridiplantae > Streptophyta > Pinopsida > Araucariales > Araucariaceae > Wollemia > Wollemia nobilis. Next base: position 26,658,005 of record JAQPPZ010000856.1, on the reverse strand, counting down.
AAGTGACTCATACAAGGTTCTAACACAAACTTAAGAGGAGTTCCTAATGTTATACCAAGAGTGGACCATGTTCTTTGATGGAGCTTAATCTAGAAATGGCATTGATGTAGACATCATTCTTATCAATTCACAAAATAAAATGTGAAATAATGTGTATAGATAATATAGTAAAATATGAAGCACTTTGATTAGGACTATATAAATGACAATTTGAAGTGAAACAACTAAAAATAATTAAAAATTTTAAACTAGTGGTTTGGCCAGTCTATTCACTATGTATCATAAAGGAAAATAGTTAAAGCATACAAACATCATGTTTGGTATATAATGGAAAGCTTTGAGGTGATGAATATCAAATTTATACCAAGAGAGAAGAATAAACTAAAGAATTAGCTAGCAAATAAAGGAACTCATTTTTATCCATTGAATGACATATAGACAAAAAATAAATATGTCAAAGTGATATTCAAACCTTCAACACCAAAAAATGTGGATCATTGGTAAATTTTACAAAATAACCTAAAATCATTATTTTCCTAGTCAAATAATCACAACATACTCGTTATAAGGGTGACTATTGGGATGATGTAGTCAACTCTCAATAGGGTTGATAGCACTAGAAAGTCATTTTCATTTATATAAATAGGCTAAAAAAAATACCAAAGTAAAATTATTATATTGCATTTCAATACAAGTTATTAACAACAAATAATTGCTTTTAGAGGACTACTCTTTGACTAAGTAACAAAATTTCAAGGAACTATGAAGAGATTTTGATGGTGTTGTAGCATTAATTTGAAGATGTACAACAAGAGCATTATTGAACACACCATAGACCTGGTCCCAAGATCCTCATTTTTTTGGTAAAAACAAAGACCCATCAATTCAAAGATAGAGATGATCATGCAAAAGGAGCTGATAAACCTATTGTAAACCAAAATTATCTATCCAATTAAACATTCAAACATGGGTATCCCACCTAGTTTTAGTAAGAATAAGAATGTTGATATCTACTTTATCCATTGATTTTTGAAACTTGAAAAGCCACTAATAAAAATATTAAAACCTTGAATAGACCATTGAAGAAATAGCAAAATATGGAAGAGGTTCTCACTAAATAAATTAATCTCCTTGATGGACCCTCACCAAAGAGATTCAAGAAAGCAGATTCACAAGAGTTTAAAAGAAAAAGTGGTGTATTTGTGTATTGTGGTTAGGTTCAATAGATTAAAATATTTGTTTGTGAACCTAATGAAGATAGAATTTGTACTATAGCTTTGCATCTTAAGGAACTGACTCTTCGGTTGTACATAGGATTCTAACCAAAACCAAGGCTAGCAAACAAAAACATAAATACTAGAGACACTTATAACTTTATAAGTAACAAATTCACAATAAGAAACACTTATAAGGAACATATTCACATCAAGAAACAACTATAGAATCATAGTACTTCTACCTGAAGCAAAGATTTTTTTTTTTTTTTTGGTGGTGGCCACAAGGGGTAAACAGACTGTGACCACGAGGGAACCATTACATAACATATCCGCTGAAGCAAAGTTAAAGACAATGAAAAATAAAATAAGATTTTAAATTAGAGTAGTAACTACTAGCTAGCTTACTTGAATTTCTACATAATAGTAAAAAAACCTGCATATGTATAAGTATAAATGTGTATTAGAGATTAGAGATGGTAATTTCAAACACTTTAAATACATGGCTATTCAAGACTTGTGTGACCAAGCCTATAAGCAATAAGATATATAGTGAACATAAGCAATATGACAACCTAAAACTGCATTAGGAAATAGTGGCTTCCTATCCACAACAAAAAGAGGAATAAAAAGTTGTCATCAGTCTAAACTGTTGGAGATTATTATATTATTTGGTACTTTGCATATACTTTGTAAATAGTAGGATTCTAAGAGTCTTGTAAATATTTGTCATTTGATAATCATGAGATATTTATCATTATTATGAATTCAATAAATATATTTCTACTCTGAAAATATAAAATCATATCTCATGAAATATTTGTTATTATTACAAAATCAATAAATATATTTATCCTATGAGAAATATAAAGAGTCATATCTCTTGCAAGTTTGAGGAAATGAAGAGGTAGTTGAAGTTAAAATGTCAAGAGTTTTTGCAAAGGTTATTAATAAGGATTGCATGTGAGGATGTGAGATGTAATGTGAATATATTTCTCCTATGAGAAATATAAAGAGTCATATCTCTTGCAAGTTTGAAGAGATGAAGAGTTAGTTAAAGTTGAAATGTCAAGAGTATTTGTAAATTTTATTAATAAGGATTGCATATGAGGATGTGAGATGTAATTTGAATTGTAGTACATTATTTTGTACTCTAAAGTATTGTAATTTTGCCATCTACGTGAACATAGTGTGTGTTCATTTGCGAGTCATGAATTGAATATATGTGATGCATTTTGGTATATTGTGAGAGTTCTTTGAATTTATTATTGAGTATTAAATTCAACATATTTGCTAACAATGGTATCAAAGCCACATTGAGAAATACCTTGGTGAGAGAGAGAGGTTTAGACCGTCTTGGTGAGAGATATGTTGAGAGTGTTTTGGCAAGAGAACAACGATTAGAGTGCCTTCGAAAGAGTACCTCATTATTAGGTACCCAAACTAGGTACATACTAATTTATTATTGTATTGTATAATGGTATGAGCCATAAATTAAGAAAGACCACATATCAAATCAGAAATAGGTACGTCATAGAATAATATATGTAACCATTGGGGAATATTTTCATATGTTACCCCAAGGAATATTGGCATATCATTATGCACTTTGTAACTCATAGAAGGTGAACCACCACATGGGTGATCTTGTAACTCATGGAAGGTGAACCATCACACTCTTGTATAAAGAGAGATGTACCCCCATTGTAAAATACATCTATGATGTATTATTGGAGAAGTCTTATCTTGTGGAGCTAGAGATCTTGTGGAGTGGCTTCCTTCCAAAAGGAGCATTGTACGGTGTTGCCCTACCTCAAGGGTATAATCAATCTCTATTTTATTTGTGGATGCATGTTGAATATTTATGTAATTTTTTGAATGATTTATGGAATGAGAAGATAGATTCACAACATTTGGTATCAGAGGAGCGATTTGGGCAAAGTGGGTTTGTTTTTGCAGAGCTAGGCACAATTTTTTAGAAAAATATCACATTTTGCGGAGACCATATTTTTTAATTTAGCAGTCATCTTTAGAAGATGTGTGTACCATTGTCTATATATTTGTGAGTACTACAAAAATGGCTACTCATTTGTTAAATTCTGATCACAATTGAGAAATTTATGGTTGTTTGAAGTTTGGTTATTTGTGTTGTTTTTAGCCATGCAATTTTTTTTCAAAATTAAAAAAAAAAATCATATTAAATTTTTTAGCAGTCATTTTTAGAATATTTTTGCATCAGCATGTAGATTATTTTGAGTACTATAAAAAATACTACTCACTTGTGAAATTATGATACATATTGAGAGAGTTATAGTTGTTTGAAGTTGGGTTGTTGAGGCTATTTTTTGGCTGCGCAAATTTTTTTCAAAGTATTAAATTTTTTATCAGTCATTTTCAGAATATTTTTGCACCAGCATGTAGATTATTTTGAGTACTACAAAAATGGCTGCTCATTTGTGAAATTCTGATAAGTATTGAGAGAGTTATAGTTGTTTGAAGTTGGGTTGTTGAAACTATTTTTAGGTTGCACGAATTTTTTGTTAAAAATAAAAATTCGTATTAAATGTTTTAGCAATCACTTTTAGAATATTTTTACACTAGCAGACAGGTTATTTTGAGTACTCCAAAATTACTATTCACTTGTTAAAATCTGGTAAATATCGAGGCAGTTACAGTTGTTGCAAATTGGGCTTTTGGTACTGTTTTTGGGGTTGCACGAAAAAGGGGAAAAAAAATCATCTCTCAATCCGGGTAACCAAAGTTGCAGTATTTTTGTTTTGAATAAAATCTATAGATTTAAGTGTTTGAAGAAAGAAATAGATGAAATCTCAAAATTTTAATTTTTAAGAAATTACGGTTATTTCAAAACCTAACTACTTCAAAAAAACATGGAGTTGCCAATATTCTCTAGAGGGAATGATATTAATGCTAGGGAATGGTTCATGAAGTGGAAAACTCTTTCTTTAGATCTTTCCGAGAGAGAATGGAAAGTGAAGGATTACTTGAGAGGGAATGTTTCTTTATGGTTTATAAACTTTGTTGTTACTCATAGATACAAATATACATGAGAAGAATTTGAAGTTGTATTTTTAAGCAAATGGGGTTCCAAGCAAAAGGATAATGATGTGCAGGTTAAAGAAACTACATCTTTTGTGTCATGGCCAAATAATGGTAAAAAGGATTTGTTTGAATATAAAGATTCTATTTTGCAAGTTCATGGGTGCATTCAAAATAAAATAAAAATATTGTTTCTATTAACCCTAGCAGCAAATATAATTTTATCAATATGTCTTTGACTAAGAGGTTGCAAGTCCAAGCAAAGAAAATCAAAGACATACAACTTAAGGGTCAAAATGTTCAATTTTTTGAAGATTTGAAAATCACCATGGATAAATATGTTTTACATTCAGATTTTCATGCTATTGAGATGGAGGATGTAGATATTGTTCTTGGTTATCCTTGGTTGCATTCTTTGGGTACTATTAACATTAATATGCAAAAGAAATTCATGAATTTATGGTACCGAAAGAAGAAGATAACATTACAAGATATTTCTTAGTGTAAGGAAAAACATGTAGCTATTGCAAGGGAACAAAGTGAAGAACAAACAAAAGAACCTAAAATAGAATCTCAAGGGGAGGTCGTAACAAAAATCAAGAAAGTAAAAGTAAGGGAAGAATCAATGGATGGGAGCATAACAAAAGAGCACAAAATAGAGGCACAAAATATTGAAGAGTCAAGGAAAGTAGCACATAGGACTAAGGTTGGAGCATATTGCCATCCACATCATCATAAGAGGCAACAATCATGGAGATTGAGAACAAAGCAACAAAAGAGTTATGATGGACATACATGGAACCAAATGGTTAATTATGGATATTCAAGTGGCATAAGGGTATAGCATCATCAAGGAACACCCTTAGTCAAAGTTTCACTCGAATGAATGGATGCTCGAGATTGGTATTAGTATTCGGCATGGCTTAGAAGATCATATTATTTAGCATCTTCTAATGTTTTGAGGATGAAACATTTGTAGGGGGATGGAATGTCAGGTACCCAAAATAGGTACTTAATAATTTATTATTGTATTGTATAATGGTATGAACCATAAATTAATTATTGAGTAAGGAAGGCCACATGTCAAATTAAAAATAGGTATGTCATAGGATCATATATGTAACCATTGGGAAATATTTTCATAGGTAACCGCAAGGAATATTGCCATATCATTATGTACTTTGTAACTCATAGAAGGTGAACCACCACATGAGTGATCTTGTAACTCATGGAAGGTGAACCATCACACTCTTGTATAAAGAGAGATGTACCCCCATTGTAAAATATATCTATGATGTATTCTTGGAGAATTCTTGGCTTGTGGATATGGAGATCTTGTGGAGTGTCTTCCTTCCAAAAGGAGCATTGTACGGTGTTGCCTTACCTTAAGGGTATAATCAATCTCTATTTTATTGAGCAATTTATTGTGCAATTAATTTATTTGTGGATGCATGTTGAATATTTATGCAAATTGTTGAATGATTTATGGAATGAGAAGAGAGGTTCACAACACTCATTGGAGAGCACCATAGTAAGAATGTCACAGTGTGTAGGCTAGAAGTTGAACGTTTCCCAAGAAATGAGGAGAAGTTGTTAAAACGTTGGTGTAAGCTACAGAAAGGAGTTAATATAGACATTGAAAAAAACTCTCTATTACCTCTATGGATCAAATCTTGTAAATAAAGCCTAAAGGCTTCTCAAAACATAAGCAAATATAGGTGAAAAACCTTCATCTACCAAGGGATATCAATTGAATTATCAAATTTAGAAGCGACCTTTCAATAATCCATGGATATAGAATTTAAGTGGTTTATAACAATATTATTCTAGTGTACTCAAATGACCTTGTGGTATTTTTCAAGAATGGATTAAACCTTTTGCATCATTTGTGAATAGTTTTCACTCAATGTTGAGATTTTGGGATATCGCTTTATCTTAATAAGTCCATATTTCGAATATAGGAAAGGAATTTCTTGGAGACATAGTCTTAAAGAAAAACTTGGCTATAGATCTTGATAGAAAAAAGGCTATCCTTTAGCTGCCATTATTGTCATTTAAGAAGGAACTCCAATTTTTCCTTGGCTATATTAACTTTGTTCCACAAGATCATCATCAACTTTGTGCATATTTTCAAGCCAAACACTCAAATGTTGAAGGAGATGAACTTTACATGGAGAAGGATAAAAGAGCATTTTGAGACATAAATCAAGTAATTGCACAAGCGCTATCTTAACAAACATAGACTATAATAGATATTTTATACCCCACATCTTTGACGCAAATGAAAGCATTTCAATGGTCCTAATCCAATGAAATAAAAATTAAAAGGAATATGTTTTAACATTGATGAGTTGGACCTTGCATGTTTATAAAAGTAAGTATAATTTTATTAAGAATCAAGTATATGCAATAATGAATTATTTTTGGAAATTTAGGTACTACTCATCCCAAAATAAGACAATAGTTTATGTTGTTCACCGAAATTTGATCTTTTGCATTGCAAGAACTTGAAGGAAAAAGACTAGGTTAGATATCTAAGATCCAATAACTTGATAATAAATTTAAGCCACTAGATTCAATCCCAAGTCAAGCTTTGTATAAAAATGTAATAACTCTAATATAGCCAACTATATTTATTATTATTAACTTGGTCCCTAGGTTAAGGTAGTCGACTCTTGAGCATTAGGTTTAGGGTTAGTGTTGGTTTAGTCTTTACATAGAAAGAGTTATGTTGTGGTTGGAATCATCTTTCATATTTAAATATTAGTCATATATTTTATGCATATGAGACTTCACCCTCTCTAATTTACTAGGATTTGTATTGATTTGGAATTTGGAATTTGTTACTTGCATTTCTAATTTTTTGGCATTGAATCTAAATTATTGTGTTTTAGTCGATGATTATTTTTGCAAATTATTGAATTCTTACTATTGTTACTATATTTCTAGAAGTCCTTTCATTACAATCGGTATTAGATCATTGGTATTGGATCCCTAAAGTGGTATGAAGGTGTGACAAAAAGGCATGCAAACTATTCCAAAACCTTGGATAATCAATTTTTCTTCTCGTCACCTGGTAATTTTTATCAATTTTTTTGACTTAATATCTCAGTGCATTTTTCTTCTATAATATTGTGAGTTATTTATTGTTATTTCCTTTTTCTAAACCTATATATTAAAATTATATGGTGTGTGGGGACCCTCACAAGAAACCCACCTCATTATAATCATCTCTTCAAGCTGGTCAAAATAAAGGGTATCTCTAGAAATACTTTTTCAAGAAGTGAATGTATCATGACCCTTGTTGGAGACCTATCTCATTGCGATCCTCTCCTTAAGATGATAAAAGTATGGGATATTTCTCATAATATTTTTTTAGAAGTGCTTCAAACAATTTTTTGGTCTTTGCATTTTCCCTAGTCTATGAATGAACCTATTGCTTCTATCATTTAATTGTGAATCAACGGTCAGTTGCAATGCATTGTAATTCAAAGGATATGTGCATGAGCAAAAAGAAGCATAAAATCAAAAATCTTGATAAGCATCTCAAAACCCCTCCAAATATCATATATTTGACCAACATGTTCTCTCTTATTTAAACACCATGACTTTACCTCATCCCAATACCCCTCCTACTTATCCTCCACATGGTAATGCTCTTCCCAATACTATTGATCCCAATATGTGATCCTCTCTTGAGCACCAAGAAAAAATAATTAAATTCATTGTTGAATTTCATAATGACATAAATAAGACCTTAAATATCATCCAAACCCATCTCATTCTTACCTCTACTAAGAGTTCTCTTGAACAAGAGTTTCAACAAGCCATAGGGAAGTAGCCGCAAGACATACAATAGGCACCAAATCTAAATGGACATCAATAGTGGGACTCAAGCATCTACCAATAGTTATCATTTAATTACAAACCTCTAGTTTACCATGGGAATCACATGGCTCCCTATGCCATTAGAGGTACTCTTCCAAGTATGGATGGTTTTAACTTAGGATTTTCTATTGATATTCATCCTTATATAGAAGGTAGTTCTAATTTCCTTGCTTGTACTCATGATGTTTATAACTTGCATATCAACATCCCAACCTTTGAGGGTGTCAATCGTCTAGGGTGGCTAGCCAAGATGGATAACATCATTCATCTACACCATGTGCCTAAATAAGTTCATGTTACATTAGTCATTAGTGGTTATTATGGAAACTCCACCAACGTGGGATCTCTTTTCTATGTCTTGAGTTCAAAGTGCTATTCCTATGTAAGTTTGATGGAGGACCTTATGTATTGTATGTGGTTCATTTGATGCAAATAAGAAAACAAGATCAATTGAGGATTATTGCATAGAGTTCACAAGTTTGCTCACATACACTTATCAATTAAATCTAGTAGTGGTGGTATCATCCCTTCACCATGGCCTTAAGGATGAAATTTGATAGAATTCAACATTCTCAATCCATACACCCTTAAGGATGTTGAATGTGTAGCTCTAACCATAGAAAAAAATCTTCAATTTTTCCATTCCCAACCTTGACATGACTTTAAGCCTCATTAGTTCAATAGCTATAATAATGAGTCCCCCTAGGGATTCTTCTATTTCAAATATATTTCACACCATTTCCTAGATCAATTCTGTAAAGAATTTCATAACTTTTAAGTGAAATATGAAGAAGTAGCAGTGTCAAAAGATGAATACTCGTCATAGAAGGAGCAACTGGCTAAAGTAGTTGATTTTCAACATAAGGATGATACCATGCCTCTTTTCATTTTTTTCCTTATGGGGCTCCAGGATCACCATACCATCAAATTTTAAACTTTCAACAAATGTCAACACATCAATGTCTTGATTGATTTATGTAGTATGCATAATTGTATTGATAGTAAAACAACAAAGTCTATGAGATTGTATGCCAATACTTGAAACTAGGATAAATTTTAAGTATTGATTGCAAATGGGGGCACAACTTAGTGAGTTATTAAAACAACTAAGGTTAACATCCATATGAGTGCTTATACTTGGTCTAGCAATATCTTTACCATGAACCTAGGAAGTGCAAATGTCATCTTGGGAAAATAATGGCTAACTCAACTTAATGATATTACTATTAATCTATAATTACTATATGTCAAATGGATGAATAATGGGAAGGTAATTTGTCTCCAAGGAATTCAACCTCGTCCCACCAAGGTGATTAGTTCCCACAACATGGAAAAGATATTAAATAAAGGAAGTCATGGATTCTTCACTCAGTTCAATTGCATGGAAGTTTAGTCTTCATAGTTAGTTCTTCCATATATTCCTTTAAATTTTCCAAACATAATGGATCATTATGTGGATATATTTGGTGATACCATGGGTCTTCCCCTTAAGCACACACATGATCATGTCGTCCACCTAGTTTTGAAAACCCAGCCTCTAAATTTTCATCTTTATTGCTATCCCTAGGCCCAAAAGTAAAAATGAAAAGTTGATCTAGGAATTTTTGGAGCAAGGAATTATCCATCCAAGCATTAGTTTTTATTCCTCTCTAGTGGTCATGGTGTTATTAAAGAAAAAATCTTGGTGCATGTATCATGATTTCCAAAATATCAATAAGATCACCATCAAATATAAGTTTCATATCCATGTTATAGATGATTTGTTGGAGGAATTACGTGATGCTAAATACTTTGCAAAAATAGTATTATGCTCTTGGTTCCATCAAACTAGAGTTAGAGAAGAGGATATATCTAAGACTACTTTTCACACACGAGGGTCATTATGAGTTCCTAGTCATGCCTTTTGCTCTCATTAATGCTCCTTCTACTTTCCAAAGCCTCATGATTTTTTATTTCATCCTATTTTTGCATGTTTTTCCTAGTCTTCTTCAATGATATCTTAGTTTATAACAAGTCCTCTGAAGCTCATCTAGTTATGTTGACCAAGTTTTTCACCTATTACAAAAGGAAAAACTCTTTTTCAAGAGATCCAAATAATTCTTTAGGGTCCATGAGGTTGAATACTTGGGACATATAGTATTTTAGGAAGGAATCAAGGTGGATTCTAACAAGATAAAACCCATGCAAAATTACCCCTTATCCAAATCCCTTAAGCAACTCCATGGATTTTTAGGTCTCACATGGTACTATAGAAAAATTTTCAACAACTATGACAAGATTGTTGCTCCTCTCACTGGTATCACTAAAAAGGATGCCTTTGTTTGGTCCAAAGCAACTTCCTAAGCCTTCCATATCCTAAAGGAGGATATGAGTACCACCCCTATTTTACCACTCCTAATTTCAGTAAACCCTTTGTCATTAAGTGTTATGCTTTAGGCATAGGTATTGGAACTATTTTAATACAATATGAACATCCATTGGCCTTTGAAAGCAAGCAACTCTCTAGCAAGAATCTAGGTCAATCCACTTATAAGTAGGGTTATGCATAGTGGTGAATATTCACAAATTGGGTGAATATTAGAATTTCCAACATTGTAAATTGGCGAATATAAGGACCCTCAATGTCAGCACATTCACCTAAAATTTTTAGGATCATTTTTTTATTAGGGTCAACTCGTCACAATATATATCAAAACATAGGCATATTTGTACTCGTTGGAAAGCTATTTTCAAGCCTGATCTAATGGTGATGTTTTTATGAATTTATAATATGGTTTAGTAGGTCAAAAGTGGCCATAAATATGACCTTATATTTTAGGGCTTCAAATACCCCAAATTTTGGTATGAAGATGCTCGATTTGATTTTCTTAGGATTCTCCATGATTCACCTTGATTTTTATTAGGATTCACCATTTTTTTACAAGTACATTTTGAGTCCAACCCCTTATGTATAACCTTGCTAATAAGAAGGAAATATTAGTTGTTTAGCATGTCATAGAGAAATGGTGGCCTTATTTTTTGGGGTGTTGCTTCATCATAAAGACTAACCATAGCTGCCTAAATATTTCTCAAAATAATATCTCTCATGTCCTAAATAGAAAATGGTTGACAAAGCTCATGGGGGTATATTTTTCATTAAGTACAAGAATGAAAAGGAGAATATGGTGGCCAATTTTTTATCTTGCAAACATGAGGAAGTTGTTATTATCAATGCCATATCTAGTACTATTCTATAATGGCTTTTCCAAATTTGAGAGGATTGGATTTGTAACCTAGATATTGTTAGCATCATTGAAGATGTGGAGCCTAGCTCATTGTTGCTTTTCTTTTTCTTATATATATGGGGTTCTCTACAAGAAGGATCACATTTATCTTCTTTCATCATTGGTTATTAAGACTAATTTCCTCCAAGAATTGCATGCATCTCCTTTGGCTAGACTTTTTGAATTCTTTCTTAAAAATGTGCTAGTGGGTGAAGCAATCCTTTTCTTGAAAAGGATTAAAGACTTTTATGGTCAAATGCAAGGTATGTTAGTGCAGAAACAAAGGGAAAACTATTAAATCTCCTGGTTTGTTCTAACCCTTGCCTATGTGTGACTATCAATGGGAACACATTTCCATGGATTTCATTGAAGGAATTTCCAATATAAAGGCAAAATAGTGAATTTGGTGGTAGTGGATCACATTTTCAAGTATGCTTATTTTTGTGCACTACAACATATGCTCATTTTTGTACATTTCAACATCCCTTCTCAACCAGCAAGGTTGCCAAGATAATACTCAATTTTATTTTAAAATTATCTTAGTATACCTCAGTCCATTATCAATGGTTGTGACCTAGTATTCAGCAATATTTTTTATAAGGAATTGTTCCATATTAATGGTACTCAATTGAATATAATCTCTTCTTATCATCATTATTTGAATGGACAAATAGATATTATAAACAAATAAATGGGTACTTACATTTGTTGTTTTACCCAAGACAAGCAATATCACAAAATTCATTGGATATCTTTAGTTGAATCTTAGTGTAATACGTCTGACCACTCTTCCCTCAAGTTATCCCAATTTGAGGAATTATATAGTCAAAAATATACATCAGTGGTATACTATGTTCTATGATCCTCCAAGGTGACTTGGGTGGATGATTTATTATAAAAGTGATATCTTGTGCTATAACTTTCTATAGATAATTTGACCCAAAACTAGAACTGCATGAAGGAACAACAGTATTTGCATCATTCTAAGCAAAAATTTATGATGGGAAATATGGTCCTTTTTTGTCTTCAACCCTATAATAAATTATCTTTAAAGACCAAATCTAGTCAAAATTTGGCTCCTAAATTTTATGGTCCCTATGAGGTAGTTCATCACATTTGTAAAGCGGCACATTTGTTGGAGCATCCACCATATTCTTACATCCATCATGTCTTTCATGTTTATTGTCTCAAATAGGTTATTGACTAGAAGGTGCAATCCTAGACTTAGCTTCTAGTACTCGATGAAGAAGGTTGAAACACTCTTCATCCTATTGAGTGAATATTTTGTCCTATAACAAAATGACCACGCAACTAGAGTCTCAGACAGAAAACTCTTTCTTGCAAAGAAAATTTGTTATTTTTAATTTCTCCAAGGTTCTTGTGAACAAACATTCATATGCATATAACCAATTAAGACTTAATGCAAATAAATGAATGTATCCTAGAATAACTTAAATCCTGCAAGTAATTGTTAACAAGGGGCCTTTAATGATTCACAACAAACTTTGTAACCCTAATCTGTTAAAATAACCAACCGCGTAAAAAAAAGAAAGAAAAAAAATCCCTTTTTTCTTTTATGCTCTTGAAATTAATGAAACCCACCCGAAAATAAATTAGTAACCTCTTTTATCTTTTGGCTTAAAGAAATATTTCAAATGAGAAAATGCGTGGTATAAGCCACTTCATTTTAAGCTCCGTGCCTTTAACATGAGGTTCATTTTATCGTTAACTGGTTCATTTTATCTTTTATTTAACTGTTCTGCTATTTCTATGTTAGCTTTTGGAGTTAGTAAAATTGAAAACGTATTCTGGAATGCACCAGAATCCGAAATGCCAATCTTTGAATAAAAAATGTGAAAATAAAATTAGAACCTAAAATAGAAACGTTCTTTATGAGAATCAGCTGGAAAACTAAAAATAGGACGTTAATTTGGTTAGCAATCTCCTCCCTGCAAAACCCCAAGTTATGAGATGAAGCTCTAAAACAACCTGACCTAATAGACCTGCAATAAAACACAATCGAATCAGATCAGATGCAAGACTCTAAGGAAATAAATAATTGCAACATTCTATCATTCACCTATCGTAACCCATATTATGGTGTAAATGAATAGATACAAGAAAGAATAATGCAAGGGAAAGATCTACAGAGATAATAGTAGTCTTAGCCTTCAATCTCCTTTTGGTTTCACACACAAAAGTTACTCTTGCCAAATAAACTCCTTTTTATTCACAAAAATAATGCTTTTCTTCTTACAATTTCTAGCCCTTGTATCTACATTCGCTTCTGCTTTTAAACTTTCTGTTGCGGCTCTTGGTTTCGCTCTGTGACGCTTCGTTTCATTTCCCATATCGCTTCGTTTCATTTTCCCGCTTCTTTGCTATTTTGACCTTTTGCTCGAGCCTAAAACGTTTGGTCTTCTCTGCTAACTGTAACTGTCGATCTGAAGCGTTATCATGACCCTCATGCCTTTGTGCCACGTGTTCAACGCTTTTCTGCACGTTCTGTAATGGCCCCATGTAAATCATGACGTTTTTATGCATGCAGCCTTGCTCCTTTGCTTTCACCGTGAAAACGTGACATGTCACGATATCGCGACATTTTCCTGCCAGCAGCCTTGCCAATGCAACCTGTCATGAAATCATGACGTTTTTCATCTCCGTACGCTTCGGCCGCAACCTGTCATGAAATCGTGACGTTTTTCACTTGGTATGCCTTCGGTTGCAACCTATCGTGAAATCGCTACGCTTTTCTATTTTGGGCCATCTCGCTGCAACCTGTCGTGAAATCGCTACGCTTTTTCGTTTCGTACCACTTTGTTGCAACCTGTCGCGAAATCATGACGCTTTTTCATTTCGGACTGTCCAGCTGCTTTATGTCGCGAAATCGTGACACTTTTTCATTTCGTGTCTAGCTGATTTATGTCATGAAATCGTGACACTTTTCTCTTTCGGGCTATGCGGATGCAAACCTGTCACGAAATCGTGACGTTTTTCTCTTTCGTACCATTTGGCTGTTTGGAGCCGCAAAAATGCGACATGTCGCGATATCGTGACACTTTTTCATTTTCGACAGCAACGGAGCAACATGTCGCGATATCGCCCACTTTTTCATTTTGGTTGGACTTTTCATTTAACATGTCGCGATATCGCGACAACTTTCGACCATGACAGGAGCGACATGTCGCGATATCGCGACAACTTTTCTCCTTAGTGAAATTTTTGCCTTTTTCTTTGATTTTCTTAGCATCTGGGTCACTGTTTTCTTCTTTGAAAGCATGCAAAAAGGTGGGCCCCCAATTTTGGGGTGTGTTGTGGATTAGCCACAACAAATGGCGACTCTGCTGTCAAATGCTCCAGAGCATTTTGGTGAGAACCCAACCTGAAATATACAAGCTTAGATACAGGCGTCAGCACATAAAAGATAAACAAATACCGACAGATCGAAGTACATGAAACATCGGAATCATTAGTATTAGCTCGGTGTGTGCTATTTGTTTTCATTCCATATCGCTTGAACTTGATCAACATTCCATTGTCAGTTTTACATGCATGCATATGTGAGACTCGTGAATGATTTGTGTAACCTAATAAATATGCTTAGAGATTTTGCTTTTATAAATGCATAGACCTTCTAATATCATACACAAACATTCAAGATTATCAAACCCTCTTAGGATCAACCATATCTATAATGAATTGTTTTATTAGATCCCAAAGTTGGTTATGAGTCACTACTATCTTGAACCCATGTGTAAGTGAAAGTGAAATCAGAGCTTTGGGAAATCAGACTCCCAACCTAATCGAGATGAGAGTTTAACCCTATTCTTACTACTCTGATTTGGAATTCATTACCTCACTTTGAGCAAAATAATTTAACCAATTATGGAAGAAATGGTCATGCTAGTCTAACCCTTTGAACAGTTAGTGGTCTTGTTTTTTAGACAAGACATGCTGCCATGCATGGGCATACTTAACCCCATAATCCATGATTTATCTTCATTTCTTTGGACCTTGGGGATGACTACCCATCCTTTGCAGAGGACAAGTAGTACGATCCTTCCAATCCAATATAAATATGAGATGGGAAAAATTAATTTTTACTTCTTGGATCTTGGGGATGACTACCCATCCTTGCTAGGGACATGTAGTACGATCCTTCCAATCCAAGCTTTAGATGAAAATGGAGAATATTAATTTTATTGCTTGGACCTTGGGGATGACTACCCATCCTTTGCAGAGGACAAGTAGTACGATCCTTCCAATCCAATATTTATCATGAAATGAGACATAAGAGCTTTGGGGAATCGGATTCTCAACCTAGGCGAGATGAGAATTATGCCCTATCCTTACTACTCCATGTAGGTCAAATCAAAGTCTTTGGGGAGTTGGATCCTCAACCTAAGTTCGATGAGGACTTAACCCTATCCTTACTACTCTGATTTTAGGCTTTAAGCTTAATGGAAGTGGTAAAAACCACTGTTTTAAGGATCATGTTGCATAATAGGATAGACATGAAATACTTCTTTCGCTCGACCTTTTCTTCCAAGCAAGGTTTTGATCATTTTGCTCAAGATCCTTTTTAATGTGTATAAAATGTGCTTGGTTCTAGATATCTCGGGGCTCAGTTTCCAACCTTAGGATTTTTCTTATTTATGTTGTAGCATAACCCTAAGAGGATTTGACACACTTTAATGATTTGTATCTGAAATGCATATGCAACTAAGATGGCATGTATATGCAAAGTGAGATGTAATATGAATACATTGCCCTTTGAATTGCAGATAAAGTATTGTCATAATTTGTAAAACTGACTACTTCATGCATCACAAGCTTCAAACGATATTATTTAACTGTTTGTGTTACATGCGGAGCTTTTACAACATAATTCCAATGTTTCATATTTTCCCGATCTTAGGCATGAGTTAACATTTCAAACTTTTTTTTTTTTTTTTTTAAGAAAATAAAACATGTCAAATAAACACACCACCTAAACGTCAAACCTGCACACACAAAAGAAACAAAGCACGGCATTAATACAAAACCTAAACATGTCAAACAAACACACAACTTAAACATCAAATCTGCACACACAAAAGAAACAAAGCATGGCATAATTACATATAATACAAAACCCAACCGCTTCAAGCCTGGAAATAGTGTTTCAAGTGCAACCCATTGACAGGTAATGCCAAATCCTTTCCATCCAAGGTTTTTAGTCTAAAACTGTTTTCCCCTAGGACTTCTGAAATCTGGTAAGGACCCAACCATAAGTAGTCAAACTTATCATGATCCCCTTTCTTCTCATGTCTTTTATCCCATAACAACACTAGATCTGATATTTTAAAAGCCTTGGCTCTAGACTTTTTGTCGAACCATATTTTTACTACATCCTGGTGTTTACTGAAATGAAGCATAGCCTCATCCCTTTTTTCATCCAGATGCATTAATTGTGTTAGTCTAGACTCAAGTTTATCATCAGTTCCGAAATAATCTTTCATGAAATGCAGTGTTTGTAACTTGAGATTTGTAGGAAAAATGGGATCTTGTCCATAAACCAGATGGTAAGGAGATGTTCCTATTGATTCTTTGACTCTGATTCTGTCAGCCCAAAGAGCCAACTTAAGTTTGTTATGCCAATCTCTAGGATTCCTTTCCAACAATTTTTTTATGACGCATAACAAATTCTTGTTAGAAGATTCAGCCAATCCATTACCTTGCGGATAATAATTGGAAGAGAATTTTAAACTCACACTGTTGTCAAATGCCCAATTAGCAAATTCCAAAGAGGAAAAAGCTGAACCATTATCACTTACAATGGAGTTAGGCATTCCAAACCGAGTGACAATATTATCCTCTAAGAATTTAATAACAACCTCCGAAGTAGCATTCTTTGTGGGGATAGCTTCGATCCACCTTGTGCAATAATCCGTAGTTGTCAAAATGTATTTGTGGGAATCGGATGAATTGGGACTGATAATCCCAACAAAATCCAGGCCCCATTGCGCAAAAGGTCTAGACTCAATTACGGATTGTAATGGCATGGAAGCACCCCTGTCTCTATTGGCTGCAGTTTGACATGTATGACATGACCTCACATGAGTATGGGCATCTTTGAACAGTCGAGGCCAATAATAACCGGCTCTAAGGATTTGATGGGTTGTGGCATTAGCGGACCCATGTCCCGTCCCATGTTTACCATGAAATTCCTCAAGTATTTGCACTGCCTCTTTTTGATCAACACAACGAAGGTAAATACCTTCATGGTTTTTCTTGTATAACGTGCCCGGATCTAATTAGGAAATTAGCAGACTTCAAGCGCAAGGCTCTTCGTTGAGTAGAATTCAAATGCGGTGGACATTTACCATTTAGTAGAAAATACACCACATCTGCATACCACTCATCTTTGGTTATATCTACGATTTCATAATGTTGACATGAAATTGCGAGATCCTTTTCTGCTATAGCCTTAACCAACCCTTGTCCCCGCACTATCTTCATGGATTGAATCTCAAGATCAAACTCTTGCAAAGTTGAAATCCACTTACCTCGTCTTTCACCTAATTCATTCCGTATAAACATGGCTTTGACTGCAGGATCCGGGACTATAGCAAACACCCTACTGTGGACTATATAATGCCTGAATTTTTTAACGGTCTTAACTAGAGCATACATTTGCTTGTCCAAGATGGAGTATCTCAGTTTCGCATCTTTGAGAGGACTACTCAGGAAGGCAATAGGATTTTCAATGTTGCCTTCACTCTTCTCGAGTTAAAACACTCGCAAAGGAGTGATCTGAAGCAAATGTGTAAATATAGAAAGGCTTCGTATAATCGGGACTCACTAAAATCGGGGCTTTAGAAATCGCGTCCTTGATATTTTTGAAAGCATCTCTATTTTCATCTGTCCACTTGATCTGGACCTCTTTCTTTAACATGTCGTTCAAAGGCTTTGCTATTTCTGCAAAATCTGCAATAAATTTTTTGACGAAATTGATCTTCCCAAAAAATGATCTCAACCCCTTTTTGTTGTTGGGACAAGGAATCTGTTGTATGGCCTCTATTCTTTCAGGGTCAATGGAAATTCCATCCTTAGATATTACATGTCCCAATAATTTTCCTTCCGTTACCCCGAAAATGCACTTCTTTGGGTTGAGAGAAATGCCATGTTCCCTGCATCTTTGAAAGACTTTCTTTAGATCCCTGACGTGGTTTTCCCTGTTCTTAGAAAATACAGGAATGTCATCTACATAGATAATAATGCACTTACCTATGAGCCCCTTAAAAGCAAAGTCCATAGCTCGTTGGAATGTGGCACCTGCGTTCAATAGTCCGAAAGGCATTCTCCTGTATGCAAAGGTGCCCCACTTTGTGGTGAAGGCAGTTTTCATCCTATCACTAGGATGGATAAGGACCTGATTATATCCCGAATAACCATCCAGGAATGACATCATCTCCGACCCATTTACCTTTTGAAGTATTTCATCAATGGTGGGTAAAGGGTAATTGTCCTTTTGTGAGGCTTTATTAAGATTTCTAAAATCGATACATAACCTTATTTCTCCACTCTTTTTCCTCACGGGGACCAGGTTAGCAACCCATGTGGAGTGCCTAACAGGAAAGATGATTTTAGCTTCTAACAGTCGCTTTACCTCTTTCTCTATCAAGGGTTCTAATAATGGATTGATCGGCCTTTGTCTTTTCCTGAAGGGTTTGGAGTCTGGCTTCAAAGGAATCGTATGCGTTATGACATTCTGATCATAAGTTTTCAGCTCCTTATAACTCCAAGCTATGCAGTCTATGTATTCCTTTAATGTATTGGCAATGGAATCCTTCTCCTGTTTGGTACATGCTTTTGCTATGAATACTTCTCGAGGGTTTTCTGCACTTCCAATATTAACCAAGTCACAGGCTTCTCTGGGAGGTGGAACCTTTCTACCTTCTTTTGGTTGGTATCCGATATCGAAAGTTTTTTCTAATGAAGCCATCTCATTTGGCATCTTGTTACATTTTCCAATAATTTTTTCTTCCAAATCTGCCTCTTCTAGATCCCTCTCGTCTTCATCTATAACCTCGCTTTTCAAATATGCCAAAATTAGTGACAAAATGGAATATGTGCTCGTCACTATCAAACACTTGGAAATTCGTGACATTATCCGGTATCGAGGGACAAGGGACCAGTTCTATGGAGAATTTCTTGCATTTCTTGTGCTCCACTGGTTTCAACATACTCGCAGCTACGGCTAGAGAGTCTGCCAGACGATTGCCTTTTCTAGAGATCAGAGATATGTTAAAAGCATCAAACTCATCTATTAAATCTCTAACCCTGGTTCGGTAAAGTCTGAGCCGCCTGTTCTTACATACGTATTGTCCCTTCACTTGTTTTACCACTAGTTCCGAATCACCAAGGACCTTGATACACTTAACTTTCTTTCGAAGGGCCAATTGAAGTCCGAGAATCAAGGCCTCATATTCTCGCCATATTGTTGGTGGCGAGGAACCGTAGTCTATATGCAACGAACATAGGCTCTCTGTCTCGAACATGACAATTCAATACCGGCTCCTGCTCCTTGTCCGGACCTGGATCCATCAAATCTTAAAGTCCAAATGTCCTGATGTCCTTCAGTGACGTTGCATCCAATCCTTTCATTTTGGGAATTTTTAGGTGTTTCTATGTCCAAACAATATGCTCCTAATTCAGCTTCAATGTATTGGATCTCATTTGGTTTGTTGTATTCCGTGATCATCTCCTTGAGCCTAGGTTCACTATCAATCCGAATTTGGTTGGCCACTCCCCTCCAAGGCAACCACATATGTGAAGAATCTGTCACAATGTAACCGTTTAGGTTTTTACTCCAATCTCTTCCCAACACCATGCCATATTTGATAGGAATGTCGAGCACCAATATGTCTATGTGATGTTGAACCCTAGGTTCTGAATTGACTTGAATAAGAACATCACCCAATTCTCCCACTGCCTCCATGGTTGATCTATCCAGCTGCACCACCCTGCTTCTAGAAGGTTTTGGTGTAAGTCCCAATTTTTTACAGATTTCTAGGGGCATAATGGTAGCCGAGGCCCCTGAATCTATTAAGCAATTGTGCAGATTTTTACCCGCAATTCTAATGGTTATCGTAAAAGGAGGTATATCTCATTTTTCCTTTTTCAAAACCAATCGGGACTCAACACTTTTAGCTTCATGAACTTGGGCAGGTGGATCTAAACTTTTTGGTGGACTTACTTCTTGGCCTAATAATCGGGACATATCATACATTGAGACATTGGCCTTAGTTTTCTTCATGTCTTCTACCAAGTCATAAGTGGGTTTTTCTGAATTTGACATGTTTTGCACCATCTTAGACTTTTCCACCATGGATGGAGGAGAGGGATTGACATCTCCTTTGAAATCAGGAGGGAGTAATTGGTTGTTTGGAGGAGTAGAGGAAGTTTTGGGCTCCTTAGAACTCCTAGTGTAATATTTGTGATTTCCTTTCCCAAAACGTTTGTTGGCATGAACTTCCAATGTTTCTTCATCTTCGTTTCCAAAAAATTCCACATCCTCCTCTTCTTCACTTTCTTGGGAATGTATAACCTCGGTCGAGTATAGACTCATGCTTCCCGTGGCCACAATGCATGCAATCGTTGTCACAAGGTCCCGATTCTCCAAAATCTTTCGAGACATCTGCTTGATTGGCTACGGGATTGGGTACTCGCCCATTATTCGGCTGCGTGTTGTATGTTCCTTTTCCTCTATGGTTATGAGGTCGGTTATGACCCATGGCTTGGTCAACCTTTTTATTGACATTTCCCACCGTAACCAAAACTTTGGCCAAGGTTTCCTTCATGTTTTCTATGGCGGATTCGGACCCTTGTGGTTGGGGCACGGTAATTCCGGGTCCAGTTGTGTTTGCTGCATTAGCCACCTCTGGAATAGGTACAATGGCTTGGGTCTAGGCAGTTGGATTCCATCCTGGATTCACACTTTGAATCGGAGTGATTGTTGGATAAGTCGTTGGGCTTGGCGTGCTAATCGGAGCAAACCCCGGCATGGTCAACAAATTATTGCCCATGCCGAACCCAAGCAAACCCATCGGGCTATTTTGAATTAATCCCTGCGTTTGAACGGAGGCATTAGGATAACTTGGAAATGATGCCACTTGGGTGGGTGTTTGGAAATTGTTCATCATAGGAACCTGTGGTGCCATTAACTGGTTCATCATGGCAAATTGACTGTATGGACCATATTGTCCCATCCCAGTCAATTGAGACAATCCCGCTCCCGGCAGGTTCATTTGTTGCTCGAGAGTCATTGTCTCTCGCATAGGCTAAAGGAAGCGTCGTAACCCGAGGATTCCTTCTAGTCAACAAAGATGTTAAAGGATCTAAGGCTCCGAAATATAATTGCAAGGCGACCGCAGGATCTACCGCAAAGTGACGAGTCGATTCGTGTATAGTTTTTGGAACCTCTGATTGAATGTTCGTATGGGCTCATTGGGTAATATTTTGCATGATACGAACAAATTGTAAATTATGGAGGGATCCAATAACATTCTAAATTGGCTAATGAAGGCGGTTTCTAATTGGGCCCATGAAGTGATGGACCCTGCTGGAAGATTTCGATACCATTCATTGGCCGTGGGGTCTAGACTAGCAGGGAAAACTCGGCAAGCAACATCCTCGTGAGTAACCCCTTGCCTAAACATGTAATCCTTGTAGATTTGGACATGATCTTCGACTGTTGTGGGACCATCGTGCATGAATTTGGGTAATCCCCTTTCAATGTTTCTAGGCAAGTCATGGACTGCCCAAGGAATATCCAAGGGGGAACTTTGCGCACCATACCAAAGGGCAGGTGGTTGTTGTTGTTGTTGTTGGGCCATGTTGTTCAAAGGTGTTAACCCTGTGGGAACAATGGGAACGCTTGGAACTATGGAGACAGATACACCTTGTGTTGCTGTCGCACTTGAAATTAAGGGCTCAAGCCCGCTAGACGTACTTGAGTCTAAAGAAATCCCTAACTCAAGTATATTGGGTGGTATTTCGATCTCTAATGTTTTGTTTTTCGGCTTCCTAGCAGTGGGAGAAAGGCTTTGGAAAATAGTTTCCCCTGTGGTCTTGGACCTAGTAGCTATGTACTCAGGTTGGGCCAGCTTGAAAACTCTAGAACTCTAAAAGACTTCTCTCAACTTACTTGCAAAAT
Organism: Wollemia nobilis; assembly: GCA_028583015.1. Classification (NCBI taxonomy): domain Eukaryota; kingdom Viridiplantae; phylum Streptophyta; class Pinopsida; order Araucariales; family Araucariaceae; genus Wollemia; species Wollemia nobilis. The sequence continues at coordinate 26,635,383 of JAQPPZ010000856.1, read as the reverse complement.
CAAGTATCTAAATGTTATACCTGCAAGCACAATAGGTGGAAACAAAACTACCCACGTTAATCGTTAGAACAGATCATAATCACAAAGCAATAAAGAAGGCCCTCCTTCTAGCGCCAAAATGTTGAGTGAATATTTTGTCCTATAACAAAATGACCACGCAACTAGAGTCTCAGACAGGAAAACTCTTTCTTGCAAAGAAAATTTGTTATTTTTAATTTCTCCAAGGTTCTTGTGAACAAACATTCATATGCATATAACCAATTAAGACTTAATGCAAATAAATGAATGTATCCTAGAATAACTTAAATCCTGCAAGTAACTATTAACAAGGGGCCTTTAATGATTCACAACAAACTTTGTAACCCTAATCTATTAAAATAACCAACCGCGTAAAACAAAAGAAAGAACAAAAAATCCCTTTCTTCTTTTATGCTCTTGAAATTAATGAAACCCACCCAAAAATAAATTAGTAACCTCTTTTATCTTTTGGCTTAAAGAAATATTTCAAATGAGAAAATGCGTGGTATAAGCCACTTCATTTTAAGCTCCGTGCCTTTAACATGAGGTTCATTTTATCGTTAACTGGTTCATTTTATCTTTTATTTAACTGTTCTGCTATTTCTATGTTAGCTTTTGGAGTTAGTAAAATTGAAAACGTATTCTGGAATGCACCAAAATCCGAAATGCCAATCTTTGAATAAAAAATGTGAAAATAAAATTAGAACCTAAAACAGAAAGATTCTTTATGAGAATCAGCTGGAAAAATTGAAACAGGACGTTAATTTGGTTAGCAATCTCCTCCCTGCAAAACCCCAAGTTATGAGATGAAGCTCTAAAACAACCTGACCTAACAGACCTGCAATAAAACACAGTCGAATCAGATCAGATGCAAGACTCTAAGGAAATAAATAATTGCAACATTCTATCATTCACCTATCGTAACCCACATTATGGTGTAAACGAATAGATACAAGAAAGAATAATGCAAGGGAAAGATCTACAGAGATAACAGTAGTCTTAGCCTTCAATCTCCTTTTGGTTTCACACACAAAAGTTACTCTTGCCAAATAAACTCCTTTTTATTCAAAAAAATAATGCTTTTCTTCTTACAATTTCCAGCCCTTGTATCTACATTCACTTCTACTTTTAAACTTTCTGTTGCGGCTCTTGGTTTCGCTCTGTGACGCTTCGTTTCATTTCCCAAATCGCTTCGTTTCATTTTCCCGCTTCTTTGCTATTTTGACCTTTTGCTCGAGCCTGAAATGTTTGGTCTTCTCTGCTAACTGTAACTGTCGATCTGAAGCGTTATCATGACCCTCATGCCTTTGTGCCACGTGTTCAACGCTTTTCTACACATTCTGTAATGGCCCCATGTAAATCATGATATTTTTATGCATGCAGCCTTGCTCCTTTGCTTTCATCGCAAAAACGCGACATGTCACGATATCGCGACATTTTCCTGCCAACAGCCTTGCCAATGCAACCTGTCATGAAATCATGACATTTTTCATCTCCGTACGCTTCGGCCGCAACCTGTCACGAAATCGTGACGTTTTTCACTCGGTATGCCTTCGGCCGCAACCTGTCACGAAATCGCGACGCTTTTCTATTTCGGGCCATCTCGTCGCAACTTGTCGCAAAATCGCTACGCTTTTTTGTTCTGTACCACTTTGTTGCAACCTATCATGAAATCGCTATGCTTTTCTATTTCAGGCCATCTCGCTGCAACCTGTCGCGAAATCGCTACGCTTTTCCGTTTCGTACCACTTTGCTAACGTCGCGAAATCGACGACTTTTTCGTTTGGGTCTGCTTTATGTCATGAAATCATGACACTTTTTCATTTCGGGCTATCCAGCTGATTTATGTCACGAAATCATGACACTTTTCTCTTTCGGGCTATGCGGATGCAAACCTGTCGCGAAATCGCGACGTTTTTCTCTTTCGTACCATTTGGCTGTTTGGAGCCGCGAAAATGCGACATGTCGCGATATCACGACACTTTTTCATTTCTGCCCGTGAGCAACATGTCGCGATATCGCGACACTTTTTCATTTCGGCGACGGAGCAACATGTCGCGATATCGCGACACTTTTTCATTTCGGCAGCGACGGAGCGACATGTCGCGATATCGCGACAACTTTCGGCCGCGACAGAGCGACATGTCGCGATATCGCGACAACTTTTCTCCTTAGTGAAATTTTTGCCTTTTTCTTTGATTTTCTTAGCATCTGGGTCACTGTTTTCTTCTTTGAAAGCATGCAAAAAGGTGGGCCCCCAATTTTGGGGTGTGTTGTGGATTAGCCACAACACATCCAAAAGTAATGTTGCAGTCTAGATTTTATCTTCTATGATCTTGTCAGATTTAAGATTTTCTCATCAAGTGGTAAGATCTTACAAAAGAGCATGCAAAATGGGAGCCTAAGAGCATTTTGTACTCTTGTTTATCTTTGAGGACAATTATCTCTAAGGGATCCATGTAACGGCTCCAATATAGCCACATCAACTATCTTTATTATTATTAACTTGGGTCCTATTTTAAGGTAGTCAGCCCTTGAGCAATAGGGTTAGGGTTAATGTTGATTTAGTGTATAAATAGAAGTTGTGTTGCAGTTGAAATCATCTTTAGTCATCCTTATTACACATATGAGACTTTTTCTTCTCTAAGTGGATAGGATTTGTCTTGATTTAGAATTTGAATTATGTTACTTGCCTTTTTTATATTTTGGCATTTAATCCAAATTACTATATTCTAGTGAATGGATTACTTCTTCACATTATTGAATTGTTACTACTATTACTATATTTAGAGAAGTTGTTTCATCATAGAAAACTTGTCCAAAGCACATGCTAAGAATGAGGTAGCATTCTTGAAATAAGAAGGGGGAAATAAGTCAATCAAATATATAAACCATAATAAATAGGATGGACACCAAACATCATCTTATACATGTAAATAGGATAGATACCACATGGACTCACAATAGTGTAAAAGATAAAATTTCAACATATGACTAAGTATACATTGATTTATGGAATGTTGTTTAGAAAATGCCTTGTCAATATACTGTCGAGGTGTGTCAAAATAAATAAGTTCCTAGAACTATTCCATGAGTATAATTATGGAGTAGCAAGGGATCATTATTCTCTATATACGATAGCTTATAAATTTTATGGTGGGATATTATTGGATTACCATCTTTTGTAATTCCTTCCAATGGTAAAGAAGTACAAAGTACGCTACATATATTGTAATAAAAGTATCTATACATTATAATTCATCATTATACAAGACTCATCTTAGCAATGGGATATTAACTTTATAGGTAAAATCAATTATCTAAAGTGCAAATCACCACTAGATTCTAACAACAATGAACTATTTCACTCAATGGGTCAAAAGCACTTCTAGTAAAAAATATCAATCAAATAATCATTGATAAATATACTAAAGAATGTCATTACAAGATTCGATGCATCATAAATGGTGATCATATAATATACCAAGTCTTTCATTGAATAAAAAGTCACATAAATTCACATTAAAATATGAATTATTATTAAAACATCTTCCAATTACAACTTACAAGGAAGCTAATTCGTTGAATCAATTAATAAAATCCTAGTCATAATCCTCAAGCACATAATTAATGAATCCAAGAGAAACTAGCATACCCAATTGTGAAAAGCATTATGGATCGATTGCTACAAAAATTTATTTATTATAACATAAATCATTCACCAAGATGAAAAATATTAAATATTTAACCAAAAACTAATTCATACTATAATAATCCACACAATGAGACACATATATAGATAATACCCTTATGGTAGGGCGACACTATTAATATTCTTCAAGGAATAACTCCACAAGATTTCCCAAGATGAGAGGCCGCTCTATAGGCAAAGACGATTACAAGAGAATATTTTGTATTAATGATGATTCATTATAATGATAATATTATTTCTTTATATGCATGATATTTAATGCTAATTTGGGGTGATATAACTATTGAAAATCTAAAAATAAATAGAAGCAAACCATTCACTCAAATATTATATAAAAATAAAAATAAGAATGAGAGAGAGAGATATTTTTTGGGTATGCATAGGAACCATACTAATTTTTATATCCATATATAATATTACATAACACACCTCAGGGGCAGCCTATTTGCAAAGGTAGTATTCTGATCTGAATCCTCTGAGTGCGCCCTAAACCGATGATGATGGTATGAATCCCCAGCAACTGGTGGTCCCCTTCACTTTGGGTCAACAATAACGAAGTGGAATATTTTTGTGGGATCAGCCCCTGTGGTTTGAACCCTGCACTTTTCAATTACTAAAAATAGTGTGGTTGTGACCAACTATCCTATGTAACCAAGAAAAAAATATTACACAACACTCTAATAATAATATGGGTGGGAGGGGGTATTTATAGCAATACCAAAACTCCAATTATATAATAAATTTTAACCAAAGCTAACATAACAAGAGGTATTTAGGTTAATTACAAGATATAAAGAGAGTTTAACCATAACAAGGTTAACCTCATGATGGCATTCTCTGTGGATGGAGGTGGAAGTTTTTGGGAAAGGAATAATTGAGAGCTATCTAAATGTTGGGGAAAAATGATCGCCAAAGAACACAACTTGGAAAGGAAGAATCAATATCTACCTTGATGTTTGAGAAAACCTGATACACCTTGTTGGAGCCATAACTTGTCATAGGTCTTGTCAACATGAAGAGCTATCATACAAGAGCCTCATCCTTTTTATCTCTATAAAATTAATTTTTTTCTTTGAAATTAGTAGCACAAGGTTTAAATAAACCATGTATACAACAAACCATGTATACAAACCATGTATTGAAAACCATGTATTGAAATCATGTATATAATTTAGTGAAAACAATGTATGACAAACCATGTATTGAAAACAATGTATGACAAACCATGTATTGAAAACAATGTATGGCAAAAAATGTATTGAATATCAAATTTATTGAAACCATGTATTGAAACCATGTAAACAAACCATGTATTGAAACCATGTATACAAACCATGTATTGAAAATAATGTATGGAAAACCATGTAATGAAAACCACGTATAGCAAACTAGATATAGTAAACTAGATATAGCAAACCATGTATAATAAACCCTTCATAGCATCCACATAATTCAAAATTATTTATTGCATCCACACAACTGATCAAACCATTACAATATTGAAAGAAAAGCTAAAAAGTAATATAAAATTTATATAATATAAAATATTATGTTTAAAAAGATGTTAAAATAGGAGTCTTTGAAACCATGTTTTTTCACCACAATGTCACATTCTAGAATCATCAAATAAGGAAACAACAGTTCTACTTTTCTATGTTTTCTTGCTACAAAGTTCCTGAAGTGTCAACTGCATCTACCTCAATATCCTTTGCTTCTAATGCACCAGACCGTACCAAACTATCAGTTGTAGTGTTTATCTCATTTAGAAATAAACCTTCTTCCTTCGCGGGATCTTCTTTAAATGGTGCATTCAACTCTTTCTCATTTTCTTTTATTGCAGCATCCACATCTAGGCCCTTTTCTTTGATAAGCTTCTTCAGCAAATTTTTTTCTCGAGCAGTGTTTTGTAGTCTCTTCTTCAATTCAATAGCATTAGTCACACTGATTTTTGTAGTCTTGATCCAGGTTTTCATGGCTGACACCTGTTGCTTTAAATGTTGATAATTAGACTGCAAAATACAAGAGAAAAAAACTAATATTAATTAAAAAATATATTAAAGAAAAAAATGATTTTCAAATATGTGTAAAACTTACTCTTTGACATTCATTTTCTCTAATCGATCAAGTATAATGGCCAGAACTTCATCACTTCTTGTAGCATCAGCCTTAGTGGTGCCAGATTGGGCTTTTAGTAATAGAGCATCGAGCTTTTGTGGCTCATTCTCTACCTTTGAAAACAACTCCTTTCTATGTATGAAGTTCTTGTATCGACCAATCATTGCTTTGATTATAACCTTTCCTCGATAATCCCATTGTCTTAATGTGTCAATGTCTACAAGAAGAATATTTGTAACATTAGCCCTACAGTTGTTTTCTAGTAAAATATTTTCAAAAAAGTTTATTTTATCATCATCAGTCAGATGATGATCGATGTCAACATGTTGGTGGGGGGAAGAGGAAACATCGATGGCATCTCCTTCAACATTCTCATGTGCTTCATCACCTAACCCTAGAAAATGAATTAGATCACATGTTTTTAGTGGCAAATTCAAATTATTCATATCTTGATACATAAAATCATCTTCCAGATTGGCATCTGGAGGGAGCATCTGAGAAGCACTCCCTACATCTGATAAATTATCAAGTGTTAAAATTAGGAATGGTATCCCTGAAACAATATATTGACCCACAGTCTGAGTTTGATTCTGAGTCTGAGTCTGAGTCTAAAGTGGCTGACGCGGCGGTGTGACTATTTCCCACGCATGTGAGATTGGTTCCTCACTGGTGGTACATGTTGTGGTGATTGTTGGACTTGTCGTAGATGAACTTGACATTGATGGACTTGCGGTAGGACTGGTTGCTTTTCTTGTTGTGCACCCAATGGAAGCATCTATTTTTTGAGTCTTGTAAATCGAGTCGGTCCCTCTACAAAATTTAACATGAAAATTATAAATTAAAACTAGTTTTAAAAACAATGCCATTAAAATATAACAATTTTAACTAAACATACCCGACTCAGACTCTGCAGTAATTTTTGTTGTTGCTACAATGGTTGTCCTTTGCTTTGCTTTTGAAAATAGTTAAAAAAATTATTCAAACTAAATATAATTGAATATTGTTAAAATACGTTATTAAAATTAGAACTTTTGAAAAATATGTTTACCTTGTGAGGTGGAGGTTTCATCTTCAATTTTCACTGTAGCAGATGCATGTCCAGAAGTAAGAGGAGGAGCACATGTATGTTGTCCATCAGGAGACCTCCTACATTTACGGGTGGAAGGTACCGATGACGATTGCGATTGTGAGTTAGAATCGCCAGATGCTTCTTGAATCCTGATGGCGGTATCCCTTTTACTGGACGAGTGAGCTGCTCTTCTCTGTTTTCAAAATAAAATTAGAAAATAACAAGATTGATTGAAATTTGAAAAGATAGAAAAGAGAGACTATTCCAATATATAATTTTACCTGTATTTCATTCTCACTTAACCCAATATGCAACAAATCTGGGTGCAATGTAGTTGGAGGACTTTTTGTTTGAATATTGTAATAAGCTTCATAAAAAAGAGAAAGAATATAGTTGTTGGAGGTTACCGTATACAGATTAAATTTTTTGCACATAAAGGAGGTCCTATTTTAGGCGGTTAGAAATGAAAGTGGACCAATCATATCTCCCTCCATCAATACAATGAATCAACAATGACAAAGCCCAAAAGGGTATTTTTGTAGGTCAGCCCTACAGAATAAGCCTTCCCAAGAACAAATCAATACAACCATAAAGAAATTTATCTAAAACGTTGGAAATGTTCAAACCCCTTTTTGATTTTGAAGAATTAACTGAAAAATAGAGAGAACATTATTAGAGAATGAACATTGGAAACAACAATACATCAAAATTAAGGATAAACAAAAATGAAATTTTAAAAAATTTACCTTTCAAATGGTCTGGATTCATGGCATATTTGGATGTCAGTTTTGATTTGTCAGAATCAGTCAACATGTATTGGTTGTTAACAAGGAGACCATCCAAAAATGACAGTCCTATTAATCGCTGGACATCCAAGGGGTTCATAGTAAAAACAACTTCCTTGTTATCAACTTGGATTTGTATAGTGGACATATCATGGTCATAGCAACTAACAATATGTTGCATTAGGGAGACGTTGACGTCCAACTATGGCATCTTCAGGACTCTAGTAAGTCCAGATGTGTACAACTAGTTGGAATCTCTCCCATGAATGTTAAAAATGTTCTTGATGTTCATGCAATAGTAACTCTTGAATGATACCTTGGTTGGGAGAGGAGAGGAATCGCTAGCCATTTATGAAAACACTGGGAAAATGCCCTAAAAATTATCAAAAAATGCTCAAAAAACTGCCTAAAAAAGGTCTAAAAATACCTTGAAAATGACTTGAAAACGATCAAAAAACGCTAAGAAAAACACCTAGAAAAAATCTAAAACTATTGTAGAAAACACACTCAAAATACTGGAAAAAGCTTTGAAAGTGCTCTGGAAATCATCGTGCGAAAGGTGAAAATGACACTGTTATTCTATTTGTAGAATTCTGCATGCCTAAAGTCAATGTATGTGTGACACATGGAAAACGAGAGGACATGTGGCATCATCTTATTGATGGTATTTGGTAGTGGTATTCTTCCTGTCGTAATGTGACAGTCACAGTGTGACAGTCACCACTTGACAGCCGCCATGTGACAGTTGTCTTGTGGTAGTCACCTCACGATAGTTGCCCCTGATAGTCACCACCTGACAGTAGCAACATGGTAGTTGTGTCTTGACAATTGCAACATGCGAGTCACAATATGGTGGTCGCAACTTGACATTCACCCTTGGTAGTTGCCATGACAGTCGCCCTTGGTAGTCACAAATTGATAGCTATCTCTTGACAGTCGCCCTTGGCAGTTGCCTCTTGACAATCACATCTTTCCAGTCATATTTTGGCAGTCGCCACTTGACAGTCATCTCTTGACAGTCATTGCTTTCCAATCACCACTTGATAGTCGCTACCTAATATTTTCCTCTTGACAGTCGCCACTTGCTAGTCACCACTTTCCATTCACTACTTGATAGTCACCTCTTGGCATTCACTTGTCAGTTGCCACTTGACAGTCGCTTTTATCAATCATATTTTTAGCTGGCACGTGACAGTCATCTTTGGTGGTTGCTCCTTGGCAGTCACTCCTGGCAGTTGTGCCTTGGCAGTCGCTTTTGTCAGTCGCCTTGTGTCAGTTGCTTCTATCAGTCGCCATATTTAAGGCTGAAAAATTTGCTACATATTTTTCAAAAAATCACCACTATTTGATAATTTTCTGCAAAAAATTGAAATATTCACCCCGATGTCTATACACCTTAGGACTAGATTCACCCCAATTTTATAAATACACTTTGGGGCTGACCCTTTATGCATAATCCTGCTTTAGTATCAATGATAACTTTTCACGTTGACATCAATGACAACTAAATGAGCTCAAAATTTACAACAATCTCCCCCTTTGTCATTTATGGAAACCCAACTTCTTTTTACCAAAAACTTGACATTTCCTTTGTTTTGCTCCCCCTGGGACAATGCTCCCCCTGGCTCAATGCTCTCTCCTCTTTTCTCAAATACCAAATCTCTCCCTTACTCAAATCTCTCCCCTTTGACATCAATGTCAAAGGGTCACATTTGGGACTAGGGGCTAAGAAAGAGCCTCTTAGCTTAGCCCCTCCCCCACCTCCTCTTGAGGTGGTTAATTCTGGGGTGGGAGTATTTCTACTCCCATAAGGTATTGTTCTTTACCTTTATCCTCTCTTCTTTTTATCTGATCCTTATTATTCATCTGACTATTTCTTTCAATATTCTTGTCCATGTCCATATTTTTGTTCCTGTTCATGTTCTTGTTCATATCCATGTTCATGTTCCTATTCTTGTTCCTATTCATACTTGTTTCTACAAAATATGCTCTACACCACTTTTTTGTGCGAGCATAATTATTACACTTATAACACTTAATGTTATTATTCCTTGGAGGTGCAAATATCTTAGGATTTCTCCTAGTGAATCCATACCTTCTTCTATCATAAACCCTGTAATTTATTGCCTTGTGATCAAACTGGTTACATGAGTAGCAATACCCATGGAAAAATTGTATGTTCCCATATTCCTGTATTGCCTATGTCCTGCACTGTGAAGCCATGTGCCCAAACATGTGACATGAAAAACATCTTACATTGAAGTTTCCTTGTCTTGACCTCATTGGTCTCCTAGTCTCTCTTGACCTATTTTGATTGTTGTTTCATCTGTATAACCTATTTTTATTGTTGTTCCATTTGTATCTTCTTTGTGCATTATTCCTATTTTTGTTGAACTCTCTATTTTCCAACTCATCCTAAGATGTCTCACTCTCTTACATTATCTTATTCTGAAGTATATTCATATGAAGTATCTTCTCCTACAAAACTTGAGGTTGACTTTCCTTCCCATTTCTTTTGAACCTGTTCAAATCTAAGACCTGTCTTGCTTGATGTAGGCTTTTGTATCTTAATGAACTTATCCAAGTTCTTTGAGTTATTTTTAAACCCTTTCATCTTGACCTTGGAGTCTTCTAAATCTTCTCTTAGTAGTGCCATTTCTTGTTCTAACTTCTCACATTCTAAGCTCTTTGCTTCTAACTTATCTTTGAACCTTTTTGCCTTAGCCTTTGATTTTTCTAAATCCTCCATAAGCAATCTTCTTTCTTCATCACATTCTTGAAACTGAATTTCAAGTTTAGAGTGTTGCTTTCTTACCTTCTTTACCATTTCAAGGGCATAAATAAGTTCTCCCTTGAGATCATATCCATCCTTTTCTGAATATTCCTCTATTTGTTTGCCTTTGTCCATATCTTTATTCTTTGTTGGCTTATCTTCTATAGGATCACCTTCTCCTTATTCTAGTGCCATTAGAATATTCTCTTCTGGTCCTTCAAGTGTATCTTCATATTCATCATCACTGAAACTATAACCATCTCTTGTAAAACTATCTTCAAGATGTCCAAAGTTACCGCATCTAAAACACTTGATAATTATTGGAGTCCTTTTATTAATTGGTTCTTTTTCTTCAATCATAAAGAGAACTTCATCTCTATCATTGTCTAAAAAACTAGCATCACTATCACTTGAGTACTTACTTGCCTTATCCTCATAGTAGCTCCTATTTTGCCTTTGAAATAATTTATTTCCTTGTCTTCTTTGTCCATCCTTGCTTTTATTTTTGTGCCTATATATTTCTAGTTCCTTGTTCCTATGATCCTGTGTTTCTTCATCATTTTTATTCTTAGCTTCTTGACAGTCAGTTGCATAATAACCATACCTTCCACAATTGAAACATTTTAATAGATCTTGTATCTCTATATTTTCTTGAATCCTTATTCCTTCTGTCATAATTTGCTTCTTCATCATTGGATGACTCGTCACTTGATTCTGACTTCTTACCCTTTGTATTCTTGATTGCTTTGAGTGTTGCTTCCTTCTGGGAAATAGGATCTTTTGTTCTTATCTCAAATTTTGTGATAATACCAAGCAACTTATCTCTTGTCAAAGTGTCTTCATCCATTGACACTTCTATAGCAGAAACTTTTTCACTGAATCTCTTTGGAAGAGTTATTAAGACTTTATCACAAACATATGATTCATCTATTTTCATCCCAAGTCCTTGCATAGCATTAACAACCTCATCAATTCACAATAGATAAGTACTAATGGTTTTCTCATCCTTCATTCTTAATTCTTCAAATTGTTCTTTGATATTTTGCATCTTTGCTTTCTTGACACTCTTATCTCCTTCATAAATATTTTGTAACTTATCCCACATATCTTTTGTATTTTGACAATGCATAACTTTCATAGATTTTGTTCTATGCAAACCTCTCAAAAGTGCATTCATTGCTTTTGAATTGTAATATTATAGGAGCTTACCTTCCTATGAAAGGTGAGCAATTTGATTAAACAATAAATTTGCATTAACAATAAACATAAGGTTACAAAGTTTAAATAAACGTTAAAGTAACCATTTGAGAGAAAAGGGGGGAAAGGAGAAATTAGGGGAGAAGAAAATAAACTTGAATTCTCTTGCCGCCCAAATGCTGCCGTCCAGGTAAGGTAAAAGGTAAGTTACCTTTACCCAAGGTAAAATCAAATTTTTAACCTTTTTACTAATGGTAATTTTCCAACATTCTCCCCCTTAAAGTTGAGAGGACTGACTATATAGTCTCTCAGCTTTATAAATTGAGCTTTAGCCATGCCTTTGGTGAAGATGTCTGCTAGATTATCCAAAGTGCTACAATATTCAAGCTCAACCATGCATTTGTTCCACCATATCTCTTATGAAGTGATACTTCATATCAAAATGTTTTGACCTTTTGTGGTGGATCGGATTATATGCCAATTGTATGGCACTGATATTATCACAATTCAGTTTGGTTGGACCAATTTGTTTTTTGCCAATCTCTTCAAGGATTTTCCTCAACCAGAGGATTTGAGTACTAGCATGAGTAATGGCTATATACTCAGCTTCCGTAGATGATAATGCTACAACAGATTGCTTCTTGGAACTCCAAGTTATTAGTCCTGAACCTAGACTAAAACAGGTTCCCTGATGTAGATTTTCTGTCATCTATATTACTTGCCCCAATCGCTGTCACTATAACCAATTAACTTCACAGAGTTAGACTTGTGGTAATGGATTCCAAAATCCAATGTACCTTTTACATATCGTAAAATTCGTTTGGTTGCTTGAAGATGCAGCTCGGATGGGCATGCCATAAACCGTGATACAAGAGAAACAACATATTGTATATCTGGCCTAGTGTTGGTGAGAAACATTAAACTCCCAACCATGCTTCTGAAATTGGTCAAGTCAACTTTTGGTGCTCCATCTTCTTTGCTTAGTTGGATTCCATGTCCGGTTGGTGTTGCAGCTGATTTGCACTTCTTGCATAGCAAATTTCTTGATCATGTCATGAGCATATTTCCGTTGACATATGAAGATCCCATTCTTTGATTGATGTACTTCCATTCCTAGGAAGTATCTCATTAATCTGAGATCCTTCATCTCAAAGCTGATTCATCATGGAGTTTTTGAACTCCATATTCATTTTATTATTACTACCCATGAATATTAGATCATCCACATATAAACAAACTATGAGGATATCTACTCCATTTTTTAGGTAGTATAGTGTTGGTTCACTCTTGCTTTTTGTGAAACCATATTTGCTGAAATAGCCATCAATTCGTGAGTACCACGCTCGTGGTGCTTGCTTGAGGCCATAAAGTGCTTTTTTCAATTTATAAACAAGGTTCTCTTTTCCTGGTTCTTGGAAACCTTGAGGTTGTTGAACATACACCTCTTCTATCAGGTATCCATTTAAAAATGCACTTTTCACATCCATGTGTTGAATGTTCCATCCTTTATGGGCTGCCAAGGAAAGAACAGATCTGATTGTTTCTTGTCGAGCAACTGGAGCAAAGGTTTCCTCATAATCTATTCCATATTTCTGAGTAAAACCTTTAGCTACTAATCTTGCCTTGTGCCTTTCAATGCTTCCATCAGCATTGAATTTGGTCTTATAGACCCATTTACATCCAACACATTTTTTTCCCTTGGGAAGCTTCACAAGCTCCCAAGTATCATTCTTCTTAATTGAGGATATTTCCTCTTCCATGGCATCTTGCCATATACTTTCAGTGCATGCTTTTTCATAGCTAGATGGTTCTAGCTGTGCAGCGACCAACAAAGCATAATTGACTACATCACCCCTTGGTTCATGAGACTCATCATCTCCCGACATTTGAAGATTTTCAAGTCTTGACAAAATGTCGTCCATCTCACTAGCTTGACTCCTAGTGTATCTTTGTTGGAAATTCCTATCCAACATTTGAGAAGATGGATGACTCTGTAGTATGCGCTTTCCTTTATTTGTCTCTTTCCTTTGAGAAACTGGATCTATATCCATCGGACTTGGAGCGCTTACAGATCTATGAAATCATTTTGGAGAATTTGGGGGTGCCAACAAAGAAGTCCCTCTTGGACTTGGTGTACCACTTGATGTACTTGATGAAGTTTCCTGATGTGGAATTTGTGGAGGAGGACTTTTTCCACTGCTTTTCTTGGGTTGTACAAATGTGGGAGGTACTAATGTGGAACTGTCCGAATTAGAGTCAAAATCAACAAATTTTTTATGACCCCATTCTCCCCCTTCATCAAAAATTACATCCCCTGGAGATAATGATTTTATGTGTCTTGGGATTGTACAATCTATACCCTTTGGTTGAATCACAATACCCTACAAAAACACATGCTTGACTCTTTGGATCAAGCTTCTTTCTCTTCTCCTCAGGAATGTGTGCATAAGCTAAAGAACCAAATACTCTGAAATGTTTGACATTTGGTTTCTTACCGTACCATCCTTCATAAGGAGTGATACCATCTAAACTAGAAGTCGGACTTCTATTTAGAATATATGCACTTGTTCTCACTGCATCTGCCCAATAGTTGTTTGTGAGATGCTTTGCCTGAAGCATTGTTCGTGCCATTTCAACAAGGGTGCGGTTCTTTCTCTCGGCCACACCGTTCTGTTGTGGGGTATAGGCAGTGGTGAACTGCCTTTTTATCCCATTTTGCTTACAATAATGTAAAAATTCATTTGAGGAGTACTCTCCTCCTTTATCAGTGCGAAGACATTTGACATAGTAGTCACTTTGCTTTTCTACATTATTTTTGAAGTCTATGAAGCAATCAAATGCTTCATCTTTGTGTTTCAGAAAATAGAGCCAACACATTCTAGAATAATCATCTATGAATGTTAGAAAATAAGAATTGTTTCCAAGGCTTTTTGTTTGCATTGGACCACAGATGTCCGAATGTACTAGCTGAAGAGGATAGCTGGCTCTCCACGCTCGGCCTCTTGGAAACTTTGTTCTGGAGTGCTTTCCCAAAGCACATGCTTCGCATACCTTCTTATGTTCTGGAATTTTTGGTAGTCCTGTCACCATAGCTTGTGATGTTAACATTTTCAAGCTAGCGGAATTGAGGTGACCATATCTCAAGTGCCACAATTCACTTGGATTTGTAATAGCAATGTTTGCAAGTTGAGCTCCCCCCTGGCTCACCAAATTTTAGAGGGAATAACCTATTCTTTGTCATAGGTACTTCGTGATGACTCGGTTACAATTGTTTTTATCAAAGATTGTACATTTTCTTTCATCAAAAACTAATTTGTAATGCTTCTCCATCATTTGGCCAACACTTAACAAATTGTGTTGTAGGTTGTGGAGTATAGTATATGTCATTCACATTTTTAAGGCCTTCTTTTGTTGGAACTTCCATAGCTCCTATGCCTTCAACTTGCAAAGATTTATTATCCCCTAACTTAACATGGGATTTGTAATTTGAATCTAATGTAGCAAAGAGATTTTCTTTGCCACTCATGTGGTTGGAGCAACCAGTATCTAAAATCCATGTATCATTAAGATTTTGATCTGGCTGTCCATAAGAGAGAAAAAGGTTTGGTGGACCTTCTTCTTCTCCGTAGAATGAGCCATATTGACTGCTTTGATCTTTTGAAGTCTTTGACCAGCAGTCACGAGCGAAGTGGCCTTGTTTCCCACAATTGAAACAAGTTGTTTTAGTCTTGTTACTTCCTCGTCCTTGATTTCCACGGCCTGCATTGCCGCTTTGGTTCTGATTGGCTCCTCTGTTTTGATTTCCACCTCTGTTTTGATTTCCTCCTCTGTAGGAGTTGCTTTGGCCTTTGCCTCTTTGTTGGTGTCCTCTGCCTCGGCCTCTTCCTTGTCCTCGTCTTGCAGTTTCATTCGAAGTGAAGGCTTTGTCATCACCTCCATAGCTTGTTGAAGGTGCTCCTTGAAGTCTCTCTTCATGTGATGTTAATGATCCAATCAAACTATCAAATGTAAGAGTAGAAAGGTCTTTGGATTCTTCAATTATGATGGCAATGTGATTCCACTTAGGAAGAAGTGTTCTCAACACTTTCTTCACAATTGTTTCATTTTTTGTGTCTTCACCTAAAGTTTGCATCATATCAACTACTGCTTTGACTCGAACACAGTAGTCTCCGACTCTTTCATTTTCCTTCATTCCGAGATTTTCAAAATCTCTTTTTAAGGTCTGAAGCCTGACTTGCTTTACTTTATCACTTCCTTGGAATCCTTCTTTCAAGGCATTCCATGCATCTGTAGTGATTAAGTAAGATGCAATTCTAGGAAATATACTTGGATCTAATGTTGATTGAAGATGGTATAAGGCAAAAGAATTATTTTTCTGTGCATCTTTGTAGATCTTCTTATCATTTGCACTTAAAGTAGTCCAATCTGTTGGAGCAGTGTATCCGTCTTCAATAATATCCCATAGTCCTTTTTCGATGAGTAATGTCCTCATCTTGATGGACCAGTACTCATAATTATCCCCACTGAATTCGGGAATTGGTAGATTATTATGTGATCCCATTATTATCTACTAAAACAAGAAACCTCTCTTTTATAGTCTTATTGCAAAAAAGACTTTACAAACTATCAAGCCTTGCTTGATTTACAATCATAAACAACTCATTCTTGTTGTTCAGCAATTACAAAATTGTCAGCGACTTGTTCATCATCGTCACTGATCAATATTATTTCGGAGAAGGAGTTTGTAGGATTTCAACTGAATTACTATAATGAGAATATTCAGATCCTTGTGAAGCAATTGCCACTTGTGTCGGATTGTTCAAACCTGCTGCCAAAGGAGTTATCTTCTGAATCTGCTTCGTATCCTAGATCAGGATTTCTCTGGTTTGCAATAACCGCGTTTTGCAACTGTGAAAAAATTGTATTAATTCCTAGTGTTTTCACGTGCCTATCAAAGTTTTCAGCGTTTGTTCTCAGTAACAACTTGCAGAGGGCTTGATAACATCCTTCCGATCTTATCATTTAAGAAAATTTCCCAGAAATTTTCTTTTACAAAGATTTCCTCTTAGGAAATTTAAAAAAAAAATTAACTTTCAAATTTTTTTTTTTTTTTTTTTTTAAAAAACTTTACAATTATTTCCTCTTAGGAAATGTCTATTATCAACTTTAAATGATAAATAAAACTTTGAAATTTTTTTTTTAAATTGTACAGTTATTTCCTCTCAGGAAATTACAATAAATAAAAAAAATTTAAAATTTCCTTATAGTTTTTCTGAATTTTTTTTTAAAAAACTATTGACCCCGTCGAGGATCGATCGTGCGACCTCGCGGGCGTCAAGGCAAAGGGTAGCCGCTGTGCTACCGGGCAGATCCGGGAGCTAAAGCGAGCTCCCTGCCCTTATAGCTTTCGCTAGATCACGCGAAGCTAAAAAAAATGACCCCGCCGAGGATCGATCGTTCGACCTCGCGGGAGTCAAGGCAAAGGGTAGCCGCTGTGCTACCGGGCAGATCCGGGAGCTAAGCGGGCTCCCTGCCTTATAGCTTTCACGTCGAGCGCGAAGCTATTATTGGCTTCGCGCTTCGGCGCGAAGCTTTGTCTTTTTTCTGGGACTTTAGTCCCACATCGCCACTACGGCGATGTTTTAGCTCTTTAAAAAGAGCGAAGCACACGTAGTGCTTTGATTGCCTGCGGGCAGTCACTAACAATGCAGAACTCCTTTTGCCTCGGGCCGTGTGCGGGTCGCCACGTCAACGAGCCTCGGGCCGCGCGCAGGTCGCACCACGCCACGTCACCACGCCACGACAATGAGCCTCGAGATGCGTGCAGGTCGCCACGCCATGCCACGTCAACGAACCTCGAGCTGCGTGCAGGTCGCCACGTCACGCCACGTCAACGAGCCTCTCCACTCCAATGCCTCGAGAATCGCGTCGATCTGCTCCTACGGGCCGCCTCGTCCAGCGCCTCGGGAATCACGTCGATCTGCTCCTACGGGCCGCCTCGGGATCCGTGCCGCCTCGGCTCCTGCGGGCTGCCTCGGGATCCGTGCCGCCGCCTCGAACTACGGGCCCCACCGCCTCGGGATTCGGGCCGGTCTCGGCTCTCGGCTCTGATACCAAATGTGAAAGGTGAGCAATTTGATTAAACAGTAAATTTGCATTAACAATAAACATAAGGTTACAAAGTTTAAATAAACGTTAAAGTAACCATTTGAGAGAAAAGGGGGGAAAGGAGAAATTAGGGGAGAAGAAAATAAACTTGAATTCTCTTGCCGCCCAAATGCTGCCGTCCACTGCCGTCCAGGTAAGGTAAAAGGTAAGTTACCTTTACCCAAGGTAAAATCAATTTTTTAACCTTTTTACTAATGGTAATTTTCCAACACTTCCTTATCTGTAGGAGGATTAATCAAGGGATCGTATCAAAATTCAACGGCTTCCCAGATTTCATTGCCAAGAGCCATCAGGTAGATATTCATTCTTAAACTCCAATATATATAGTCACTTCCATCAAATATTGGTGTTGAATTATCCGAGGACACATTCTTAGAATCCATTGTGTTCTTGTTAGCTTTTCCTTCAAGCTATTAAAATCTTCTAAAGGAACCTGCTCTGATACCAATTGAAGAACACAAGCTTATATTGATAGGGAGGGTAAATAGTATAAGACCACTTTTTACTTTTTATTTCCCAATAAATATTATGTAATGTAAAGATAGAAATATCAATAGCAGTAATCAAAGAAATGCACAAATCACCACACACAAATAGAGACACCACAATTTACGTGGTTCACCCAATGTGGGTTATTCCACGGAGAAAATATTTCACTAAAATTTCTTGATCAATCTCTTAGGAATTCTTTTCCTATTACAATGTTTATGGACCTCTGTCCAAATGATACACCAATCCCCTAAATCAAGTTTGTGGATCTCTATCCACAGGAGAACTCCTTTGCTCTAGCTGGTGATCCTATTGAAGACAACTGCCTCCACTGCATTGTCTTGTGGATATCTCTCCATTGAAGACTCTTGTCCTCACTCAGAATACCTTTCCTCACTGCCCTGGCTTATGGATATCTATCCACTAGAGACTTTTGTCCTCTCTGCTCTATCACCTCCAACTATTTGACTCAAATCGACACTAAACAAAGTCCTTCGGTCTAGTACAAATCTGCTCAATATCTATCTCTGGTCTAGTATAAATATGTCCTCAAATCTACACCAAAACTCTGCTTAATAAGTCCACATAGAACTTGCTTAAATATGCTCAACAAGTCCACACATAACTTGCTCAAATATGCTCAACAAGTCCACACAAAACTTGTCCAATCTGCTCAACAAGTCCACACAGAACTTGCTCAAATCTGCTCAACAAGTCCACATAGAACTTGTTCAAATCTGCTCAACAAGTCCACACAGAACTTGTCCAATCTGCTCAACAAGTCCACACAAAACTTGTCCAATCTACTCAAAAAGTCCACACAGAACTTGTCTAATATGCTCAACAAGTCCACATAAAACTTGTCCAATATGCTCAACAAGTCCACACAGAACTTGTCCAATCTTCTCAACAAGTCCACACAGAACTTGTCCAATCTGCTCAATAAGTCCACAAGTCTTATCAAGACTTGCCTCAAATCTTCGTAAATACTTTCAATCACTTTCTTAGAAACATAAGGAGAATTGTTAGAGACTCAGTATGCTTCAACTCAATGCTCAATTACTTTCTCAACTCAATTCAGAATATAGAATAGTTTTTTTTATGGAACTTGAACAATCACTTCGCACATTCACTTGACTAGGCTCAACCAAATCTACTTAACCAATCACTCAATGAGATAATCCTTGCTCACAAACCCTAGTCCATGTATATGATCACTTACTCAAAATGTTTCCAACAATGCTCAACAACCAATCTCACATAACAATTATACTCATGTTCTTTTCAAATCCTTGTTCAAGTTCTTCACTCAATCAGTGGCTTCAACAACAATGCTTATAAAACAACTCTCACATAATAATGATACTCATGTTCTTTTCAAACCCTAGTTTAATTTCTTCACTCATCAATGGCTTTAACAACAATGCTTACAAAATAACTCTTACATAACAATGATACTCATGTTATTTTCAAACCCTAGTTCAAGTTCTTCACTCAATCAATGGCTTCAACAACAATGCTTATAAAATAAATCTCACATAACAATGATACTCATGTTCTTTTCAAACCCTAGTTCAAGTTCTTCACTTATCAATGGCTTCAACAACAATGCTTATCAAACAAGGTTTTAACCACACTTCTTTATTCCAAAAAACCTTGAAGCAATCACTCAACACACTCAATAGGAAACCCTAACCAAGTCCTTTTCACTCCAAAATTATTTTCTAGAAAACCAATCAATCAATTCAACTATGGAAGAATATGCTCATACCTTTTTCTTGATTGGAGGATGATCTTCAAAAACTGTCTTCAAGAATATCTTTTTTCTTTTCCAAGTGCCAAAGGGTTAGATAACAAGTGTTATACTTCTTAAAATACAATAATAGCTCAATTTCATAATACACCTTATATCTCCTTCTCAATAGCAATATTTGACAATAATATCTTCACAGAAATTTCCTCTTCAATTTCTTTATTTCACAAAATTGATATTCCAACTTAATTTCTATCTCCTAAGGTAAAATAATATTTACCTTAATAAAGCACCTATTTACCACTTAGGTAAATAAATTAATAGCACCTTATATCTCCCTAACCTTAGCACAATTAATCAAATTCCACATACACCCCTAAAACCTTAGCACAATAATCAAATACCACAAATATTCCCTTATTTCTCCTAAACCTTAGTATTATGCAAAAATCAAAAATTAAATTATAAAAACCTTTGGCGAATCCCCCTTCTACAATTTTTGAAGTTTTGAATCTACGCCTTCTCCACGACTGGTGCCTTAGTTGTGGTAAGCTAGTCATGTGAGATAAGCGCTCCACATGCTTAGCTTAATCCCTAAGGTTGCCTAAGCCTTTTCACAAAGGCTTCAAAACCTTTGGCCTTCTCCTACATCTAATGCCAAGCTAGACTGTGAGTGCTTCTCCCTTTAGGTTTTCCCTTGCTTCGAATACCATGCACTGCCTCGATCACAATGCTCTTCCCTGATTATAATACGTTGTCCTATTTTGGAAATACACCACTCGCAAATTTTGGAGGCTTCATATTTTCTCTTATGTTCGAATTCAGATTTCCATTTCTTTCTTCCCTAAGGTTTGTCTTAGGGTTTAAATACCGTTCATTTGCTTTGCATACAACGTCGACGGATGATTCGATTTGATGACATCGGCTCGTATAAATTATAATTTATAATTAATTTAAATTCAAAAGAATTTAAATATTATAATTTTAATTTATAAACTTTAGACTTTAATAAAAATTAAAGCCCTCATTGAGTTAATATCAAATTGTCATTTGCACTTCAGTGGGTTGATGAAAAATAATTTCACCACCTTGGTGAGAAACAATGGTGAAATTGTTCTATTAATCAACAATGCATTACATAGTTTTATAGTTCTTGAAAGAACTAAAAATAGACACGGTAGTTGAGAGAAATCCTCTTAAAATTATTACAACAAACTAACTTAAAGATAGCTCTTATCCTAACAACATGCTAATCTTGGACTATGGTCAAACATTGATTAACCAAGCCAAAACCTCAACATATACTAATCAAATTAACTAGAAATATGTAAATCAAAACATTAAACTAAAACTAAATACTAGGACTTAATACTTAAGACAAAGGAGGCAATGTTGAAAATATTCCAACATTCTCCCCCTTGATGCTAAAGACACTCATGCAAGATTTCTTTAAGCATCACAGAGTTGGAAGAAAATATTTCTCTTACATTTCCTCCAATATTGAATCAAGAAATCAGAATTTACAAAATACTTATGGTGGCACTCCTTCCACTCTTCATGTGGAATTTCCTGCAAATGCTTGAGTGCCTTCTTTTGTTGATTAGCTCCCCCTTCAACAAAAGTATCTCCTCTTGTGGTTTTCAACAACCACTCTCTTACATCTTTATCATTATGGTCTTTAAACCATGCTCTCACATTTTGATCTTCTTTTACATCTTCAACACTAAAAAATACTCCACATGAGTATTTACAATTAATCATCTCACATAGATGATTATACCATACAACTCTTTCACATATTTTCACACAAAAAATCACAACAAATATGGCCATATAATGACCAACTACATATGCAACATAAAGTTGCTCCTCACACAAATATTCTCTCAAAATAATGACTTTACAAGAATCCTTCTTCCAAGGAATTTTGAACACATCATTTTGATCCATGTGACCCAAGTTCTTCATCACTGTCTTCTCTCCAATAAGACTCTTCATAAAATTTGTCTCAATGAGACAATCACCTTTCTTTTCATTCCTGCTCACAAAAAACAAATCATTAATCATAAAAACATTACCTTTAGTATGAGTAGATTTGGTGCTTCCCATAAAGCTATTTTGTAGTAGTTATCCTTCATTGTATGGTGCTTCAAGATCAACCATCAACTCTTCACTAATAGTTCTCCTCCTTTGTTCAATCCATGTTTGTGTGTTGAAACACCATTCATTCAAGCAATCATACATAGTTGCCTTTTCAAGACAACTCTCTTTCTGCAATGTAGTCACTCCAAGCGAGTGATCTTCATCCATGAGTGTTTCCTTTTCCATTACAACAAGAAAATCAGCAATCTCATTTTCATTTTCTGTTTCTATCCCATTTTCTTTCTCACTTTCCATCTCCCAAATGAGGGAGTCTTGTGGGGTCTTTTCTTCACCCAACACATCCTTCACCCTTGATGAGTGATCTTCTAACAAGAAGCTTATAGCTTCCATTTCCTCTTCATAAAACTTTTCTTGTGGATCATCATCCCACATTACTTTATTTGCTCTTTCAAGAGAGCACACATCCATTCCAAGTGAATGGTCTTCAACAAAAATAAGCCAATAGTCTTCCATGAACATTGCTTTTCCATCATCATATTCTTTATTCTCATCCATGAGAATTGTAGATGCATTCTCCATGAAGTATTCTTCAACAAATAGCTGATTTGGTGTCTTCTCCATAAGACACTTTTCTTCATATGTCTCATTCATGAGACATTCTTCATCATACATCTCACCTTGGTGAGCTTCAAGCAAGGAACACTCCAATGTGAGTGTTTCTCTTCCTTTATCTTCAAATTCTTCTTCCTCTTTGCTATCAATGTGAATGCTTTCAAAGCATACCATTCTTGCAAAAAATTCTTTAGTACAATTTTTCTTTTCAACTTTTCCTCCTAAAAGAAATAATTGTTTATTACAATTTTCCATGCCTATACAAGACATGTTTGCAACTATGGGTGTCTCACAATAACTCTCTCCAATGAGAGCTATACAAGGCTCCTTCGCCTTCTCATCCTCTTCTCCATGAAGGGTTTCCTCATCTTCGTATCTCTTCTCTTCAAGAATTTCATCATGACTCTTTTCTTCAAACATGTCTTCCTCTTCAAGGAAGAATTTACCATCATAAGAATGTATGTCTTCATATGAGTCTTGAAAAGACTCTTCAAAAACTCCTTGAAAAGGATCTAATTCAGAAACTTCTTCAAGGAAGAAAGGCTCCTCCTTGCTTAAACAATATTCATGATTGTCACACATGGCTTTATGGGTATCCTCATAAAACCCATAAGCATCCTTCAACACTTGTCATCCCATTGTAGCTGATCTACAATTGGCTATAAGAGGAAAAACATTTTTTTCCATTCCTCTCCTCAAATCCATAAGAGCTAAGCAATTTGCATATTGTTGCTCCTTCTTATATTTTCTCTCCACACCTTGTAGCTTGCTCCAAGTGGGTTCCTCATAGCCTTATTGAACTATATCCCATAAGTATTGAGCCTTCAAGAAGGTCTTCATCATTATGCTCCAAATAGCATAATTATCTCCATTGAATTTGGGTACTTCCAATTCTTTATACATGGTGGCCATTCTGCAATCCACCACTCATCAATATTCCACCTAGCTCTCAACCACTCCTTTCTTGTAGACTTCTGATATAATTATCTAAAAATCCACTAAATTTTAGATCCACATTCACACAAATGATAAATATATGATCAATTTACTTTTGCTCTTTCTAGATCTTAGAGTGTTTTTGAGACAACTTCAATGTTTTCAGATAAATCAATCCATACAGATCCAAATGACCTGAAATTTTATCTGAATTATGATTTTATCTAAATAATATTTGTCCCAAAATTTGAGAAGCAAATACCCTTTATTCCACCTTATACAACCATTTTATTGAAAAACTAAAAATGCTAATAAAATTAGCAAATTAGCTCCAAATCACATAAAATTTTCACAGCATCCTCTTGATACAATTATCTAACAACCCTCAAAATTTCATAATCAAATATCTCAAGATTCGTGAGATATTAATGATTTAATCGAGCTCTTCCTTGCAAATCTGCTGATGGTGGCCACTTGAGTTTCTCTGACAAAGTGTGTGATTCAGATCTCTTCACGCCACTCTCCATAGGCTTTGATCCATATGAGCAAACCTGCTCTAATACCAAATGAGAAACAATGGTGAAATTGTTCTATTGATCAACAATGCATTACATAGTTTTATAGTTCTTGAAAGAACTAAAAATAGACACGGTAGTTGAGAGAAATCCTCTTAAAATTATTACAACAAACTAACTTAAAGATAGCTCTTATCCTAACAACATGCTAATATTGGACTATGGTCAAACATTGATCAACCAAGCCAAAACCTCAACATATGCTAATCAAATTAACTAGAAATATGTAAATCAAAACATTAAACTAAAACTAAATACTAGGACTTAATACTTAGGACAAAGGAGGCAATGTTGAAAATATTCCAACACTTGGTTTTAATAAAAATCTTAATTTTGCCATCACAATATTAGAGAACTATCATTATGGTTTAAATAAAAAACCTTTTAATGTGCCATCATGGTTTCAACAAAAACCCTTATAAAAATATATTTGGACAACTTTTTTCCATCTCTTTGCATTGCTTCCTGGTGTTAATGATGATGTACTCCATGGTGTTAATGATAGCTTCATGTGTTCACTTTGGCTTCAATGACAACTTTTCACCTTGACATCAATGACAACTAAATGAGCTCAAAATGTCCAACATGATTATTGTTCACAAATGGAAGTTTAAGGGAAGCTAGAAAGTTGAAGGAAATCTTGGACACTTACAATATTGTTATTGGCATGGAGATAATTTTTTAAAAATCCTCTATATGCTTTAATGGTCTAGAGCAGGAGACTAAATAGGATCTAATCAGAAATTTTTCCTTTTAATATCTTAGATTTCCAAGAAGGCTTTAAGTATTTGGGGTTTGTATTGAAGCCAAATACTTACAGGAAGAGAGATTGGGGATGGCTTTTAGAGAAGATTGAATTTAGGATTAACCATTGGTGTAATATATGGTTGTCCATTAGTGGAATATTAACACTTGTAAAGTTGGTTCTTGAGGCTATTCTTGTGTATTGGCACTCCTTGGCCTTCATTTCCAAAGGATTTCTAGATAAAATAAGAAAACTTTGCTTCAAATTTCTGCGGATTGGATGCAAGTCACATGAAGGCATTCCTTTAGTTAAGTGGTAGAGTATTGCTAAGCCAAAGGAGGAAGGTGGTTCGGGCCTTAAAAATATCCATATTTTTTGTTCTTCTTTGGCAGTAAAAAATTTATGGAGGATTTTGACCAAAGAAGGATTATGGAAGAATATTATTGAACAAAAGTATATTTTTCCAAGGACCTTTTATGGATTGGATCAGAATTCCACATAAAAGCATTAAAAATATTTCCATTCAATGGAAGGCACTAGTATAGGTCTTTCCTATGATTGGAAACTATTTGGCTTGGAAAGTGGGTAACAGTGAGCAAGTTAGAATAGGGGTTGATTCTATTTTGGGTTGTGGAGAAATTTTTTTGTTGTCAAAAGCTATGATAAGTTCTTTACAAGACAAGGATTTTTACTTTCTTCATCAGGTGGAGGAATCAGATTTTTCTATTATTTTAACCCAAGGTTGGAAGCAGGCTCAGGTCTTGGGTTTTTCTGATGAGTAGGTTATTTTATGGAAGGCTTACACTGATAATCTTAATAAGAGTTATATCAAGCTAAGAGTTAAACTAGATACTATTGCTTGGGTATACAACAAATTTGGGGGTCAATATACGACTAGACTTGGTTACAAAGCAAGTTTTTATCCTCATCCTCAAGGGTCTACTTGGTGGTGGAAGCGGATTTGGAAATTATCTGCCCTAAAAAAGACAATTATTTTCATGTGGTTAGCTTTGAGAAATAAGGCTTTGACTTGGGAAGTTTTACAGAGGAGAAGCAAATAAGGTCCAAGTATTTGTATGTTGTGTCAATCAGAGGAGGAAAACATCACACATTTGTTAATCAAATGTCTTTTTTCTCAACAATTTTGGTTAGAAGTTGAATAGATAACTGGAGTACAAATATTTGGGAAGGAGAAACAATGGAGGTGTGCTTAAGACAGTGGTTTTTGAAAAAAGAGTTGAAATGGTTTCTTTCTTTACCATGTCTTATATGTTGGGTATATGGTTGGCACAAAATGCAGCTATTTTTGAAGGGAAGTTAATTCTCCCATTTCAAGAAATATTTCAAGTGAGGACTTTGGTCTCAATCAACAAAGGGTCTGACAAACATAAGAAACCTCGACAAGTAGATAATTTGTTCATTGAAAAGTCTCATCCATGGGGATTTTTTGATGGGGCTAGTCAGAGACAATCATCTTTTAGTAGCACGGGAAGCATTATGTACTTCTTAGATACCCATTATATCAAATTTAAAGTATATCTTGGGATATGTTCCAACAATTTTGCTAAGTTTCAGGCGTTGAGATTGCTCATGAAGTGTGTTATGGAGAGAATTGTGAAAAAATTACAAATTTTTTGAGATTCCACTCTAGTCATTAACTGGATGAATAGATCTACTCAATTAAAAAATAATATGCTTAGACCAGTGGGATATGAACTACTGGAGGTGATTTTATTCGTTTGAAAATATATCTTTTACACATGTTTATAGGGAATTAAATCAAGAAGCAGATATATTATCAAAAGAAGGTCAACATGTTCTAGAAGGTTTCTTGCAAATGGAAGAGAACAAGGATGGATTTTCTTCTTTCACCCACATATCATATCCCTAGTTTCTATGCTAGATCTAGGTTTTTTACTGTGGGCTTGTTTCATTTGATTAGAGCTTTATGGAAGTTTCTAACTATTTTATTTTCTATTCCGTTGGTTTCTTTTTCACTGATTTCTATCCAATTTTTAGTCATGGAGGTTGTTTGGATGATTAAGTATTGATATATAAGGATATTTATCCTTATTATCCCCATGCTATTTCGAAGATGGACTTTTCCCTCTCTGATCTGCCCAACTATAATTATATCTTGAATACCAGTAATATCCTTTTATCTGGGTTTATGTTTGTGCTAAGGCACCTGAGAAGTGTAATTTTATTTCACTCTTAAAATAAAATTACATTTTTTTCTTCTAAAAAAACAAGGTTAACTTGGGTCCATAGGTCTTACATAATAAAACATTACAAATAATTACTATAGTGTACAATGAAATGCCCTTAGGCCTCTCCAAAACATCACACAATGTCAACATTCCAAGAATTAGATTACAATTTCAACAATAACCCTAACATTAGTCGACTCCTAGACCATTATCAAACTCATTAATATAATATAATATTACAATACAATCAACCTTGGGTTACATTGTCCCATGCCAACTATACATAATACTCATATATAATATAATATAATATCCCCATATGCATATCCCTAGGTACATAGAATTACACTCCCTTGCAAATATTCCATCCTCAAAACATAAGAAGAAACTATATAATATGATCTTGTAAACATTTTTGACAACTAGTACCAATCTTGATCATCCATCCACCTAAGTAAAATCTTGATTGTTGGTGGTATTAGATGATTCCAAGATGTTGTTGTACCACTTGGATACCCATAACTACTTTTTCTTCATGCTTTTAGTATATCTAGAATGATTACTCTTGTGATTCCATGTTGTTTCTACACCACTCTAATATCCAAAATTACTACTCTTTTCTGTCATTCATTGTAATACTTTATGTCTTTCTCACTCCATGCAAGTCTATAATAATATTGATGTCTTATGCCATGCCTCCATGATTTTTGCCACCCATGGTGATGTGGGTGGCTATATGCTACAAACTCAACCTAATGTTGTGCTTCCCTTGACTCTTTAACATTTTATTCTTTTGTTTTATATTCTTCCTCATAATATTCTCATTTAAGTCATTCTTTTTGTGTATCCTTGTACTCTTCTAACTATGTATTCTTAGAATTTTTTGTTGCTTCTTCCTTAGACTCTACTATTACTTATTCCTTTGAATCTACTATTGTCTCTTTCTTAGACTCTACTTGTGATTCCTCTATTGGATCTTCAATTTGTTCTCCTACCATAACTTCTTCTTCTCTTGGTATCCTTAATTTTTAAGCTAAGAAATATGTTGCAGTATTATCTTTTTTTCTTGTGCCATAATGGTAGGAACTTCTTTAGTACAACCAAGGATAACCATGACCAATATCCACATTCTCCATTGCTATACCGTAAAAATTTAAATGTAAAACATATTTATTGATGATTATATTTAAATATTAAAAATATGAATGTGATTACCCTCAAGTTATATGTCCTTAATATTCTTTTCTTGAACCTGCAACCTCTTAGCCAAATCAATATTGATGAAATTGTATTTGTTGCTAAGGTTTATGGAAATAATGACCTTTTATTTCTAAATGCTTCCAGAAACCTATAAAATAGATTTGTTAGATGATAACAAATCCTTTTGACACTTCTATTGATTTTATAAATTAAAAAAAATATGGTGTTTTACCTTTCTTACAATCTTCCTTAGTTGTTTTCCTCTTTTTCCTAAAGTATTCTTATTTCTTTTTCATAGTCTTAATTTTGTTTCTTGAAAATTTTCAACTTGTTATTTATTTTTGTGCTCCTTTTGAAACCTTTTATTCTTTCTTCATAGCCCTTGATGTTATCCTTCAAATTAATCATCCTTATACATGGGTTCCAATTTCTCAAGAATGCTTGTTCAAAATTTTCCAAGTGAAAAATGTATTACCATTAGAAAAAATGTGATACTGTGACTTTGTCTTCCCTTCAAAGGAGAATAGAAGTAGATATCTCTAGTGAACATTATCATAATATAAATATTTAAATTATTTCCACCATTCTCTATCATTAATATCATCTTCTCCATAAAATTTTGGCAACTCGATGATCTCACACCCTAACCAAAATGACAATGCAAACTAGGGTTTTATAAAGTAAGGTTACATGGGAAACTACAGAGGACATCCCGCAGGATGTCCTGATTTGCTTCCCTGCCTCCCCCACCCCTAGTTTTGTCCCAGTTCCTTGGAACTTACCAAATCCTTCTCTCTTGGTCGAATGTGGTTACAGATGATCTCCTTGGGATGGGAAGTCACTTTTCCACTTGTCTACTCATTTCCCTATCTGATTGAAGATTTTTTGTTTGTGCCTCTATCTTGAGACGTCCCTGGGACCCTCCCTGGATTTCCTATTGTGCTTTAGGGATCCTTTTTTCTTGCTGCTCTCAAGTTTCCTAGTGTTGTTGTAGGTTTCCTACTTGTTGCTAGTTTCCAGTGGTTCTTTGGTTGTGTTGTGTCACAACTTTGGGAGAGGGGCTTGTCTCCGTCCTTGTGATTCTTGAGAGGTTTTCACTACATCGTTTTTGTCTGGGGGAGACCACGTGCTTCTCTTTGTTCAGTGAATATTCTCTTCGAATTTTTTTGTTTTGGTCTACTTGGTGGTTTCTCAACGTATTTTTCATCTTAGGAAGGGGTCTCTACTTTGCTTGTTGCTAAGATCCCATCGGTTTTCCTGATGTGATACCCAAAAGCACTCAATGGAAAAGTTGGAGGTTGCCTAGGATTTACTACTACATATTTTGGCCTTGGGGAGGGCCCTGTGTTTTTTGCTTGCAACTTGTTAATATTGTGGCTCCTTCAGTTTGGGTTCCCTGGGACCTTCCCACTCCCCTTCCTATGGCTTGGAATTCTACTTTTATTGCTTCCTCTGGTTTTTCTGGCTTCCTTGTAGTTCAAACTTGTGTGCAAGGGGATTTCATGACCTGTGGATATCCTCGGATTTGTTGTTCCATTCTCTAGGCTCTATGTGGGATGCTGCTTCTTGGTGGGATCCTCGTTTCTTCCTCAATTTTTGGCAGTTCCTGCTCTTTTGGAGCGGTTTCTGGTTTCTCTGGGTGGGATCCTAGTTTTCCTGCATCCTCACATTTATCATGGCCCTCCTTGGGTAGGATGTCTCTTCTTGGTGTTTCCAATGGGTTCCTCTGGTTCATTTGCCTTCTCAAGGTGGTATTTTTTCTTGGCAGTTTTGTATTCTAATTTTTCCTTGGTGGGATACCAATTTCTGGTTTTTCCCTAGGCAGGATTTTTCAAATTGTACTTCTCCTACCTAGGTGGGATTTTTCAAATTTCCTACTTTGGGTGGTATTTTTAAATTTCCTGCTTTGGGCAGGATTATCTATTTTTCTTGCTTTGGGTGGGATTTTAATGTGCTTTTCCTTTGGACTTTCCTTTGGCATTTTTTTTGGTTTGGTGACCTGTTGTAATAAGGTTTTGGGGCCCCTTTCAAAACCCACTTTTAATGAAATTTTTACCTACCAAAAAAAATAAAGTAAGGTTACATAAAAATATATCTTCCCATCAATTGAAATTTAAAATTCCACATAAATAAGTAGACCCCAAAAAATTTCTTCAAAATATAACAAACAATAATTGTTTTTATTTGCTTACCCAGACTGAAAGATATCTCATATTTTATTCTTTTGAAAATATGTGATTTGAAAAAATGTTATTGCCTTTATACCATACGACTAATTTCACAAAGTTATATCTCCATAAATACTGATCTAATTGCTTAATATGACCACTTATTTTGAAGCTTTTCATATTCTTAATAAGAATCGTCTAAAACAAACAACTCTATGTAAAGTTCCTGGAAGATGAGATATTCTCTATAAAAAAATATCCAAATTTTGCAAACCAAGAAAAACAATCCCCACATTACCACAATCGTTGCTCTAATATTGCTTGTTATGAACTTTAGTCTCATTAACATAAATCATTCACAATATACTCAAGTATTAAATAATCATCCACAAATAACAATCCACGATACAATAATTCACACAATGAGGCAATGATAGATAATATCCTTAGGGTAAGGTAACACCATTTATACTCCTTAAAAAATGAATAAGTCCACAAGCTCTCCCAACATAAGAGACAGCTATGAAGACAAAGATAATTACGAGAGAATACTCAATATGAATGATGATTTATTACAATGACAATACTCTTTCTTTATATATCCAACATGTACTACGACTCTAGGGAGGGTTATAACCCTAACCCTAACAGACTTCAAAATCCTTATCCAACTCATTATATAATATAATATTACAAAAAAATCAACCTTGGGTTATATGTGTCTCATGCCAACTATCCATAATACCCATATACAATATTATCCCAAGGTACCATAGCATTTTTCCAAAAGTAGCCCCCTTTTTAATTTAAAAAGAGCATTCTCTGCAATCCAAAAAAGTAATCATTGCTTTGCCAGAATCATTGCTTTCATACCACTTGTAACAAAACATTATTTCTTATAACATAAATAATTCATCAATATGCAGAAAAATAGAATATCAAACCACAAAGAATGATCCACACTATAATATATATATATAATGAAGTTGAAAATAAAATGTTGATTGCCTGAATCAAATAATGATTAATATTTACTTTAATGTTTTCCATTGGTAATATTTGCTTTATTAAGTTCTAAGGTGTAGACCAATTGGTTCGACCAAACCTCGTAAGGGGGTGGAGGTCCAAGGTTCAAATCTCGAGCCTTGTTGAAATGAATGCTTGTTCCTGGTGCTTTCATCGACGTAAAAGGTTTTAAATGATTGTGGCATGGTGGTTATAGGGGCGGACTGCACGAAGATCTGTGTGGCGGCTTTCGGGGTGGACAGCGTAGAATGTTGTGGCAACCATAAAAATTGGATAGCCTGCCCGGATTTGTGGCGGCTATCGATTCCACCATGTAAATTAAAATATATATATATATTTGTTTTATTTTATAACAATAATGTATTTATTTTTATAATATGAAAATAAGGGGTTTTGAAAGGGTCTTCAAACCTTTTACATGATTACATCACTGTCCAAATGATGTGGAATCAAAGAAGCTAAAAATTGCATTGCTAATGGGTGCTTAAATAAGCACCAAATTACAACCAATTACCCTTAGATTGAGCAACCAATTCCTAAATTGGGAAGATAAGCTCTTATCCAGAGGCTTTATTCAGGGATTGACTATTATCAATCCAACTAAACTATTCTAGAAAATGTGCCAACTATTCATCTAGAAGATGGCTACCAAATCCTATATGAGCAACAAAGTCTCACATTTTATAATTTATTCAAAATTAAAATAATACTAAGCCCTATTCCACATAACTTAGCCTAACCTAAGGTTTTATTCAACCTAGGAGCATAAACCTTAACCTTATCATTTGATATCCTCATCATACATCCCCACAAAAGAAGCATTGGACTCCAATGCTTTTACAATAGTAGTGGGCTTAGTTGGAATAACTCAAGCTAGATGAAGAAAAATCTACAAGTTAGGTGTCGAATGGGCAGGAGCGCTAATGATTTCAAGAATACCAAGAGGTGCCTTAGCTGGAAGACAATGCTTGGTCACAACTTTATTTTCAACCTGAGAAAAAGGTTGAGAAAGTTGTTGAGGGTCAATGACCTACTGCTTAGTTTGTGAAGTCTACTTTAAATCAGAAACCTCTTGAATTGAAGAAGGTTGTGGTTGTTGAATAGATGAATGTTGTGGTTGTTCCACAACTAGCCCCAAGAATTGGGGATCCACTTTTAATTTAGATTTTTTGAGTGTTTCTGTTGTGTTTGGTTGATATCCTCCATAAGGTTGCAATTGAGAATTAAAGTTTGCATGATTGATTAATGCTTCCTTTGGTTGCTTGTAAATCCAATGATGTGTTTTGAGCATTTTGGTTGCCTTGGAGCAATAATTTTGATATATCCCACCTTCAGTATTTGCAATTTAACCCTAAGATTCTGGGTTGTGTGATGACTTTCGTCCTTTGTTGTCTTCTTTTGGAGGGTTGATAGGTTTGTGTGGGGTGATGACATGTTCATTTGTTCTCCCATTGTTGGTTCTAAGTTTAGGTTATGTTATGTAGATCTTAGTATTTAATTCAAATTGTTAATTAGAATTATTTGAATATTTAAAACAATTTGAATTAAAAAAAAAAAACAATAATAAAAATAAAAGGATTATTATATATATTCTATATGTGATAATAATAATAATAAGAATAAAATAAATATTTGAATTTAGTTAGTTTAAAAGTTACACATTTAGATTAACTAAATTTAAATATATATATATAGAAGATTAAAATAAATAAATAATAATAATAAGGAAAAAACTTTATTATTGTTATATATATAATAATAGTAGCATTAAATAAAAATAATAAAAAAAGAGTAATATAATAAAAGTGAAAACTCAAAGAAGGTTTATGTTAATTTGTATTTAAACCTAAGTTTTGAGTTTTACGAAGAAGCTTTAGGTTTCTGACATTAGGGTTTTATTGTGTGCAGGCTAAGGCACGAGGCGGTGACACTGCGGATACACCCCATGGCGGATACCTTAAATCATCGGGTGATCGAATGTAGATGACGTGGCATCTAGGAAAATCATTGGCCGAGGAGCGGACCTACCACCGTGCAGGATTAAAACATGGAGCAGCTCCGAGGATGAGGTGGACCAATGATATGAACGCACGGCGATCAACATAGTAGCTAACGATAGTAGCAGACGAGTTCAGGGTGTTGAATGCATTATCACTCATATTCCTAGTATCTTCATGGCCGAATCCCAAACCCAGGTGAATAATTACCCGTTCCAATGATCGATGTATATGGAGATGACACCCTGTCACTTGGAACGACGACACCGTATGCCATGTGGGCATGCTAGTATACAGTATGTGGGCTTGCGTGTGGAAATAAAGCAGTAATCACAATACTGAATGATTTGAAGTGGTGGAAGTGGTTTTCAATTAGCATAAAGATGATGGGTCGTTTGGCATCATGTATCCAAAGGGTTATGCACTCAATAAATAAATACCCGTGAACGCATGAGTGTGCAATATTATACATATGGGCGCCCAACCTTTAGATCCTCATGAATATTAAAATGGTGTATGATGTGAAGTGCTACGTCCAAGACCGTGGCTTATGAATGGAAGTTTCGTTATCAAAAGGCGTTACGGTTACAAACAGAAGGAAAGGGCCCAGAATAGAAAAAGTGGAAGTTTCGTTATCAAAAGGCGTTACGGTTACAAACAGAAGGAAAGGGCCCAAAATAGAAAAAGTAAAGGCGAGCGTTGAAGAATTTTTGAAGCCATGCAAATAGAAAGTAATGTAATGAAAACAAAATAAAATGTTGGAAAATGGAGAAGAAAATAAAATAGGGAAATGAAGAAAACCATTGGAAACGAAATGAAGTTTTTTCAAAGGGAGCCAAAAGGACAGCAAACGAAGAGTTTTGAAACCAGAAACTAAAGGACAAAATGAAAATGTTAAATACCTCATTCGAAGCCAAAGGAGGGGCTGGTTCTTCTTTGGAAAATCAATTCTGCTGAGATTTGGAATGTAAAATGAAATACTTTTAATGCAGATATGTTTTTTTTCAGAAATTTGAGGCCTTGTTAGCAAGAAAGAAGCATGCTCTGTTTTAATTGCTTTATTTTTCCCCTTTCAGTTTTCGAATTTATAAATGAAGTTAATGCATCATTTTGGTTACTTCATGAGAATGTTCGAGATCTGAAATTCATTTCGTACCTTAGGAGCTAGCACCTGTTTATTTCGATTGTGCAAATGCAGGTTTGAATAGACTAGGTTGCATGTAAGAGTTTCTCACATCTTCGGTTTTGCAGGACGAGGTGCTATCATACTGAAAAATCTTTGCATGTCTGTATTTTTAGGATTTGATTTATTGCAGATTTTTATTTTTCAGCTTTCCAATTTTTATTTCACAGAGTTTTTTTAATTTTTGGGCATTAAAATAAAAATCGTAAAAAAATAAAAAGATAAAAATAAATTCATGGCTGCCTAGAATGAACATCAATCTTCCATACGCAACAGATTCGGATTCATTTCGAGGTCATTTCGATTTTATATTAATTTTTGAAAACTGTTGTTTTTAAGGGTTTTTTATAATTTCGAAAATTCATTTTTTTAAGTTTTGGAGGTAAATCAGATTTTTAAATTCTGCATTTTCATT
The DNA here is from genome assembly GCA_028583015.1 of Wollemia nobilis. Classification (NCBI taxonomy): domain Eukaryota; kingdom Viridiplantae; phylum Streptophyta; class Pinopsida; order Araucariales; family Araucariaceae; genus Wollemia; species Wollemia nobilis. The sequence continues at coordinate 26,600,134 of JAQPPZ010000856.1, read as the reverse complement.
TATAGGCATAAGATGACCTTTCCTTTATGAAAATTCAATTTCATATCACGGGGGGGATTTTCATGGCATTTCATGAGTCATTATTTTCGGAGCAATAAATGCACCTTTCTTCATGAAAATTCTGATTTCATTGAAGAGGGGTAATTTATCATTACATCAAAGGCTCGATGTTAAAACATTAAATATCTTTTCTTTATTAAAATTATTTCATAACAGAGGGATAATTAAATGACATTTTAAAGCCCTTATTTTAAGGCTATAAATTATTGTCTCTTTGTGAAAATTGATTTCACCAAAGAGGAATAATTTATTATTCATATCAAAGGCTATCTTTATCTTCATGATAAGAAGCTACATTTAAGGAGCCTATTCATCATTTTGGATTCACATTCATAGATAGATTTTAATCTTCACTTTCATGTTTAAAGTAGGATTTAATGCAAGGTAAAGCTTGATTAAAATCCACTTAATAAGGAAAGATAAAATCTACCTTAAAATCCTAAAACATCCAAGATAAAAGGAATTAAGGCTACATCGTGGTCATATGAGGGCCAATTCACATTTACTTTTATTTAAGGTTTATGAACAATCATTAAAGTAGCATGGTAAAATAAACCAACACATACCCCTTGTTTACAGTTACTTGCAATCACTAAGGTGTTCCTAGCATTGAATTGATACATTTTTATTGAGATTACTAATACACATATGCAAATGCTAATATAGCGAAGACCTTGGAGAAGTTGTTTGTTTAACTTATTTGCAAGAGAGGGTTTTGGAATCCAAACCCTAAGGGAGAGTGTAATTTCACAATTGGGTAAAATTACGACTCAACAATGAAGAAGCAACATAAGGAGCAACTAGAGTAGTAGGAGGAGGTACTGAAGAAGGAGGAATGACCTCCTTTTGTAGAACTAGTATTGGTGTATCCTTTGGCTTGTTGAAGACTAATGCAATATTTTGTGGTCTTGTGCAGTGGAGCGTGAGATTCTTGGAATGAATGAGAAATATCTTGTTGTCGTGATGTATTGTATAGGTATTTTTATAAGCATCATATTGAGCCCTCTTGTCACATTTGTAGGGCTTGCCAAGTATTAGGCCATAACAATCAATTGGACTCTAATCATAGGTGACTTTATCCACATAGTGTGGGCCAAATGCAAAGGATATAGTGTAGGTTTCTATAATGAGGGAGGAGGAACCCCCATCCTTCCATCCAAGTGGGTATGGTTGAGGATGGGATTGTACAAGAAGCTGCAACTTATCGACTACGGCTCTTGAAATCAAGTTTGCTTGGAAGCCATTATCAATGATACAATCCATAAAGTAATTGTGTATTAGGTGGGCTTGTGTGACAAACAAGTCTTCACGACCACTTTCATACATGTTTTGTGTCAACAAGGTAGTATTGTGGAGCTTACCCTTAAGCTCAACATAGCTTTGAGCTTCTCTCATAGCCTCAATAGAACCATCTTGTGGTTCCTCAAAATTTGAGTTTCTACAATAAGATTCTTCTTCTTTCTAAAACACTCATATTTTACATGGCCTCTCTTTTTACAATAATCACAAAATTTCTTATTATTGAAAGAATAAGAAAAGGTATAAGAAGAAGGAGAAGAAGGATATGAATAAGTCTTCATTTATTGTTGATGTTGTTGTTGTTTGGGAGCTTTGGCAGTGCCTGAAGAGTAATATCAATTTGATTGAGTTGCATACTTCTTTGTAAGTTGTGCTTGATTGAACATGGAGTTCAAATTGGTGATAGGAGTGTATTTCAACTCCCTAAAAAGTGGTTCTTGCAATCCACTCTTGAATTTGGTGATTAGTTTTGCAGTAGAGTCCTAAATACTAGTTAAAATCCTTAATTTGTTGAACTGGTCGATGTACTCTTGGACACTCATGTTGTATCCTTGCCTCAATCGAAGCCATTTAAATTCAAGATCTTCTGCATAGTTTGAAGGATACAAAGTATCCTTCAATGCCTACATAAAATCATCCTAATTTTCAATGGGATCATGAGATTCTTGGTAGTCCATGATCAAGACTTTGACTATACTAGAAATTTTTAATTTAGCAAATGGTACTTGTTCATCCTTTGGTATTTTTCTATAGGCAAACCACGTGTCCATGTGACCCATCATAAATTTTAACCTCACATTTTTCTTGTGAACGAAGGTAAGGGACTTGACTAGGACCACTAGGGGTAGCAATATTTATGACCTTATTGGCCAAAATTCTAACCACTGTGGCTATTGCGACCATTTGCTCCACCAAATTGAAAGCCATTTGACCTCATGTGTAAACCAACAATAGGATTATGAAAAGGAGCTAATTTGCCTAAGGGGTTATAAAAATTATATGTGCCTTATTGCCTAATTAATTGCAAAAACCAAAATGGTTTAATGCAACTTTACAATAATTGGAGGGCAATTAAAAAAGAAAATGCAAAAAAATCCCCTTTTTGCAAATTAAAAATTATCCTATTTTGCAAAAATTTAATGAATTAGTTTGTCCTTTTTTGCAAAAATATAAAATAACCCATTAAAAAATAGTTTATCCCCTTTTTCAAACTAGTCAACTAGGAGTCGCAGGGTCAACGGAGCAAGCGGTCTATGAATTCAAATTGTGCAGCCAACGGTCTTCAAACTGCATTGTCAATGGTCAAGAGAGGTGGACTTAACAAAGGCATCAAGAGTTGTGCTAAGAACACTCACTGCATGTTGTCTACCATAATAGGGTAGAATTATCCTACTTAAAAGGCTTTAAAGCCTTTATCCCACTCAATGTGGGATTAAACAAAAAAATTTCCACTCGTTGAAACGCTCACCAAAAGCCACCTCGAATGCTGCCATGTGTCATCACTACACACAATCCACTCCAATAAAAATACTTGTCAGGTGTCGATGCACAATTTGTAGTTGACGAAAGCTTATGATTGGATGAAATTCACCAATCAAAAATGCACTTTAGGATTCATGTTAGCCAATGGAATTTAAGCGTGACCTTTGTGGATTTTGTGTTAGGGTTTGACTTCTCGAATTTTATGCTTTAGGATCCAGAATCTATAAAGTTGTGGTTTTTGTCAATCTCATTCTACATGCAAGGTTTGAAGTAATGTCAGATGGTCTATGGGAAATCTTTGTGTTAGTTTGGAGGCATTATAGCCTTGAGAACTGTTTCGACCTGTGGCTCCTCCATAGGTTTTAGGCCCTATTGGCCTATGGAAATTAAGGGCCCGATCGACGACCACCTATCATTGACTAGTTTCAGCCCTACATCATCGAGGGATGTAATATTACCTGTGTCAATGTCTTTGACACCAAAAAATATAGGTTGACCTACGTTGATGTCTGTGATGTTGGTTTGCTATGGACATTGAGCTGACGTCACCCTCATGTGATATGGTTACTGCAAAAAATATTTTCAGGCCATCAGGCATGTTGTAGTTGAGGGCTGAGTCAGAAACCTCCTATCACCCTCCATTTTTTACTTGCTTGCATCACCAAAGATATGCAGGTTGTCCCATGCCAGCATCGTCGATGTCGGATGCACAAGTTTCTATGTCGATGTGGATGCTGGACTGCTGCCAATATCACCTTTGAGTGATGCAAAAGTTATCGAGAAGATGACTTTAATGTTAGGCAAAATTTTGGTTAGTTTTCTACGTTCAAATTCATTACCTCGTTTAATTTGTCAACCTGGGACAGCTCGTAAACTTATGAGCAACCTTGCACAATATATGTTTGTAATTCCCTCCAATGATATGAGTCCCTCATATTTATGGTTTGGGGAGTGTTCTTGTTTCTTTGGAGTTTTGGTTTAGTTTCCAAACCATTAATCTATCCTACATTATTAAAGACATGACTAAACTATATTCAGAAACCAAAATTGCACGCTTGCTGGAAATTACAGAAAACAAGATAAATAACATAAATTAAGCTAAATACAAAAAATTGGAAACTAGAATAAAAAATGATAGAAAAAAAGAAAATAGATGGGAGGAATACTGTTGAGAGTGGGCCCACGCTTCCAGCATATTCCGTATGCATTCAATCATACACCAGATACTAAAGAAGATGGATGAAAATACGCAGGTGTATTTTATTAATTTGTAGCAGATAAAGTTACAGAAAAAATCTAGGATATTTATTTCAAGGGAAGATTGCATATTTATAAGATATATGGCCATGCCCTATTACATCATGAAGGTAAATCAAATTTGGATTCTTATTTTACAATAGTATGCATAAATGAAGGAGATCAAATAAAATATCAGTTTTAGACCAATCAGCATATTCTGTTTTGTTAGTACAAAATACATCTGATATTTCTACTCTTATTCGATTACATTGATATTTTACTTTACTGCTAAAAAATAGACAATTGATGATCTTTGACATTGTTCATGGTCCACTTTTTCTACTTAGAATCCATCAGCATCCATCATTGAAATCACCATTCTATTTTGTCGATAATAGGGGTCGTGTCGTAATTTTGTGTCAATGGGAATCAAGCACCTTATCTATAGAATTCGGGAAGCAGGTGCTAAAATGGGAGTCAGGAACCTAACGAGAATCAAGCGTCTGATAATCAAGCACCAAATGGGAATCAGGCGCTCGGTAGTTAAGCACCAAACGAGAGTCGAGCGCCTAGACAGGAGTTGGGAACCTGACTTAGCGCTTCATCATTGTTTTGTTGCAAATATTTCTACCTTCAATTTTTCATCATAAATGGAAAGTGTTAGGTCCAAGTAGGACCTCAAATGAAACATTCCAAAATACCGTAAAATCCACTACATTTACACATAATCCACTTTAAAACAAATATTAGATAATATACATAATCTAATGTTAAATACATATAAAATTTGCATAGAAACACATATTTCTATTAAAATAAATGTCGCAATATATATGGAAATTTTGTACAAAAATGAGCATTTTCAAGGCTCATCATCCCCCCATGCTTAAGGGTTGGCACGTCCCTATGCCACTTTATACTGGTAATTACTAGTTTCATTCACAACCTTCTAGTAGTCCCTGATTATTTCTTTCCTCTTCTTTGTAGCGGCCTTGTATTTTACCTTATCCTTGGTTTTTCACCCTTTCGATGTTTTGGGAGTGGTTGCCTCTTGTTCCTATTGTCTCTGGCGCTTACTGCACTGAACTGGCTAACTTGGACCTACTCCTTTACCTGGTTGTTCCCTTGTCTAGGTTTTCTTTTCTTTCTCAATTATCAAGTAGTAGCTAGTAAAAGTGGAGGTATCCTTCTGGAATGTGGGCTCAGCCATATTCCAGTATTCATAGTGAAGGGGTAAATGTTCTCCCACTGGTACGATAGATTCATCACCAAACAGGATGTTGGATTTCTCAGCAACCTTGGCCTTGGGCAGATTGGCCTCTATTGGGTCAAGTTTGACATCATCCTTAGACACTAATTCTTCCACCATAGGGGCTTTGTTGTTTTTTTTTTTATCTACATGTGGTAAAGGATCTAACAGTCCCATATTCATGAAATATACCTTCATCTTTAAAGGTCGATTACCTATTGATCCATACAAGTCCCAAAACTGCACTGGTCAGGTAATTTTAATTTTCGATCAAGGAGTTTTGGATACCTCTTTGGATTTTTTTCTAGTTTCCTTAGCTGCTCTCTTAGAGGCTTTCCTATACTCCTTTTTATCTGCTTTGATATTCACCTTGAGTTGTTCAAATTTTTGTCTCTACTTATCAAACAGCTTCAAAGTCTCTGCCCATTCCTCATCAAAATTCATGCTCAATTCCTTTAACTTTGCAGTCCTTGCTCTGGTACTGGGTCTTCATTGAGATCCCCTTACAACTTTCCTCTTTGGACTCAGCTTTTTGGGTTGTCTTGTAAGGCTTGTAGGTATATCCAAAGCAGAGGAATTTCCTCCTACTATTTCTGATGCTAGGGCTTTTGCTATAGTTTCTAAAGTTTCTTTTTCTACCTGAAGCTATTTAGGATCAGTCCCTACATTTCCCTCTAGACTGGTCTGCAAAATGAGTAAAATTTTGGACTTTTATAACCCCTTGATCCTCCTTTGTATCCTTATATGAAATTTGAGGCTCTTCAATCTCAATTTCATCTTCCTATTTTATGTCTTCCTCTGCATATTTTGCTAAAAGTTGAGGTTCTTCGACCTTAATTTCATTTTCTTGGTTTACTTTTGTATCTACAAAGGAATACAATGTTGGGGACTATCCCACATCAACTTCAGGACCTTGATCTTACCCATGTTCTGTAGAGTAAGTTGGTTAATGGGTTGTTCAACTTCCATTCCTTCATTTTTTTCCTGCTCTACTTTTGCATGTGATTTCAGGGTTGATTCTTCATCTATGCTTTCAATAATAATTGTAGGGGTTCTTGACTAAGAATTAGGGCTTCCCCATGTAGACATATTTTTAGCAGAAGCCATTTATTGATCTCCTACCTCAGCTTCTTGGTTGTAGTTTCTCGCATCTGATCGAAAATGGCCATAGGAGACTATTTTCTCCTCAAAATCTGGAGAGTTAGTAAAAACTTTCATAGTCCAGTCAGTTTGCACTATCACTTTTGCCCTGGCTAGTCATCCAGCCTTAGTTTATTGGGCTTGCAACTATAATTTCAATAGTCTCCTACAGTTGATGGATAGTCTGATATAGTTCCTACAATTTTGCTACAGTTGCTTTTCGAGACTCTTAAAAAATAACATGCTATTCCTTGTATTTGGTCTCCCAAGTGCAGGTATGTTCTTTCAATATTTACAACTGTTGTTGTAGGTCCTCTATTTGTATTTCCTGCTAAGGAGTATGACCCCTAGATAAATCTTATAATATGTGGACCATGAACTCATCCTTGTTCAGCTCGTCAATTACTGCATCATCATTCGATGAGTTGGAAACCACCATAGAAGCCTTCATCCTTTTGCTTTTGGTTTTGATATAAACTGGCATGAAAGTAGGGCTTGGTGGATCACACCCTACCTCATCATAAAATTGAGAGCCAATAGGGGATGAAGCCTATCCTGCTTCCTCATAATATTGGAGAAAAATAGGGGATGAGACTTGTCCTGCTTCCTGTGTATTTTCCTCAAGCGAAGACACAAACATTGTCTCTGCTTTCTCTATCACCTTATTATTCGATTGATCAATCTATTATGGCACCTTCACTTCTTCCTCTACCCCCAGAATTATATTATTTCCCTTTACTTCCTCAATCGTCACATTTATTTATGACTCTGCATATCGCACCAAGGCCAAAAATAGACCATGGTGAGCCATGGCAAACGTTGTGTCTGCTTGGTACCGTCTGGACTCATATTTGAGTGCACATTCAAGGTAATGGGGGACATTGATCTTGTCCCCATGCAGTATATGGTTGGGGAAACAAAAATGGTTAGATATTAGTTTGGAAATCCTACATGTGCAAGTGTAGAACTAGGCAATCTGCTTGAAAACTGACCTTTAAAGCTCAAGGATGTGTTACTCAGGAAAACCAGCGCACATTAGGTATTGTGTTGGGTGCCCAAAGAATCTTTGAATGCAGAGTGTAGGATTTTCCTCCTTATATGTGTGTTCCCCTATTCAAAGAAGACTTGTTACTAGGATAATGTATTCTTCGATGAATGGGATTTTCAGTCCCCGCATGCGAACAACTTCGTCCCTCATGGATGTTGTAAATTCGTTAGCCACCTCTATGTCCTAGTTCTGGCTAACCATATGGCAGTAGTCCAACCATCCTATAGTGTTAAATTGTGTCTGTACATCCTCACTGATGCTTGAACAATTTGTAGGCTCACTCTTTTTCAATAAGTGATTGGTCGATTTCCCCCATGGTAAAGTTTGAATTTCTCTTGGATTTGAGTTTCTATCACCTACAACTCTATTATTTTCTTGCATAGAGTTTTTTCAATGCATGGTTTAAATCGCCTGCATCCGTGAACGCAAGCTCCTGATTGTTGTAATTGGAAATAATTACGGTTATCTATGCAAAATATTGTTAAAGTGTGTGCCATATTTTTTGTAGAGGATGACCATGAGTGTTTTTCCCAATTAGAGCATCGACACATGAAAAATACCAAGTGGAGAGAGATGGGTGGTTGGTAATTTTATGGGGGTTGTGTCGGTATTATTTTCTAGAAACATATGCCTATGAAAATAATATATACATAAAATAGAAAATTATGCACATACCCATATTATGTTTCATGCGTGTATAATGTGCAGACACTCATGGTGCACTAGCATTGGATGCTTGATGATGACTAGGCATTCTAGAATAAAGAATGATAGGCATTTTTCCATGCGGTGAATTTCTCTCCATTTTAATTGGTTCTCGGTGGTTGCCATTTGATACCTTTGAGAATTCCTGTACATTTTCAAGAAAAAGTTAGAAAAACACATCTTCTTGGGACAAAAAACATCCCCTCCTCGAAAAATGTTTGCGGGTGACTTTGGAATGTGCACAAATCTTCAATAGAAAAATTAAAATAATTTTATCCATTGATGTTTGACTTCTGCATGTGAGTGAAATGTTGACATGGCTCGGGCCACTTCCCAATGCTGAAGATTATTATACAAGGCACAAACACCCATGAAAATAGAAAGTAGGAACCTTTTGTTGTATGGATTTCAGGCGCCTTCTTTTGAATCAAAGCACGTAGATGCTTGAAAAATAGAAAGCGGATGTCTTAGCAATCGAACATCGTGCTTAACATGGAAAGCAGGTACCTTTTGTTGGCAATCAGGCACCGTACTTAAAGAAAAATTTATACAACACTTAAACTTTATACACAACCTTTTTAAAGAAAAATTTATACAACACTTAAAATTTATACACAACCTTTTTTTATAGATAATATGTCCAAGAAATTAGGTTTTGCTTTCCCTAAAAGTAGAAGTCAGGTGCCATCTCCTTGGAAAAACAAGAATTAGGCATCGATCTGCAAGAAAACGGGATGCAGCCACCTTTTCCTTGACATATTGTGATTCAGGTGTCGTGTACCATACAAACGGGAATTGGGCGTCGCCTTCCTAAAATATAGGAATTAGGCGCCTTCTTTTTTAAAACGAGAATTGGGTGCCATTTTCTCTAAAAATCGAGAATCAAACACCTTTCTCATAAGAAAAAGGAAAGCATGTTCTTCTCCTTTATTTCAACGTCTGCTGATATTTCCACTAGTGTACACTCTTAGTTGATTAGACCTTCAACGTTCTGGTTTTGAAGAACAGGGACAGAATCAGCATCCGCTACCTGAACCAACATTCGAGCATTTTTCTTCATGAAGATCAAAAACAAATACCCAAACACTTATTCAGATATGGTTTTCCCCCTCCAAATGGGGATGAGCTAATTATACTAGAATTTAATCTCCTAGAAATCTGGGATTACGCAGGTTCATGGATCCTATACTTTCTAGTCCTAGGTTTCTTAGGTTGCCTAACAGTTGTACTAAGGGCATCATTCCTGCAAAACAAAAATATATCTAAAGAAAGAAAAATGTAGAACTTTTTAAAAGAATAATTGTTTTTGGACCATGTGGACTACGTACACATATTATTGACTTATTTTAAAGCTAAAATCAACTAGGGTTTCCCCCATGCCTAATATGGCCTTCATCATATAAGTCTTAGATACATGATATGGTCGCAATCAGTGACCATTGACATTTAATGTAATGTTGTTGTCAATTGTTCTGATCCTAACAAATCCATTTTTGATGACTCCAGTCACTTCATATGGCCCCTTCCAATGCTGCATGATTTTACCTTTTCTTTCCTAGAACCGAGAGTCATACAATAATGCCCACTCTTCCACTTTTAACTGCTTTGGCCTAGTGTGACGATCATGCCACTTGGTCCTCTATTTTTGGATGACCTCTATCCACTGCAGAGCATCAAGGTGGTATTCATCCAGTTGGTTAAGCTGTTGAATGTATTACTTTTTTACCTCATCCAAATTTATATTTAACTCTAATACAGTCCTGAGAGTTTTAATATTGAATTCTATGGGCATCATAGCATTTTTCTCATATACTAACTGGAATGGTGTAAAACTTGTAGTAGTCTTCCAAGTGGTTCGGTAAGCTCACACTACTTTTGGTAATCTTATGGCCCAATCCTTCCTATGTTGTTGTCCTGTATTTGTGATAATATTATCAAGTTCATGATTGGTTACCTCTACTTGCCCATTTGCCTGTGGATAGTAAGGAGCGGTTTTGTTATGTCTAATTTTATATTGTTGTATGAGCTCTTGAATCATATTTGAAGTAAATTCAAACCCTTGATCAGTTGTAATCTTCCTTGGAACCCCAAACTTGGTGAAAATAGATGAATATAGGAATTCTACTACAGTATTCTCTTTAGAATCATGTAATACCTGCACTTCAACCCATTTGGTCACATAGTCAGTGTAAACTAAGAAATACCTCTTACCTGCTGACTATGGATTAATAGGTCCTACGAAGTCCATAACTCATTTATAAAATAGCTGTGAACATGTGATTGGAGTGGCATTTCATCTCTGATATTAGGTCTATCCATCCTCTAATATTGATCACACTGGCTCATATGCTTGGCTGCATCTTTGAATAGTGAAGGCTAGTAGTAGCCAACCTGCAACACTTTGAATGCAGACCTTTCCCTACAAAATGGCAACCACAAGGTTCATCATGGTAAGACTTCAATATTTCTATTATATCATTCTCAGCAACACACCTTCTCATGATCTGATCAGGTCTTGTTTTAAATAGGCACCCATCAATCCATGAAAAGTTTACATTTTTCTCAATTAAAGTTTGTTTCTCTCGTGAAATAGGTCTTTTTTTATGGTTGTTTTAAAAGTTTCATTATATACAGTGAAATAATCCATGTATACCTCCATAGTTTCTCCAATCATGTCAAAGAAGATGCTCAAAACTACCCTCTAAAATATGGCAGGTGCATTGCACAGACCAAAAGGCAAAAATCGGTAAGCAAAAGTCCCCCAAGGACAAGTAAATGTGGTCTTGTCTTGATTTTCTTCCCCTATTTGAATCTGATTATATCCACTGAACCCATCTAGGAAAGAAAAACATTTCTTACTTGATAAGGTGTCAAGGACCTGATCTATGAAGGGTAAGGGGAAGTGGTATTTCTTAGTTTCTTTATTCAGCAACCTATAGTCCACACAAATTCACCACTTGCCATTTTTCTTGGCCACCAACGCCAAAGGTGATACCCATTCACTTTCTAAAGTGGGGTAAATGAACCCAACTATAAGAAGTTTTTGTAATTCAGTCTTGATAAATTCCTTCATTGTTGGATTCATTCTTCTTTGTGGTTGCCTTACTGGTTTAATTTGATCTTCCAGATATATTCAATGAGTATAGGTTTAAGGATCTATTTGGAGCAAACTCCTATAGGTTCTCCCTATCAACACTCAAGGACTTGTAAACCATCAATCAATTATAGTGTGATAGATACTGAATGCAATGAACGAATATAATAAAATCAAAAGGAATAATAAATCAAATGAATAATGTTGCCACTCAGGGGAGGGCAGATCCCTGCCATAAAGTGGGTAAATAATAATGCAAAATTGCATATGAAATTAATTATAAGATGATGATATTTTTTACATTTGGAACTATCTATCTATAAGTAATAATTGAACGGAATTTCTTATAATAAAGTCGATGGCTATATCAATTTTGGTATGTAACATGACTCCCCTCCTCGAAAAGCTTTGTCCTCAAAGTTGTAAATGTCTGGAAAATACTTTCAGGTTCCCATGTAGCGTCTTCTTTGGGTAGGTCCTGCCATTTGATAAGAAATTCTTGGATGTGATGAGATCTCAGTGTGTGTATTCTACTTTGTATAATTTCTTCAGGCTGGAGATATATACGTCCTTCTTCATCTAGTTTGGCAATTCTGACTGAGATTGCACTTTCACCTTCTTGAGGTAGGAAACATGAAATACTGGATGTATACGTGATGAGGGAGGCAACTCTAGTTGATATGCCACTTCTCCAATGCGACGCATAATTTTTTAAGGACCATAAATCGTGGAGCCAACTTCTGACTGGACTTGATCTTTAATGATAATTTTTTGTAGGGTTAAAAATGTAGGAACACCATATCACCAATATTGAATGCTCTTTCCAAACGGTGTGTGTCTTGTTGCTGCTTCATACGATTTTGTGCTTGGACCAAATTAAATTTGAGAATGGTGAGCATTCACTGTCGTTGCTGAAACCAATCATCTACTTGGGCCACTTTGGAGGATCCTGGTACATAATCTGCTATTGTAGATGGCTTGGTTCCATAAAATGCTTCAAAAGGAGATATCTTGATGGAGTAATGGTACGAAGTGTTGTACCACCATTCGGCCAATGATAGCCACTGACTCCATTGATATTGTTTATCCTGAACAAAACATCTTAGGTAGGTACCCAAATATTTGTTAACTACCTCTGTTTGGCCATCTATTTTTGGATGGCATGCAGAAGACATATTTAATTTGGTACCACTAAGTCGAAATAATTCCTTCCAAAATTTTCTAGTAAATATGGGATATTGATCACTTACAATATTTTTTGGCATTCGAGTACTTTCGATGAATCCTGGATGAGACGTTTTTCGCAGGACTGCCCAAACTGCCGAACTCGTTTCGGCCATATCTCACTCATCCGGACTCGGATTGAGCTAAAATTTTGAGGGTAGATGCCTGAAAAACCCTAGAACGTCTCCACCAATTTTCATATCATTTGGAGCAACACAGATCCTAGCGCATCCCTATGTGTGAACGACATATTTGGCAAGCGGCTATGCGAGGGTTTCATCCGGATTGAGTGCAAGCTGCTCCAGAGGTTGGTTTTTAGGGCCTTCGGGCCCTAGCGGCCAATATTTTTGTGGTTTATGCTCAATATTTTAGCAGGAAATGTTGCAGGGGATACAAGATGGGTTAGAAATTTGTCTTTCAACAGATCATACTGTGAACTTGAGTGACAACGGCTTCCAATTTGCTGCACAAAAGAAAAGTGAAAACCATACCTTTCCACGGCGTCTAGGGCAAGGATTAAAGAGATCACGAAACAAGTTTCAAGCAGTTGATCAAAAAATGGCTCATATCTCAAGTGAATCTGGTGCTAAGGTGCACCCACAAAATAATTCTCTTGTGAAAACCCCTATCAAGGGTAAGAATTTCGAAGACTCGGTCCCAAAAATGAATTTTAGGGATGCCCTTCGTGGTGGACAGCCTCGGCCCAATGCTAATATCAATATTAGGGCTTCCCATAAACCTCTAAGAATGCCTAAGATTGATCCTAGGAAAATAGAGTCGGGATGTCTTAAAGCGCTGATGGAACTCCTATTGTTAAGCTTGATATGGGTAACATTCAGACTGGCATTGAAGATTTGGAAAAAAGAGGACTAATTTGTCGGTTCGTGGGTTTTCGTTCGAGTCTATCTGCTTTCAAAGTCTGGGCTGCAAAAAGCTGGAAAACTAAAGGTGAGTTACAAATCTCTATTTATCCAAATGGTTATTTTCTTGTTTTATTTGCTAATAATGAAGATAGAGAGAAAACTTTTCAAGGGGGTCCTTGGTTTTTTGGAAGGGCGGGGCTTTTCATGAAGCCCTGGCATACTAAATTTAAAGCCGAAGAAGAGATGCCTTCTATAGCTCCCGTGTGGGTTAGACTCTTTGGCCTCCCTATTGAATTTTGGAATCCTACTATTTTTTCTTCAATTGGAAACTCTTTAGGAACTTTTATGATGACTGTTGATTGTACTCAAAATTTTGAACATATTATTTATGCTCGGATTTGTGTTTTAATGGATTTTGACAAACCCCTACCTAAAAAGATCACATTACAATTTGGGGAAGACACTTGGGAGCAAGTAGTGGACTATGAGAACATTCCTTTTCGTTGTAGAATTTGCCATGAATATGGTCATTTGGCCGGTGCTTGCCCAAATAAAATTCCTGATCAAAAGAAAGAAGATATAAACTCGACGAGGTTTCCAAATACCTAAGAAGAAGAACACTAGAAAAAAACCGGTTATGAAGGATCAATCAAAGTCATCTGCTAATATGTTTGAAATCCTTTCCACAAATGATGTCCCAAGTGAGGAAGAGGAAATAATGGAAACTGAAATCTTAGAAACACAATTTAAATATGAAGGGAAGAACTCGGAGATAAACCAACAAATCAAAGGTTTTCAACAAAAAAAAAAGGAGAAAATTTACACAAGAAAAACAATATTTCAAATGTCAAAACTTCAAATAATGCGGGTCCCAATATATACTCCGTTGAACCATCTAGTAAAATTTTGGTTGTGTACGAGCATTCTTCAAGGTTAGAAGCCATCTCGGATTCAATTGGAATAAGTCAAGAAACAAGGGAAAAAAAATTGAAGATGGATTCTAATCAAAAAGTAGGTCGCAAGACCAATCAATATCATATGGTAAAAGAAGGTGAAAAGCTTGTAGAGGAAGGTAAGATTAATGCCCTTCCCAACTTTTTTAGCCCTGGTATTAATGAAGATCATCACTTGGAATATTAGAGGACTCAAAGGGAGTCTTTCAAAACAAAATGAAATTAGAAGAATGATTCGGGTAAATCATCCACATCTTGTTTTCCTTCAAGAAACAAAGATGTCAATGGAGGATATGGACTTAATTGTCGGTAAAATTTGGCCAGTTGGAAAAGTGGTTTCCCTCGGTTCCCAAGGGACTTCGGGTGGCATTGCTTGTCTTTGGGATCCAAAAGAGGTAGTTATTCACCATATGGTTGGCGGGTTGGGGTTTGTTGGCTATAGCTATTCAAAGTAGACATTCCAACCAGATTATGCTCTGCATTACTAGTTTATGCTCCGACTTCTTTGGAGGAAAAAAGAAGACAGTGGAAGGATATTACTCATATTATCTCTCATTTTCCTAAAGCTTGGATCTTGATCGGAGGAGATTTCAATACCATCCTCTCTCTGGATGAGAAAAGGGGGAAATAGAAATTTGGACAAAAGCAACGACCTCATGAGCGAATATATTGCAAACCTCCATCTTGTGGATATCCAACCGAGATAATGGCCTTATGACTTGGTCTAACGAGAAGGCAAGGCTTAGCTTGTATAATGGAGAGATTGGATAGGTTTTTGCTCTCTGAAAATTTCTTAATCCATGGTCACATTCCTAAAGTGAAGACTCTTAATAATGTTGGTTCGGATCATTGGCCGGTCATGGTGGAAATGTGGAAAACCAATGTGAGTTTCTCTCCTTTTCGTTTTCAATTAATGTGGCTTAGAGACATTTCCTTCGGACCTCATGTGCAACAATGGTGGAAGGAAGGTAAACCTAGGCATGGGACTAAGATGTTCTATTTTGCCAAAAGAGCGCAATACATTAAATCCAAAATCAAGACTTGGAAGCTGGAAAGAGTTTGGGGATGTTCATAAAAAAAAACATGAAGTTATTGCTCATCTTGAAAATTTGAATAAGAAAATCCGTTTAGATGGCCTCACGAGAGAAGAGAAGTGCGGATGAAATTAAACTCACAACTCGGTTAGAGGAATGGGAAAAAAGAGAAGAAATCTTATGGAAGCAAAAATCTAGAATTCAATGGCTCAAAGAAGGAGATCGAAACACAAATTTCTTCCACAAATCTCTTCTAGCTCGAAGATCTCACAACTTTATTTCTTCCTTAAAATCAGATTCTGGAGATGTTGTTTATACTTGGGATGGCATGAACTCTATTGTTGTTGATTACTTTTCCAATATTTTTTTTGCTACTCCCCTTGACTCGGCTTCACAATATAATGTTCTTCAAGCAATCCCTTCTCTTATCACTTCTAGGAGAACTCTATTTTGACTGCTCCTGTTACTATCAATGAGCTTCAACAAGTAGTTTTTAAAATGCAAAAAGGGAAAACCCCAGGTCTGATGGTTTTCCTATTGAGTTCTACCAAGAGTTACGGGATATCCTTCATGTTGATTTATTAGAGGTGGTGGAAGAATCGAGGAAAGCCAAAGAAATTTTGAATGTTATCAATAAAACTTATATTACTCTTGTTCCAAAAGCTCAAGAGGTTGATCATATCTCGGCTTTTAGACCTATTGCTTTATGTAATGTTCTTCTCAAAATCATTACTAAAATCATGGCGAGAAAGGTTGAAGCCTCTTTTGCATAAGATTATTTCCCCAGAGCAAGGGGGTTATGTGGAAGGACGTCAAATAGTAGATGAGATAGTTCTTGCTCGGGAAGCCATCCATTCCATGGATATGCAAAATTCTCCTTCCATGTTCATTCGGTTAGACTTATCCAAAGCTTATGACAGAGTGGATTGGCACTTCCTTATCAAAGTTTTGAGGCAATTTGGTTTCTCTAAGGATTGGATGGATTGGATTATGGGATGTATCTCTTCGAGTTTCCTACTTAGTTCTTATCAATGGCGAGGCCTTCTCGGTCTTTCCCGGCTTCCAGAGGTATTAGGCAAGGTGACCCGCTATCCCCTTATTTATTCATCATTCTTGTTGAATGCTTGGGTAGGACTATAACCAAAAAGAGGGAAAACAAAACCCTTGAGGGAGTTACCATTGCTCATGGAGCTAGACCTATCTCTCATCTTCAATTTGTGGATGACTCTACTCTTTTAGGTAAAGCTACGGTTAAGGAAGCTTCTAATATTAAGCAAATCATTAGCTATTTTTCTAAGGCTACTGGGCGGTTGATCAATGAAGACAAATCTAAAGTTATTTTCTTTCATCTGCTCTGCTAGACAGGAATCCATGGTCTTGGATAAACTAAGATATAAGAAGACCTCTCTTCCAATCACTTATTTAGGTATTCCCATAAATATTCAAAGGCAAAAAAATAAAGATTGGAATTGGTTGTTGGACAAAGTCAAGAAGAAAATTGGAAAGTGGACCAACAAGTGGCTTTCTTCTGGGGTAGAATCACCTTGGTAAAATCAGTCCTTCAAGCTATTCCTATTTATGTTTCTTCCATTTTGAATATCCCAAAGGTTGTTCTTCGAGAATTGGATCAAATCGGTCATCGTTTCCTTTGGAGTGGTACTAAGGAGAAAAGAAAATGGGCCTTGGTGAAATGGGATACTTTATGTCTTCCTAAGAGTGAAGGGGGTTAGGATTACGGTCTTCAATTAATAACAACAAAGCTTTAGCTGCTAAATTATATTGGAGGATGTTGCATAACCCCAATGCTCTTTGGGCCAATAATCTCCGTGCTAAATATCTTGAGAACAAAAGTCCTGAAGACCTTGTTCGCTATCAACTTCCTACCAAAGGTTCTCCCATTTTAGCGGTTCTTAAGGCTGGTGAGGATTTGATAAAGAAAAAATTATTTTGGATCATTCATAATGGTCAACATGCAAATTTTTGGACAGATTCTTGGGATGGTCACAAGCCTTTGATAACTCGGTTTCCCGATTGGAGGCCTTGGATGGAGGAGCTTCACCGAGCTAATTGGATAAAGGTGGCTAATTATTGTCGGTACCATCCTGGTAATTCAAAGGTTGGTAGATATTGGATCCCTATTGAGGACTGGCCTATTCAAATCCCAGAAAGGCAAAGACAAGATATCCAAGGCATCCTTCATATGAGATCCCTCTCTTGGTCCCATGAAAAAGATTGTTTTGGATGGAACAACACTACTAAGGGTGAGTATTCGGTTGCTCAAGGTTATTTGACCTTATGCCATAATAATCCCAACCATTCTTCTGACATATTTTCTCGATTGTGGGCTCAAAAGCTCTGGCCTAAGGTGAGGTTCTTTAATTGGCTTTTATTGCATCGTAGGGTGCTTACTGGTGAGCAACTTATGAAGCGTGGTTTTCATGGCCCTTTTAGATGTGAAATGTGTGAAGAGAATGTAGAAAATATCAACCATATTTTTATTGAGTGTACTTTAGCCTCTGAGCTGTGGAGGAGAATGGCCACTTTACTTGGCTTACAGTGGTCCAATTTTTTTACTTTTGAACAGCTTTGGAGGGATTGGCCTAATCAAGAGGGTGTTGATCATTTTATTAGGCAATTAGTTTGGATGGGTTCTACCATTCTTCTTTGGAATATTTGGAATGAAAGGAACAACCAAATTTTTAATCAAGATAGGAAGGATATTCACTATATTTGGCAAAAGACCATAGCCAACTTAGTTGAATCAGTCCATCATCTCCTTAATCACCCCCAAAACTCCCACCAAAGATGGGATCAAGTGATGCAAAGATTGAAGATTAAACCTTCTAAGGGCAACCAACTTAAAGGGAATGTGAGTATTAGTAAGATGGATAGGAATAGAAATTGGCAACCTCCTCCTAAGGATTTTGGAAAAGTCAATCCTGATGGAGCCTCTAGAGGGAACCCTGGAAAAGCCAGTGTGGGAGGAATTGGTAGACTTTCGGATGGCTCCCTGGTTTTTACTTTTGCTGAGAATTTGGGTATTCTTTCCAATAACCTTGCTTGAGGGGTATGGTATCCTCGAGAGGCCTTCGGGAGGCTACTAAGGTTGGATGGGAAAAGGTGTTAGTTGAGTCGACTCTCAACTTATGATTAATCTCTTGAAGAATCCTTCTAAGAATCATAAGGTGGATTGGAGAATAAAAAGAATTATTGAGAAGATTCGGTTAATCCAGGATGGGATTTTTGAAAGTTGATTACAATCATGTGGTCGAGAGATCAAAACAAGAGTGTTGATGCTTTAGCTAATTGGGCTTTGGACAAAGGTGATCTTACTTGTTATGGCCACCCTCCTATATGGTGGGCTTCTCAAATTAGGGAAGCTCTTCTTTCTATCATTTCTTTGGATGGCTCCGAGTTACGAAGGTACCTAGTTTCTTCTTGTTTTTTTTTTTGCTTCTCTTTGGTTCATTCAGTTTTTTTAGTTCCCTAGCTCATTCTATTCTTTATTTTGTTTCCTCTGTTGATTCTTGCCTTAATAGTCTTCGGTCTAGATAGGTCATTGTTTTGTTCATTTTTTATTTCTTTTTTCTTTTTTGTTTTTTTGTTTAGTTTTTTAAGGTGGGTGGGTTTTTTTATTTTGTTTTGTTTTTGTGTTCTTTGTGTTGTTTTTTGTTGTTCTTGTGTTTTTGTTGTTTTGTTTTTTTTTATGTTTTTTGTTATTGTTCTTGTGTTTTTTTCGTTCTTGTTCTTGGGTTTCTCTTTGTTTGTGTTATTTCGTGTTTTTATGTGTGAGTGTTTTCTATGTTTTTTGTTTTTGTTTATTGTCTGTTGTTGGTTGTTTTTTATTTTTATTTTTATTTTATTTTTTAATTTTTTAGGTTTTGGTTGTGTTTATTTTTCATGTTTTTTTTGGGTTATGTCTTTGTAGTGTTCTGTTGTTTTTGTCTTGTTTGTGTTTTGTTATGTGGTTCTTGTGTTTTTCTATGTGGTTTGTGTTGTGGTTTCTTTTATCTTATTGTGCGTGTTTGGTTGTGCTTTTGTTTTTGACACACTCAAGGAGCATGTTTTTTATTTTATTTTATTATTTTTGTTGTTATTTACTTATTTTTAAATTGGTTTTGTGTGTTTGTTTGCTCCTTGAGTATGTCAAAGGTGGTAGGCCAGGTCCGAGTCCTGGGCGTTTTTGGCGGAATGGATACCCCTGCCTCCTTGGGTCTTACCCGAAAGTGGCATCCCTTTTGGGATGTTTTCCACAAATAAAATATATATATATATATATATATATATATATATATATATATATATATATATATATATATATATATATATATATATATTTGGCATTCCATGCAATTTAATAAATTGAGTCCATAAATACCTTAGCCACTTTGCTTACTGTAAATGGATGTTGTAGCACCTGAAAGTGAGCATATTTGGAGAGGCAATCAACTACCACAAAAATTACTATTTTACCTTCTGACTTAGGAATACCTTCAATAAAATCCATGGAAATATGTTCCCACTAACGATCTGGAATGGATAATGGTTGAAGCAACCTTGGTGATTTGATTGTTTTTCCCTTATTGTGTTGGCATACTTCACATTCTGCTACACATTGTTTGACCTCTACTTTTAATCCTTTCCAAAAAAAATATTGTTTAACCCGCATATAAGTTTTCATAAAACTTTAATGATCTACTAAATGGGGAAGCATGCGACTCATCTAGAATCCTTGATTTGATTGTCGAAGTATGTGGAATGTAGATGCGATTCTTCTTTCTTAATATCTTGTCTTCATAGGAGAAAAGAGGGTGCTTGGATGAGCCCAATGACAATTCCTAAATTATTTGATAAGTTTCACTATTGGACCATCATTCTTCCTGTAACTGAGACACCCATTGAGAACAAGGACCTGAAATAGCATTAATAACCACTTCATCTTCATATTTTTTGGATAATGCATCTGTTGCTACGTTTTCTTTCCCTTTATTGTATTCAATAACGAAATCATATCCCAACAATTTAGTTAACCACTTTTTTTGTTCTGGATAAGAAAACCGTTGTTCTAGAAAGTGCTTGAGACTACTATGATCGGTTTTTATAATGAAACGGATATTGATTAAGTAGTGTCTCCATTTCTCCACTGCATGTAGAATAGCCAACATTTATTTTTCATATGTAGATCTTCTCAAATTATTTTTCGAAAGTTGTTTACTTTTGAATGCCAAGGGATGACCTTCCTGCATTAATATTGCCCCAATACTTTTTCCTGAAGCATCACATTCGATGATGAATGGTTTGTGAAAATCTGGAGTCACCAAAACTGGAGTAGTACACATGGCTTCTTTGAGAGCCTCGAAGGCTTGAGTGGCTATGTCTGACCGATTAAAAGCATCCTTCTTTGTTAGGGCTATGAGAGGAGTTGCAATTTTACCATAATTACGCACAAATTTATGATAATAGCCAGTGAGACACAAAAAACCATGAATTTTCTTGATGGTTTTAGGTAAAGGTCAATCCTGAATTACCTTAATCTTATTGGGATCCACTTTAATACCTTCCTAAGATACTATATGACCTAGCTACTCAACTATTTAAACACCAAAAGGGCATTTAGAGCATCTGACAAACAACTTTTCCTTGTGTAGTATATAAAGAACCCTTCCCACATGCAACAAATGATCCTTCCATTATTTACTATATATGAGTATGTCATCGAAGAAAAATAGGACAAATTTGCGGAGGAATGGATGAAACACATGGTTCATGAGACTTTGGAATGTAGATGGGGTATTAGTGAGACCAAAGGGCATGACCAAGAATTCATAATGACCTTCATGGGTTCAAAAAGTTGTTTTGGGAATATCTTCTTCCCTAACTCTAATTTGGTGAAACCTTGAACGTAAGTCCAATTTGGTAAAAAAAATTGCACCACGTAGTTCATCTAATATATCATCAATGATCGGTATAGAGAATTTATATTTGGTGGTGATTTTGTTAAGAGAACAAAAATCTGGACACATATGCCAAGAATTGTCTTTACGGAGGGCCAAGACTACTAGTGAAGAATAAGGGCTAGTACTATGATGGATGACTCCATGTTCTAATAGTTCTTGGAAAATTTTCTCAATTTTTGTTTTTTGAGGTTGGGGATATCGATAAGGACAGCCATTAGGAGGAAGACTACCTGGAACAAGGTGTATGGCATGGTCATGGGATATTTTTGGAGGTAGTCCCTTTGGTTCTTGGAAGACCTCATCATAGTTGGCCACAATGTTTTGTATATCCTCTGATTGGATTTTTTGTGTATCTTGTGTTTGCATTTCCATACAATTAATTTGAGCAATGAATCCATAACTACCTTTTCTTAATATTCTTTCCATGATGTGTGAACTTCTATCTTTGATGGAGGTGTTGTAATTCCTTGGAGGTGAATGATCTTCTCATTTTCTTTCCATTCAACAAAGCACTGCTTGTAATTAAAACCGAACGTGGTTTCCATTTGTTCTAGCCATGCGACTCCCAAGATAACTTTGGAATTCCCTAAATTCATAACAAAAAGAGGACCCTTCCAAGTATAAATTCCTATTTGTAATTAATTGAAGATGTTTTACCTATACATTGAGCACTACTCCCGCTTGCAGTTCTAACTTGAAATTTATCTTGATTGGAGGAGTGGATGTGCAAGTTTAATACCTTGGCAAGCCTTGTGTTAATAAAGTTGTGAGTACTTCCTGAATCAATTAATACAGTTACCTTCCTTTGTCGAATGAATCCTACTACTTTGATTATATGGTGTGTTGACCATAAGAGCATGTACTGAAATTGCCATAGTATCTTCCTCAGCTACAACCTCCTCATGTTCAATTTGGCCTTCGTCTATGGAATCATCAAGAAAGTTGTTCTCCTCTATTTCTTCATCTTTCTGTTAGCATATTCAATTTTAAATTTTTGTCGTGGTACACATGCCTGATCTTTTGGATGGTGATTGCAACATTTATAGCAAAAATATCTTGATGGTTGATCATTTCTATGAAAATAGTTGTTGTGGTATTGAGGTCGACCATATGAATCACGTCGTATGGATGTTGCCACTTGCACCTTCTTCTCAGCCAACTTGGCAATCCGTATACAGGCATCTACAATGGATGGATTTTGTAGATCCACTTAGACTTTAATATTCTCTTTCAACCCATTTCTAAAAGCAACTATCACTACATCGGTTTCCAAATGTCTTGCGGAAAGCAGGCTAGTGAATTCTGATATATAATCCATTACTGATCCTATTTGCTTAAGTGATAACAACCGCACCATGTAAGAATATGAGGATCCTTCATCAAATATGTTAAGAAAGTATTTGGTGAAATCATTCCAAAAAATGATTTTTTCCTTCTCGTGTTTGAGCCATACAAACCATTGATAAGCTTCAGTACCTAGTTTGGAAGTAGCAAAAGGAACTTTGTCTGAATCTCAAATTCGGTATAATTCTAAAATGCCTTCCACTTTAGCTATGAGAATATTAATGCATGGAAAATTGACCCCACTAGGACCTCTAGGTTTTTGGTAAACTTCGTATCTATCTTTGTCTTCATTGTGCCTATATCGATGGAAGCGATTTTGGGTAGGACCTCTTTGTTGTTCAAAAACATCTTCGTTGTTTATATCCTCATTATTCCGTTGTCCATTGAAGCAATTTTTAGGACTACCATTATGACCTATTTGTTGTGCATAAAATTCTTCATATCGATCCTTAGTTTTATAATGTCTTTGAGGGTGATTTGGGCTAGGAGGATTTGGTTGGATTTGTCTTTCCAATAGTTGGGTCATCTTGTCATTCAGGGTGCTTATACTAGCCAATAATGATGTTAAGGCCTTGTCAATGGTAATGGGGCTCCCTGTTTCCTCTTGTGTGAGGTTCTCATGGGAAGATTTTGGGGAGGGATTGGATGCCATTTTGTTAAACAATGGATGACCAGGATTAAAGCTAGTAATTCCTAAAGGAGAAGAATTATGTGTACCTTTGCTTCTAGGAGGTCTTCTTGGTGATTTCGAGCTCCCTTCGTTTGAATTTTTTGAGCTTTTTAATCGCTCATTTCGTCCTTTTGTCCACCGTCCGCTCATGCACTTGTCAATAAGGTTATTCTAACCAATTTTCTATCTTTAAATTCTATAAAAAATTTATGAGTTTGGGAAAATTTGGTTTATTTTCCGTTCCCAATATCGCTCCAACTTCGACGTGGAATGTGGTTATTTTCTCCCCTCGGTGATGGCTTATTTGGTGATGACTTCTTTCTAATTATATAAATAAGGTCCCTTTAACCAATACTACCTTGGATCGTATGACGACCCTATGCTGACCGGATACAACTAACAAATCAATGCAACTGGACTAAAGACTGATGCTCAAGGCGATTGGACTAGCACCACAACAACGAGACTGACGACTGACACCCAACGCAAAGTGACCAAACAAACCAATGACTAGACTGAAGACTGACGCTCAAGGTGAACTTACTAGTCAACCCAACTATAACTAGATCGACCGACCCCACACATTGTGGATACGTGCCAAGCGGAGGACTCAACAACTAGGTGACAAGGGGAACGTGAGATGCCACAACAGCTAGGCAGTAGGACACGTGACCATGAAAGGATATAGTAATTATATGACATAGAGGTATAAAAATATGCTAAAAACCTATTACACGAATGGATGCACTACAACAACCAATAAACTGTAATATGACCAACAACCAAATGAATAAGCCAATGCACGAGCAGGAATACTAACTAGTGTGACCGAAGTCACACTTAAATAGATGCATATCGCATATTTTAAATGCTGGACTTTGCCCACCCACACTAAATGTGGTATAATTCCCTTGTGTCAATGAGAAAAAAATGCTAACCTTTCTTTTGCCTGCGGTTTGAAATTTAATTCTTTGTTCTGATTGGCTGATGGCTCGCCCATAATTTTGGCTTGCACTATGATTTTTTTCTTGCATTTCTTCAGTTGGTATGGCAATTCAAGGGTGTGTTCAGGTGTTTAAACTAATTTCCCACTTGTTGTTTTCTCCTTCTCCCTGTTGTGTGCTATGGTTTCTAAAAACACATAGGAGAACGTTAGTCTACTACTTCTAGACTGTGTGCCTGATTTAAAAGATAACTGACGCATTGTAATAATCACGTGAGTTGCTTTGCAATGTTTTCCTTGGACCCTGTGGCTGCGAGAAGCCCCAAAACCCAGAAGTGACTGTTACCGTATCGTTAGCTTCACTTGTAGCTTGCGGTCATGACCAAAAGCATGTTCCCTAGTGGAATTTCTCGGATAGACTTGCAACTTGGTGTCGTTTCCCGAACTGTTGCTATGTTTCCAAATTTTAATAAACTTTATGGACGTACTTAATTACCAAGTTACCTGTGCCTTCCAAAAACTCCACGCTCAACTATTCATTGTGCTCTAGAGATTTTAGGGTTCCTGTTATTGCTAGCGGATGGCAGTTTGATAGAATCAACTAGACTGATACCACTTGGGGCAGACCCCTACGGGTTCTCCCTATCAACACTCGAGGACTTGCAAACCATCAATCAATTACAGTATGATAGATACTAAATACAATGAACGAATATAATCAAATCGAAAGGAATAACAAATCAAATGAATAATGTCGCCACTCAAGGGAGGGCAGATCCCTGCCATGAAGTGGGAAAATAATAATGCAAAATCATAGATGAAATTAATTATAATATGATGATCTTTTTTACACCTGAAAATATCTATCTATAAATAATAATTGAACATAATTTCTTATAATATAGCCAACGGCTATATTAATTTTGGTATATAACACTATTCCTCTCATATTTGAATACTCCCAAGCAAAGGCATATTGATGGTTAAATAAGGTTTCCCTCAGTTTTTTTGTTGTTCAGTTGTCAACCCATTATTTATGTTTAAGACTGTTCTAGGTGCAAATTCAATTTGTTGTATATGGTGGTCTTTGCCCCCTACTAATGGTAACTCTGAAGGAGGACAGGAGGGTTCTCCTTGAAAAAAAAATTACACTACCCTATCCTCATCACTCTCATATTCCAGCTCATCAAGTTCCATGACAGATTGTATCATTTATAGACCACCAAAGTTTTGGTTTTCATATTTAGGTTCTCCCAAATATTTTGTAGATTGTGCAGGTGGATGGATGATCAATTTTTTTATGTTCTAACCATCAAAAATGGTCATTTACCCATCTCTACAGCTTATGTAAGCATCAGTTATTTCCATCCAAGGTCTACCTAATATTAATGGATATATACCCAACCCAGACTTTGATTGTAACACTAAAAAATCTGCTGGATACTCCCATGCATCCACTGTAATAGTGATGTCCTCCAACATTCCCTCTAGGAGCACTGTAGACCTATTTTCCAACTATAAAATAGTCTCGATTGGCTTTAGGTTAGACAATTTAAGCTTTTGCATGGTTTCTTTGGGTATGACATTAATGGCAACCCCTAAATCTACTAATTTATTGGGTAAAACACAACCCTCTATTTGTAGGGCTTCCTGAATCTGAGTATTTTTGGTTGTAGGTGTTCCCTAAAATAAGATTAGCTAACTAACCTACCAAACTGATTGACTTTACAGGTTTTCTTCCTATTTTCTTCAAGCATAATTCTCTTATGGCCTTGCCATGGATAGGAATACATCTGATGTCCTAAAATAGAGGGATTGTGACTGTCGGGTTCTTTAGACTAGAGAGAATATCAAATTCTGATTATACTAGCTTCTTGGGTTCCTACAACCTTTGTGGAAAATGTGGAACCCCTTATTTTTTATTTATAGGTATTGATTATTCTTATACTTCTACTATAAGATATGATTCCTCTATTCCTAATTCTATGTTTTCCTTCTCTTCTACCAGAGGAGTGACTTCTACACCTACGTGTTTTCCTGATCTTAATTGTATTGGACTACAATATACTTCAATATTGTACATGGGGTACATCTCATTCTTAATTTGATAAGTTGGTTATATTTTGTTATTTGGATTGGCTATAGGACGTGCTAGCAGTTGAGCAGGCCTGAAAGCAAGAGGAGCTGGCAGGGTTGGTTGTAGTGGAACTAAAGTAGCAGGTTGTGGGTTTTGATTCCAAACATTTTGGTTCCTCCACTATTACCTAGGCTACTGGTATTGCATCCATGGGTAGGGGTTGTAAGGATTTTCTCCTTGGGGATATTGATTCCAAGGTTTTTGTCCCCACAAGCCCATGTTGGGTGGTTGAACTTGACCTTGGTTCTGATAATTATTGCCCCCATAAGATGGAATTCCTACTAGCATGTTGTTTCCCATAGGAGATTGCTGCCAATTTCTCATATTACCCATGAAGTATGCTTTTGCTACCTCAGGTTCCTTTATAGGTTTTGATAACTACGAACACAACTTTTTTTTGTGATCCTTTTGACATACATCACACACTCGAACTTTGTTTTTAGGATATTTGTTTCTAGGGTGTTTTCCCCTACATTTAGAAAAAAAGTAGGCCAATGCTACCTCATTTTCCTACTTTTTATGAAGTAAAAGGGTGTCCATTTGGAGATCCAGAGATGATAACATCTCGCTCTTGAGTTCTTCAAGCATATTATGTTTTAGTGATAGTGGTTGGTTGTTTGATATTTCTAGGAGTCAATTTATCTTTCCTCCTTGAAAAGTTTCAACACAACTACCAAATATCATTCATTTTATGTTGATATATATCCCCTCCAAAAATCATGTATAAGGCTTCTAGAGATTCATTTGTAATTCCCTTTAAGAAAATACTTCTTAGGGACATGTCTCCTAGTTTCGAATGGGGTGATATTTGCAAATTAAATTTGAACCTATCCCAATATTCCTACACAAATTCTCCTTCCTTTTGTATCATATCTAGGACTTCTTCCCTTGAATCACGTGCTATGCCAAAATCTTGGTACTGATCTAGGAAAATTTTCTTCAATTCATCCTAGGTAGTTATCCATTTATTCCCCAAACTGATGAACTAGTGTAAATTTGAATCATCAAGAGTGGAAGGGAACAACTTTAGTTTTGGGACATCAACTGTATAATCCACTGATCTGCATAGGACATCAAATTTAAACAAAAATAGATATGGATCTTATGTTGGTATTCCTCTAAATATTAGAAGGTGGGCAGGGGAGATATGTTTCATCTTATGGTCTCCTCCTTCCTCTCCTATGGGAAAATTAAAACCAGTGGATCCTCTGCATCGGCCATCTTGTTTGATAACAAGGTATCTACACCAGTTGCGTCCAAAGTAGATTTCAAGGCTTCAAATTCGTTTCTCTTATATTAGTTCCTTCTCTAACTGCTTTCCAGCATTGAAAGTTCAATAAGTCTTCCTTAGACTGAACTCTACTTATCTTAGATCCTTCTCTAAGATTTTGTTGATTTGTTTTAGAAGGGTCCTGTGCAAATACTAGATGTTCAAGACAATGCACATGTGGATATTATGGAGAGGTTTAAGTCTCAGGGTCAGGTACAACTAAAGAAAAATGCTTTTGAGAAACATCTTTGTTTTTAACAAAATGACCATATGATCCTCTATTCTTAGACAGACTCATACAAAGCTAAAATGGAGGTTCTGTAGAAAGCAACCTAAACTACTGCTAACATGCTTCCTTCAAAACAAGAAATTATAAAAGGCTACTACCCAAAAACAGCGCCAAAATGTTGGGAAAAATATTGGTTAGTTTTCTACATTCAGATTCATTGCCTCATTTAATTTGTCAATCCAGGGCAACTCATAAACTTATGAGCAACCTTGCACAATATTTGCTTGTAATTCCCTCCAATGAGATGAGTCCCTTAGATTTATGGTTTGGGGTGTTGTTGTTTCTTTGGAGTTTTGGTTTAGTTTCCAACCCACTAATCTATCCTACATTATTAAATACATGACTAAACTATATTCAAAAACCAAAATTGCACACTTGTTGGAAATTACAGAAAATAGAGGAAATAACATAAATTAAGCTAACTACAGAAAAATGGAAACTAAATTAAAAAATGATAGAAAACAAGAAAAGAGAAGGGAGGAATATTGTTGAGATTGGGCCCATGCTTTCAGCAAATTCTACCCGCATTCAATCATACACCGAATACTAAAGAATATGGATGAAAATACGTAGGTGTATTTTATTAATTTATAGCAGAGAAAGTTACAGAAAAGATCTGGGATCTTTATTTCAGGGTGGCCTGCATATTTATAAGATATGCGGCCATGCCCTGTTACATCATGAAGGCAAATCAAATTCATATTCTTATTTTACAATAGTATGCATAAATGAAGATCAAATAAAATATTATTTTTAGACCAATCAACGTATTCCTTTTTATCATAACAGAAGACGTCTGATATTTCTACTCTTATTCAATTACATTGATATTTTACATTACTGCTAAAAAATAGATAATTTATGATCTTTAACATTGTCCTTAATCCGCTTTTGCTACTGAGAATCCATCTGCATCCATCGTTGAAATTACCATTCTATTTTACCAACAATTGGGGTGGTGTCGTAATTCTGCATCAATGGGAATAAGGCGCCTTATCTGTAGAATTCGGGAAGCAGGCACCAAAACGGGAGTCAAGCGCCTTATCTATAGAAGTCAGGAAGTAGGCACCAAAACGGGAGTTAGGTGCCTAATGGGAATCGGGCACACGATAGTCAAGAGCCAAATGAGAATCGGGCGCTCGACAGTTAAGCATCAAATGGGAGTCGGGCGCTTGACTTAGCGCTTCATCACTATTTTATTGCAGATATTTCTACCTTCAATTTTTCATCATAAATGGAAAGTTCCAGGTCCAAGTAGGACCTTGACGTAAACATGCCAAAATACCATAAAATCCACTGCATTTACACATAATCCACTTAAAAATAAATATTAGACAATATACGTAATCTAATGTTAAATACATATAAAATTTGCATAGAAACACATATTTCTATTAAAATAAATGTCGCAATATATATGGAAAGTTTGTACAAAAATGAGCATTTTAATGGCTCATCAATATGGTCATATTTTTAATAGTTTCAAATCAACAAAATTTTACCTTATAAAATGTGTGCACCCTTTAGCAAAAAAAGGGTTCAAAACTGTCAACGGAAGTCGAAATCCCGACCTCCCTCGGCTAGACTTTATCGCGTTCTAAACAGCCAGTCAGGTTATCTAGCCAGACAGGTTCCATATGGATCCTGAAGATGATATCCCCCATAATGAGAATAAAAAATAGCCTTTAAAAATGCTTTTGGGGTATGTAATATCCCACATGCATCCTGTGGACGCACTTTTAGTTGTATAAAACACAATTAACTCCCCATTTGCCTTGATTGCCATTGGGCAATCATGGACCATTTGTTTTGCTACTCAGTGGAACCAACAATTAAATGCCATGTCAGCACAAACCGAAAAACCATAATTTACCACGTGTCATAAAATAGTGTAGGTGCCATGTCAGCTGGTCCAATCACACAGTGCCACGTTAGTTATTTCAACACCATATTAGCATCATCAGCAATCAATGTCATGTCAGTCAAAGGAAGACCAGTCCATACAAGCCACTTCACCCACCAATGGAAATGTGCCACATCAGTACCTTAGGGTGCGTGCTCGCCAGGTCAGCAGTCGATCTCTCGTTATGTCAACTAATCAGGAAGTGCCACGTATGCGTGTCAGCTCAAATGCCAACGCATTCGACACTTGTTCATGCTACATTAGCTTTGAAATACGTGTCAAATATCTATGTGGTCAGCATGATCAGGTGTCAGATTGTTAGCCTCAAATTGGGTGTGCCTGTCATATGTGGAATTTTGTGCAAATCAGGGTGGCATTAGATTGTCAGCCTCAGATCGGGTGCATGATATGGTGGTCGTTATTGAAGGGGTCACCTGCCCAATGGAGCCTACCAAAATTTGGTGGTGGGTTAGTCGCTGGAAGAGGTCTGATCATCGGTACTGTCCTAGTGGACCATCATCTACCCCACATGGAGGTGGGCCTGACAGGACCTATCAGGTCTGATAGGCTATCATATCTATAGGCCTACGAGCTATTTTGTCGTAGTCATTGAGCAACCCTAATGTACTGTCAGTGGTCTACCTTTGTCAGTGCACGATCCTAACGCACTGTCAGTGGTCTATTGATGTCAGCGGTCAAATCTGAATCTAAAAACTTGTTAGATTCCATGCACCAGATAATCTACACTTGAAGTAACTCAAAAAATTCCACACCACCTCGAGAAACAAGCTTGATGCCTTAGTAAGCATGTTGTGCTGCTCAGGATCCACCTAGGGATCCATTCCGAGCAGCAGGTCCAGGGGGTCCCATCTCTGGATTTTTGCCCCCTTGGGTTCAGTTAGGTCTGCCCTTCTCCTAAGTCTTTTCTCACCCTTGCCCAGGTATTTCTTTGATACCAATAATAGTTTCAAATCAGCATTAGAAATATATTCATATTCTAAGGTTTAAATACACTTTCAATAATGTGTAAATCATATCTATCGTGAGGATATCACTAACAAATAGGATTTGGTGCTATCACGCTAACCATAAGTTATTCGAAACATTGAATAACTTCATGGTAAGTAAAAACTATGTAATAAACAAATCTACCATGCGGTAAATAATATAACCTACTAAGGTAAAAAATTAATTACCCTAATATCTACCCTAACATTTTTGAGGCAACAATGCAATCATTTTCCCTTTTTATAATTGCAAAGCCTTTTTTAAATTGAAAATCTTTCAAACTTTTTTTTTCAATAAATTGAAAGCTTTCAAAATAAAATTTGCAGGTGATTTTCCTTTATAAATGGCTAATTAGTCAAAAAATTGGTAAAAAAATTGCACATAATCAATCAAAACAAAGAAGGAAAATCTTCACTATAAGAAAACCAAGATGAATGACGGCAAGCTTATCTTGATCTTCTATGTGCAAAAGATCATTCTTCTTTCCTTTGAAGCTAGCAACAAAGTGCAATAACCACCAAGTAGTTATTGACATATGGTAGAGGCAGCATCAAGGGACAGCAAGTCCATCAGTAGGTTGTTTTGGATCTCCTCTTCTAACTCCAATAAGTTTAAAATCCAGTCCAAAGACACTAAATTTCACCAAAGCAGTCTTCAAGCTAACTGCAATAGAGCTTCAACAAGATCTTCTTGATCGATAATTACCCAAAGACAAGCAACATGAGGTCGACAATAACCCAAAACCTATGCAAATCCTACACTCTAATACCACTGATGTGGAATCAAAGAAGCTAAAAATTGCATTGCTAATGGGTGCTTAAATAAGCACCAAATTACAACCAATTTTTCTTAGATTGAGCAACCAACCCCTTGGAAGGAGCAACCAATTCCCAAATTGGGAAGATAAGCTCTTATCCAAAGGTTTATTTTAGGGATTGACTATTATCAATCCAACTAACCTATTCTAGGAAATGTGCCAACTATTTATCTAGAATATGGCTACCAAATCCTATGTGAGCAACAAAGTCTCACATTTTACAATTTATTCAAAATTAAAATAATACTAAGCCCTATTCTACATGACTTAGCCTAACCTAAGGTTTTATTCAACCTAGGATTATAAACCTTAATCATATCATTTGAGGTCCTCATCACCAAAAAATATAGGATAGAGTGGAACACCAGGTGAACATGAACAAAGTCCAAAAATAAATCAACAAGAGAATAGTTCAAACAAGCTCAATATCCAAGCGAGTTCCTCCGCATAGATAGTTGACATCTTTACAGTCCTAGAGAGGGAGATCCAAAGACTCCTAGTAATTACCATGTTATAAGTCTTCATTGAGATGCTCGTAGTCTCTTCTTGCTGCCAAAATGAGATCATGTAGAAATTTCTTTCCACACCTTCAATCCTTCAATTTGGATACCCAAATTAGCAAGAAGGTTCATAGATGAGTTGCCTTCTTTGTATGTATGTCGGCATTGAAAGTTTTCAAAGTTACTTAGGACCCTCTTTGATTCATCCAAAATATTAGCTATATTCCAACTAGTGGAGGATCTACCATTTATGTTGTTGATGATATTAAGTGAATATCCTTCTGTAAGGACTTTGCTAACATCCATCCTAGAAAGAAGGTCCAAACCTTGGAAGAGCGTTCTTGCCTCAACAAAATGGCTAGCTTGAGTTCCAATATTTTCAACAAAGGCAGGAATGATTTCCCCCTTATCGTTTCTAATTAGACCTCCAACCCCTATTAGTCTAAGATTACCTTTAGAAGCTCCATCAAAATTAAATTTGATCCAATCTCTAGGAGTCCATAAGGTTTATCGTCTAGGAGGAATGGCTGGAGGGCCTTTCGAGATAAATAGGCCTAGGCTAGCAATTAAGGAAGCTTCAAAAGGGGGAGTGGGAGAAGGGCCAAAGGGTATATTAGAAACATTTTCAAAAAATGACAAACCGAATTCTGGAACTAACATGGGTTGGGTTTCAAGAAAGGTTATTGAAGGCCCTATTATTGCACTCTTTTTAGATGCCCAAAAAAAATGGTGAAGACAAAATTTCCACAACACTCTACACAAGGGGGAATGAAAAGGAGAAAGGGATCACTGCTCAAAAAGGTCCAACAAAAAATTAGGAGTCACCCAACAGGTCTCTAAGGAAGAAAGAAGTGAGGAGAGGATCTCAAGGGAGAAGGGGCACTCCAAAAAAAGGTGTTGGGTGGTCTCCTCATTCAAACCATAGAGATAGCAACAGCTAACCAAAATTAATCCTCTTTCTAAAATTGTCCAGGATAGAATTTTATTTTGGAGGGTGAGCTAAAGGAAAAAAATCACCTTAGAAATTAGCTCTTTGGACCAAATTATAGAGCAAGGGAACCAGAAAAAATTGTTTGCAGTCGCAAGATGATAAGCAAATTTAACTGAAAAGATGCACTTCTCATCCTCCCTCCAAATTATAGAATCTTCACAAGCATAGTTTATGATAGCATGGGTTCTCATCTTGAGGGCAAGGGTCTTCAGGGATGTCACATCATCTTGGTTCAGAAAGGACTCCTAATGTCCATCCACTTCTTCAGACCACCCACTTCTTCAATGAAATATGTCACTTTAGATCCAAAGATTTGAGTAAGTCTAGATCTAAGGGTAGCAAGAGAAGGGATCTCCATGAGGGGAACATCCTCCAACCATGGATATTCTGAAAAAATGATTTTAACTCCATTGTCGAGTCTCCACGTGATGCCTCTTTGGATGAGCTTTATGGATTTTAACAATAATGTGTTTTCATACAAACTATTTATTATAATTTTTGTGGTTGCACTTGTGTTTTAGGAAGGAAATTAGCAATCCAGATTTGGTAAAGCATACTATGATAGTGTGGTGTTTTGAAAATATTACTCTACTAAGATGCAATACATAGATAATAGAGGTGAAGTTTTGGTATTGTGAAGGCTGTGTAAACTTACGGAACATCTTTGTATTATTTTGCAGGCATTTAAATAAGGTTACAAAGGGCCAGGAATAGAACACCGGCGTACTGGAATAACCAGAACTGTTACATGGTTGTAACAGTGAGCTAATATAGACAAAATATATTAGACATTAGTTACGCTAACATCCCCCTTTATTACATTATTTGGGTAATGTAATAACTAATAGCTATACTAGACTACTAACATCCCCTTACATCATTTTGCAATACAAAGTGAGCTGCGAAACAATTCAAATTTGACACGTCCAAGTGCCTTAGTGAAAATGTCTGCAACTTGAGCATCGGTGGGAATGTGTTGAAGCTGAATTCGGTGCTTTGGAACTTCATCTCGAATGAAATGACATTGTGTGTCAATGTGCTTTGTTCTTTCATGATGGACTGGATTCTTGACGAGGTTCATAACACCCCGATTGTCGCAAAACAAGTGTATTGGAGATTTTGATGGATGGCCCATACTTGTCCGAATGCGACGTAACCATATCACTTCGCACACACCTTCACGTGCGGCGCGATATTCTGCCTCTCGTTGATGAAATAGCAACCACCTGTTGCTTCTTGTCGTGCCAAGAGACAGGACCGGATCCCGGATGAAAAATGTATCCATAAGTTGACTTGCGATCATCAAATGATCCGGCATAGTCGGAGTCCGTGTATCCTTGCAAGAAGAATTTGTTGTTCCTCTTGTATTCTAGGCCATATTCCATAGTACCACGGACATAGTGAAGAACACGTTTTGCTGCTTTCCAATGAGTGGTCTTAGGCTCCCGCATGAACCTCGAAAGATAGTTGACAAGCAAATACGAGATCCGGCCTAGTATTGGTCGGATATATGAGACTCCCAATCAATCGTCGATAGAGAGTACCATCTACCCGAGGTGAGTCATCATATCGCGATAACCGAAGTCCATTCTCCATTGGAGTTGCCATTGGCTTGCAATCAATCATGCGATATTTTTCCAAGCAATGTCTTGGCATATTTTTTCTGAGACACTTTGATGGAGTGCTCCTTCTGGCTGAATTCCAGACCAAGACAATAATGGAGAAGTCCGAGATCTGTCATCTCAAAATATTTGCACAAGTTTCTTTTGACAATAGATATCATAGTTTCTGAACTCCTCGTAATGAGCAGATCATCCACATAGAGTACAAGCAACACTATCTCAGAACCCTGTTTCTTTAAATAGAGGTTTGCATCTGACGGACATCTCTTAAATCCATGCTGCATAAGGTGATTGTCCATTTTTATATACCAAGCTCGAGGAGCTTGTTTCAGACCATACAAGGATTTGACCAATTTGCAAACTTTCTGCTGTTGGCCTTCCACTTCAAATCCTTCAGGCCGAGTCATATAGACTTCTTCTTGGAGATCACCATTTAGAAAGGCACTTTTGACATCCATCCGGTGAACTTTCCACCCATATTGTGCTGCCATAGCACACATAACCCGAATTGTGGTCATCCGAGCAAGTAGGTGCAAAAGTTTCCTCGTAGTCAATGCCTTCTTTTTGAGCATAGCCCTTTGCAACAAGACGGGCCTTATGCTTATCAATTGTTCCATCTGCCTTGTACTTGACTTTATATACCCATTTGCAGCCAATGGGCTTCTTTCCATGCGGCAGATCAACAAGCTTCCAAGTTTTATTCTTCATCAAAGACTCATACTCTGTATCCATAGCGGCCTTCCACTGAGGCTCACTGAGAGCATCTTGCACTGATGCAGGTTCAAGACTATCTATGGTAGACATGAATGCCCTGTCATCATCAATATCCATATCCTCAACTTCTGTACTTGGAGTCACAGAAAGTTCCTCAAAAGATTGACAAAGATCATCAACCTCACCAGTTTCTCTGGCTTCTCTTTCCTTTTGAGCCATACCGCGTGTACGAGGTCTATCCAAATTCAAATTGGGAGGAGTGGATAAATTTGCATCTCTGATTGTATTTGTACACCATTTAGGATTCTTCTTCGGTGGTGGTGAAGAAGATGTAGAAGGACCTCCTGTCTGTGTTGACGAAGGAATCTTCTCTTCCTTAGTTTCCACAATATCTTGGTGTACTTTAGATGTGCTCTGTGATGTGAAAGCTTCATCAAAGACAACATCTCTGCTGATATGAATTTTCTTGGTCAAAGGATCTATCAACCGATATCCTTTAGAGTGCTCGTAATAACCAAGAAAAATACATCTCAATGTTTTCTCATCTAGCTTCTTCCTTTTCTCCTTCGGTATGTGCATGAAAGCGTGACATCCGAAAATACGTAGATGAGATATGGAGGGTTTTCGACCACTCCATGCTTCCTGTGGAGTCATTCCTTTTAGGGCCTTTGTGGGTGCCCTATTCAACAGATACACTACAGTGGTGACAGCTTTCGCCCAATATTGTTGCCCAAGAGTAGCTCCTGTGAGCATACAACGAACCATTTCCATGATAGAATGGTTCCTTCTCTCAGCAACTCCATTTTGTCGAGGAGTATAGGCAGTTGTTAACTGTCTCTTGATCCCATGCTTATCTAGGAATGCAGAAAATTCATTAGAGGTAAACTCTCCCCCTCGATCTGAGCGGAGGGTTTTAATAGAAGCTCCTGACTCCTTCTCAACGGAT
Organism: Wollemia nobilis; assembly: GCA_028583015.1. Classification (NCBI taxonomy): domain Eukaryota; kingdom Viridiplantae; phylum Streptophyta; class Pinopsida; order Araucariales; family Araucariaceae; genus Wollemia; species Wollemia nobilis. The sequence goes on along the minus strand of JAQPPZ010000856.1, from coordinate 26,563,633 downwards.
TTCTTGAACTGCTGGAAGAATGCGAAAGCTTCAGATTTCAGTTGGAGAAAGAAAACCCACATCTTTCGTGAGTAGTCATCTACGAATAACTGAAAGTACCTCTTCCCTCCACAACTGTGAGGTGTGAAAGGACCGCACAGATCGGTATGAATTAACTCCGGAGGTTTTCGTGCTCTTGTAGAGCTCTTCTCAAATGGTACTCTATGCCGCTTTCCCCGCCAAGCGCTCGAGCACACCGGCAATGTGGCATAAAGGGAAGGAAGACCCTTTACCATCTCATACTTGCCGAGCTCAAGTAAGTAGCCGTAACTAAGATGCCCATATCTCTTGTGCCATAGGGAAGTTGCCTCCTTGGTAGAGAAAATCATGGCAACATGTGGAGTAGAGATAGCATCTAGTGCAAATAAGTCGTGCTTATATGAAGTCGTTGCAACCGCTTACCCTTCCTGGTAATGGTACAACACTTCTTTCCATTCTCAACACGAAAGTTGACAACCATATTTCTGTCCAGGATTTGTGTCACTGACAACAAATTGTTGGCCAATCCCGAAACATAGAGGACTTTGTCAATCTGACACTTGCCATCAGGAAGAGTGACTGAAACTGTACCCTCCCTGAACCCTGTAGGTTTTATCATCAACAATGGTGACAGGTTTGCCCTCCTTGGCCACAAATTATTCAAACCACGATCCGTCGCCACTCATATGTTTGCTAGCTCCGTAATCGACATACCAAACAGGATCCCTCTCGTGTGGAATCTGTGGTAGTCATGAGCACCTTGTGTGCCCATTCGTAATCCGAGTCGATTCTTCAACAACAACATTCACCTCGGGGTTGCTTGTTTTTATTTTGTGGTTTGTTTTGGCCTTTCTCGCTTGTTCTTATGCCAACACCTGTTGGTGTCATGGTTGTCTTTCTCACGGATCTTGCACCACCTCTTCTTCTCGTTGAGGTTGTTTGCCTTTTCCTTTCGTATCCTGTTGAGAATTTCCTCCTTTCTGAAAGTTGCCTCCTTTTTGCCCATTACCTTTCTTCCTAGAACCCCGCCTCGTTGGTGTATAGGGTTGTATTGGAAGAATCATCCTTGTGAAGTTGGCGTGCCTCCCGTTGTTGAAGCAGATTGACCAACTCGATGTAGGTAATTTGTCGTTGAGACACCTGGATGGAGGTTATCAACATATCAAATGAAGAAGGTAAAGCTCTCATCACAAGTGAAATGAGAAGCTTTTCGTCCACAGTATCTCCCCGAGAACTCAATTTCTCTTTCAACTCGTACACTCGCTACGGAAAGAGTTCAACTGTTTCACCCTGTCTCAAACTCAAGTTATGAAGTTGTTGTTGAAGATGAAGAATGGTGGATTCATTCTTCCCCTCATAGATGGTTCTAAGGGCATCCCATGCCTCTTTACCACTTGCTTTGTCAGCTATATGAGGTTGCACTTCATCTGAAACAACAAACAAAATGAGCACCTTTGCTCTACTGTCTTTCTTGTCAAAAGCTATCCGATCCGTCGAAGGACCCGTGGATCCCGCTCGTTGGTGAAGGCCTAGTTGCTACTCCCAGTAACAATATCCCACAAATCTTCCATTTGGAGAATAGCCTTCATCTTATGTTTCCATGGTGTATAATTTGGACCTTTCAATAACTGATGCGGATCACTCATCAATTTTGCAACAACGGCCATAGTGAAGGTTCCTTATATCACCAATTGGTCCCCCTTTCGATATACCTTTTGCTAGGCCAATATACCGTACAAAATACCCGCCCTTACGTGAGGGAAACTATAGGTATTTAGAAAGATCAACAAAAATCACCCGCCCTTACGTGAGGGAGACTATAGGTGAGTTTTAGAGATCATACGATACGTGGAACATAAGCGGTACCGAAAGGGAATCGCCTTGTTGATGGCACCTACCATAGAAGATTCTTCTCATGCGTGGGGCGTAACTTCCCCTAAACACTATGAAGAATACTTCGTCAGGATTTACGCCTAAACACAAGTGCGATAAAGGGTAGTGGATGGAGTAAAAAAATGCAAAAATGGCGTACTTATTCCTCCCCGACGATTTATAGAGAACAAGCTCAGACGTCGTTGTAGCAGCTATATTAGGCGACGGATACAGTAGCCAAATCACGACAGCTTTACCTGTAAGTGCTGGCCATAGGTATCACAAATACCGAACGCTGCAGTGCAATAAAATTGCACGGATGGGTTTTAATATTCGGGGACTTAGGGAGTGTTTTGATTTTAAGTTTTTAATGTTATAGTGCAAAAATGAAATATGCAACATACAACATAAAAAAATGCCCACAAGAATAACCCACAAGGTGTCGGTCACAGTCGAAAATGCACCTTTTACAATTTTCCAAATTGCTATTTTTCGAAAAATTACTCACTATCCCCCTTTGATTTTTTGAAAAAATATCCCCCTTTAAAAAGCTTTCTTTAACAAAGCATTTTAATAATTATTATAAATTTAAAATTAAAATAAATAATTTTAATTTATATAGTTTTTAAACTTATAAAAAATAAATTAAAATTAAAATTTTAATTTATAAAGTTAAAAAACTATTAAAAAAATTAAAATTTATAAAATTAATAATTAAAAAAATGACTTTAAAAAAAATATACCTTGGGGGGAGTCGGCGGGATTTGAACCCCCGACTGCTGGGTTCCCGGAACCCACCACGCAGCTCACTTGCCAGTGAGCCCGTGGGCTGATCTGGGAGGAGAGAGGGATTCCCTCGTTCTTCAACCCAGCTGCCTCCGCTACCCGAGCCCACTGCGTGCTCTCCGATTCTGCTTGATCGCGGCCCGCACTTCAACAGGGAGGGGGTCTGTTTTTCTGTGTTTTTTTTTTTTTTTTTTTCAGAAAAAACTTCACCCGGGGGGGGTTGCGTCGAACGCTTGCGGATGTCTATCCGCTCAACAGCGGCGGGGGGGGCAGTCCCTCCTCTGCACAGTCGGCTGACTGTGCACAGTCCGTCGCAGCTGTGCGCGGACTGTCCTCCTCTGCACAGTCCAGAAAATCGAACCGGGGGGGTGGGAGTCGCGCGAGGCGCGATTCGCGCTCCGCGCAAAAGGGGGGTTTATACCCCCCGTGGGAGCGGGAGCGGGATTTTGAATTCCCGCTTCCCGCGCGCGGGGGGGGAGGCCTGTCCCTCCTGCGCAGACAGGGACGTCGGGGCGGGGACTGCGCTCCCGCGTCGAGCGGGGGCTGTCAGCCTTCCCACCCTCAACAGGGGGGGCCTGCGCGGCCCGCCTGCTTCCTCCAACGCGGGGCCTGCGCGCTCCGCACCCGCCTTCTATCCGCGGCCTGCGCGCAGGTTTCTGTCCGCGTCGCGGCCTGCTTGCGTGCTCCGCAGCGGGCTTGCGTCGCGGCCTGCATGGGGGGACGGCGTCCGCCTCCTCGGACGTCGCAGCTTTGCGCGTCCACCTGCGCCGTGGCCCGTCCAGAAAACTGGGCTGCTGCGTCCTGCGCGTCCTCCGCTGCGTAGTTTTTTTTTTTTTTTTTTTTTAATTCTTCTCTGCTGCTATCGCGTGACAGAGAAATCACGTCGCCGAGAGAGAAATAAAAAAATTTAAAAAAAAACCGCACTCTCCTCCGCCTCTCACTGCTCCCTACTCGTCGCTGGCTCTGATGCCATGTAAACTTACGGAACATCTTTGTATTATTCTGCAGGCATTTAAATAAGGTTACAAAGGGCCGGGAATAGAACACCGACGCACTGGAATAACCAGAACTGTTACATGGTTGTAACAGTGAGCTAATATAGACAAAATATATTAGACATTAGTTACGCTAACAGGCTGCTATAGAAAAATTTCAAGAAGGGTGTTGAATTCTGGAATATTTGTATTCATACAAAATTTTGAAAAGATCCAAAAAATGAAAATCAAGAATTCAAATATTTTATGTAAAATGATGTAGGTTTCTAGCTATAGCATCTCAATTGAGATGAGAAGTGTATCTATTTGTAAACTCTCAAGCTCTAAAGAAGAGAGTTGTAATTTGTCAAGGATGGGGGACCCAAGTACAACCCCTTATTATCCAGACAATATATATAATACTCTTACGATGGGCAACATTGTTAATACTCCTTAAGGAATAACTCCATAAAATCTCCCAAGATGAGAGGTCGCTCCATGAGCAAAGATAATTACTTGAGAATACTAGATATGAATGATGAATTATTACAATGACAATTACCTTTCTTTATATACACAATATATAATGCTACTTTGGGAGGGTATAACCCTAACCCTAGTCAACTCTTAAACCATTATCCAACTCATTATCATATTATAAAATCACAATACAATCAACCTTGGGCTATGTTCGGTCGATGCCAGCTATCCATAATACCCATATACCCAGCTATAGTGTCAATTGCAAATTCACCAAGTGAAAGGCAAAGAAGTAGTGCTACCCATCAACCTAGAATTGCCCTCTCTTTTGTTGGTGTAGCAATTAGATTTAGAGAATACATTGTTTGACCCTATGCAAAAAAATAATAATTTACTATATCTAGATGGGGAATGTGACTAAGCATTTAAGTGATTCAATACATATCAAACTATGATTAAAAGATGTTTTGATTAAAAATCCTTGCCTATGAACTTCAAGGAAAATAACTTGATACTAAAGTGAGATGAGGATCAAGCAAAATCCAACAAGCATACCAAGTTTGACATCAGAGTGGATCATACCAAGTAACCAACATCCAATCTAAGGTCATTCTAGGTCAAAATCAGGTTGTGTATAGTGTACATAGTCTCGTCCCCCCATCTCTCTCATTTTTGTCTCCCTTTTCTTTTTGTTTAAAAAGCATCAAACTAAGGTTAAAAAATCTTGGTAGCCTTAGTCAAGCAAGACAATCAGTAGCTTCATCAACATAGCTAGATCAATAAGGTAACCTCAAAATTCAAAAAACATTATCAAGTTTGGAAATTGACTTAACTATTGATTTGGCCTATCCATTGAGATCATAGATTCATAGAAGTGTTTGTTTTGTTAGTGACCGATTAGTTGGCGCTCCAAAAGATGGACTCAAACTTACATCACATGATTTATTGATGATCAATCAAACAATTAGTAAAGCAACCCTCCCCATCAACTAATGACATCACAAATTGTTGATCTATTGGAGAATATAACACATAGCCCTTAATGATGTCAACATAGACAAATAGATTGGATTCAATTTTTTAAAGTAGATTTTTTATGACTATTAATGGTAATTGTGGTAAGTTATCAAGGGACAAATCACTCCAAATTATGAAAATAACGATACCATTAATGTTGATGAGGTAGCTGGTAGTAAGCAAAATCACAATGAAATATATTTAAGGTAGTAAACAATAAAACCAAAACATGCAAAACATTTAAGCATGTCTATTGAGACTTTCAAATGAAACCAAACCAATGATTAATTTGTGAATCCCATAGAAACCATTGTCATAGATTGGTTGAGACATATTTTGCCAATGTGGAATTTAAATTTGCCAATTAAAGGAGATTGGCTGATAAAAACCATCATTGCAATATTGATTGCAATGTAAGTGGTGATTCTTGAACCCCTTCATGGAAAAAAAGAGAAATAACCTACCCATCCATAAGAAACCCTCATACTGTCTAGTTTAAGAAAAATCAAAGCTCAAAATCACTTAACATTCAAAGCTAAAATTGAAGAGAAACGTTAATATAAATGGAATTTTCTAGTCAACATAAGAGAAAGACCAAATTTTCATGAGCCAAGGCTAGAATCACAATGACTATCAAAAGAGTGCTAACAAAGCCTTAGTGTGAGGGAGAAAAACTTAAAAATCTACAAAGGAGCATTGCCTAAACTCACACCAATGACTTCCTACCAATCAATCAAAGTTTGATGCATGGTCCCTGCAAAACTTTTCGAGTCTAAGAGAACAACAAACCAACAATTGATCTATTATAGAATCAATAAAGTCATTGAATCAACAAAGTTATTCGAACAGGCCACCCAACGAATCAGCAAACTTCACTAATTGAAAGCCCTTCAAATTAGCATTTTTCTACACCTAAGTAAAGATGAAGAGTAAAGATGGCTATTGTGATAGCAATTAATGATATTGATACACATGTAATCCCTTAGGCCCACACAACCTTCTAAAATAATTGTTGGCCCGAGAGCATTGTCTTCCAAACCAACAAAGACCATAACAACAGACAAGCAGGAGTGAAGAAGCCTTTGAGGACGGAAACCCTATATGTCTACTTCTATGCTCACACTATTGAGGGAAAGTATTCTCATTCCCCTAGAATTTTTCTACACCTAAGTAAAGATGAAGAGTAAAGATGGCTATTGTGATAGCAATTAATGATATTGATACACATGTAACCCCTTAGGCCCAAACAACCTTCTAATATAATTGTTGGCTCGAGAGCATTGTCTTCCAAACCATCAAAGACCATAACAACAAACAAGCAGGAGTGAAGAAGCCTTTAAAGAAGGAAATCCTATATGTCTACTTCTATGCTCACACTATTGAGGGAAAGTATTCTCATTCCCCTAAAAGTGTAAGATACATGAGATGGAGCAAATTTATCTCAATGAATCATAGCGAGACTCTAAGAAGGTTAGAGATCTAATATCCTGATTCCTAGGATCAAAGTCACCCACATCCACAATTTGCAGTCACCTTCCACGCTATAAGGTCAAACCTTGACTTTGTATCATTCAAGCAAATTGTATACAAGACAATAGCTAAATTACATCGGGCAACGGAGATAACCAAAAAAACCATATCCAAAAGGTTCTTGTTGCCATGTCCATCAACAGAGTTACATAATTTCAAACAAAAGGTGGAGATTCAAAAAAGTTCATTGTATTGCAATAACCCCCAAGAATTCCAATAAATCAACAATAACTACAACCCCAAGACTTCATGGCCTAAGTGTACACATTAGACCTCACTCAAGCCAAGCCAAAAGATAGAATTCAATTGGCAACTAAGGCCATTAAGGTGATTAATTGATTATCAGATGTTTGTGAAGAAAGACAAAGTATAATCAAGTCTAGAACAAGTAGACAATCGACCTAAAGGACGTCAAAATCATGGGCCTTGAGCAATAGTTGGATTAAATGCAAGCAACGGTGGACATTGCCAAGAAGGAAAGGAAAAATATAATCCAACAACTGGATGCAACCAAGCAAGAGAAGGATCAAGCAATTGTTGACCTTCAAAGAGACGTCAACTTCTTAAAAAACAAAGAAAAAAGGTCGAGGAGGTGAGAAGCAAGGGGCAAAAGAAGAGATTGTCTACGAAATTTATTACTACTAGAATAAAACTCATGCAAAGTTGAAAATGCTTAGGGAATTCCTAGTCCATATCAATATTCTTGAAGGTTGATCAAGCAAGTAGAGTAGTGGACATTGCTTCTTCTACATATCCAATTAGTGGGCATTGCTTATTCTACATAGTCAATTTGTCACAGTGAATGAAAATTTATCTTTTGCCAAAAAGATTCTACTAAAGCCATATGTGGACCCTAATGTTAATCTTTAAACTATTGATTAATGGCATAAGTGTCAACCTCTCGTCTAGATACAATAGCAAAAAAGCAAACTAAGTTAGACAAATGTGCGTCAATGAAGAATTAGCTTAAAAGCATAGCAATCGTAGCAATGAAAGACAAAATCCTTAGCTTGTAAGCAAGGGAATGGTCAACCCATGGTATCAAAAATTGACTGAGAAAAAGGCCAAGAAGCCAAGCATCGATCAACTCACTACAGAAGCAATAACACGATGGATCATGAACGTTATCATTATTGTGCATAACATCCGCTTATACACAATTAGGACCACAACATGTAATGAAAACTTCTAGAGAAAAATTATCAAGAATTAGGGCCCATCTATAGAAAGTTGCAAAACGTAAAATTCTTCAACCAGAGTGTGCACATCGTGGATGACATTGCTTCCATTAAGGGGTGCCCCTAATTCTTTCAGTCTTGATGACCTTCATTTGTGCAAAATTATTTGATATGGAATTCACGCCCAATAAATAAGTCTTGTATGGTTCGACATCACAAAGCTTAACGTCTCAAACATGTAGCAAATTTGTAGTAATTTTGAATCCACTATGTTGTTTAGCCAATTGATCACAAGTATTGATTGCTGTAAAGTCATTTTGTGACCAATAAGCCTTGGACAAAAGTGTTGAGGTTAGAACACTTCCAAGGTATGAAAACAATCGACCAAAGTTCGCTGAATTTTTTGTTCCAGTCATGGAAAACTCCCAATCCATTGGTGTCAATCTAGCCAACTCACCCCATCCGTGGGAGAATTAGCCCACTGGAAACAATTGTATCACCTCAACGTAAACTGACCAATCAGATCAAATGAGTTGGCATATTAGAGAGAAGTCAGCCCATCCAGCAGATCAAATACCTGATCAACTCGGTTATATGACATTACAAAGAAGCAATTGACCAATAGGAAAACAAGGATTTTGGGGGGTTTTCTTGCCCAATCCATAGAATGTAAAGTCCAAAAGCCTGATCCCTTGGAAATAGGGCCTAAACTAATAGCACAAAGCACAAACCATTAATTTCAAGGAAAAGCATCTAATTTTGAGTGCACCAACTCTATTATTCAAAGAAAAATACATAATGGGACGATATTGGGTGACTAAAGCATGGAATTGAGTAGGCGGCTGCAAGTGAAGTTCAAGTCTAAGATTGATTGTCTAAACAATCCTTTTCCAACCAGATCATGTCCATCCTTGAATGATAAACTTGAATACCACGCCTTACAGTTTTGTCATTTTCATCATTATACACATTTATAATAAGTTACTTGGGGCTCTCTTTGCAATCCTCAGACTAAAGGCTATTGTTCTTTTTCCATTGCAATAATTTTTTAATTAGTCCAACAAAATTTTTAATGAAATCTCTAATTGCATGGCATTCAGCAAAATCTTCTTGTGAGCGTATATTTTACCTTTGAGCTAAAACCTGAATATCCCTCTTTTTTACTGTCATTTTCAACATTATACACGTTATAAATGGAGTTGTACAAGGCTCCCTTTGCAATCCTCAAACTAATGCTATTGCTCTTTTACGATGACTGACCAACAATGTTTTTAAAGGAATCTGCATTGGCGTGGCATTAAGCGAAATCTTCTTGTGTATTGATATTTACCTTGCATGACAGGATTTGTGGTTAATTCCTCTAACCCTTTAAGTTTGTATGTCCTTTGTAAAATAATGTGCCAGTGTTCGATGGTGATAAAATTAATTGATTGGAATTGAAAGTGTCTAGCAATTATCAATAAATCGGAATTGAAAGTGTCTAGCAATTATCAATAAATCGACAAAAAAAATCAATGAATAATTCATTTGGCATTAAATTTATTGACCTTTTAGTTCTTAAGAGTAGAATAAACAAGAGTGCCAGCCCTCTCCAAAGGTTAAGCAGATGAAACTCACGTCATCCATCCATCTGTATTGGGGTCTAAGGATGTGATTATATACCTGACGATGTATTTTATATCCTGAGAAAGTATTTTATATCCGACAAAACTCACATGGATAACATTATTATTCAATCAAATTGCTTATCTTTATGAAAAACTCTTTCAACCCCCAACTATCTTACTGTTGAATCTCCTCTTTGTTAGGCCCCAACATTCACATAGACCCAAAACATCTGAGAGAAAGACGTCTAAATTTGCTCAAAAATGAATAATCAAAGATGGCCCTCACAACTTCCCAAAACAATTGTATTAATATAATGGCATGAGATAAACTAGTTCGTTCACCAATACGAAACCCAATACCCTCTGCATCCTCTCCATGGGACCATCAACACACAAACCTGAAGCTCGCTACCTTCATTTGTTCTAAATATGGCTTACCTTCATTAGCCACAAGGAACTCTTCACACAAAAACATACGCTCACAACACACACCACTATACTGTTATCCCCCCAAACCTAAAATCTTCAAAGAACACAATCACAGGAGCAGAGATTCTGCCATAATGTAATAGAATAATGAGATCACCTTTGCCACACACTGGCATTGCAGCTCTAGAACAGCGGCATCATCTCTATGTATACAAATTTTGCCACGAATATATTGCAAGGACAACACACATTACCATCCTAATCCATATCTGTTTCCTGTTCAGTCTTGATACCCTGTTCATACACATGCAAAATCACCTTTCACAAAAAAATGAAATTTCATTAGTAGTTCAACAAGTGTGCATATTTATTACATTAATTACTTAAGGTTCAAAACCTAGATATTAACAGAACAACTTCCATATCTTATTAATGCAAATTCTAATGCTAGTTTTTGCTTGAGGGTTGATCAACCTGGTTCTGCTAGCTCTACTTTGGCAAAATCCATGCCAAAGCATGAAATATTTCTCTTGTTAAAATGCGTATACAATATTTTAAGTAAATTCCTGATAATACCCAAACTAATAACTGAAACTTAGTTTTTAAAGCATATAACCGTTATATAATCCCAAGATTTTCCATTAAATTCCAATCCATGCAGCAGGTAGATTTAACCACAATTGCTTTTATTTCCCATTTAGTTATACAAGGATACTAAATATGCATATGGCTTTTAGTACAGCCGACACAAACTAGAAAGGTTTGCTACTAATTTTAATGCATTGATGAAGTGGAAAGATTCTCAGGCTTGCTAAATTTTGAGATGTAGATTCAATGGGGACAAGACTTTGAACAAAAGAAAGATTTGCTACTAATTTTAATGCATTGATGTAGTGGAAAGGTTCTCAGGCTTGCTAAATTTTGAGATGTAGATTCAATGGGGACAAGACTTTGAAAAAAAGGTTAAATACAGAGTATATGCACAGTCCTATATCCACTTCTATAAATTATCTATTTGGATCACCCTAAAAGGATCGTTTATTCAAATCCTTAGGCATGTATCTGGCATGTTAAAATAAATAAGATAAGCATGCAAGAACATTGAAAATCTTTTGCCTCGCATGCATAAAAGGTAAAATAAGCAAAAATCCACCTAAAATGCGGACACTAAAACACTCATACAAGGATTATATTGCAAATTGCAGCCATCTTTGCTTAAGGCATCGTCATTGTGTCTGAATCCTAGATTCAGGCTGACAGGCAAAAGGAAGGCATATGTCCAATGTTATGTGCTGCAAAATGTGATCTGGACAACTTGCTAATAATAACCACCATTAAAAATTTGTCATTCCCATGAATAGCTTCCCTGTCACTTGCACTGTTATTGCACTAAAACAAGAAAAGGGAAACAGCAAATTGCATGTTTTCCTTATATTCTTAAATTCTTGTGTACAATTATTTCAATAAGACAAGGTTTCTAAGGGAATATCACTCCCCATTTCTTTTCACTATATTATAAATTCAGCTTGATTGCTATGTTCAAGATTAAGATGTATTCTTGAATGACCAAATATAGAACCATGTCCTGGAAAGAATTCTAACACCAGTATCGAAATTGTCAAAACAAAAGACTTTGCACTACTTTACTCTGCAGCTTTTCCTTTCATCCTGTAAATATTTTCCCCTCCAGGACTGCCTGAACCAGTCTCTAGAAGATAAAAGATCATGGAATCAATATCATCATGAAATATGTTGTATGCTTCCATCACCCTTGCATAATTGAACCCCATGGATAGAACCGTCTGCATGCTGGTAGTGTTTGGAACAACCTGACAATCTCGACGTGGGATGTTATATTCACTGCCAGATGTCCCTATGGCAATGAAAAGAGGAACAAAAACAAAATGTTAAAAAAAACTTAAACATTCAGAGATCCCGTTTTCGAAAGCACAAAAGCTAGCGACCGCACTTGCAGGGAAAAAAACATATTTTTAACATTCTAAGACAGAGGACTCACTTGCACCAGAAGATGAGGGCTCAGCTCCTGAAGTGGATGAATCTTTACAACCATGTTGTTGAATGCTACAAAGATATTCAAACCGTGAAGCCTCCATTACCGTCCGTTCAATTTCTTTCTCCGTTAGCTCCAAATCAGAGTAAAATCGACCCTCAGCTAAAAGTGCCTGTCATCCAAAACTCCGTAAGATATAAAAAGCTGACACCCTCTCCCCTTAATCATGCACCTCAGTGTATAAGGGATGATCCTGGATAAGAATGCCATTACGAAAAAAGAAAGACCATAAGCACAATTATCTTAAAATGCTACTTATTTAGCATATTCTATCTCCACTTCCAGCCATGATGATCATTACCATACTTGCTTTCGAGAAAGTTGGACACAATGTAAGAAGCCAGAGCAAGCCATTTATTAGTTTTACACAAAAGGTACAACTTCTGAGTTGATCAGTCCCATTTTAGCCACATTCAACAACCATGCTTTCAAATGCAAGTGCACCCTTCCTAGTTTGTAGGAATTTGAATAAATACATGAACATAATTAATAGAATAATAAGGCTTGTTAAATTTAAGACTAAAGAAACAGCCACACTACTAAAATTCTCTACTCTACCTGAAAATTATCTATTGCCCCTTCCATTTCTCAACCTTCAAACAGCAAGCAATAACACATTTTTCCTGAATATAGCCAAGAATGACTTGGAAGAAATAGACAACCATAAGGGTTAGACAACAAGATAAAATCTTGATGTAAATCTGTTGAAGTAAAAACATTACCAATTCTGGCCATGACAGACCCATACATTTGAAACCATTTTAATAGCAGTAAACTGATGGTGCATGTTTTCATACAACAGCATGGTTATCTATCCCCAACAAAAGATACTGTACATAGTTGCACTCATCCAAATCCCCCTTGGCCCTTGGCCCTAGGTACATGAAACTCTGTATCAAATTTTGGATTCAAAAAATGTACCAAAATGGATAGGATTGGATGACATTAGAAGGATAGGTCATAGATGGCATAAGGATCAGACAAGGACTGTGCTTTCGATGCAAATATGAACTTAAATTATGAAGGCCAATTTGATGGCAAACCAAAAAAAATAAAGAAATAAATCTCTATATTTTTTCCCATTGGTGAACAAAGAAGTAAATTAGAGACATTATAAATTTGGCAACGACTACAGCTGGAATGAAAGCAACAACGTGGCTCTAACACTCGTCTAAAGCTGCAATTGGTAATAAATACTCCGCGGTCTCATCCTCTAAAACTAGAGAATGAGAAAATTAAAAAGAAAATAGGAGACAAAAGAATACTGATCAAGCAAAGAAAACAATTCAGAAAGCTGCTTGAAACTCCACACCACCACAAGAGAATGATCACTTCTTCCCCCAGAGGAGATGTTATAGCCCTGGAGAGAGCTTTGAAATGCATGGAACCGGATGATGCATAAATTGTTTGCTTCTAATGCCTACTTGCAATGACAACGACAAGAAATTTGGTGTGGAAATTAAACTTATCAAGAGGAGCCTGTAATATACCATAAGAACAAAGGAAATCAGCAGCTCAGAGTGGCAATCCCATTACCAATTTATAAACAAAAGTTGCAGGCCCATTTAATGTCCCTCTAGGTAAAAAGTGCATTCACTATAAGTCTCTTCAAAGATAACACTGCTTGGCGTACATTAGAACACAAATTCATAGGAGATCAAAGATGAATGCCAATTGGCTCCTATTTAGAACTGCCAAAATATGTTTTGTTTGGTAATGACCATATCTAATCCTCACCCTGAGGGTTAAATGGAACCTCTTATGGGTTTTTTGCCAGTTCCAACAGCTTGAGTAAGGCCACAACCTAAGGGTTCAATGGAAATTTGTATCCACTGTTGCCCACTTCAAACATCTTGTATAGGGTCATTCCATGAGTAGATTTGCCAAGCGCAATTTAAGGACAAAGACACAAATCTGCAGGAAATTTAGTTATGGCCCCCTTAGAATAGGAAGACAATATAATATTGCCATCTTAAATGATTACTCATATATTCTACTAAGATCATATAATGCAAAAAAAAACAAATGTTTTTAGTTCAACAGTGTCCTTGTAAGATCATATACTAGAAATATAATCTAAATGGTGTTAGGTTTGTGCCCTCGAAATCACAATTTTTTCTATCAATTTATCTACATAATTCCAGAAAAACATTTAAGTCTTAATCTTTAATCATGTACCAATGTTACATCCTATCTTGTACATGCATTAGTATCTGTAACATCAAGACACTCTTCCCTACAAGATCAGAAATTCTGTAAAAAACTGCATCATTATCAACGTAGAAGTTCATGTTTTCTCCATTTTAAAATCCATATCAACATTTATTGGTACATTTTTTAATTATTGCACGATTGAGTACAAAGGACAAATGGAAAATCAACAGAGTATCTCATAGGCATTCATGTTGGTCAATAGTGAATTGGTTACTCCCACAATATGTTTTGTTTGGTAATAACCATATCTAATCCTCACCCTGAGGGTTAAATGGAACCTTTTATGGATTTTTTGCCAGTTCCAACAGCTTGAGTAAGGCCACAACCTAAGGGTTCAATGGAAATTTGTATCCACTGTTGCCCACTTCAAACAGCTTGTATAGGGTCATTCCATGAGATTTGCCAATGTAATTTAAGGACAAAGACACAAATCTTGCGAAAAGTTAGTTATGGCCCCCTTAGAATAGGAAGACAATATAATATTGCCATCTTAAATGATTACTCGTCTATTCTACTAAGATCATATAATGCAAAAAAAAACAAATGTTTTTAGTTCAACAGTGTCCTTGTAAGATCATATAATAGATATATAATCTAAATGGTGTTAGGTTTGTGCCCTCGAAATCACAATTTTTTCTATCAATTTATCTACATAATTCCAGAGAAACATTTAAGTCTTAATCTTTAATCATGTACCAATGTTACATCCTATCTTGTACATGCATTAGTATCTGTAACATCAAGACACTCTTCCCTACAAGATCAAAAATTCTGTAATAAACTGCATCATTATCAATGTAGAAGTTCATGTTTTCTCCATTTAAAATCCATATCAGCATTTATTTGTACATTTTTTAATTATTGCACGATTGAGTACAAAGGACAAATGGAAAATCAACAGAGTATCTCAATGGCATTCATGTCGGTCAATTGTGAATTGGTTACTCCCTCCATCCTCGTGCAGCACCCATTCAATGGATTACAGCTTGAGCACAGGATGCACAATCACTAGATATAAATGTTTGTTCCTTCTCTCTTAAAATGCTCCCTTACCGATCCCTAGAAAACTCATCCCCCGCATCATAAGCATGTTAGGGATCAAATACAAACCATTACAGAACCCCTCTCATGAATGGCTATAATCATATACTGTTTTTGTCAATACATTGTAAACCTGCTTTCCCACTCATGCTAAATAAATAGCACAGCATTGTGAAAATCAAGGGAAGCAAGATATTGCCTCCTTGTAAGAGACAGTATGAAATAGATAGCCTCCTGCAGAAAGCTAAAGATTCGGACTAGTTTTCTTTTTCCCCACAAATATTTAAATTGAAAATGATACCTCAACTGTTAAAAAAAAAAAAAATTTCCTCTACAAGATTTTTACAAAATAAATTACTAAGATAAAAATACTAGACAAAATATTTTTAAATATTTACCAAATAAAATCAAAGAATAACAACTAAGATTTCATAACTTTAAAAAGTTTAAGAAATCTTAAATTTTTGCTAACAGATGTGTACATATGAAAAAAAGAAAAAGAAATATTTTAGCAGGTTGGCACTATAACACCCTGTAACTGTACTTGTATTATTTGTGCAGAAGGGGGATACTATACCTAGCAAAACTTTTGTAGCTGAAACATAGCCACTCCTGATTCTATACTTAGAAGATATGCACAAAAAGACTACACATAAATTGCTCTTTCATTTATTTGTGGTCTACTTTCAATGTGTATTTACAACATACATTCCAGAACACATCTTGTATGCATTTAACTCATAAAAGTTCAGCATTTACAACCAGAGAAACTTACATTTTCAATTTGCTGGTCCTGCTGTGCTTTTATAGCAGCCTTCACTTGATCCTTGTCTATATTTGTCTTGAGATACCACAGGAAATCAAGCGTCTTTAGTTAGTTAAAAAATAACACAAGCAATTCCTATAATCAATTTAAATATCTAAGTTTTATGAATATCACGAAGTTGAGAACAGAGTGCACACCCCTTGAAGGCTACTAAAGCCAAGGCCAGCACCAATTGCCAATCGGTGTGGATCAACAAGAGAATTGTAGTGATTACCACGGTGATAACTTAGGCAAATAGGTGGTGAATCCGTACTGTATGAACCATGAAATATATTGATCGGCTCTGCTAAAGCATTTACATGTTTGTAAGTGAATATAATCCAAATCTGCATCCCAAATTATCATAAGCTAAAGCCATGTAAAGGTCATTAAAACTTAACATACCTGTACTGTATGAATAAATATGAATGGGGCGATTGTACATCTCTGACATTGCCTGAATTTCCAAGTTGTTCCCATAGACCTGTGCCAGCAATCACATATTATTGATCATCTTAAATATAAAAGGAAATACCACACAGTTTTCCCATACAAAAAATAAAGCACAACATTTTTTTTAACTTCTAAAGCAGAAAAATGCATTCCAGATTCTCTAATCAGGATTTGGGAACAGTAGCACTTAGGAAGCAGTATTTTTTGGCAAAAATGCATTCCACATATTTTCTGGGGGAATTGGTTGGAAAGAAACAAATGAGTGTTCAAAAATAAACCAGAGGAATAATTGGGATTTATGCCAGGATAAAAACAGCCCTATTAGAGGATTGTGTTAAAAACATTGTCGGCCAAGAAAATCTTGCAATGATCCTCTCTAGAGAAAAAGATATTTTAAATATGGAAAAAATCAATAAGGTGAGACTAGATACTAGATGGGAACGTCCTCACAAAGATTGGGTAAAAATTAACTTCGATGGGGCTGCAAAAGGTAACCTGGGTCATGATGGTGGTGGGGGCCTTATTAGGAATGACAGAGGTCAAGTAGTGGCTGCATATGCTGAGGATCTAGGAATTACCACAAATCACCAAGCTGAAGCAAGGGCGATGCTTACAGGCCTCCGAATTGCAGTGAATTGTTCTCGAGGGGGATTCCAAGAATATTATAACTTCCCTACAAAAAGGGGAGTTAAATAATTCTAGTATTTTCCAAATAATTACAGATGTGAGGGCTATTTTGGGAAATCTAGAAGAAAGTCAAGTTAAACATATTTATAGAGAGGGAAACAAAGCTGCCGATAAAATGGCGAATATGGCAGTTAAATCTGATAAATTCAAGGTCTGGTCATACACTCCCATGGAGTTGGAAGAGATTATAAGAATTGATAATGAAGCTAGCAGATAAGGAGGGCATAGCAAAGCAGAATACTTATTGGGATCATGCGATGAAGGATTTGAGCACACTAAATTACATTGTTGTCAGCAGTTTCTTTATCAGTTATGTAAAACATTGAGCACTGCATAAGCCACATCAAATAGAAGGATAGCAGGAGGAATATTATTTTAGCTTCTCCATCAGCAAGTTTAGCCCAGGTTTGTTTGTTTTACTAAGATAGGGCTATCTTGCATTTGTATGATTTTGTCTTGTTTTTTTACTGTACATATTTCAAGCTTTGTGTAAAGGGTCGGGGCCCTTCAACCCCCTTTTTTATCAATACCAAAAAAAAAAACTTCTAATGCAGAAAGACAAATGAAGTAGGACAACAAATAAACTGCAAAACTTGCATAGACATGCACAATCAACCTTTAAAACAAATGGAGAAATTTATCCAGCCTGTAGCGGATGCATATGAAACAGCAGGAACTTTTACGACTTGGGGATATTAATTTTTTGTAGCCATGAATTAATTTCAGGGTGGATATATAGAAAAAATGGAACGAGGAGAAAAAAGGCATTTGTTGTATCCAAAATTCATAGAGAAAGGCACAGAAAAAAAAAAAAAAACCTAACCTTAACCAGGCAAAAGTTCTAAGACACAAAATGGTGAACTTCAAACAAGGACTTCGATATAAAAACATCTAGAAAAGATCCATAAGAGGGAATAGGCAAAGCAGACAATGAACTTAATGACAATAAAAATACTATTGAGTACATTATGGTACAAGACAAGAAAACAGTGCATAAAATAATTGCAACATGGAATTAAACAAATTCACAAAGCTTCCTAGGTTAAGACAATTGTATGAGAAGAAATTAAACTTCACAAAGTTTTCTAGGTTACAATAACTGTATGAGAAGAAATTAAACAGTCAAAGACAATTCAATACAATCTAGACCATACCTTATCTCTCTTTTTCCTTTTGCAATAAGCTGTGAAACTTTCTGTGACAAATGGAGAAAAATGATCCCTCTCTTTCTCCTGAGCAAAAACCAATAAAAATTAAACTCTCTCTCACAGAAGTTATCTTCAATTCAGAAAAAACATTATACCATATACTTTGCGTCTAATCCAACACAAACATAGAGCCATCTCAAGCCTCACAGATAAGGAAGTCCACTACATAAGAAACCTCATAATCATGTCATAGTGAATGAAATGTAAAGTTCATAATGCTTTTACTTTCTTTAAGTGAGAACATTCAGCAAAGAAACCATGAAAATGTAAGAACAATTTATTTTCAACTCTCTTGAAATCTAATTCGTAACAACATATATATAACAGGGAAATCCAATATGCAATAAGTTAAAAAGGAATTTTTTTTCTTATAAAATAATTCCACAGAAGATAAATAAGCATGCCCAATAAAACATTCCCATGCAAAACAAAGAGAAAATTATAAAATTGCATCAGGATAAATCCCACATGTTAACAGGAAAAACAAATTCTAAACCCTTCATTTATTGGTTCCATATATATTCTAAACCCTTCATTTATTGGTTCCATATATATCACTTAGAAATCATGATGACAAGGGGGTGGGGGGGGGGATCTAAAATCTTCATTCAGAGTTCCAAATTGCTTTGAAAACTCAAATGCAATTGAACAGCTGAATAAGCTGGAACAGAAAGAACTACTAAGCATGGCTGGACTTTATGTCTGGGTTAGGCTACCTGGAAACACCAACTGTACAGATATAATTATTCTCTGGATGAATTTACTTCCGTACAAATCTGAAAGACACTATATGCTGCATACAGTAGCATGGAATCATTAACTGTCTTAATAAAAGTGCATTGGGCACTTCCATTGAATCAAATAATAAATACACAAATAGTGTAAGTCAAGAACCCAATATTGAACTCCACAAAAAATATGTAAAGTAACCAGCGAACCAAAGCTAAAGCATGTCAAGTGTCTGTGTAAAGTGACCCCAATGTGGAAGGCCATCAAGATCATGCTATCCATTATCTCTCTATAGTAGCCTAATCCAAACATCCATGCATAAAGCACAACAAAGCATCCTATTATTAATGAAGATTGAGAATATTGATTGCAATCAGCTAATTCTATTTTTTTCTAGATTAAATCATACACCTACACTGTTATGGTGAAATAATGATGACAGACTTGCTCTACGTAATCTCGTTAAGTTGATATCCCATCCATCAAAAGAATCTATCCTACTTAAATAGCAGTGTTCCACGGGGACGCGTCCCCCCGTTTCCCACGTCCCCCAGGACGGGGGACGGCAAGGGGGACGTTTCCCCCCGTCCCCCTTTTTGGGGGACGGCTGGGAAACGTCCCCGGGACGGCTGAGGCCTGTGGCCTCCCGTCCCCGGGACGTCCCCCTTTTTGGGGCGTCCCCACCAAGGGGGAAAAAAAAAAAAAATTAACTTTTTAACTTTTTAAAAAGGGATGGGGTGGGACCCATTTTGAGTCTCACCCCCCCCTCCAAAACCCTAAACCTAAAACTAAGTTATATAAAGTGAAAACAAAAAAGTAAAAACTACTTACACTCATCTTTCAATTTTCAAGAGTAGAAAAAGAGAGCTGGAGAGCAAAAGGAAAAAGCAGCAGTAGCAAGGGCAGCATAGCAGCAGCAATAGGCAACAAAGGCAGCAAGGGCAGCATAGCAGCAGCAGTAGGCAGCAAGGGCAGCATAGCAGCAGCAGTAGGCAGCAAGGGCAGCAAGCAACAGCAGAAGGCAAGGGCAGCAAGCAAGGGCAGCAGCAGTAGGCAGCAAGGGCAGCAAGCAACAGCAGAAGGCAAGGGCAGCAAGCAAGGGCAGCAGCAGTAGGCAGCAAGCAACAGCAGTAGGCAGCAAGCAACAGCAGAAGGCAGCAAACAACAGCAGAAGACACTAGGTTTTTAAATTTTTTTTACCTCTTCCAAGCTGTTAGGGTTTTGAAGTTTTCAAATTGAAATTTTATATTTTAATTTCAACACAAAACATGGCCAGCAGTGCATCAGGGTCTTTTGAGGTTGATTTGGAGGAGGAAAACCAAACTGAAAACCCAAACATAAACATGAATACTGCTGCTGTTAGGGATTCATCCTCTAACATCCAACCCCAAACTTCCAAAGGGGATAGCACTGCTTCTCAACCTAGTTTTGGCTGCCCATCTTTGTTACTTAAAGAATATGCCAGGGGTCCATTTAATATAAAAAAACCACTGCTGCAATTTGTAACTAACTGTGACCAAGGGAAAAAAAATTTTGGGGGCTCAAGAACATGGCTGTGTAATATTTGCAAAACTACATTTAAGGGCAGCTATACTAGGGTTGAGTCTCATCTCACAGATAAGGCAGGAACAGGGGTTAGGGCTTGCCAAAAAATGACCCGGGCACAAGTTAATGAAATCCATAAGATTGTGCAAGAGTCTAGATTTAAAAATTTTGGTTTTTCTTCATCTACAGGCAGCCCATCATTTAGAGAGGACGTTGGGGCCTCCTTAGAACAGCCACAAGAATTAACCCAAACATCGAGTATGCCACCGCTGCCCTCAAAGAAAAGGGGAACCGTAAGTGAAATGTTTAATGTGCAAGGAAGAGAATCAGCGAGATGATGCTATAGCAAAATTATTTTTTGCACATGGGCTGCCTTTCCATATTGCACGCTCCCCCTACTTCAAGGACGCGATGAAGAGAAATAACCAAGGCGGGGACTTCATATCTACCGCTTGGAGAAAATAGGCTGCGTACCTCTCTTTTAGACAAACACTATTCCAAATGCGGTGTGGTTATGGAGCGGATGAGGAACACATGGTTGACTCATGGATGTTCTATCATCATGGATGGGTGGATTGACATTCGTCAACGTCCACTCATCAATATCATTGTCACATGTAAAGCAGGTCCCTATTTTCTCAAAGCCATTGATTGCACGGGAAAAAAAAATGATGTTGAGTTCCAGTTCCTTCAGTTGAAGGAGGTTATTGAGGAGGTTGGAGCCTCCAATGTTGTACAGGTAATCAATTCGATAATTTCTGTTTTACTTTAAGTTTTAAGTTTTAATTTTTTCAAATTTTTTAAAGAAAATTAAAATCTTTAAATTTTAAAATTACAAATCTAGATTCTAAATGGCTGTTAAAAACTTAAATGAGACCATTTTAATTTTTTGCATGCAGCCCCTGTTTGCCAACGTGCAGGCAAAATGATAGAACAAGAATATAAACATATTTTTTGGACCCCGTGTTGTGTTCATGCATTGAACAATGCATTGAAAGACATTGGGAGGATAGATTGGGTGAAGGAGATGGTTGCACAAGCCAGAGATATGCAAATGTTCATTTGCAACCATCACACTTCGTTAGCGCTCTTTCGGTCCTTCTCAAAGAAGGAGTTCATCAAACCGGGAGACACTAGATACGCCACCTACTTCATTTTATTGGAGAGGATGATTGAGGTGCAAGATGCTCTACAATCCATGGTAGTATGCACGGAGTGGAAGAGGTGGCCAGAATCAAGGACAGAGGAGGGCAAAAAAATTAGAGACAAAACATTGGATGATAGTTGGTGGTCTCAAGCCAAGTAAGAAACCAAAATGTTATTTTAATTTATGATTTTTCAATTTTCATTGTTTGTTTCAAATTGGAGTGCTCATATGACAATGTGACATATAAGTTTCTAAATTTTGTTTTTGATTTCTTGTAGGTATATTGTGTCTTTTGTTGCCCCAATTGTTGCTGTCATCGGATATGCTTGACACGGATGCTCCTAGTCTAGGAGAAATATATGAGACTTTTGACAGCATGTTGGGGGAGATTAAAAAAGTCATTTCTGCTAAAGATCCATCCCTGTTATTCTATGAGGCCTACATCAGGCCTATTATACAGAGGAGGTGGGATAGGATGAACACCCCCCTTCATATGGCAGCATATGCAGTAAACCCAAAGTGGTATGAGCTTAGGCCCGGGAGAGTGCCTCCCCATGAGGATCCAAAGGTGAGAGAAGGGTTTTTGGAGGCCATTAGAAAGATATATGCGAAGGAGGAGAGCTCAAATATTAGAAATGAGTGGCTCAATTTTGCTAATCTCAAGGGCCCTCGCTTCAGCCACCCAGAGTGTAGGGAGGATAGGGCTACCATTGCCCAAAAAAATCCCATTGGATGGTGGCAGCTATATGGGGACAGCACACCTAACTTGAAATATTTTGCAATTAGGGTTCTTTCACAAGTTGCTAGTTCCTCTGCTGCTGAGAGGCATTTGTCTACATACGACTTTATCCACAATGTGAGGAGGAATAGGCTTACCTCTCGCAGAGCGGAGAAGCTAGTTGCGGTGCATAGCTCTCTCCATCTTCGTGAAAGAGTTAAGCCATAGTACAAGCAATCTCCAACTACACGATGGGATGTTGATCCAGAGGATGCAGGACAGATTGATGAGGATGAGAGCCATGAGGGGTTGGTTGGAGTTTCATTGGAGGATCTTCACTTAGATGATGAGGACATCTCATCAAATAGTGATACAGATTTTGATAGTGATAGCCCAACAGAAGTTCCATAGGAGTTCTATTACATTGTATAACTATACTCCTTTACTATTTTAGTTTTGAGTCTTTTTGTTGCAAATGAGCATTGATACTATGACTATTTCAAATTTCTTATTGCTGTCATATTTGAACAGTTAGTGACTGAAAATTTTTAAACATGACAGTCTTTGTTTGAACATTGGTGGCTGAAAAAATGATGACTGTTATTACTTAAAATGACGACTGTTTGAACATTGTTTGCACTTGATATCCTTGGCTGAACCTTCAAGTTATAGTTGTTGAACTTGAAACAATTAAATGGCTGCAAATTAGTAACTAATATGAACATGAAAATGTTAAATGACTCAATTATGGCTGCACTTATGTGTTAGTAACTAATCTGAATATGAATGGCTGCACTTACATAATTGATTAGTAATATGAAATATCATTTTTGTTGGGTGTAGAATTTTGAATGTGTAGATTATTCTCAATTTCTAAAAAATTTCATTTTTTATAGTATTATACCAGCAGTCCCCCCCAGACGTCCTCGAGCCGTCCCCTAAAATCGACCCGCCGTCCCCGGAAACCCGTCCCCCCGTCCCCCAGGCTTGTGGAACCTTGTTAAATAGTATTAGAACCAAGTAAAGTCCAATTTTTTCTAGATTAAACCACATACCTAAGCTGTTATGGTGCAATAATGATGACAAAATTACTCTACATGATCTCTTTAATCTCATATCCCATCCATCAAAAGAATATCTCCTACTTAAAAGGTACTACCCCATTAATCTGCAATACATGTCATTTTGTCAGTGAAGTGAAAAAGTAAACCAAACTATTCCAAATATTTTTCACTACGAGTTCTTCCAAAATGCATTTCAAGTTTACAGGCAACTCAAGTAATATTCTGCCTTGTCTTGACAAAAAATAAACCACAACAAATGATTTGCTCTTATCAAAGGCAATCCTCACGCTGGATTTTTTATCTTTTGTTTGAATCTCTTATTGGCTTTGGCTTTTGTTTTGCACATGTAGATAACTTGAATTTGAACAATGATAGGATCCATCCGCCGTAGCAACAAAGAAAGATCCATTGGAATACAATCACAAAATATAAAACATTCTTTCTTATTTTTCAGCTTTAAATTGAGATACTAATAAAAATCATACTAATATTTCAGTTTGATCAGTACAGTTTATCATCTCAGCAAAGGATAGAACTTACCATATAGTCAATGCACAACTGCCTCGTAAGATCATACAGCTCTGCATCACCATAAACCTGGTCTGCAACTGCTCGAAAAAGGCAATTACCATCTGCAGCCATGCGCCTGACTTCAAACCCTTTTGCACGCCTAATATCAATCTCAAACTGATGTTCTCTTTCCTGTAACAATTTCACATAAATAGTAGTATTACCAGAAATATCAATATATCTAACAATAAGCACTGCTCAAAAAAGAAATATTTCATGGGGCAGCACAGTAAGACATGATAAACATTAGATTAGGTCTTTTACAATGCCCAGAAAAAACTAAATTGATGAGCATGTTATTCTCTTTTGCATAAAAAGAATAAATTTTGCCAAACAAAGAAATGCACACATTGACTAGCCAGTTCCAACAAAATAAGACATAAAATTAAACTTTGGTGACTTGAGAAATAACAGGAAACCTACCATGACATTGCATAGCATGGAATTAATTCTTAAGCATCACATGACTAAGATAATGAGTGATAGACTTAAAGTCTTAGTAGCCCTTTTAAACTATAGCTAAGAAAGATACTTCTAATAGGTAAATACACCTCACAAAAGTTAGCCCAGTTCAACACTGAAACATAAACTGGTCTTACAGAAATGAGACCTCATTTACTAAGAAGGGGAAAATGAAAAAAAAATCAATTATGCAATAGATCAGAAATCCCCTTACTGCACTCTGATCAGGATCCCATTCCAGAAGATAGATCCTCAAACTAGATCACTCCATCCCTTGGTTCATGTAAGCATGAAAGCTCTCGACAAGACAGATGGTTCCCAGAAGAAAACCACGGCATCACCAGATTTGCCATAGTAGCACCCGGAGACTGATGGAAAAAGGGCAGCAGGCAGTCCACCCTCACCCACTATTTTAAAAACGGCCCTCACTCCACCCATTCCATTGGTTGAGTCCTCTCCTCTCCACTTTGATGAAGAAGAAGAGGTCGAACTCTAAAACAAGTAAAAGCCATAGTTGTGAACCCCCCACACCACTCATTCATACAACTAAAAAATTCCCCACTGCTGTTCCAGTTTATGCATGTTTATGCATGAGTATAGGGCCCTGGATATAAAAAGGAGATGCTGAGAATGTGACACTAGCAGGAATTTGTACAGGCTCCGCAAGCCTTTCTCTATCTATAATAGCGAACCAAAACAGCTTGGAAATGAAAAGAACATGGTCAGTCAAAGGCCCTATTGTATCTTTTCAAGGTCGATTACTTATAACAGCCCTACCAAAAACTGGCACTGTCACCCACTGTACAAAGTTCCTGCCTATCTCCTTGATCAGAATAACTAGATGTAAAGAAGGTGTACGCGATGAACTGACTCCACCTATTAATGAAATAAGATGTACCTTTCAATCAATAAGGCGAAACTGCCTCCCTCCTTTGGCCCCTAGCTTTGTGTTGCTGACGTGGAGCTGGGAATCAGGCTACCCTACTTCTTACCTAGCAGTTTGTCCATCCATCT
Source organism: Wollemia nobilis (assembly GCA_028583015.1). Classification (NCBI taxonomy): domain Eukaryota; kingdom Viridiplantae; phylum Streptophyta; class Pinopsida; order Araucariales; family Araucariaceae; genus Wollemia; species Wollemia nobilis. The sequence goes on along the minus strand of JAQPPZ010000856.1, from coordinate 26,538,014 downwards.
ATCCAAGGAAAGAGGACCCTTCGTATCCTAGATATGGCAAAGGCTAATGAGAGACAGGGTCGGGTTTAATCTGCGTGGCACCAGCCTTACTTTCCCACTTTTCCAATTGACCTATTCCCACCCACCCAATCGAAAGAATCTGGCAAAAATGAAAAGGTGCTTTATGTGGGGTTCTCAATATAGGATCTATGGATTAATCACGAGCAGTCTATCTCTATCTCTGCATCCTTCCATGTCAATGCCTGGGCACATGTCCAATCCATGAGAGATAAGAAGCAGAGGGGAAGAATGGCCAAATGGTCTAAGGTTAAAAGGCTAAAATCACATCATTCTACCCATCAGAGAAGATACATAAGCTTGGTAGATATTTTAGCACATCCATTTCCAATTTTTAAGCTCAGGCTTAGGAATTGCTTTATAGTCGCGTCTAATAGAGATACAAGTAATCCAGATACTAAATAGAGCATTATTATTTTTTGAAACAACCTTTTGGGGCATTAAAATAACTCACATAAGCTTGCAAGCACATCTCTCATAGTTCAGTTAATGCTTTCTAAAACCAATGGGCCAATAGAACAAAAAGAACTGCAAAAAGGCTTTTATGTGCAAAAAAAATCTAGGTAAGTGAGAAATTTAGAGGACTCAAAACAGAATTACAGAAAAGTGAGACAGTTTGGAACCCAAAAAAACAAATAAGAAAAAAAAGGAGTGTAGTTTATGAGAAACAAAAAAAACTACAAATAAAAATAGAGAACATTTTTAAAAACTACCAAAGCTGCAATATGGAATAATAGATGAATTATAAATGACATATAAAACCTATTAAGGTTTTTCAAGTGCAAGTTCACAACTGACTCCCAATCTATGTTACACGAAGTTCTAGCATGGAGACGGCAAGACGGCTTTTTGAAAATGCAGGACATGTTTCCAGGACAATAGGATGCCGTTTTTGGGATGTCAAGATGCACCTCCCGTAGGGCCCCCAAACCCCAGGACAAGTCCCCATGGAACACAAATCCCAATGACTCCACTTAAAGAATCTCACAAAAATCCACCTAGTTTAAATTTTTCATCATTAAAAACTTTGTCTCATTCCTTAAAAGAACAGTTTTCTATTAAGATTAATTAACATTTATCATGCAAATTATTCTATAATAATGTTTACATGCTTGTGTACACCATGTGTAATAACTAATTTTTAGTTGATGCCAGATCATTCAACTTGGCAGGTCACAAGAATCAAGATTTCAACCTAGCAATTGATTTCCAAGAAAAATGCATCTTGAAGATAAATAAGAACAAAAACCACGCCAAGGGTAACAACCTAGTTTAAGACATTATCTTCAACAATACCAAGTTCCAAGAGGCAATTTTTGTTCCACACAAAGCCTAACTACTAGAATTGAAGGTTCAAGCCAACTCTACAATCCATACCATAATAACTCTACTTGTTAATATGCAATAACAAACAATTGATAATGCATTATGATTGTGGGCAGGCATAGTATTAGTCATTACTTGGTAAATGTCGGGTCAGGACTGGACCCCCTGATCTTCAAGGAGGCTGCTCTGTAATCACATTTCTGATAAATCACTGTATATAATATTTGCCCATCAAAGACAAAGTTCCAAATCAGAGTTTCATTCCCTAGTTCTTGTTTTGAGGTTATCACAATTTCTGACTAAAAATAGAGTTATACTTGAAATATTAGGATGGACAATGCAAAACCATTTACAGACACAAATTCGCATTTACAGACTAATTTCATAAACCCATTTTCTACGCTTATAAATTAAATATGAAAGATAAAGGTCCAACATAAGAAGGAATGCACACTAGATTAAGCAAAGAATGTTCAAAGTGAGAAAATGTGTAAGAGATAAATGTTTAAGTGAGAAATAATGTCACACAAACCGTGAACAATACCAAAAGAAGTAAACAGATGCAAAGCAAAATAGAAGGCAAAAATGCTTATAGCCCAACCAAGATCCAGTTCACACCAACTTCAATGCAAAACTAGACTATGAACAACACCTAAAGAGACATGTCTTTGCACAGACTATAAGGACATCAGATATAGATATGGACACACTTTAAAAGGGAACAGAAAACTTTTCATCAAAATCAACATAGCACTCCACAGATGATAAGAGGATGTCAAGCAACTGCTTTCATAACCAGATATATTGTTTTTTTCTTATACGCTGTTAAAACTTCTGGTCCCATTGACTGCTTTGGTCTATGGTCCCATCTAATGGTCGTAATTAAAATCATTACATTTCATTCACAACACATTAAACATGAACAAATGGGCAAGTAGGTTTTTCAATTAGATGAAAAACAACACTCAAAAAGTCTGTCACAGAGAAACTTACGGCATCATCATACGCCCCAAAACATGGACTCTGCTCGTCTGCACTGTTGTATCCTTCTCCATCTCCATACGACCGCGGTGAGGAAGGCCTTGAGCCGGTTGGCGAAGTCCGGGCTCCCATCGAATTCCACGAATGCCTTCTAGGAGGAGGCACACCGCTTCTCTGCGCACTGGACGCACCGGAGCTGATCCTCCTCGAAACCAATCCAGCTCCCAGTCTGGGAGGAGGAACAGGAGGCGGAGGAGGGCAGGAATTACACGCTAACTTCTGGGCCGAACCACTATCTTCTTCCAAAACAGGCGCCTCCGAAATATCTATTTCTCCCAATTCAGCACCCGAAACCTCCTGTTTAGGCCCTACAGCACTGGAATTCCCATACAATTCAATCCCCACATGGCTACCGTTTTCTTCGTAGGTTTCTTCGGCAGACCCAATTTCACATGCTTCGAGCTCTGTAAGGGCCTCGTCCATTTCGCGGGTTATGTCGGGACCATCTTGATAAATCAAACCCTCGCTGACAGCCTCGTACTCAGAGGTCGGTGGCTCCGAGGGCACAGGAGATAGCGGCGCGGACGCAAAAGAGGAGGAGGAAGAAGAAGAAGACGCAGCAGAAGACCGGCTCTGCGAAGGATTGGATGAAGAACCGCCACTGCCGCGCTGCACCAGAATTCGAGTCATCTTCCACAAAAAGGATTAATCCACAATAATATATTTGTGTTGGTCAATTGCTCTTTTTTTCTTCTGGAACTGAAGCGTGGGAGAGCACGGGGAACCTGGGAGGTGGAGATAAACCCTAAAAGCTCAGTCCGGTAAAACCAGGTCCGACATCCGCAGCCGCTAAGCTCGGTTCAGCCACCGCCACAATTACCTTGATCTTTAGATAAAAGACCTGAATCTTTTATCTCTAGTCCTCACTTTAGGTGCATTGATGCCAATGCCGCGGCCTATGAATTTATTATATCCTTGCAAGTCCTGCTCTGCCACTCCTCCACTTCTCTGCATCCCCCTCCGTCCCAACACGAGTCTCATAGAGACCCTAACTTCCTCCTTTTCTTTACCCTCTTAGCTTCCTCCTTTGATTTCACAAAAATCTACACAACCCACACGAACCAAAAACAACAGCAACAATCACTACAAACCCTACATATTTTCCCAAACTCTAGGAAATAACAATTATTTTCCGCCTTCTTCTCTTAATCCAACACTAATAACAATAATAAAATATTCCTATTCTTACAACGTCAGGCCCCGGAAAATCCAGGCGAGGGCGTTCTGAATTGTAATAATAATATTTTTATCGACTGTCCGCCTCCAATGGCAGAGAACATACACAAGTAAATGTAAAGTTCAACGGATTCTTTAAATTTGCAGAACAGAACTGAGGGCTTTAAAATCCTGCGCAGAGAAATCTTTAAGATCTTTCAAACTCTTCAAGTCTTTAATGGATTTGTACGCGAAAGCAATAAATTAACTGATAAACCTCACATTGCACAGGCACACAAAAATGAGAAATTATACGTACAGGCACACAAGTTGTCGAAGACGCAAATGTTCTCCTGAGTAGAATCCCTGTACATATTGCTATATATACATTGTATATATAGATATATTTTTTTTTTGGTTCTTCTTTATAAATGGCAATGTAGGAGTGGAGGGAGGGTTTGGTTCCAAAAGGATGGGGCGGTGCGTTTTTCTATTTTGTGCTTTGTGATGTCTCGGTTATCGACTTTAATTTTCGACTTTGGGCTGAGTGCGGACGGAAAGAGGAAAAAGTAGGAACGTGTGTAAAGAACTCGCAGCTTCATATTTATTTCCATGTGGGGCCATGGGGGTACTCTTCCTCTCCATGTGCATTCCATGACATAGACAACGGAACTTTCCTTTTAGGTGCCATCCACTTTTTTTTATTTTTTTAATATAGGAAAACTGGTAACACCATTGAATTCTATTTTTATAAATTTTTATTTTTTTCTGATACATTGAAGAATGGGTAACTATCTTTTCATTTCGAACAATTACTCACATGATTAAGTCAAGAAAACTGGTAACACCATTGAATTCTATTTTTATAAATTTTTATTTTTTTCTGATACATTGAAGAATGGGTAACTATCTTTAATTACTCACATGATTAATGTGACATGATTAAGTCACATTGTAAAAGGGGCACCTACCTTTTCGTTTTGAACAATTAGTCAGAGGTCAAGTCACATTGCCTTCGATGGTAGCATCAAATCATGGTGCTTCCACCATAACTCCTATTTCACCTCAATAAACACGACCCGGAGTGAGGAGATCTTCATTGGCTCGGGTGTTGGTATTGTCGTCAGCAAGTTCGCATTCACTCAGTAGACTCAGGTCAAACTACTACTTTTACCCAAAATTGGGCATGCTCTCGAGGTTTGAACCTAGGTCTCCTCTTGGTAAATGTTCAACGTCTTACCAATCCACTTAGCCCTCGCGGACCTGCCTCCATAAATTTTAGCCCATTGTGTAAGACAAAATCAACACATCCTGATTCTCCAAGACATTGAACCGAGGTAACCACTAACCAGTAAACACTCAACTACTACCATCCAGCCCTTCTAGGAACACCATGGTTTGAACCTTGAACTTCCCCATAGGAAAGTCAAAGCCCTAACCACTACAAGATAAATGTCCTTAACTTAAGGACATTAACAAGGAAAATAAGATAAATGAATTTCAATGGTATGCAATTTTTTTTTAAATAGGTTTTATATTAATTTATTAGTTATATAAAACTATAATTTTTAATATTTGAAATGTTAATTTAAGGTTTGAATCTAACCAAAAAAAAAAGATGCACACTATACTTCATATCATACTATTTAGTTGGTTAATTATATATTAAATAAATAGCATATGAGAATCAACTTTATATTAATAAATAGCATATGTGAATCAACTTTAAGTTTACCGTAGTGGTAAAAGTTCGTAGGGTTTTCATTCAAGAAGCTTAAGTTCAAATCCCACTTGGTACGAGGGGGCTGGTACCTCTCATAAAAATCCATGTAAACTTAAATTTCTGTCCCCAAGGGTTGGGTGGATTGGTAAAATGTTGAGTACTTACCAAGAGGAGACCTAGGTTCAAATCTCAGGGGTGCATGTCCAATCAAGGTAAAGGTGGTAGTCTGACCCGAGTCCATTGAGTGTGCATCACTTTGATGCATGATTTGACACTATCAGTTCAAAAAGGAAAGGTAGTTCTCAATTCCTAAGAAAATATTTTACCTTTACCTTTATTTATGTAAATCATGTATATGTAAAAAGCTCAACATCTAGGGTATGTTTTTTTCTAGAAAACGTCTCATTTTTAGGAGCCATAAGGTTTATTTGATTCAGTTGGTTCTTGAACCAACTTGTGCAAAATTTAAATAGCTTTAAAATAAGTGGTCATATGAAAGAACTAGGCAATATTAAGGGACATACTACCATATGAAGTTCATTGAGTGTGCATGCCCAATTGAGGCAAAGGTGGTAGTCAGACCTTAGTTCGTTGAGTGTGCACCATTTTGATGACGGCAGTACGAACCCCAAGCTATCGGGGCCTCCCTCACCCTAATTCGTGTTTACCAAAGCAAGATAGGGGTTATAGTGATAGCACCATGATTTGATGCTATTGATCAAATGCAATGAGTCGTGTTTACTGAGGTAAGATAGGGGTTATAGTGATAACATCATGATTTGACACTATGATCGAATACAATGTGACTTGACCAAATGACTAGTTGTTAAAAAGGAAAGATAGTTACCAATTCCTCTATGTATAAAAAAATAATAGCATATGAGGATCTTCTTATATAGCCTACTGGACATTTACCTTTACCTTTGTTTAAGTGCACACCCACAGTTTGGTTCAATAAATATATATCAAATAAGTAATATTTTTTATAAGAAAATATTTTACCTTTACCTTTATTTATGTAAATCATGTATATATAAAGTCAAAAAAGATCAACATCCTAGGGCATGTTTTTTTTCTGGAAAGCATTTCATTTTTTAGGAGCTATAAGGTTTATTTGATTCAGTTGGTTCTTGAACCAGCTTGTGCAAAATCTGAATAGCTTTAAATGAGTGGTCATATGAAGGAACCAAGCAATATTAAGGGAGATACTACCATATGAAGTTAGTTATTCAGAACAAGGACAATGATGATTTTTCAAGATGCAAAAAACGAAATTGCAATAATTTGTTAACTAGGGTTCGGATGATGGGAAGAGCAATGAAGGGCTAGGACTTCAGTGAGGCAAGACATTCTATTTGAACATAGAATTTTTCAACCAAGTTTTTTTCCCTTCTTTATCTTAGAAATTTTGCATGCAAATTATTATAGTTATTATCAAATATTATATTTGTTATAGGACATTTTGATAAATTTCAATATATTTTGAGTTTTAGTTTCCTTTCCATGGACCAATTTATAGTTAAATCCTTAGAATCATCTCTAGTGGTAGAGGTTAGTGAGCGCACCTTAGAGAGATCCTCTTTGCTCCAAGATAGGGTAATTTTTGGTAAATTTAATGGGTATTGGCCAAAGGCTTCAGCCTTGAGAAAATGGATTGATAGAAGTTGGAAGTCTCCAGGAGTTGTTCTATCATTTCTTACCAAAGGTTTCTTCCTAGCTATTTTTTGTTCTAGGGAAGAAAGATAAAATATCTTTAAAGGGGGTTCTTGGTTTATGGGAAGAGCAAGATTCTTCCTTACTCGTTGGTATGAAGGCTTTTCACCTAAAAAAATAAATCTATCCCTAATACCAGTCTAAGTTAGGGTTAAATGGGATTTTCTTTTTACAGTTTTAGAAAAGTTTGGATTTGGGAAGAAATGGGTTAGATGGATTAAAGCTTGTGTCTCTACAGTTTCTTATTCAGTGTTGGTCAATGGGTTAGTAACATAATATTTTAAAGCCAAGAGAGGCCTTAGACAAGGAGATCCTCTATCTCCTTATTTGTTCATTATTATGGTAGAGGTTTTGAGTAGGAACTTAAAGAAGGCTTACAAATATGGGCTTATAAGTGGACTTAAGGTTAGTAATAACATCGACAACATCACCCATCAATAGTTTGTAGATGATACAACCCTTTTTGGAAGGGCAAGGATAAATGAGGCCAGAGCTTTGAATAAATTTTTAAAGGAATATGAAAGAGCATCAGGGCAAAAAGTTAATAGGACAAAATCCAAAATTTACTTCCTTAACACTCCAGCTAATATCAAAGCAAGAATTTGTAGGTTACTTCAAATGGAGGAGGCAAATTTACCAACAACTTATCTAGGGATGCCTTTATTTGAGGGGAGAATGAGGATAGAATTATGGAATCCAATTATTAGTAAAGTTCAGAATAAACTTACAGCTTGGAAAGGTAGATGGTTATCATTAGCAGGAAGAGTGCATTAATTAAGTCGGTCTTACAAGCCATTCCAACATATTATATGTCATTGTATTCTATGCCAAAATCAGTTGAAAAAGAGTTTAATCTATATTATGTGATCCTTTTTATGGTCAGGTTTACATGATAAAAGGAAATTTCCTTTGGTGAAATGGAGCAAGGTGTGTGATGATAAAACTAGGGGAGGTCTTGGTTTAAGAGTTCTTACAGATGCAAACTTAGCTCTTAGGGGAAAATTAATATGGAGATTGTACAAAGAGAGTCAAAGACAATGGGCAAGAATTCTTCTAAGTATGTTGAGCCCAATGACCCAAGTTTAATATTTATTGCATTCTCTCTACCAAATGGTTATGCTCTTTGGAATGGTTTAAAAAAATCTATTGATCTAATGATTAAAGGTTTAAGATGGGTGGTGGGAACTGGAGAAAAATTTCTATTTGGATGGATACTTGGTGTGATAAAAAACCACTCAATTTAGATCCAATTTTGAAACCTTGGATGAGATTACTTCAAGACAAATATGGTGATAGGGTTTCAAACATTTTGTACAAGGATCAGGAAGGAAGATACAAATGGAAAGAATATTTTTTACAAGTATACAAGACATTGATGCTAGGAGGCAATTGAGTAGAAAGATAACAACTGTGATTATTCTGAGGGGAGCCAAGGATAAATTGATTTGGGAGTTGAATAGCTCAGGAGAATACACAACAAGAAGTGGATATAATGTACAACACCAACAAAATAGTAATATCACTAGAATATGGAGAGATATTTGGGATAGCCCAAGCATTCCTAAAGTCAAAATGTTTGTTTGGCTAGTAGGTCATAGAAGAATTTTATCTTGGGATAACCTTATGAAAAGGGGTTTTCATGGCCCCTCTCAATGTGTTCTTTGTAAAAAGGAGGAGGAGAGTATAGACCATCTCTTGGGACATTGCTCAATAGTCTGGAAACTATGGCAATGGATTCTTAATATGTTTGGTAAATGCATGGTGATGAATAGCAGAATTGAAGATTGGTTAAAGCAATGATAGAGCACTTATAAAAGTGAGGCTTTACAGACAATATGGGATATATCAAAAGATACAATACTTTGGACTGTATGGCTAGAAAGGAATAGAAGAATATTTAAAGGAAAGGAAAGTAATTTAGAGGTAATGAAAAGGAAGATATGTTTAGCCATAGAGGAGTCTAAACCAACCCTATCAACTCACCCAATCCCTAATTTGGAAGCAGAGAGCCTTGATAGATGGAGTCAAGTCATTAAATGGAATTATGATGTTGGGTACAAGAGAAGCAAAAAGAAGGTAAAGAATATAAAGTGGAAACCACCAGATGTGGAGTGGGTTAAATTGAATTTTGATGGAGCATCTAAAGGAAATCCAGGACCAGTAGGAGGAGGAGGAATAATTAGAAATAATAGAGGAGAGATTTTGTCTCATTATGCTTTCAATAGTGGATTTAAGACAAATAATGAAGTTGAAGCTTGGGCAACTTTAGAAGGGTTAAAAATATGCAAACAAATGAAATGGAATAGAGTATGGATGGAAGGTGATTCTCTCATAGTAATAAATGTAATTTTGAGGAAAGCAAAGGCTCCATGGAACATACAAGAGATAATTGTGGAAATTCAAGATCTTGCTAAAGAGTTTGAAGAAATCAAGTTTACACATACTTTAAGGGAAGGAAACAAATGTGCAGATAGGCTAGCCAATAGAGGGGTTTTGATTGAGGATCGTGAAGTTAAATTCTCCTTTCCATGGTTAGAGGAAGTAGTAAGTTTAGCTGAAGTTGACAAGAAAATGTTGATTGCCTGAATCAAATAATGATTAAGATTTACTTTAATGTTTTCCATTGGTAATATCTGCTTTATTTTATAACAATAATGTGTTTTCATATAAACTATTTATTATAATTTTTGTGGTTGCACTTGTGTTTCAGGAAGGAAACTAGCAATCCAGATTTGGTAAAGCGGACTATGATAGTGCGATGTTTTGGAAATATTACTCTACTAAGATGCAATGCATAGATAGTAGAGGTGAAGTTTTGGTATTGTGAAGGTTGCTATAGAAAATGTCAAGAAGGATGCTGAATTCTGGAATATTTGTATTCATACAAAAATTTGAAAAGATCCAAAAAATGAAAAATCAAGAATTCAGACATTTTATGTAAAATGATGTAGGTTTCTAGCTATAGCATCTCAATTGAGATGAGAAGTGTATCTATTTGTAAACTCTCAAGCTCTAAAGAAGAGAGTTGTAATTTGTCAAGGGTGGGGGACCCAAGTACAACCCCTTATTATCAAGCAAAAAAAAGTATCCAAAATTTAGTTGGATAAATATATATTAAATAAATAGCATGTGAGGATCTTCTTATATGGTTTAGTGGACATTTACCTCTACCTTTGTTTAAGTGCACACCTAGAGTTTGGTTCAATAAATATAAATATCAAATAAATAACAAATTTTTATACAAAAATATTTTACCTTTACCTTTATTTATGTAAATCATGTATATGCAAAGTCAAAAAGCTCAACATCCTAGGGCATGTTTTTTTTTGTTTATCTGATTTAGTTGGTTCTTAGACCAACTTGTGCAAAATTTGAATAACTTTAAAATGAGTGCTCATATGAAGGAAGACAAAGCAATATTAAGGGATGTACGACCCTATGAAGTTACTCATTCAAAACAAGGGCAATGACAATTTTTCAAGTCGCAAAAAATGAAGTTGCAAATATTTGCCAACTAGGGTTTGGATGATGGGAGGAGCAATGAAGGGTTAGGACTTCAATGAGACAAGACATTCTATTTGGGATAGATTTTTTTTTTTATTTGTGGAAAACATCCCAAAAGGGATGCCACTTTCGGGTAAGACCCAAGGAGGCAGGGGTATCCATTCCGCCAAAAATGCCCAGGACTCGGACCCGGCCTACCACCTTTGACATACTCAAGGAGCAAACAAACACACAAAACCAATTTAAAAATAAGTAAATAACAACAAAAATAATAAAATAAAATAAAAAACATGCTCCTTGAGTGTGTCAAAAACAAAAGCACAACCAAACACGCACAATAAGATAAAAGAAACCACAACACAAACCACATAGAAAAACACAAGAACCACATAACAAAACACAAACAAGACAAAAACAACAGAACACTACAAAGACATAACCCAAAAAAAACATGAAAAATAAACACAACCAAAACCTAAAAAATAAAAAATAAAATAAAAATAAAAAAAAAACAACCAACAATAGACAATAAACAAAAACAAAAAACATAGAAAACACTCACACATAAAAACACGAATTAACACAAACAAAGAGAAACCCAAGAACAAGAACGAAAAAAACACAAGAACAATAACAAAAAACATAAAAAAAAAAAACACAAAACAACAAAAACACATGAACAACAAAAAACAACACAAAGAACACAAAAACAAAAAAAACAAAAGAACCCACCCACCTTAAAAAACTAAACAAAAAAAAAAAAAAATTGAACATAACAATGACCTATCTAGACCGGAAGACTATTAAGGCAAGAATCAACAGAGGAAACAAAATAAAGAATAGAATGAGCTAGGGAACTAAAAAAAACTGAATGAACCAAAGAGAAGCAAAAAAAAAAAGCAAGAAGAAACTAGGTACCTTCAGAACTGGAGCCATCCAAAGAAATGATAGAAAGAAGAGCTTCCCTAATTTGAGAAGCCCACCATATAGGAGGGTGGCCATAACAAGTAAGATCACCTTTGTCCAAAGCCCAATTAGCTAAAGCATCAACACTCTTGTTTTGATCTCCGACCACATGATTGTAATCAACTTTCAAAAATCCCATCCTGGATTAATTGAATCTTCTCAATAATTCTTTTTATTCTCCAATCCACCTTATGATTCTTAGAAGGAGTCTTCAAGAGATTAATCATAAGTTGAGAGTCAGACTCAACTAACACCTTTTCCCATCCAACCTTAGTAGCCTCCTGAAGGCCTCTGAGGATACCATACCCCTCAACAAGGTTATTGGAAAGAATACCCAAATTCTCAAGAAAAGTAAAAACCAGGGAGCCATCTGAAAGTCTACCAATTCCTCCCACATCGGCTTTTCCAGGGTTCCCTCTAGAGGCTCCATCAGTATTGACTTTTCCAAAATCCTTAGGAGGAGGTTGCCAATTTCTAGTCCTATCCATCTTACTAATACTCACATTCCCTTTAAGTTGGTTGCCCTTAGAAGATTTAATCTTCAATCTTTGCATCACTTGATCCCATCTTTGGTGGGAGTTTTGGGGGTGATTAAGGAGTTGATGGACTTGATTCAACTAAGTTGGCTATGGTCTTTTGCCAAATATAGTGAATATCCTTCCTATCTTGATTAAAAATTTGGTTGTTCCTTTCATTCCAAATATTCCAAAGAAGAATGGTAGAACCCATCCAAACTACTCGCCTAATAAAATGATCAACACCCTCTTGATTAGGCCAATCCCTCCAAAGTTGTTCAAAAGTAAAAAAATTGGACCACTGTAAGCCAAGTAAAGTGGCCATTCTCCTCCATAGCTCGGAGGCTAAAGTACACTCAATAAAAATATGGTTGAGAGTTTCTACATTCTCTTCACACATTTCACATCTAAAAGGGCCATGAAAACCACGCTTCATAAGTTGCTCACCAAGTAAGCACCCTACGATGCAATAAAAGCCAATTAAAGAACCTCACCTTAGGCCAGAGCTTTTGAGCCCACAATCGAGAAAATATGTCAGAAGAATGGTTGGGATTATTATGGCATAAGGTCAAATAACCTTGAGCAACTGAATACTCACCCTTAGTAGTGTTGTTCCATCCAAAACAATCTTTTTCATGGGACCAAGAGAGGGATCTCATATGAAGGATGCCTTGGATATCTTGTCTTTGCCTTTCCGGGATTTGAATAGGCCAGTCCTCAATAGGGATCCAATATCTACCAACCTTTGAATTACCTAGTATGGTACCGACAGTAATTAGCCACCTTTATCCAATTAGCTCGGTGAAGCTCCTCCATCCAAGGCCTCCAATCGAGAAACCGAGTTATCAAAGGCTTGTGACCATCCCAAGAATCTGTCCAAAAATTTGCCTGTTGACCATTATGAATGATCCAAAATAATTTTTTCTTTATCAAATCCTCACCAGTCTTAAGAACTGCTAAAATGGGAGAACCTTTGGTAGGAAGTTGATAGCGAACAAGGTCTTCAGGACTTTTGTTCTCAGCATATTTAGCACGGAGATTATTGGCCCAAAGAGCATTGGGGTTATGCAACATCCTCCAATATAATTTAGCAGCTAAAGCTTTGTTGTTATTAATAGAAGACCGGAATCCTAACCCCCCTTCACTCTTAGGAAGACATAAAGTATCCCATTTCACCAAGGCCCATTTTCTTTTCTCCTTAGTACCACTCCAAAGGAAACGATGACCGATTTGATCCAATTCTCGAAGAACAGCCTTTGGGATATTCAAAATGGAAGAAACATAAATAGGAATAGCTTGAAGGACTGATTTTACCAAGGTGATTCTACCCCCAGAAGAAAGCCACTTGTTGGTCCACTTTCCAATTTTCTTCTTGACTTTGTCCAACAACCAATTCCAATCTTTATTTTTCTGCCTTTGAATATTTATGGGAATACCTAAATAAGTGATTGGAAGGGAGGTCTTCTTATATCTTAATTTATCCAAGACCATGGATTCCTGTCTAGCAAAGCAGTGAAAGAAAATAACTTTAGATTTGTCTTCATTGATCAACTGCCCAAGTAGCCTTAGAAAAATAGCTAATGATTTGCTTAATATTAGAAGCTTCCTTAACTGTAGCTTTACCTAAAAGAGTAGAGTCATCCACAAATTGAAGATGAGAGATAGGTCTAGCTCCATGAGCAATGGTAACTCCCTCAAGGGTTTTGTTTTCCCTCTTTTTGGTTATAGTCCTACCCAAGCATTCAACAAGAATGATGAATAAATAAGGGGATAGCGGGTCACCTTGCCTAATACCTCTGGAAGCTGGGAATGACCGAGAAGGCCTGCCATTGATAAGAACTAAGTAGGAAACTGAAGAGATACATCCCATAATCCAATCCATCCAATCCTTAGAGAAACCAAATTGCCTCAAAACTTTGATAAGGAAGTGCCAATCCACTCTGTCATAAGCTTTGGATAAGTCTAACCGAATGAACATGGAAGGAGAATTTTGCATATCCATGGAATGGATGGCTTCCTGAGCAAGAACTATCTCATCTACTATTTGACGTCCTTCCACATAACCCCCTTGCTCTGGGAAATAATCTTATGCAAAAGAGGCTTCAACCTTTCTCGCCATGATTTTAGTAATGATTTTGAGAAGAACATTACATAAAGCAATAGGTCTAAAAGCTGAGATATGATCAACCTCTTGAGCTTTTGGAACAAGAGTAATATAAGTTTTATTGATAACCTTCAAAATTTCTTTGGCTTTCCTGGCTTCTTCCACCACCTCTAATAAATCAACATGAAGGATATCCCAGAACTCTTGGTAGAACTCAATGGGAAAACCATCAGGACCTGGGGTTTTCCCTTTTTGCATTTTAAAAACTACTTGTTGAAGCTCATTGATAGTAACAGGAGCAGTCAAAATAGAGTTCTCCTCAGAAGTGATAAGAGAAGGGATTGCTTGAAGAACATTTTGTTGTGAAGTTGAGTCAAGAGGAGTAGCAACAAAAATATTGGAAAAGTAATCAACAACAATAGAGTTCATGCCATCCCAAGTATAAACAACATCTCCAGAATCTGATTTTAAGGAAGAAATAAAGTTGTGAGATCTTCGAGCTAGAAGAGATTTGTGGAAGAAATTTGTGTTTCGATCTCCTTCTTTGAGCCATTGAATTCTAGATTTTTGCTTCCATAAGATTTCTTCTCTTTTTTCCCATTCCTCTAACTGAGTTGTGAGTTTAATTTCATTCGCACTTCTCTTCTCTGTGAGGCCATCTAAACGGATTTTCTTATTCAAATTTTCAAGATGAGCAATAACTTCATGTTTTTTTTTATGAACATCCCCAAACTCTTTCCAGTTCCAAGTCTTGATTTTGGATTTAATGTATTGCGATCTTTTGGCAAAACAGAACATCTTAGTCCCATGCCTAGGTTTACCTTCCTTCCACCATTGTTGCACATGAGGTCTGAAGGAAATGTCTCTAAGCCACATTAATTGAAAACGAAAAGGAGAGAAACTCACATTGGTTTTCCACATTTCCACCATGCGGCCAATGATCCGAACCAACATTATTAAGAGTCTTCACTTTAGGAATGTGACCATGGATTAAGAAATTTTCAGAGAGCAAAAACCTATCCAATCTCTCCATTATACAAGCTAAGCCTTGCCTTCTGTTAGACCAAGTCATAAGGCCATTATCTCGGTTGGATATCCACAAGATGGAGGTTTGCAATATATTCGCTCATGAGGTCAGTGCTTTTGTCCAAATTTCTATTTCCCCCCTTTTCTCATCCAGAGAGAGGATGGTATTGAAATCTCCTCCGATCAAGATCCAAGCTTTAGGAAAATGAGAGATAATATGAGTAATATCCTTCCACTGTCTTCTTTTTTCCTCCAAAGAAGTCGGAGCATAAACAGTAATGCAGAGCATAATCTGGTTGGAATGTCTACTTTGAATAGCTATAGCCAACAAACCCCAACTGCCAACCATATGGTGAATAACTACCTCTTTTGGGTCCCAAAGACAAGCAATGCCACCCGAAGTCCCTTGGGAACTGAGGGAAACCACTTTTCCAGCTGGCCAAATTTTACTGGCAATTGAGTCCATATCCTCCATTGACATCTTTGTTTCTTGAAGGAAAACAAGATGTGGATGATTTATCTGAATCATTCTTCTAATTTCATTTTGTTTTGAAAGACTCCCTTTGAGTCCTCTAATATTCCAAGTGATGATCTTCATTAATACCAGGGCTAAAAAAGTTGGGAAGGGCATTAATCTTACCTTCCTCTACAAGCTTTTCACCTTCTTTTACCATATGATATTGATTGGTCTTGCGACCTGCTTTTTGATTAGAATCCATCTTCAATTTTTTTTCCCTGTTTCTTGACTTATTCCAATTGAATCCGAGATGGCTTCTAACCTTGAAGAATGCTCGTACACAACCAAAATTTTACTAGATGGTTCAACGGAGTCTATATTGGGACCTGCATTATTTGAAGTTTTGACATTTGAAAGATTGTTTTTCTTGTGTAAATTTTCTCCTTTTTTTTTTGTTGAAAACCTTTGATTTGTTGGTTTGTCTCTGAGTTCTTCCCTTCATATTTAAATTGTGTTTCTAAGATTTCAGTTTCCATTATTTCCTCTTCCTCACTTGGGACATCATTTGTGGAAAGGATTTCAAACATATTAGCAGATGACTTTGATTGATCCTTCATAACTGGTTTTTTCGAGTGTTCTTCTTCTTAGGTATTTGGAAACTCGTTGAGTTTATATCTTCTTTCTTTTGATCAGGAATTTTATTTGGGCAAGCACTCGCCCAAATGACCATATTCATGGCAAATTCTACAACGAAAAGGAATGTTCTCATAGTCCACTACTTGCTCCCAAGTGTCTTCCCCAAATTGTAATGTGATCTTTTTAGGTAGGGGTTTGTCAAAATCCATTAAAACACAAATCCGAGCATAAATAATATGTTCAAAATTTTGAGTACAATCAGCAGTCATCATAAAAGTTCCTAAAGAGTTTCCAATTGAAGAAAAAACAATAGGATTCCAAAATTCAATAGGGAGGCCAAAGAGTCTAACCCACACGGGAGCTATAGAAGGCATCTCTTCTTCGGCTTTAAATTTAGTATGCCAGGGCTTCATGAAAAGCCCTGCCCTTCCAAAAAACCAAGGACCCCCTTGAAAAGTTTTCTCTCTATCTTCATTATTAGCAAATAAAACAAGAAAATAACCATTTGGATAAATAGAGATTTGTAACTCACCTTTAGTTTTCCAGCTTTTTGCAGCCCAGACTTTGAAAGCAGATAGACTCGGACGAAAACCCACGAACCGACAAATTAGTCCTCTTTTTTCCAAATCTTCAATGCCAATCTGAATGTTACCCATATCAAGCTTAACAATAGGAGTTCCATCAGCTTCTTTAAGACATCCTGACTCCGTTTTCCTGGGATCAATCTTAGGCATTCTTAGAGGTTTATGGGAAGCCCTAAGATTGATATTAGCATTGGGCTGAGGTTGTCCACCACGAAGGGCATCCCTAAAATTCATTTTTGGGACTGAGTCTTCGAAATTCTTACCCTTGACAGGGGTTTTCACAGTAGAATTATTTTGTGGGTGCACCTTAGCACCAGATTCACTTGAGATATGAGCCATTTTTTGATCAACTGCTTGAAACTTGTTTCGTGATCTCTTTAATCCTTGCCCTAGATGCCGTGGAAAGGTATGGTTTTCACTTTTCTTTTGTGCAACAAATTGGAAGCCGTTGTCACTCAAGTTCACAGTATGATCTATTGAAAGACAAATTTCTAACCCATCTTGGATCCCCTGCAACATTTCCTGCTAAAATATTGAGCATAAACCACAAAAATATTGGCCGCTAGGGCCCGAAGGCCCTAAAAACCAACCTCTGGAGCTGCTTGCACTCAACCCAGATGAAACCCTCGCATAGCCGCTTGCCAAATATCTCGTTCACACATAGGGATGCGCTAGGATCTGTGTTGCTCCAAATGATATGAAAATTGGTGGAGACGTTCTAGGGTTTTTCAGGCATCTACCCTCAAAATTTCAGCTCAATCCGAGTCCGGATGAGTGAGATATAGCCGAAACGAGTTCAGCAGTTTGGGCAGTCCTGCAAAAAACGTCCCTCCCTGAATCAGTTGGGCATAGAATTTTTTAACTAAGTATATTTTTCTCTTCTTTATCTTATAAATTTTGCATGCAAATTATTATTATTATTTTTTATTTGTGGAAAACATCCCAAAAGGGATGCCACTTTCGGGTAAAACCTGAGGAGGTAAGGGTATCCGCAAATTATTATTATTATTAATCAAATATTATATTCGCTATAGGATATTCAAGTAAATTTCAAAAGACCTTGAGTTTTAGTTTCTTTTCTATGGACTGATTTATATCCAAATCCTTAGAATCATCTCTAGTGGTAGAGGTTAATGAGCGCACCATATAATATTGATCCTCATTGCTCCAAGATAGGGCAATTTTTGGTAAATTTAATGGGTATTGGTCAGGGGCTTCGACCTTGAGAAAATGGATTGATAGGAGTTGAAAGTCTCCAGGAGTGATTCTATCATTTATTTCCAAAGATTTCTTCCTAGCCACTTTTTGTTCTAGGGAAGAAAGAGATAAAATCCTAAAAAGGGGTTAGTTTATGGTAAGAGCAGGACTCTTCCTTACCCGTTGGTATAAAGGCTTTTCACTTGAAAATGTAAATCTATCCCTAGTACCAGTCTAGGTTAGGATGTATAGGTTGTCCATTGAATTTTAGGAAATAGATACCTTCAAAGCAATAGACAACACTCTAGGATAATTCCTTGAGATCTTAGATACTACAAAAGATGGATTCTTGGATATTTATGTTTGGATATTGGTCATGATTGATATAAGTAAAGCTTTACCAGAATCAATCATTCTTAAGTATGTGGAGAAGATGTCATGAGGTGGGGTATATTGAGATATCATGCCCTGAGAAGAGCCTAGCAGAATCATATGTAGAAAACCGCAAGATAAATTTACAAATGGATATGGATGAAGATAGTTTTCAACTTACAAAAAATAGATATAGAAAAATGAAAGCAAATAAATAGTAGAGACTAATAAAGAAGGATATTGGAAGAAATACCAACTCTTTTGAGGCTTTAACCTATGAAGAAAAAGTAGATCAAAGCTTATAAGACACAGTACAACAAATTCAACATATTAACAAGGAACCACCTATTCAATATGATTATGATTTAGAGACGAACATTCTCAATGAACCTAAGGAATGTGTCTCATCAAATTTTAAATACTCTCTTAAACTATCATGCACCATTTAGGAGAAAAAGGGTAAGGAAAATACAATGTTAGATGTTAATACCTCTACCATTAATAAGGAAATACCAAAAAATGAGCAGGACAAGTCAAAAGCTTCTACAATAGAGCCAGGAGAGGATAAATTTGATGAAAAAAATAAAGTTGTGAAAGATTATTGAGGGGTAGAATAACAAGATCAACTCATCATACAGGTAAGGCAGAAATAGGAAAACCCTTAAATTATCAAGCAAGATCCAATGAAGCAAGAGTAAGCATAGAAGAAAGAACACAAATTAAGTTGGTTGAACTTCTCTTTATTAAACAACAAAATAATATTGGCAATTCGCAAGTAGGGCCAATAGCCCCTAATTGGATATGATTATCATCTCATGGAATATAAGGGTTGTTAATACCCCTTCAAAGTATAGGTGTATTAGGGACCTTTGTTTAAGTAGTAAGCCTGATGTTCCTTGTATACAAGAAACTAAAATGACAAAAGAAGTTTAAAAACTATGAATGTAGTATGGGAGAGATGTGAATGGGATGCTATAAATTCTAAAGGAATAATAGGGGGAATTCTAAATTGTTGGAATCCTACTAGAACATCTTGTGTAACTATTCATAAAACTAGCCATTGAATAGCCTCTTTAGTCACATGCCACTTTGCAGATATAATTTTAATCCTTATCAATGTCTATGGGCTTACAACTCAATCAAGTGGATTATAAGTTTGGAGTAGGATTTAATCCTTTGTGAGAAGTAAATACCAAGAAACTTGATTCATGATCATAGGATATTTTAATGCCATAACCAAGCTGGATGAAAAATTTGAGGGAATTATGAAATTAACCTAAAGTATGAGAGATTTTTCAGCTTTTATTCAAAACAATAATCTATGGGATGTTGATTTTGAAGAAGACAACTATACATGGACCAACAACAAGAGAGGCCAAAACATGATAGCCAAAATATTAGATAGATGCATACTCTCAGATAATTGGCTAGATGAAGGAACTTGTGCTAAAATTAATACCTTAACAAGGATTGGTTTAGGAAGAGACATTTTTTGCAGGACTACCCAAACTACCAAACTTTTTTTGACCATAATTCACTCATACGAACTTTGATTGAGCTAAAATTTTGAGGGTAGATTCCTAACAAACCCTAGAACATCTCAACCAAGTTTTAGATCATTTGGAGCAACACAGATCCTAGCGCATCCCTATGTGTGAACGAGATTTTTGGCAAGTAACTATGTGAGGGTTTCATCTGGGTTGAGTGCAAGTAGCTCCAAAGGTTGTTTTTCGGGGCCTTCGGGCCCTAGTGGCCAACATTTTTGTGGTTTTTGCTCAATATTTTAGCAGGATATGTTGTAGGGGACCCAATATGGGTTAGAAATTTATATTTCAATAGATCATGCGATGAACTTGATTGACAATGGCTTCCAATTTGTTGCACAAAACAAAAGTGAAAAGCATACCTTTCCTCGATGTCTAGGGCATGGATTAAAGAGATCACGAAACAAGTTTCAAGCAACTGATCAAAAAATGGTTCAAATCTCAAGCGAATCTAGTGCTAAGGTGCACCCCAAAAATAAATCCATAATGGAAACCCCTTTCAAGGGTAAGGATTCCCAAGACTCGGCCCCAAAAATGAATTTTAGGGATGTCCTCCGTGGTGGACAACCTCAGCCTAATGCTAACATTAATCTTAGGGCTTCCCATAAACCTCTAAGAATGCCTAAGATTGATCCAAGGAAAATGAGTCATGATGTCTTAGAGCAGTTGATGGAACTCCTATTGTTAAGCTTGATATGGGCGACATTCAGACTAGCATTGAAGATCTAGAAAAAAGAGGACTAATTTGTTGTTTCTTGGGTTTTTGTCCGAGCCTATCTGCTTTCAAAGTCTGGGCTACAAAAATCTAGAAAACTAAAGGTGAGTTACAAATCTCTATTTATCCAAATGGTTATTTTCTTGTTTTATTTGCTAATAATGAAGATAGAGAGAAAATATTTCAAGGGGGTCCCTAGTTCTTTGGAAGGGTAGGGCTTTTTATGAAGCCCTGGCATACTAAATTTAAAGCCGAAGAAGAGATGCCTTCTACAGGTCCCATGTGGGTTAGACTCTTTGGCCTCCTAATTGAATTCTGGAATTCGGTTATTTTTTCTTCAATTGGAAACTCTTTGGGAACTTTTATGATGACTATTGATTGTACTAAAAAATTTGAACATATTATTTATGCTCGAATTTGTGTTTTAATGGATTTTGACAAACCCCTACCTAAAAAGATCACTTTACAATTTGGGAAGGACACTTGGGAGCAAGTAGTGGACTATGAGAACATTCCTTTTTGTTGTAGAATTTACCATGAATATGGTCATTTGGCTAGTGTTTGCCCAAATAAAATTCCATATCAAAAGAAAGAAGATACAAATTCAATAGGTTTCCAAATGCCTAAGAAGAAGAACACTCAGAAAAAACCAATTATGAAGGATCAATCAAAGTTATCAGCTAATATGTTTGAAATTATTTCCACAAATGATGCCCTAGGTGAGGAAGAGGAAATAATGGAAACAAAAATCTTAGAAACACAATTTAGAGATGAAAGGAATAACTCAGAGACAAACCAACAAATCAAAAGTTTTCAACAAAAAAAAGGAGAAAATATACACAAGAAAAACAATCTTTTAAATGGTGAGACTTCAAATAATACAGGTCCCAAGATAGACTTTGTTGAACCTTCCAACAACATTTTGACTTTGTACACACATTCTTCAAGGTTAGAAGACATCTCGAATTCAATTGGAGTAAGTCAAGAAACAGGGAAAAAAACTGAAGATGGATTCTAATCAAAAGGTAGGTCACAAGACCAATCAACAATATATGGTAAAAGAAGGTGAAAAGCTTGTAGAGGAAGGTAAGATTAATTCCCTTACCAACTATTTTAGCCCTGGTATTAATGAAGATCATCACTTGGAATATTAGAGGACTCAAAGGGAGTCTTTCAAAACAAAATGAAATTAGAAGAATGATTCAGATAAACCATCCTCATCTTGTTTTCCTTCAAGAAATGAAGATGTCAATAGAGGAAATGGATTCAATTGCTAGTAAAATCTGGCCAATTGGAAAAGTTGTTTTCCTTAGTTCCTAGGGGACTTCTGGTGGCATTGCTTACCTTTGGGACCCAAAAGAGGTAGTTATTCACCATATGGTTGGCAGTTGGGGTCTTTTGGCTATTGCTATTCAAAGTAGACATTCCAACCAAATTATGCTTTGCATAACTGTTTATGCTCTGACTTCTTTGGAGGAAAAGAGAAGACAGTGGAAGGATATAACTTATATTATCTCTCATTTTCTTGAAGCTTGGATCTTGATAGGAGGAGATTTCAATACCATCCTCTCTCTGGATGATAAAATGGGGGGAAATAGAAATTTGGATAGGAGCACTGACCTCATGAATGAATATATTGCAAACCTTCATCTTGTGGACATCCATCCAGATAATGGCCTTATGACTTGGTCTAACAGAAGGTAAGGCTTAGCTTGTATCATGGAGAGATTGGATAGGTTCTTGCTCTCTGATCATTTCTTAATCCATGGTCACATTCCTAAAGTGAAGACTCTTAACAATGTTGGTTCAGATCACTGGCCAGTCATGGTGGAAATTTGGAAAACCAATGTGAGTTTCTCTCCTTTTAATTTTCAGTTAATGTGGCTTAGAGACAGTTCCTTTAGACCTCGAGTGCAACAATGGTGGAAGGAAGGTAAACCAAGATATGGGACTAAGATGTACTATTTTTCCAAAAGGTTGCAATATATTAAATCCAAAATCAAGACTTGGAACTGGAAGGAGTTTGGGGATGTTCAACAAAAAATATGAAGTTATTGCTCAACTTGAAAATTTGAATAAGAAAATCCGTTTAGATGGCCTCACAGAGAGCATAAGTATAGATGAAATTAGACTCACAGCTCAGTTAGAGGAATGGGAAAAAAGATAACTCTTATGGAAGCAAAAATCTAGAATTCAATGGCTCAAAGAAGGAGATCGAAACACAAATTTCTTCCACAAATCTCTTCTAGCTCAAAGATCTCACAACTTTATTTCTTCCCTAAATTTAGATTTTGGAGAGGTTGTCTACACTTGGGATGGCATGAACTCTATTGTTGTGAATTACTTTTCCAATATTTTTGCTGCTACTCCTCTTGACTCGGCTTCTCAACAAAATGTTCTTCAAGCAATCCCTTCTCTTATCACTTATGAGGAGAACTCTATTTTGACTGCTCTTGTTACTATTAATGAGCTTCAACAAGTGGTTTTTAAAATACAAAAAGGAAAAACCCCAAGTCCTGATGGTTTTCCCATTGAGTTCTACCAAGAGTTTTGGGATATCCTTCATGCTGATTTATTAGAGGTGGTGGAAGAAGCCAAGAAAGCCAAAGAGATTTTGAAGGTTATCAATAAAACTTATATAACTCTTGTCCCAAAAGCTCAAGAGGCTTATCATATCTCAACTTTTAGACCTATTGCTTTATGTAATGTTCTTCTCAAAATCATTACTAAGATCATGGCAGAAAGGTTGAAGCCTCTTTTGCATAAGATTATTTCCCCTAAACAAGGAGGTTATGTGGAAGGGCGTCAAATAGTGGATGAGATAGTTCTTGCTCAAGAAGCCATCCATTCCATGGAAATGCAAAAATCTCCTTCTATGTTCATTCATTTAGACTTATCCAAAGCTTATGACAGAGTGGATTGGCACTTCCTTATCAAAGTTTTGAGGCAATTTGGTTTCTCTCAAGATTGGATGGACTGGATTATGGGTTGTATCTCTTCGGTATCCTACTCAGTTCTTATCAATGGTAGGCCTTCACAACTATTCCTAGCTTCTAGAGGTATTAGGCAAGGTGACCCCCTCTCCCCTTATTTATTCATCATTCTTGTTGAATGCTTGGGTAGGACTATAACAAAAAATAGAGACAAGAAAACCCTTGAGGGAGTTACCATTGCTCATGGAGCTAGGCCTATCTCTCATATTCAATTTTTTGATGACTCTACTCTATTAGGTAAAGCTACAGTTAAGGAAGCTTCTAAAATTAAGCAAATCATTAGCTGTTTTTCTAAGGCTATTGGGCAATTGATCAATGAAGACAAGTCTAAAGTCATTTTCTTTCACTGCTCTACTAGACAGAATCCATGGTCTTGGATAAATTAAGATATAAGAAGACCTCCCTTTCGATCACTTATTTAGGCATCCCTATCAATACTCAAAGACAGAAAAATAAAGACTGGAATTGGTTGTTGGATAAAGTTAAGAAGAAAATTGGAAAGTGGACCAATAGGTGGCTTTCTTTTGGGGGTAGAATTACCTTGGTAAAATTTGTCCTTCAAGCTATACCTATTTATGTTTCTACCGTGTTGAATATCCCAAAGGATGTTCTTCGAGAATTGGATCAAATTAATCATCGGTTCCTCTAGAGTGGTACTAAGGAGAAAATAAAATGGGCCTTGGTGAAATGGGACACTTTATGTCTTCCTAAGAATGAAGGGGGTTAGGATTCCGATCTGCTATTAATAACAACAAAGCTTTAGCTACTAAATTATATTGGAGGATTTTACATAACCCCAATGCCCTTTGGGCCAATAATCTTCATGCTAAATATGTTGAGAACAAAAGTCCTGAAGACCTTGTTCGCTATCAATTGCCTACCAAAGGTTCTCCCATTTTAGTGGTTCTTAAGACTGGTGAGGATTTGATTAAGAAAAAGTTATTTTGGATCATTCATAATGGTCAACAAGCAAATTTTTGGATAGATTCTTGGGATGGTCACCAACCTTTGATAACTTAGTTTCCTGATTGGAGGCCTTGGATGGAGGAGCTTCACCGAGCTAATTGGATAAAGGTGGCTAATTACTATTGATACCATATTGGTAATTCAGAGGTTGGTAGATATTGGATCCCTATTGAGGACTAGCCTATTCAAATTCCAAAAATTCAAAGACAAGACATCCAACGCATCCTGCATATGATATCTCTCTCTTGGTCCCATGATAAAGATTGTTTTGGATGGAACAACACTACTAAGGGTGAGTATTCAGTTGCTCAAGGTTATTTGACCTTATGCCATAATAATCCCAACCAATTTTATGACATATTTTCTTAGTTGTGGGCTCAAAAGCTCTGGCCTAAGGTGAGGTTCTTTACTTGGCTTTTATTGCATCGTAGGGTGCTAACTGGTGAGCAACTTATGAAATGTGGTTTTCATGGCCCTTTTAGATGCGAAATGTGTGGAGAGAATGTGGAAACTCTTAGCCATATTTTTATTGAGTGTACCTTAGCCTCTGAGCTATGGAGGAGAATGACCATCTTACTTGGCTTACAGTGGTCCAATTTTTCTACTTTTGAACAACTTTGGAGGGATTGGCCTAAACAAGAGGGTGTTGATCATTTCATTAGGTAGTTAGTTTGGATGGGTTCTACCATTCTACCTTGGAATATCTTGAATGAAAGGAACAACCATATTTTCAATCAAGAAATAAAGGATATTCACTATATATAGAAAAAATACCATTGCCAACTTAGTTGAATCAGTCCAACAACTCCTTAATCACCCCCAAAACTCCCACCAAAGATGGGATCAAGTGATGCAAAGATTGAAGATTAACTCTTCTAAGGGAAACCGACTTAAAGGGAATGTGAGTAATTGTAAGAACAAGGAATTGGCAACCTCCTCCTAAGGATTATGGAAAAGTCAATATCGATGGAGCCTCTAGGGGGAACCTTGGAAAAGCTAGTGCAGGAGGAATTGGTAGACTTTCAGATGGCTCCCTGGTTTTCACTTTTGTTGAGAATTTGGGTATCCTTTCCAATAACCTTTCTGAGGGGTATGGTATCCTCAAAGGCCTTCAAGAGGTTGCTAAGGTTGGATGGGAAAAGGTGTTGGTTGAATCTGACTCCCAACTCATGATTAATCTTCTGAAGACTCCTAAGAATCATAAGGTTGATTGGAGAATAAAAATAATTGTTGAGAAGATTCAATTAATCTAGATGGGCTTTTTGAAAGTGGATTACAATCATGTGGTCATAGAATAGAATAGGAGTGTTGATGCTTTAGCTAATTAGGCATTGGACAAAGGTGATCTTACTTACTACGACCACCCTCCTAGATGGTGGGCTTCACAAATAAGGGAAGCTCTATTTTTTATCCTTTCTTTGGATGGCTCTAGTACTAGAGGTACCTAGTTCCTTTTTGCTTTGTTTTTGCTTCTCTTTGGTTCGATTAGGGTATTTTAGTTCCCTAGCTTAGACATATATTTCTTATGTTTCCTCTGTTGAATCTTGCCTTAATAGTCTTTTGGCCTAGAAAGGTCGTAGTTGTGTTTTGTTTTCCTTTTTTTTTTTTTAGTTTTTCGAGGGTGTGTGTGTGTTTTTTGTACTGTTTTGTTTTTTGTGTTTTAGTTGTTTTTTTGTGTTTTTGTATTTTTTTTTTGTGTTTTTGTTTTTTTGGGTTTTGTGTTTTTGTTTATTTTTTTAAGTGTTTGTGTTGTTTTGTTGTTTTTATGGTTTTCTTATGTGTTTTGTGTTTTGTTATTAATTTTTATTTTATTTTATTTATATTTATTTATTTGTTTGGTTTTTTTTTTTATGTTGTTTTTGTTTGTTTTGTGTTTTTTTTTGTTTGTTTGTTTTTTGATGTTGTGTATTTTGTGTTTGTTTGTTTTTGTTTTTGTTGTTTTAGGTATGCTCGTTGAGTGTGCCAAAGGGGGTAGGCCAAGTGCGAGCCCTAGGTGTTTTTGGTGGAATAGATACCTCTGCCTCCTTGGGACTTACCCAAAAGTGGTATCCCATTTGGGGTGTTTTCCACAAAAAAAAACAAGGATTGGTTCAAATCATTGGCTAATAAGAGTTAAAATAGTGCTAAGTGAATTCAAAAAAATATCATATTTAAATATGAGTGGATGTGGAAAGACCATTATCAATTTGTTTATATGATAGCACAAATCAGGAAACGGTGGGTTGTATGCACTTCCAAAACAAATTAAATCAATGATGTCTAGATTAAAAGAATGGAACAAGAACACTTTTGAAAACATTTTTGAGAAGAAATAACTAAAAGATAAACTTTCAAAATTCCAAAAAGGTGATCATACTAATCCAAGCTCGAAAGAAAGGGGGTTGCTTGGTGAATATCATAATATTTTGAGTAAGGAAAAGAAAATTTGGAGATTAAAATCAAGACAAACTTGGTTAAAAGGAGATAAAAATACAAAGTTTTTTCATAGGATGGCTATAGTACATAGATTAACATCTAAAATTAGTAGAATTAAATCAGTAGAAGGGGTTTGGATTGAATACCAAAGTGAAATTAGAAAAGAGGTAAGGTCTTTTTATCATAATATTCTAGGATCAGAGGAGTCTAAAGTTCTTAATGATAAACTTCTACAAGAAGTACCTTTAGTTATAACGAATAAAGACAATAGAAAATTGATGGATCCTATTCCTCTAGAAGACCATTTAGCTCTTTTCTCTTTTAATAAGGATAAATCCCTAGGTATGAATGGGCTCCGTGCAGTATTTTACCAACATAATTGGGATATAATAAAAGATTTTTTATTAGTGGCAGTGGAACAATCTAGAGTAAAATAATACATACCTTATAAAATAAATGCAACATATCTTACCCTGATTCCAAAAAATATGGATGTTGATTGTTTGATTCTTTTAGACCCATAATCCTATGTAATATGGCATATAATATTATCTCCAAAGTGATGGTGAATTGATTAAGGTCGTTGCTAGATATGATTATTTTAGAAGAGAAAGGAGGATTTGTGAAAGAGAAAGATTTGGGATGGGATCATAGTAGCTCATGAAGTTATACATTCAACATCTTCAAGAAAAGAGAAATAAATGATCTTAAAACTTTATATGAGTAAAGCTTATGATAGGGTTAAATGAATTTTCTTTTTGTAGTATTAAAAAAGTTTGTATTTGGGAAGAAATGAGTTAGATGGATTAAAGCTTGTGTCTCTCCAGTTTCATATTCAGTGTTAGTCAATGGGTTAGTAACAAAATTATTTAAAGCCAATAGAGATCTTAGACAAGGAGATCCTCTATCACCATAATATGGGCTTATAAGTGGACTTAAGGCTAGTAATAACATCAACAACATCACCTATTAACCGTTTGTAGATGATACAACCCTTTTTGGGAGGATAAGGATAAACAAGGCTAGAACTTTGAATAACTTATTAAAGGGATATGAAATAACATCAGGGTAAAAAGTTAATAGGGCAAAATCCAAATTATATTCCTAAACACTCCAGCTAAAATCAAAGTAAGGATTTGCAGGTTACTTCAAATGGAGGAGGCAAATTTGCCAACAAATTATCTAGAAATGCCCTTATTTGAGGGGAGAATGAGGATAGAATTATGCAATCCAGTTATAAGTAAAGTTTAAAATAAACTATCAACATGGTAAGGTAGATGGTCATCGTTAGCAAGAAGAGTGCAACTTATAGATTATTCCAACATATTATATGTCATTGTATACTATGCCAAAATCAATAGAAAATATGTAATCTATATTATGCAATCCTTTTTTAGTCAAGATGACATGATAAAAGAAAATTTTCTTGGTGAAATGGAGCAATGTGTGTGATGTTAAAGCTAGGGTATGTCTTAGTTTAAAAGTTCTTACAGATGCAAAATTAGATCTTAGGAAAAAACTAATATGGAGATTGTACAAAGAGAGTCAGATACAATAGGCAACAATTCTTCTAAGTATGTTGAGCCCAGGGCAAGAATTCTTCTAAGTATGTTGAGCCCAATGACTCAAGATTAATATTTACTGCATTCTCTTTAACAAATGGTTCTGCACTTTGTAATGGTTTAAAAAATCTATCTATCTAGTGATTAAAATTTTAATATGGGTGGTGGAAACTAGAGAAAAAAATTCTATTTGGATGGATACTTGGTGTGATAAAAAACCACTCAATATAGATCCAATTTTGAAACCTTGGATGAGATTACTTCAAGACAAATATGGTGATAGGGTTTCAAACATTTTGTACAAGGATCAGGAAGGAAGATACAAATGGAAATAATATTTTTTTACAAGTATATAAGACATTGATGCTATGAGGTAGTTGAGTAGAAAGATAACAAAAATGATTATTCCAAGGGGAGCCAAGGATAAATTGATTTTGGAGTTGAATAGTTTAGGAGA
Organism: Wollemia nobilis; assembly: GCA_028583015.1. Classification (NCBI taxonomy): domain Eukaryota; kingdom Viridiplantae; phylum Streptophyta; class Pinopsida; order Araucariales; family Araucariaceae; genus Wollemia; species Wollemia nobilis. The sequence goes on along the minus strand of JAQPPZ010000856.1, from coordinate 26,508,986 downwards.
ATACACAACAAGAAGTGGATATAATGTAAAGCACCAACAAAATAGGAATATCACAAGAATATGGAGAGATATTTGGGATAGTCCAAGCATTCCTAAAGTCAAAATGTTTGTTTGGCTAGTAGATCACAAAAGAATTTTATTTTGGGATAACCTTATGAAAAGGGGTTTTCATGGCCCCTCGCAATGTGTTCTTTGTAAAACGAAGGAAGAGAGTATAGACCATCTCTTGGGACATTGCTTAGTAATTTGGAAACTATGAAAATGTATTCTTAATATGTTTGGTAAATGCATGGTGATGAATGGTAGAATTGAAGAATAGTTAAAGAAATGGTAGAGCACTTTTAGAAGTGAGGCTTTATAGACAATCTAGGATATATCAAAAGATACAATACTTTGGAATGTATGGTTGGAAAGGAATAGAATAATATTTAAAGGAAAGGAAAGCAATTTAGAGGTAATGAAAAGGAAGATATGTTTAGCCATAGAGGAGTCTAATCCAATCCTATCAACTCACCCAATCTCTGATATATAAGTAGAGAGCCTTGATAGATGGAGTCAAGTCATCAAATGGAATTATGATGTTGGATACAAGATAAACAAGAAGGCAAATAATATAATGTGGAAACCATAAAAAGTGGAGTTGGTCAAATTGAATTTTGATGGAGTAAATAAAGGAAATCCAGGACTGATAGGAGGAGGAGGAATAATTAGAAATAATAGATAAATTTTATCTCATTACACTTTTAATAGTGGATTTAAGACAAATAATTAAGTTGAAGCTTGGGCGACTTTAGAAGGACTAAAAACATGTAAACAAATGAAATGGAACAGAGTATGGATGGAAGGTAATTCACTCATAGTAGTAGATGTAATTTTGAAAAAAAATAAAGGCTTCATGGAACATACAAGATATAATTGTGGAAATTCAAGATCTTGCTAAAGAGTTTGAAAAAATTAGGTTTACACATTGTAGACACCAAAACGTGGCATTCACAAAATCACATATTGCATCCCACCTCACAAATATGCATAATAAAATATATGCCTAAGTCTAAAATTAGGCATATAAATCCTGTACAATAAAAGTATTATCCAGATTTTATAAATTTGGAAAATCTGCCTAGGATACCCTGCCTAATCACTAGACATGTGTCCTAGCCACCTCACCAACATCTCTTGCCACACCTCACACTCATGTTACCCTTGTCCCTTCACATGGGACATCCCTCACACCTCACTCCACTTGCAGTCACACCATCCCAGTTAGGTGAGACACCCCGGGTGACTCACTCTAACTGCCCCTTCCATTTGGCAGCCCTGGATTGCCACCTCCCTTTCCCTCCAAAACCCCAAAATGGCCTATAAAAACAACCCAACCCCATAAACCAAGAGAGGCTGAGAACATACACCGTCAGGCTACCAAAATTACACTAGGAGGTCGCACGCATCTCGAGGAAAACAAATATCTCAAACCCGTTGGAGCCTTTTACCATTTAGCCTAAACTACCCATTCACGGTTATGCAATCAAAACCACCCTCACGTAGTTTCTTAAATGTTCATATGCGGTTTCTCAGTTAGGACCACACATCCGTAGTTTCTCAAAACCATAAAAAGCACGACAAGCACATATTGGTAAGTTGATTTTCAGTAAGGCATCTTGAGTTTTATTTCTCTATTTCCTATGTCATATTTCATGTTTCTGCAACTAGGGTTTACAGTAATATTTTATATCTTGATCAATATGTGCTACTAACCCTTGTTTGCTTTGACATGTGTGCAGGAGACATGTACTTGGAGAGGTTTTGAAGCTGGAGTGGTCCCATTGCTGGATATCAAAAGCCCACTCACTCTTGGAGTTATAGTAGAGGAGCGAAGAACACACCCTACCTTGTTGAAGAGTTGGAAGACTCCCCCCTATCAAATAATTGTATCTAGAAGAGAGATCATTGTAACAGTACCCCTAAGATATTTGGGGTAAATTAAAAAGCATTGTAAAATCGGACGATTCGGGCTCCCTTGTATTAATACAAAAGATCATTTTTTGCAATCTTCTCTTCTTCTATTTTGTATACATTATGGTGTTCAGTTATTTTGGCTACAAAAAATGGTGATCACGGTGGGACCCCCTAAGGGTTCTATTTGTCATTGCCTTGCTAAAATTTATCACCAATTTTTGTTTTTCCTGTGATTGCAGGTTTTTGGAGCTCGATCGCGTGAATATTCATCACTGGGTTAGTGTGTGAGAGCATTTAGGTGAAATTCATAGATTAATTTTAGGGTTAAATATTTGCACATCATTTTTCTTTTTTTTACCAAAATCTTTTCAAAAAAAATAAAAAATAAAAAAACTTTACGAAAACTTAGGAGCAAACTTGTTTATTTGTTTACTTTGCGTGCTATTTTACTTTGTGATTCTATCACACATTCACATACACCTACACATTTTACACTTCATCTCACCTCAACATATGATAAAAACCCATAGCCAAGCTAGAAAGTTAGCCCAGGTTTAGAGTCAGTTGCCTTCTTCCATGGATCCTCCATCTCAGTCCTGTCAGGCCTCTAACACTTTAGTGGTAGGGCAAGTCAGTATAGCCCCTACTATGTCCCTAAACCTTAATTTCGGGTCCTCTAGTGGTGTCCTTATCTCAAACATAGATTTTATATAGAGGGCTACTCATGCCGCCATCCCTAAGACTCCTAGGAGTGATCCACCTACGCAATCGAACAGTCATGTCACATATGTGGACATGGATTTTGTTATGCTATACCTAAATGCAACTAGTATGGTATTTCCATTGTTGCCATCGCTTACCATTCCACCCCACACCTTTCCTCCACCATAGCAGGAAACCATCTTCTTACAACTACAACAGTCCACTCGGGTCTTCACGAATCCACTTTTTAAACTGACTACTGCCACCCTAGCCCATAATCACCCATCATCATCTAATCAACAACCCTTCATATTGCCCATCCAAAACATCACCTGCACTAACCCCCTCTATGAAGCGTAAGTCAATGATGCTTCGCAAGTCCCTACATCCATCCCATCCACTGCATCCATAGATCTCATGTCTCATAACATTCCCATTCAGCGGTAATACCTTTTGCCACATACCCTCCACCTACATCCACTAACATGGTTGCCACGTAACCGGCCTAACCATATACCATATACATGGTTATACCATCTTCATTTGTGATTTCCATGCAATAAACATTCCTGCAGTTACAACAATTAATCTCGACCCGCAGTAGAAGTCGTAGAGGATAGATCAGAACCAACCATCAACATCTCATAAAATCACCTTCTTCACTCAAGATACATCTTGGTTGTTGCATCCCCCAACCATAACCATAACCACTAATCCACTTCATTAAATGTATGCTAACTCTTCAGGTCAGCATGCCAACATACCCCCATCCCCTCATAACCATCAAAGTCATTATCAATAACCATACCATAATACATTTCATGCTAGCATCCCACATCATCCAAACCCCACCAATGGTGCACATTATTTCTAGTAGCAACAAACCAACCAGGATGTTAAACCTCTAGAAGATCCAAAGTTCCAATTTTTGCAAAATCAGATTGATAGCCTAGCCATGCAGACATCGGGTATGCAATATTGGAAACCAACTCTAGGGTATCTACTCAATCATCCTATTCATGCTTCGATACCATCATTACCATATCCGGTAGACTTTTAAATACTGAAGTTTGAAAAATTTAAGGGGGATGAGGACCCCCAAGAGCATGTGATTGGATTCATTAATGCGTGCTTTAGAATTAAAAACAACGATGCACTCATGCTCCATACTTTTCCTTAGATGTTTGGACGAAAGGGATTGGGATGGTCAGGCAGGGATGGAAGGGATTGAGGGGCAACTTATTACTACAATGTTGGGGATGGGAGCACTTCAGAGTTGCTCAACCAAAGGGCCTGCTTGTGGGGGATTTTGGTGGGGATCATCCCTACGCCAGGTGATGGACATTGGTGGAGGAGGTTCAACCGAGTCATCTAGTGAGGACGAGTCAATTGTATAGGGATCTATGGGTTGGATTGACATCCACTCAAGTGGTGTGGAGTCCATGGATTGATGCCCAGTGGACTGGGGATGAAGAGCATCTATGGTGGGTGCAACAGGGTAGGTGGGTGATTGGGAGACATCGGAGTGAGGTGGAGTACTTCTAGTTCTCATGAGTGCTTCACCAGTTTGGGTTGAGGTAGGATGTTCCTGATCAGCCAGTGCACTACAGGAGAGATCAAGAGGAGATGAGGCTACCATACACAGAGCCATGGAGGGTAGCCTTGGAGGATGATGAGGAGGTGGACATCCTAGATGTGGAGGACACGAGGATGACCGCGAAGTATGATGCATGGTTCGTGGCTCAACCACCATGGGTATCGCTTCAAGGAGTGGCTTATGGGGATGGCAGTCGAGAGGCTAGGGATGAGGGTATCCAGGAGATCCAGGATGAGGGTTCCTCGAAGACTCAGGGTGAGGGGACCTAGGATACCTGTAAGAGGTAGTGATGCCTTCAATATTATAGTCGAAGGTTGAAGGCAAAGGGCACAATGCAACAGGCACCCGAGGTTGGGAGAGACAGCGAAGATGGGGAGGAGATGGGGGATGTTCCAAATGTAACCCCAGTCCAAAGAGAGAAAGAGTGGGCACAACTGGAGTAGTAGGTGGCAGAGTGGGATGCGAGGTTTACAGTTCTCTAGGTAGAGCTAGTGGAGAGGGAGTGTCGACATGAGGTCAACATATGATGCCTTTAGTCTTGACATATATATATCGAGGCATTGGAGGATAGGTTGATGGAATATCATATTCCACTTCCTGACCCTCCAACCTCTTCTGCATCTGAGGGTTCTAGGCATAGTCAGTCTAGGCATAGCTCTAGGTCTAGGGCCCATTCTAGGTTTGAGGCTCCTGCTAGGTCACAGGGGTCTTCTTGGAGGATGTAGCTAGTGCTTAGATGCACTTTTTGTATATAAGCCTTGGTGCTCCATTGTATGTAGCCTTTTGGCATTCATTGATATATATATATACATGGCTTTTACTTTTTGTGTCATATTTTGTGTGAATGCTTTTTGTGGAATGCATGTTTATGTTGATGATTAATGCATATAAGATGTTATTGATGATTAATGTGAGATGTAATGTATGGATGTGCTAACGATCATTTATGGTTTATATATTTTCTTGGTCATTCTGCTAGCATTGTTGTTTAATCAGGGGCACCAGACTTGGTGGCATATTGGATGAATGACTTATAAACTAACATGGATGTTGATATGGATGTTGATATGAAAGAAGATATGGATGTTGATATGGAAGAAGATATGGATTTTGATACGAAAAACTGCCTATTTTTGCAGAGACTCAAACATACTAGTGGCATCAAACAAAATCACTAAAATTGCCTAATCCCTCTAGGATCAAATGTGTGTGCAGTGAATTCATTTACCAAATCAAGAGCAAGGTAATGACCCTAGACAATCATGAACTAGTGTGTGTGCAAGTGAGTTTATTAACTCATCTTGAGTCAATTAGGTAAACCTGTTATGGTTGAAACCAAGAAGCCAGCTTGTTCGTGTGAGTGATTAGAGGTCTCTTTTAAAAGAGACATGTTGCCACGCATGAGCGTACTCCACTGTCAGTCAAGCGCCTATAGCTTTTATGGAGGCTAACTCCATAGTCCATGAATTTTTTTTTTGATGTCTTAAGTTTTGGGGATGACTACCTAACTGTCTAACTGGAAATGTAGTACAATACTTACAACCCAATTAATCAGTGGTGTGTGATGTAAAATATTTAGAGTTTTTGTTAGGGATTTGTCCTTACTCTTTCTTTTATTTTTAGAATTGTGATAGTGGTGAGAACCACTATTTTTATGGACTATGTTGCATGATGGTACTAGCAAGGATGACCCTTTTCACTTCAATGTTCATACCAAGTATGGTGTTATCCCTCTTTGACACAAGATATTTTTAAGATGTGAAAGTTGTGCTTGGTTCAAGAATGTTTTTGGAATCAGTTCCCAAACTCAAAATTTTTCTTAATATATATGTGCAATGGTCCTAAGAAGAACTCAACATGATTTTTGGAGGTTGCATAAAATGCTAGGAGTGGTTGAGTGACCGAAAACACCTAGGAGTTTGTGAATGTGGCTTGTACTGATGGCAATTTGACTTTGTGGAATTTTGCGGATGACTTTGTGAAGGTGCCCCTGATTAAGGCAACATGAATTTTTGTTGGACCAATTAAGACCCTGAACTTAATAAATGATCCCTATATGAAACATGAAATGTGGAGTGTGAATGTATGAAATGCAGGTGAATGCCTTATTTTTGGAATGTTGAATACAAGTGAAATACAATGAAATGTATGCAAATTTGTTTTGTGTATTAGCCATGTATATATACATATATAGTAATCAGATCATGGATAAAATGCTCTCAAGTGTATAATATTAAGTGGTTCATATTCTTCCTCTCCCTCTATACTAGCAAGCCTATAAGTACCATTACCCACTCTTTGTGTAACGATGTATGGACCTAACCAATTGGCTACGAATTTATCATGAAGATGCAGTAGTGCATTGGTGTTTTGCTTATTCTCTTTAAGGATAAAATTTCCCACTTGGAATTCACGTAAATTAATTTTGACGTTGTAAGCACGTTTGAGGCGGTCTTGATAAAATCATAAATATTCTAAAGTATTGACCCGCCTTTCATCAAGAAGTGTGAGTTGGTCAAGATGTGCTTGTCTAGTAGTGTCGTCATCTATGAATTCCTGCAAAGAAATTCACAAGGAAGGGATCTTGAGCTCAAGAGGCATGATTGCTTCAACTCCATAGACCAATGAAAATGGTTTTGCCCCTCTTGAAAATAGCAATTAAGGTCTTGTTGGAAGCTTCAACTTGTCCATTTTCTTGTGGTTAATAAGGAGTTGAGAAACTATGTTGAATGTTATATTTCTCGTAGAGTGTTCAAACATCCTTGTTCTTGAAAGACTTGCTATTTTTTGAAATGATTTTCGAGGGGATACCAAAACAACAAATGATATGATGAAGAATGAACTCCATAATTCTAGGTCTTGTTGTACTGGTTAGAGGAATTGCCTCAACCCACTTTATGAAGTATTCAGTGGTTGTGATGATGAAAGTATGTTGTCCCAAAGAAGGAGGTGAAATTTTACCAATTAGATCTAGGTCCCATTGTGAAAAGAGCCAAAGGCTTTGAATAGGTTGTAAAGCTTATGATGGTACATGAGTTATATTAGCATGTTATTGACACTTTTTGCAATGTTTAACATATGTGCAACAATCACGTTCCATTGTGGGCCAATAATAACCCATGCGTAGAATACACTTTGCAATGGCCATTCCACTAAAGTGACCATCACAAGTACCATCATGGGCTTCAGCTATGGCTCTTTGAGCTTCGCTAGCCTCGAGACAATGAAGGAGGACTCTGTCATAACCATGTTTATACAACACGTCCCCCAAAAGAATGAAACAGGCTACCTTTTACTTGAAAGTTCATTTAGAAGTTCAAGACATATCAAATGGGAGTGTTCTAAATTTGAGAAAGGCTACTATTTGGCTTGACCAAGGCTCATATAAATTTGATTGGATAAAGCAAACATCCTTTTCATATTTTGACTCAACGCGGGAAATTACAGATTTAAAGACCGTTGAAAAGATAAGGGGTTGTACCTCTCCAAAGGAGTATTTTGGAATCAAGGATCCAAGGATCCAAGGGAGGCCATTGCATCTACAAATCTGTTAGTCGAACGTGTCAAACTATTGATTTCATACCAATCAAACTTAGAGAGCAACTTCATTGCTACTTCATGATAAAGCTTAATGGTAGGTTCTTTGCATTGGTATTCTCCATTGATTTGCTTTACAACATGTTGAGAATCATAAAATATCCTAATATGCTTAATGCTCATAGGTATAGCTGATTGAAGACTTCAGATTAAGGCTTCATATTCTGCGGTGTTGTTTGTGCATTGGAAGTCTAGTTTGAATGACAAGGGGATAGGTACCCCCTGTGGTATGTGAAATACGACTCCAACATCTTAACCTTTTGCGCACTTAAAGCCATGAAATAATAATGTGATATCGACTTCTTCCTTTAGAATGACATCTTCTTCATATTTATTGACAACAAATACCAAATCATTTGGGAGCTCCATAATCAATGGATGATCATTAGGTAGTGGAGCTTCTGTAAGTTGATCGACTATTACCTGACCTTTAATGGATTTTTGACTTATGAATTCCAAGTCGAATTTTGTAAGGAGCATTATCCATTTAGTGGTGCAGGTATTATTGTAATTGTGAGACATCATGTAATGCAAAGGATTTTCTCCAGCTATGATATAAGTTGTGTGGCTAAGCATGTAATGTCGAAGTTTCTTAGTGATGCATCTTGCCGGAGCCATAACTTGTGAACCATACGCCCATTTGCCTTGAAATTTAACAGGTGGTTCCACGTGCGTGTTCTACATCAGGCTCATCTATGATGCACCTGACCCTCCAAAAATCATGTTTTTGGGACCTAACTCCAACATCTAGTACCCCAAAATTAGCTTTTAGAATAGGTTCCTGGGTTTTTTTGGCTGTTAGAATTTTATTATCTTTTGTTATACCATAATTTGAGACCTAATATTTTAAATTAAGGTTCATTATTGTAAGAGGGATGTATGCACCAAATTTGGGCGTAATCCGTCTCGTTTCTATTTTTAGCAGTTTTTAGGAAAGATCTATTTTTAGCAATTTTTAGAAAAAATACATTTTTAGGGTTTCTTTGGTTTTCGGTTGCTATATGATGGATTGTAATCTTTTGTAGAAGGGGTGTGAATTCAAGAATGAGAAGAATATCAATTGGTAGTTTTCTTCCATTATTGCATTTGTGTTATGTGATTGGAGTCCATTTTGTTGGTCTCTTGTAGTTGAGTTTACACCACTTAGTGGCAAAAACCACTGCTAATCATAATTTTTCTACATAAGCATATTTAGTTTCATAGCTTGCTCTCAATTTTGTTCAATATTTTGTGTAAGCATTGTCCCTAATGCAAATTCTGTTGCTGATATGTAAAGATAAAATGGGACCCCCGAACAAGGAGGAGCTAAGACTGGTGGAGAAGCTAGGTATTGCTTAATGTCATCGAAGGCTTTTTGACATTCATCTATCCAAGAGAATGGAACCTCCTTTTGTAGTAGGTGATTGAATGGTCTACAGTTGTCAAAAATTTATGCAATAAAATGATGGATTGATTGAATATTTCCTTGTAAACTACAAAATTCCTCTAAGTTAGTTGGAGGAGGCATCTCTAGAATAACCTTGACCTTATTAGGGTCCACCTCAATGCCTCTTTTGGAGATAATGAATACTAGAATTTTGTTTGAGATAACACCAAAGACACATTTCTTGGAATTCAACCTTACATTATGCTCTAGGAGTCGGTCAAAAACTTTCTCCACTACACCAATATGTTATTGTCGAGTATTAGATTTAGCTAAGAGATCATCCACATAGTATTCAGCAATATTATGCATGTAGTCATAGAAAATGTATGTCATGGCACGTTGATAAGTGGCACCTGCATTTTGAGGCCAAAGGGCATCACCTTGTAACAAAAAGTTCTCCAATGTGTAGTGAATGTTGTTTTGTGTTGGTCATCAAGATTTATTTGAATTTGGTTGTATCCTGAAAAATTGTCCATGAGTGAAAGCATTTCATGGCCAACGCAGGTATCGACAAGAGTATCAATGTTTGGGAGAGGGAAGTCATCCTTAGGACACACTTTGTTAAGATCTCGAAAGTCAGTGCATACGCGTATCACCTTGTTAGGCTTACGAACGGGTACTATGTTTGAGAGCCACTCAAGATAATCGATAGGAACTATGAAGTTCACATATATGAGTTTTTGAAGCTTAGTTTTTACCAAGAGGGCCATGGTAGGATGCATTCTCCTAAATTTTTGTTTGATTGGCTTAGCATCGGGTTGTAAGGTGAGATTGTGGACCACTAGACGAAGATTAAGACGAGGCATGTCCTTGTATGACCATGCAAATATACCCTTATTTCTCTTAAGGAGAGTAATAAATTTCTCTTGTTCATCGAGTGACAAGCTTTTGCCAAACTTGACAATTTGGGGATTGTCTTTGTCTGAACTAAGGTCCACATTGATAGTATCTTCAATAGACATGTGGGAACCTTCCTCAAGCTGATGGGGCATGGGGATCAAATAAATATCATCTAAGATGTCATCAAACTCTTCTAGATTATCTTCAATTATATCTGCTTGGAAAACCTCGGGATCCAAAGGTGAAGGTGAAGGCGAAGGCGGAGGGGATGGAGGAATGTAGTTGGCGTTAGCCCTTAACAGTTCCTCAGATAGGAAAAATTCAAAAAAGGTTGGAGGTGAGGAAATCCAGTCCATATCAATAAGGCTTATGTCAATTGGAATTAGTTTACTCGGATCATATGGATTGCAGAGCACGGTGAATAAATCAACATGATTCATGTTGACTTATGGGCAAGGTGGACAAGATTTTATGGAATGGATGGAACCTAGGAACTGGTGCTAGGAGCTTGGTTAACCTGGGAAGCAACAAGCAACACAAAACATGTTTTATTAAATGGTATATTTACATATGTAATGCAAAGAAAGCAAACATGTTTTTGATTTTTTTTGATTGATTTTTTGAATTTTTGGTAGTTGTGAAAACCACTGTTTTGAATTATGTACATATGTTACAAGTTGGCTTATGGAATAGCTTAATGGAATGGAGATGGTGGTTCACCGGTAGGGGCAGCTCGCTCTTGTAGAAGAAGCAAGCGAAATATGGGATCATGGATGGGGAACATGTTGAGATAAAACTCATCTTGTTTGGTACGGGGAATGATGGGCTTCGATTCTTCTTCAGATTCATCCAAAATAATCGACATAAGCTCGAATTCTTCATAGATTTCCTCATAAAAATTATCGGGATGGAGGGATTCTTCTCCTAAATTGAGGTTAAGCCTTTGGAAGACTTGTTCAAAAGAAGAGATGGTAGGAAGTGGGTGGAAACCTAGACCTGAACGGTCATGTACCTCTTGATATGGAACATCGATAGGTTGATGCAAGCCCTGTTAATGTCATCCTAGGCCATGGCCTTGCCAATTGACAATGTGGAAATATCAAGATGAAAATATTGACATGTTTGGAATATTGGCAAGTTTTGGTTCTTTGGGCTCTTCTATGCGTGGACTTGATGAAGATTCAATCCCCCCATATAAAAAATTAATGTTATTTGGAGCTGAAACCATATTGTAAATTGCTCCTATTGCTAAAGGTTGGTCACGTGGGCAACCAGAATCCTTAGCACTAGGGATGGTGAGGGGTGTGATGGTGATTTCATCGACCACGTATTCACCAATATCAAGATTGGTGAGATGGACTTTGACTTGGGATGATATGGGAGAATCATGATCAGGCGATGGATTATCAAGAAAGGATGAAAATAGAGGTATCTCACAATCCGTCAATTCAACTTATGAGACATTAGGTGAAAGAAATAGACTAGATTGGGAAGGCTGTAGAATGGTTGATGATGATGTGGACGACATATGACATGGACTGATTATGGCCATATGTGCATGTGGTCATTGATGATGATAATGAGGGTATGGCGGTTGGTTGAGGCTTGGTGATGGGGAGCTCTTCAAGAATGGGATCATTTGATGAAGAGGTTGGTGGAGTGGTGGATGGATTGGATGATGACGATAGGAAAATATGAGTGGAAGGGAGCATGGAATCATAAGGATTTGAGATGAGATTGCAATACTTAAACAATTCGACATCCATTGGTATGCAATGTACTTGTCCCTCATGGACATATTTCAAGCATTGATGTAAAATGGAGGGGACACATCTCATTTCCCTCATCCAAGGTCTTCCAAGGAGTACATTGTATGCCATGGATCCTTCCAAGATATGGAACATCGTGTGTAACATTTTAGCCCCTACTTTGATGGGCAAAACAATAGTGCCAACTGTGGAACACAAAGCATAATTGAATGCTTTAAGGGTGAAGGATGATTTGGTGATGTGAGATAGAGGAAGGTTCAAATGATGGAGAGCGGATGTGGTGATAATGCTGATAGAGGATCTGATGTCAATTAGAACTCTCTTGAAAGGCTTCTTGTCAATTAGAGCCATTATATGCAATGGAGGGTCTACTGATCCCGATGAGATTGGCTTAATCTCAAAGTTATAAAATATTATGGAAGACTCCATGCATGTTTGAATGCTCCCCACAAAGTTGTTGAAGGCATTAGGATCTTGCAATTACAATTCAATAGATTTTAGAATAACCATTAATGCCTCCCTATGTGGGGAAGATTGTTGGATTAACTCATATATTTACAATTTTGTGGATACCATTTTCAAACTTGTGGTTAATCGGCTACTTAGTGAGATGATTAGTCAGGTTGACGATTGATGGGTGGATTTGATGGACTCGATTGACTAGGTATATGAATGGATGATGATGGAATTGGGGAAACTTGAATGGGTGGCAATGTAGAGGGTTGTGAAACACTTGCTTGAGGTTGTTGCCTTTGTTGGTTATTTTGTTGACCTCTAGTGACCACATGAATGGCCCCTACAAACCCTTGGTATTGTTGAATACGGTTGACTTGATTAGGGGGCATTTTAGTGTTAGCTCCCTCTACGTTTGGTTGCACCTCCTCATGATGAGGAAGTGGTGTCTGAAATATACCAAGGTTTTATTTTTTTTGAGCAAGGGGATTACCGAATTTTATTGCTCCCAAGTCAATGAGGTCTTGGACTATGTTTTTAAACACATAGAAATTGTTGATGTCATGCCCATTTTGCCTATGATAGGGGTAAAATAAGTATTCTCGATAATTTTTACCACGTTTGGTGGGATTATCCAGTTTAATGTCGGGTAAAGCAAGTTTATTCGTCTCATACAACCTTTTAAACAAAGACGCATATGACTCATCTAGTGGGGTATATTGGCGATTCTGTCGGATAGACTGTCACCGAGGACGGTTTTCCATAGGTGGCACTATGTTTTGAATTGTTGGAGCTTGTGTTGTTGATGGGATCGCATGATAGAAAATTTGCTGTAGTACTTGTTGCACAGGTTGTTGTTATTGAGCCATTATCGGCTGGCTCATGACCATTTGATTGACTTGATTGGATTGGATGATTGGGGTAGCTTGTGTTGATTTTTTGTTGACCTGAATAATTACTTTTGTATTGGCCCTTGTTTTGCCATTATTTCTTCTTGGGATTAATGATGCCTTCTTGGATTTTGATATCCTCAATGACACTAGCATGAGCTAAAGCTTCTTTGAAAGATTGATAAGTTCTTAGTTGGAGCATCCAAGAGATAGGTTTTAAGCAACTCTTGGTGAATAACTTAATTAGATCATCCATTGGTAGGGTGAATGGCAATTTTGTGATGATAACCCTCCAATAGTATATGAAATCATAGATAGATTCATCATCCTGTTGTCTTAAGGCATAGATGTCAGATAATGAGTTCTTATTTTTACCATTAAGGATGAAATGGTCAAAGAATTGCTCAATCAATTGATCAAAAGTATATATACTATGGCTTGGCAATTGATTATACCATTCTATGGCATCTCCTCCCAATGTTTGAGAAAAATTTCGAAGCATGAGAGCATTGTCATCTTGAATTCTGAAGCATGCATGAAGAAAGGTGCTCACATGTTCTTTGGGATCCTCAGTTCCCTTGAATTTGTCAAACTTGGGTACCATAAAGTCTGCTAGATATGGCAGGGTTGGTACTAAAGGATGAATTGGTTGTTTGATCAATTAGCGTAAGGTTGGTTTCTTATTTGAAAAACCAGGAGCAAATTGCATCAATTGATCTATTTGTTTCTACATGGCCTTAATTCTACAGTCTTTCTAAGGAATGTGGAAGCCCTGAATTACCTGATGGTTTTACAGGGGTGTGGAGAGATGTTGCGGAGTGATCAAATGATGAGGAGATTGATATTGATGACTAGGTAAATTGGATGGAATATGATGAATGGGGGATTGTTGATGAAAAGATGGAGAATTATGGAATAATGTTGATGGATGAAGGTTGAGGCTAGGCTGGCCAATGGGAATAGGATGGGTAATGGTATGGCTTGATGGAGGAACCGAGATAGAAACCACCGAAGACTGAGGTGCCCATGATGGACCCTGGTTGACAAGGGGAGTCTGAGTAGAGTTATGTAAAAGCATAGGGTTAACCTGTATTTGTATTTGAGCATTCTAACGCTATTTAAACAATTTGTTCAAGTGTTCCCATGCTTCACTAATATCTCTATCATAGTCTATGGGTATGGAGGTAGATGGTAAAGAATATGTAGCTTGGATACAAGTTACACTAGGTATGGCAACTTGTGAAGTTGGAACTTGTGAAGCAACATTGACTTGTGCTTCATACAAGGGGTTGGTGTAGGTGGAGGTATATGAGGTGCTAGGAGCACCTGAAGGTTGAGGGATAGATGTATGGGATGAAGGTGCAATTGATGCATAAAAAATAGAGTTAGTATACACTTGGTAAAGGTGGATGGGGGTTGGGAGTAGACATGCTCTTGCTATAAAGCATAATCCTATCTAGGTGAGTTGGGGATAGACTCTAAGACATAATTAGAAGACTTCATAAAGGCTTCTAATTTTGCCATGTCTATATGGGTAATGTGGTAGTTGATGGTAGGGGAGGTTGACTCCTCTTGGGACATGGTCATGTGATAGGATGTGTAATGTGAGGGACCTACAGATAAATCTTCTTGTGTCACATTTAGGGTATCTACCACTAAAGTGGTGGCGAAGGTGGATGAAGGTTCTATTAATTTTTCTTGACTTATTGCTTTCTTTTGATTTCTAGTTAATACCATAAGCAAAGTAAATCAAGATGTAAATTAAAATACCAAATGTAACACAAAAATTGGAATGTTTAGGGAAATAAACAAACAATGCTAAGTCTCAACCAATGTGGCTTACCTCATTCATTAATCATCTCCTTTTAATGTATATTCATTTTATGTGCCAATTTTGTGTGTTTTGATTTTCTTATCTTTCTTAATGAAACAAAGGTAAAAAAAAACTATGGCTAAGATGGGGCAACAAGATTCTTGTTGGTGATGAAATCTAACAAGTTTGCTCGGGGGTATTCCTAAGGTGTCTAAGGGTAGAGATTGATATATGGAGATGAATGCCACCATCACCAAATCTCAAGCAATTGTTGGTGATGAAATCCAACCACTGCTGTTTTGCATGAATTGTGATATGTGTAAATTATTTTTAAGGTTTATGTTTTCTATTGTATACAAACAATGTTAAAAATAATTAATTTCATAAGCCTAAATCAAAAGACAACAAAAGAATGCCAAGTTCTCCAAAGGGCGTGAAGCACACCGCTTAAGACCCCCTGTCTAAATAATAATCGGAGGGTTCATCCACCCCTCTGCCTAGAATCACCCAACTGGCAGGGATACTTTTGGCAATCTAATATTGTTCCAACTTAGATATACAAAATAAAATGTCTTTAACCCTAATATGTGACACTAGATTATGCAAGTTTCAATTCAAATGCAAACAAAATGCAGTAGTTTGCACCCAGAAAACAAAAACCCTAATCCGAATATGTGAATGAATGCAGATCTACAAATGTAAACTAATATGCGTTCATTTACAATTTTTTTTTAATGATGATTCATTTTAAACTTAAAACCTGAAAAATACAAAAGATAACCCAAAATACGTAAAGCAGAAAACTATGGTTTTAAACAATATACTTACTAGATAGCCTATGTTTTTGCTCCTAACTCTCCATAAACACCTATTGGCACTTTTGAACACTGATGAGATGCCCGTGGGCACTTCTGGATGGATTTGAACACCTCTACGCGTTTCTAGATTACCTTCAAACACTGTTGGGTGCTTCACACACCTTCTACAAACTTCTACAGACTTCAAAAATCCTAGATCCAATGAAATATGAGAGATTCATGCTTCTAAAAAACCTGCGAGATAATAGAAAATAGAAAGTAAATGAGTAAAATAGATCATAAATAGAAACCCTTAGGGGGTCCCATCGTGATTTCCATTTGAAATATGCAAAACGCAACACACAAACAATGCTTTGAACAAAATAAAATGCAAGGGAACACAAGATTGCACAATAGAATAAATTCTTTATTAACGGGGGTATCCTAGAAACTCCATTGTTTACAAGCTTAGATCCTTGAATCCTTTTGATACAATATTACAACAATTTAGGGCTCTTCAAAACCCTAAGAAACAAGGTCGTGGTGTCTTCAAGCGAGTCTTGATCCCAACAGGGTTGAGTGGGCTTTTCGAATATCCAAGGTTGGACCACTCCATATACTGAGGTAGTGCTCCAAATCTGCACACAATGACACAAAAAATAGTTAGTAGTATATGCGAGGGCTCCACAACGTGAGGCCCTCTATATGCAATAATAAAAACACTAACTAGATACTGCAAATATAGTGAACAGAAACAAAAACACATGCATAAAATAAACAAATATAGGGTTGATATATTTTACCTACTTACTGTCTTTTGATGTGTGATGCATGATGCAGGTGGTTGGTGAGGCGATGCCCCAGCATCACCCAGAGGCTAGGGAGACTTCAGGAGTGGGGGTGTAAAATGCCCGTGGGCACCTGGCGACTTGTAATGTCCCCTTCTCAATAGTAGGAGAAATAAGGACCTGTTAGCCTAGTCATGGGGGTCCCCTAGGCTAAACAGAATGGTGTGGGACTCAATTTGGCGAAGATCTCACTATTTTAATCCATGGGAGAGATTCAATTTGGGTTAGGAGGTCAGTTTTACCTTGGAACATGATATTTACCAATTACAGGGCTTAATTATATCAACTACAAGTGTTGACCAAGGCAGATGGTCACTAGGAAAGGGGAACATGTTATAATGATGAATTATAATGTTAAGTTATAACTTAAAAGGTAAAAAGTGACTCGAATAGGACATGGGGGGTGGGCATGGCCCCTTTACATGTATTAAAAGATATCATTTGAATTTTAAAAACCCAAGGTAAATGTGGCGTCCAAACCCTAATTCAACCCTCACTTCATATTTTCACGTTGGGTCTCATTTTGCATATGGAGATTTTATGTTTTTTGTGGAGAGTTGCAGAGATTTTCGTTAGAGAATCTACAAGGCTTGTTGGGAGTGGGTTTCTCAGTAGGATTATTAGTTTTAGATGTGTGAGACAATCTCTAGCTGGTCAGGGATTGAATTTCTCATCATAGAGAGATTATCTAATCTTAACAGAGGCAGACAAGGGTTTGCCAAATTTTGAATTCATCTGGGTTGATGAATTGACCATATGGGTTATATTATTTTAGCTATACTTCATCTGGGTCAGTGCCATTTTTATTGATTTTGGAGTGATCGATGCAATACTGGAGCAGGTCGTATAACATATGGGTGCTTAGGGAATTGTGTCATTTGCTCATAGTAGGGAAATATCCCATCGAATCATTCTAGGTAATTTACCAATCTCTTCGGCTCACCAGTTGATCATTTTAGTGGCATTTTGAAGGTATTTAGAGTGAGGCACGAATTTCAAGGCAAGGTCAAACCCTTTAGTAGTCGTACATCTTGCCTGTAGCTACCTCAAGGTGTGTGCAATAATTAATTGGGATTGGATTCACATTTGTTAAGGTTACACTTTGGGTGACTTCATTGGGAGAGACAACAACACTTTACGAGGAAGGAATCAGAGTTTCGATGATCGAGTTACGAGCAAATAAATGTTTTAGCTGTGTAATTTCTAGTTTGCTATGCAAATATAGACCTATACTTTAAGGTCAAAAAATTAAATAAATAAATCTCCTTATTGCAAATTTATCGTTTGTTCAAATGTTTGTTTCCTTATTGCATTATGAATGAAATTCAAGTCAATGTCTCAAACTAGACAAGTAAAACCAATCATTTCATTGCAAAAAAAAACAAGCACAAACCAAAATAACTCAGAACCAACAAGTGGGGGTGTTCATTATAGTGGTATCAGAGCCACTTAATCTTGCCAGCCTGTGAAGCCCACGTTTCATGAGTGAGAGGGACAAACGAGCTTTTGAGAGGGAGAAGAATAAAGCATAACATGACTATTTGAATTGGCAACATAGGCAGAAGCAGTGGCCCAAAACTCATCCAAATCAGAGAGTAACTGACATATTGGGAATATAGAACCATCTATTGCCATGGGGGATAGAAATGCAAAAGATGAAATAAAGAGGAAAATGGTTGAGGATATCAGACAAACGTAGTATAACATGCAACACAATTTGGAACAATTAGTGGGTTTGATGACACAACAAGTACATGAGATTAATATTTTGGTTAATGCACAAGGCCCATGGATTAAAAAAATTAATGCAGGACAGGAAACGAGAAATGAGGAATCAACATTTAACAGGGTGGTTACTCATACTAGGACAGAGAGAGCTAGTAGCTCTATACCATTTATGCCCAAATTTCTACCACGTCCTGAACCTCCAGTGGCCCCAATAGTGGCCCCAGTAGAAGAGAAACCAAAAATTTTAGTGGTAGATCAGTATCAAAAGTACAGGCATGAGTGGGAGGTACTTGGTCTTGATTTTTAGAATCTCATGTCATTCAAGGACTTCGTGGACACTCATAACAGGCAAACTCCTAGAAATAGGGGAAGGCCCGTTCACCAGGGACAATTTTAGCAGGGGCAATTCCAACAGGGACAGGGAGATCTTGTACATTCTACATCTCAGGGATGCCCATAAATATAGAGGAGGATAGGAAAAATCCACATACCCTTCTTTGATACATTAGGAAAAATGACAGCTAAGGTCTGGGTCCAAAAATTGGATACTTATTTGTAGTTGAACCCAATGACAGAAGACGAGGCCATTAAATTTTGTACTCTGCATTTGGAAGGTGTTGCCCATGATTGGTGGCATAACTGTATGTACACTTTAGGATATGATAGGGTGGATACTTATGTTGAGTTCACTGAGATATTTATGTAGAGATTTTATAGGAAGGAACAAGAATTGGAATTCAAGGAGTTGACACATTTGAGACAATGGGGTTTAGTGGACTCCTACATAACTGAATTCCAAAGGTTGTCAGCGATGGTCACAGATATGTCAGAGAGACGTTTGGTGGTTTTATTCATGGATGGGTTATCTAAACCTTTGAGAGGTTGGGTCAAAGCATTCAACCCAACTACCTTGTATGATGCCATTAAACAAGCTAGGGACATGGAAGTCACTTCATACAAGTCTAAGAGTCAATAAAAAGGGAAGGATTTCAAAAAAGAGAAGGAACAAAAACCAATCAAAAAGGACATTGACCAGCAAAAGGGCACTGACTAGCAAAAGGGTGCTGACCAGCAAAGGGCACGTTCAAAAAGTTAGATCCAAACACTCTTCATGAACTCCGAAAGAAGGGGTTATGTTTTACTTGCAAAAAGTCATGGACTCCTGGGCATAAATGTGAGTTTAAGGGTAAGTTACAACTGATAGAATATCATTCAGATGATGAAACTAATTCTAAACATTTTGATTAGCAATCAGAAAATCAGGACAATGAGGATGAACATGCCTTAGAAGACCAAGAGACCACCCAAGATTAATCAAGGAAGGACAATAACACTCTATCTCATATTCATAGTGTTTAGGGAGCCCAATCTTTGAGAATACAGAGTGTTCTTAAGGGGCAGTGTGTGGTAACGTTTATTGATACAAGTGCCACACACAACTTCATCGATGAGGTATTGGTAGCCAGAAGAGGATTCTTAGATTTGTATGGATTTTACCATAGGTTTGTCAAAGGTTTTTCATAGTTGGTGGCACCTTTGATAGATTTAATAAAGAAGGGAGCATTCCAATGGTCATAAAGGGTACAACAGGCGTTTGACATGTTTAAGCAGGTTATGAGCAGCTATATAGTTTTGGATTTACCTGATTTCACAAAACCATTTGAGGTGGAGTGCGATGCATCAGGAGAGGGCATTGGAGTAGTGTTGATGCAGAATAAGCATCCAATAGCCTTCGAGAGCAAGAATTTGAGGGGAGGAGAGATGAGTTATTCAGTGTATGATCGGGAGATGCTAGCCATTATGCATGCACTGGCAAAATTCAGGCAATATTTGGTGGGTAGGAAATTTATTGTACAAACTGACCATAACAGCCTTAGATATTTCATGAACCAGAAGGATTTTAATGATAGACAAATGAAATGGGTCAATAGAATACATGCTTATGACTTTGAAATTGAATATGTGAAAGGAAAGAAGAACATAGTAGCAGATGCACTGTTTAGACGTCCATATTTATATTCATTAATAAATATTTCAGAAGATTGGAGGCCTAAGCTTATGGTAGACTATGCCAAAGATGAGTTTGCTCACAGAGTATTGGATAGTACACAGGATGACGATAGATATATTGTCAGGGATGATGTGATTTATTACAAATAGAGAATTTGGATTCCTACAAATTCCAAATTCAAGAGGTAAATATTCAGGCTTTTACATGATGCACCAATGATTGGTCACCCTGGCTACTACAAGACTTACAAGCTAATCCGTGAGAGGTTTTCTTGAAGAGGACTCAAGGATGAGGTTCTACAGTACATCGAAGAGTGTTATGTGTGCCAACAAAACAATCATGAGCATACTTTTCCAGTAGGGTTACTACAACCACTTTCCATTCCTTCACAAAAATGAGAAAGTATATCTATGGATTTCGTTATAGGACTTCCCAAGGCACATGGAAAGGATTCTTTATTTGTGGTGGTAGATAGACTTACCAAGTTTATCCATTTATTTGCTATCACTACAGGATTTTCAGCAGCATAGGTGGTTGAACTCTTTTTCAGGGAAGTTTTTAGATTGCATGGCCTACCTAAGTCCATAGTCAGTGATAGA
The DNA here is from genome assembly GCA_028583015.1 of Wollemia nobilis. NCBI lineage: Eukaryota > Viridiplantae > Streptophyta > Pinopsida > Araucariales > Araucariaceae > Wollemia > Wollemia nobilis. Next base: position 26,487,960 of record JAQPPZ010000856.1, on the reverse strand, counting down.
GACAGTAAGTTTATGAGTCTCTTTTGGTAGGAGTTTTTTAGATTGTGTGGGACAGAGTTGACACCCAACACAAGTTATCATCCTCAAAAAAATGGTCAAACCGAAATTGTCAACAAATGGATAGAAGAATATTTGAGGAATTATGTGTCGGGGCAACAAAAGGCATGGGTTAGGTGGGTACATCTAAGAGAGTGCTGCTATAATTCATCCTATCACATGTCAATCAAAATGTCCCCATTCATGGCCTTGTATGGGTATGAAGCTCCTAGCTTCATGGATTTGGTGTTAGATGATGACCGGGTTCCCAGAGCCAAAGATCTTCTATAGGAGACACAGGATATCATGCGTTTATTGCAAAAGAACATCAGACAGGCATAGGAGCAACAAAAAAAATATGCTAATAAGAAGAGAATTGAACGTACATTTGAGGTAGGAGATATGGTCTATCTGAGACTACAACCATTTATACAGTCATCACTGAAGAGGAGTAGAGCTGAGAAGCTCAAACCCCAGTTCTATGGCCCATTTTGAGTCTCTCGGTGAGTGGGTGAGGTAGCTTATGAGCTGGAGCTACCAGAGAGTAGCAGGATACACAATGTGTTCCATGTGTCACTCCTCAAGAAGGTCTTGGGACACAATGTCACACCCTCAATAGATTTTCCACCTCTAGATGAAGAAGGTAAGCTGGTACTGATTCCATAGGCAATGATTGACCAGTGTGAATGCACCCTCAGGAGGAGAACCATTAAGGAATATTTAATTAAGTGGAAATATTTACCTAAGGAAGATGCCACATGGGAGGGAGAGTCAATATTGCAGAATTCAGGTTTCCAATTGCTTGGGGACAAGCAATTTCAGGAAGACGAGACTGTAATGTTCCCTTCTCAACAGTAGGATAAATAAGGACCTGTTAGCCTAGTCATGGGGGTCCCCTAGGCTAAATAGAATGGTGTGGGAATCAATTTGGCGAAGATCACACTATTTTAATCCATGGCAGAGATTCATTTTTGGTTTAGGAGGTCAGTTTTACCTTGGCATAGGATATTTTACCAATTACATGGTTTAATTCTATCAACTACAAGTGTTGACCAAGGCATATGGTCGCTAGAAAAGGGGAACATGTTATAATGATGAATTATAATGTTAAGTTATAACTTAAAAGGTAAAAAGTGACTCGACTAGGACATAGGGGTGGACGTGGCCCCTTTACATGTATTAAAAGACATCATTTGAATTTTAAAAAACCTAAGGTAAATATGGTGCCCAAACCCTAATTTGACCCTCACCTCATATTTTCACTTTGGGTCTGATTTTGCATATGGATATTTTGAGTTTTTTGTGAAGAGTTGCAGAGATTTTCGTCAGAGAATCTACAGGGCTTGTTGGGAGTGAATTTCTCAGCAGGATTATTTTTTTTGAAAAAATTGAAAAACTTGTATTAATACAAAAGGCAATTACACAAGGGAGAAAACTCATCCCAACCAACAGCAGAGAACTAGACAAAAAGCGGAGAGCACAAAGGCAACGCTAACCCCCACAGAGCACAGAAGACAACAAGGCGCGAAAACATGACATGTCGCGAAATCGCGGCAATCAACCCCGTCGTGGCCGCAGCAGCGCCATCAGTCACGAAAACGTGACATGTCGCGATATCATGACAGACAAAGCCCTCCGCGTCCGATCGCCAAAAAAGTCACGAAATCGCGACAGCAACTCCCTCCGACGGTCTATCATCACAGGCATCGTGAAATCGCGACAAGAACTCCAGGAAGCATCAAATCTCCAAAAGGGTCGTGAAATCGCGACAGAATTTCTTCGAAGCGCCCAGCCAGCAAAAGTGTCGCGATATCGCGACATATTCTCATATTGACTCCCAATCCGCAAAAGTGTCGCGATATTGTGACATTTTTTACCAAAGCCATGAATGTGCCAAAAGTGTCACGAAATCGCGACGAAATTTCCTTTCAGTTCCCAATCTTCAAAATTGTCGCGATATCGCGACAAGTTATCCTCATTGCAACTTGTCTTCAAAATTGTCGTGATATCGCGACAATTAATCCAGATGATGCCAGTGTGCCCCAACTGTCGCGATATCGCGACGATTTTACCATGCAGCTTCCGATCGACAGAAATGTCACGGAATCGCGACGAAATGTGCCCTTTGCTCAAGTTCACCAAAAAAGTCGCGATATCGCGATGATAATCCTCATTGCAGCCAGTCTTCAAAATTGTCACGATATCGCGACAAGAAATCCAGATGACGCCAGTGTGCCCCAACTGTCGCGATATCGCGACAGTTTTACCATGCAGCTTCCAATCGACAAAAATGTCGCGATATCGCGACGAAATGTGCCCTTTGCTCAAGTTTACCAAAAATGTCGCGATATCACGACGATAATCCTCCTTATCATCCCTGCGCCAAAAACGTCACGATTTCGCGACATGTTGCGATTTTGCGACATGTTCCTTTCTAAGGCTGAGAAGGCAAAACCTGTCGTGATATCGTGACAACTTCCAACAAGAGGCCACGACGCCGCTACATGTCGCGAAATCGCGACAAAAACCTTCCTTAGCAGCAAAAAATTTGCACATTATCATAGGTAGCATTCAAGGCCTTGCCGAATCCCAGCATCCTCCATAGGCATATCACTATGCATCTGCACTCCAACTTCCTTCTCAGCACCTATCTTAGCAAGGAAATCGGTTGCCTTGTTGAAATCCCTACTCACATAGATGGGAACCACATCATCTAATTCTTTCCAGAGATCCTTTATCTGAGAGACAAGACTCCGCAACCTCCAGGCTTGCAAATCAAAGTTCCTCATGCAATCGAGAGTGCCCACCAGAATTTGGGAGTCGAACTCAAGAATTATCTTTCTATGGCCCTGCTTGACAGCCCAAATAGAAGCAAATTTAACAGCCAAGGCCTTCGCTTCATTGTTTGTGGCATGACCCAGACCTTGCGGTTCCCAGTAAAGCACGGACCCACCATGATCACGGCACACAACTCCAGTACCAGCACTACCCGGATTTCCTTTTGCGGCTCCATCGGTATTGATTTTGATCCAGCCTGCCGGGGGAGGGTGCCATCTATCATGAGCCTTGTCTTTCAAGAGCAACAACTCCATCAACCAGTGGCACAGAAACAGACTGATGTTCCTCCTCAACGTAGATGGCAACTGTTTCCACCACTTTGCTCCATATAACCTGCCATATTCCATCAAGTGAAGAGAATGTTTCACGGAAAATGCGGGCATTTCTCTCCAGCCACACCTGCCACCAAATAAAAAGAAAGCCCAGCTCCCAGCCAATTCAGAGAGCTTTGGATTTAAATCTGCCTCTCTTCCATCGGTTCCAAATATTGGTCCGAGTCACCTCATCGTTGGCTTGAATTTTGAAGTGGGAAAACCAGCGCATACAAATCGCCGTGTGAAGGGGCATTCAAACATCAAATGATCAGCAGTTTCCTCATGCTTGCGGCATAAAACACACTGAGAAGGACCGATGATGCCTCTGTGTCTAAGATTGTCAAAGGTGAGAATTCCATTGTGCATAAGTTGCCAGGCAAAAAAAATCACCTTCGGCCAACCCTTGGGGTGCCATATCTTCTTCCAAACATGGTTCGAGAAAGAGTGTGGGAGGGGCTCTGGAAGAATCTGGTTAAATCTCGCCTTCACAGTGTAAACCCCAAGGTTCCCAAAGCCCCAGACAAGTTCATCCTCTTCATCCCACCCAGTAAGAAACCTAGCTTTGAAATTTTTTTCTAAGATTGGTGCCAGCTTCGATGGGATTGGAATTGGCCACTCTTCCAACCTCTTGAACTTTTTGAACTTGTACTCCCCAATGTGGCTGGTATTGAAATAACTCTCAATATGAATCCAGCCCTTGTCTTATATGGCTGATTTAATGGGTTGCAATTCGGAAACACAAGCAATGATGGGAGGGTGTCGATCCCGAGAGTCAGTCCAAAAACGGGCCTTCTCCCCTCTCCCCACTTTCCAAAACAATTGATCTTTGATAACTTGAGCTCCCAGCTTGAGAGTCTGCCATACTAAGGATCCATTACCCTCCAAAGGGAAATGTCCTAGATCATTGGGGTGAGCATGGCCTAGGTATTTGCTAGAAAGAATTCTGCTAAAGAGGGATGTTAGCTGGGAAATCCACCTCCAGTACAATTTACCGACCAAAGCTTGATTATTAAGCTTGGAGCTTCTCAGTCCCGACCCTCCTTTATCCTTGGGCTGGGTGACCTTATCCCATCCAACCAAGGCCCATTTATTCTTCCCTTTTGCACCCTCCCATAAAAAGCTTATGGCCATTTTGTCAAGCTCTTTCCATATAGAATGTGGGGCAACCAGGATGGAGAATTTATATATTGGCATTGCCTGAATAACTGATTGTACGTAAGTTAGTCGGCCTCCATAGCTTAACCATTTATGAGACCAATGATTCATTTTCTCTTTGATGCCATCTAAAAGATCCTTCCAGATATCAATTTTTAGTTTTTTGAAATGCAGTGGAACCCCCAAGTAAACAACAGGTAGAGAAGTCTTAGTAAATCCCAGGATCTCAGTAACTCTTTCCTCTAACCTTAGATCAAGATTGAAGAAGACCACTTTGGATTTTTTATCATTAATGACTTGATTTGAGGCCCGAAGGTAGATGTTTAAAGTATCTCTAATTCCTCTTGCTTCCCTGAGGCTGGCCACTCCAACCAATCCTGTGTCATCCACAAACTGTAAGTGGGTCAAAACTTTTGTCCCCACTTTAATACCTGTTATCACACCTAGCTGTCGTCTTCTCAGGAAGAGTCTGCCTAATCCTTCTGCTAAGATGAGGAAGAGGTAAGGAGAGCAAGGGTCCCCTTGACGAAGACCCCGAGAGGCTCCAAAAGGAGTCGAGGGGAGCCCATTGATTAGGACAGAGAAAGAAGGTGTGGAGATACGGCTCATGACCCGATCAATCCGAGTCCTGAGAGAAGCCAAAGGCTGCCATCATCTTTGCCAGGAAGCCCCACTCCACCCTGTCATAAGCCTTAGACATATCCAACTTTATGAACATTCCTTTGTTGCCTGAAGTTTGCATTGTATGGATTGCCTCCTGAGAAAGGACCACTTCATCCAAGATCTGTCTTCCTTCAACAAAACCCCCCTTGCTCGGAGGAAATTATTTTATGGAGAAAAGGTTTTAGCCGTTCGGCCATAATCTTCGTGACTATTTTATAAATAACATTGCATAAGGCAATCGGTCTGAAATCAGAGAGATGAACCCCCCCTCCCCTTTTGGAATTAAAGTGATGAAGGTGTGATTAAGAGCCTTAAGCATTCTTTTATTAGTTTTGGACTCCTCTACGACAGCCAAAACATCTTTCTCCAGAGTATCCCAGAAGGCCTGAAAGAATTTTATAGGAAAGCCATCTGGACACAGCGATTTTCCCGTGCTCATCCCAAAGACCACTTTCTTTAGTTCATCATTGTCAATGGGTCTAAGGAGAGTCTGATTCTCTTCGTGAGAGATAATAGAAGGTATGACATTAATAACTTCATTTTGGGCTTCCACATCTTGTTCCCTACTTTCCTTAAAAAGGTTTGAGAAATAATACATTAAGTGGAAATGCATTCCAGGGAGAGTATCAAAGGAGTGTCCATTCTCATCGTGAAGGACTTCCATGGTATGCATGTCTCCTTGCACAGGCTGAGCGGTGGAAAAATTTTGTATTTCTATCACCTTCTAGTAACCAAGTGATTCTTGCTCTCTGTTTCCAATAAATTTCCTCTTGATTATCAATGTCCTCAACCGCTTTGCGCAGAGCATCATCCTCAGCTTTAAGGTGCTCAGTAATGGTACCTTCCCTGAAGTGTTTTTGCACCTCCTCCCATCTAGCCATCAAGGGGGCTCTTTGGAGCTGGAAGTCCGACTTATTGTTTTGTCTCCACTGTTTCAATTTACACTTGAAAAAATGGAGTTATTTATGGAATTTGAACATTGCAGTCCCCAAGGGTAGGCGGCCTTCTTCCCACCACTGTGGAATTTTCCTTCGGAGATCCTCCTTTTGCAACCAAAAATTTTCAAATTTGAATGGCTTATGGTGTTGACTTGTCATCGGCCCTCCCTCCAACAAAAGGGGATAGTGGTCTGAGACTGGACCTTCCAAAATTTGGAACTTAAGATTCCATTTAATAAATGCCTCTTCAGAAACCAAAAACCGGTCTAACTTAACCTTCCTGCTATGTGGCTCTCTCCTCTTGTTTGTCCAAGTAAAGTAGGTTCCAGGGCCTTTGATATCAACCAGATTAAAGGCCTAGATTTGGGCAATCAAGAACCGGTCCCTAGGATCCAAAACTGGGGCACCACCTTCCTGATCCCTAACAGACAATTTGGCATTAAAATCCCCAGCTATGATCCAGTCAAAAACTTCCCGGGATGACCTCATGTTGTGTACAGACTTGCCATTGGAGCCGCTGGCCATCAAAGCATTGAGCCCCATAGAATTTTGTAATAAGAACATGTTCAGCTGTGGCATTGTTTCTAAACAGAGAAGTGAGAACACCCCTCCAAGCTATGTGTTCTAAAGTTGTCCATACTTGAGGGTTCCAGAGAGTAACAATCCCCCCCAAGGCACCCTGAGCAGCCACATCCATATAATCAGCACCCCGCCATATTCTGTTAGCAGTCTTGCACATAAGATCTACAGACATTTTTGTCTCCTGGATGAGCAAAAAGTCTGTTTTACATTTTCCTAAAAGTCCTTGAACAACAGATTGATGGGTTCTGCTGTTTAAATCCCTAACATTCTAGGATTGAATAATCATTGAGGACCTTGTGAGCAATAAGACTCAATTGGCCTCACCGATCCTCCATTGATCAGCTTGTCTCCTTGTACTGCTAGTAGATCCTTATTGGATTTTTTGCCTGCTCCTTGGGAATTACTGTTTTTAGACCTCTTCTCCACCTAGGTAATCCCTAGAACCGGCCTTTCCCTGTTCTTTTCAGAGCTTCCCATATTGACGTCCTTAATAACCTGCTGTGTCTTGGGGAGTGGATTACCAGTGTCCCCGAGTTCTCTCGGTCGCCTTGTCCCGAGAGGGTTCCATTACCTCGTTCTAAGACCGGAGTAGAAGAAGGGGAAGCTCGAGAGTGAATGTTAATATCCTCAACATTCCCATCCACTCCTTCCATAACTTGGTCCTCTTGATCTACTAGGGATTTAAAGATTTCATACCGATTGGTTGGTTTAAGTTGTGCTTGCTCCTTGGAATTTTTCTTTTTATTTCTCCTTCGCTTCGGTTGTTCAAAACCATCTTTCTGGAGATCAGAATCCTGAGGAATACTAAATGAATCTTGGATAGGGGTAAACTTGCCCTCTCTGGGGCGATTGGATTTCCAAGTGGCGCCTCCACTTTTGTGCTCAGAATATTTGGGCAGAACCTCGCCAGATGGCCGTGCTTATGGCAGACTCTGCATCTAAAAGGTAGTGCCTCATAATCTAACTATTGTATCCAGGAGAGCCTTGTCAACTCAAGTTCCACCTCGGCTGGTAGAGGCTGGCTAATGTCCATTTCAACATAGATCCTAGCAAAGACAATTGTGTTTCCCTCTATAGTGTCTCTAGAGACTCCTATAAATCTGCCTAATGAATTACCAATAATTTCTAAAACCTGCTCACCCTAAAACTCCATCGGGAGAGCATACAGTCGGATCCAGACTAGGACTACCGTGGGTTCGATACGAGGGTCAAAACCCACTCTCTAAGGTTGAACAAATAACCCAACCGAGCCATGGTTCCTCTTCTCTGATTCAAATGCTCTGTTTCTATCTACTAAAGAAGAGAAACTAATAATGAAATATCCATTACTAATAGGCCATAAGGAGTACTCACCTAGTGGCTCCCAATTTTGTCTAACCCAGGTGTGCAAAAAGTTCAGAGTGGGACGGATACCCATGAATTTGCAAATCAGGTCGTGATGAGCACGATAGGAGATTGTGTCTTCGACCAGTTTCGGTTCTATAATAATCTTTGGTCTGGAAGTTGATTGCGGAAGGCAACCGTTAACTCGGTGTGTGGAAGCACCCTTACCAGCGTTCTTGAGTAACGTCTGAAAAACAGTCCTCTGCGCTTCACTAGTGGAGGGCGAGGGGTTTTCTTTCAGCATCTCAGCGTATGAACTCTTTTTTTCCAGCGAGAAGAGAGTGGAGGAGACCCCATCGGGCCCTCCCGGAACAACTTACAAGTCTTCAGAGTAGTGCAGAAACAATCAAACAAGGGCTCTGGGAAGATCTGTCGGTCCAGAGGCCCACGAGCAGCGCCCGACGCCTGTTCAGAAGTTTTCCTGCCAAATCGCCAGAGCGCGAAAAGTCCTTCTCAGCAGGATTATTAGTTTTAGATATGTGAGACCATCTCTAGCTGATCAGGGATTGAATTTCTCATCACAGAGAGATTATCTGAGCTTAACAGAGGCAGACAAGGGTTTTCCAAATTTTGAATTCATCTAGGTTGATGAACTGACCATTTGGGTTATATTATTTTGGCTATACATCATCTGGGTTATATTGTTTTGATTGATTTTGGAGTGATAGATGCAATTCTGGAGCAAGTTGTACAACATATGGGCGCTTAGGGAATTGTGTCATTTGCTCATAATAGGGAAATATCCCATCGAATCATTCTGGACAATTTACCAATATCTTCAGCTCACCAATTTATCATTTTAGTGGTATTTTAAAGGCATTTAGAGTGAGGCACAAATTTCAAAGCAAGGTCAAATCCTTCAGCAGCTGTAGATCTTGCTTACAACTAACTCAGGGTGCGTGCAACAATTAATTGGTCTTGGATTCACATTTTTGAAAGTTACATTTTGGGTGGCTTCATTGGGAGGGACAAATGCACTTTACGAGGAAGGAATCGAAGTTTCGGTGATCAAGTTACGAGCAAATGAACGTTTCAGCTATGTAATTTTTAGTTTGTTGTGCAAATACAGACCTATACTTCAGGTCAAAAAATTAAATAAATAAATCTCATTATTGCAAATTTATTGTTTGTTCAAATGTTTGTTTCCTTATTGCATTATGAATGAAATTCAAGTCAATGTCTCAAACTAAACAAGCAAAACCAATCGTTTTGTTGTAAAAACAATCAAGCACAAACCAAAATAACTCAGAACCAGCAAGTGGGGGTGTTCATTATACGGCTAAAAAAAACACCCGTGGGTACTTGGTGCTGGTAGGGAGGCACCCAGAGGCACCTGGTGTTGATAGAAAGCACCCGAAGGCACCTGGTAGTGGATGGAGAATTCTGTAGAAGCAGATTAGGGGAGGGCGCGGGATGTGATGACAGTGATGGTGAACGAGGGAAGTGAAAATGAGATGAATGGAAAGGGGCTAGGGCACAAAAGGCTTGGTAAAAGAATTAAGGCACTCAGGGAATCAGGGTATTCAAGAACTCAGAAGAACTCAAAAACTTAAAATCAAGGACTTAGGGACTAAGCCATCAAAATAGCTCCTATTTATAATCTAACCTAGGTCATGCTAGGGTTTCAACGACACTAATCATGTGGTTGAGATTAAAACATATCCAAGGGTAGATAATAAATCTAGGGTGTGGCATGGATTGATGTAAATGGGTGGTCGGGATTAAATGAAATTGGATGGTTGGGATTAATTCACTTAAATAAATACATATTTATTAAATATATATAAAAACATAATATAAAATATTATATTTAAATATATCTAAAATAAATATATAAAAATAAATGTGAATAATAATTGAAAATGGTAGGAAAATAGGGATAATGGATAAATTGGCTATGCTTTGGTGGTGGAAATGGCAGGAAATCCTGGATGGAATGTGAATGGCTAGATTTTGGTGTCTGCACCTCCATTGCACATTGTTGCTCATATTGATAGAAAACCATTTAATAGAGTGTTCATTGATATCGGTTCCTCCATCAATCTCATAACCACCCTAGCCATCAAATATCTCAACCTACCATCATCCCACATCACCACATCCACCTTCACCCTACGGGCCTTCAATGACGCTTTGTGTTCCACTATTGGGAATGTAGTTCTACTTGTAATAGTGGGGTAAAGACCATCCATGTACTCTTCCACATCTTGGAAGAGGAAATGAAATATAACATACTTCTTGGACATCCCTGGATTAGGGAGATGAAGTGTGTTCCCCCGACATTGCATAAATGTTTGAAATATGTACACGAGAGAAAAGTCCATTACATTCAAGCCAACATAGAGCCATTAAGTATTGCAACTTGATATCCAATCCATATGAGCCATTGCTTCCATCCACCCATATTTCCATTCAACCTCTCATTGTTCGAACCACCCCAAATAACAACACCTCATCCAAAGTACCCATCCTAGAAGCTTTACCCATAGTTGATTAGGCCTTTGCATCTCAAGCCATCAACAAAAGTCAACCCTCATACAATTCATATCATTTTTCCATCACACCTGATCATCCTGCTAACCAATCATCAACCTCAGTAACCACACCTCCCACTTTGCAAACACCCTTCACATTTTTAGCCTAACCAAATCCACCAACCACTAACAATCCCATAAAGCCAAATCCACCTTAAACCTCACCACCCATTATCTCGCAGATATTATCACCTATCCGAGAAGAATCATTGTTGAGTGAACCTTCACCTCCATCCAAGACACAAGCCACCATTGAAGCACCCACCTTAGCACCTAAACCATCTACATCCTAGTTGACTCAAGTTGCAATTCATCTCGCCGATCTAGGTATTGGTGAGTACATAGTTGAGAGTGTTACCATAACACCACCTATCCAGTTTGTCAAAGATTACGGTCACCCACGTGACCCACATTTAGCTATAGGTGCAGTGTACAGAATGGGTTCCAAGCCAAATAGGATAAAATTTGTATATGGGGAAGTGAATTCTTCATCTAATCCACCTCCTCCTAATGAGGAATCCATACAAAAGTTTTATGCCAACCTAGAATATTTTTCCAACCCAAATTTTCCCTTGCGATACTTTTGTAGGGTTAACTGGTAGGGATTTGGTCTCAAACAACATGAACAGGGTTTGCATCACATCATTGAGCCTGAATATCAAGAAGTGCATGATTTCTCTGGCATAGGATATAGACCATCAACCTTAAACTCTTCTTTCAAGCACACATTCCAACGACTCACTCTTTAGTACGAATAAGAGTATGAGGAGAGAAAAGCCAGTGATGATAGTGATGACGAGTATTTGGATCCTAACTTTGCACCTTATTTGAAGGAGGATTTTTTGGAGATTAAATTACATAAATCTATGATCAATTACATTTCTAACGATTACATCTTCGATGAGGATTTTGAGGAATTTCAAGAGATGGGACCAAACCTAGACTAGGTCAATCACATTTTTGATGGTCCATAAGAGGATGTGGCCCCTATAGAGCCCATCAAGAGAGATGAGTGCTACACTATAATGTTTCCCATAGATCACACCATCTTTCACTTCAATAAAGAGCGTGAGCACCTTGAGCCAGATCTTCCACCACCACCTTGGTTGCATCCACAAAGTCATTATTCACCCATCATAGGTTAGTTGCAACCTAGAGAGAGTAAGCAAGATAGTTCACTTCTCAAATTATAGCCACCTCATTTCCACCAAGTTAACATGACTTATGTTGACCTGTTCACCCCACTCCATAACCCATATGATTTGGTGAAGCCGATTCCAATCGATACTAGCCTTATCGCCATGGACATGATTTCATCCCCGCCATCCATCACTAAATTTATCTTGTCTGAAGAATTACTAAGAGCTTCAAAGGCTTACATCCCTCAAAAATATTCACCTTTACCTTCTTTCATTTTTCAAACCAAATTAGAGGAGGAATTACCAGAGTCCTTTGAGCATGTGGAGGATGATATCCATATCATCCCTACTCCATATCAGTTGGAAGGAGGTTATTATATGCTTATCAAAGAATCCATTGATGTGAACCCGAGTCAAGATGCATATAACCACAAATCATCAAAATTGCAAAATATTTATCCACAGAAGAGAAAGAGCGCATGTTAGACGTGCTAACAAGGAAGAAAGAGATCTTTATGTGGTCTTAGAAGGACATGCTTGGCCTTGACCCCAACTTGGTGGTCCACAACCTCACTTTAGCTCTTGTAGCTAAACCATTCAAGTAGAAGCTGAGGAAAATTCATCCTACCGTAGGGCTCATTGTCAAAGAAGAGCTACACAAATTATTGGATGTGGGTTTCATAGTACCCATTGATTATCCAAAATTACTCTCAAACATGGTACCTGTTCATAAGCCGAATGGGGGGTACGCGTATGCACATATTTTAGAGATTTAAATAAAGCATACCCTGAGGATGATTTTCCACTATCAAACATCGATCAACTTGTAGACTCATATGCAGGACATGAAATAATTTCTTTAATGGACAAGTTTTTAGGATACAATCAGACTCAAATTAATCCTAAGGACCAACACAAAACAACATTTAATACACCTTGGAGCACTTTCTGTTAAAAGGTGATGCCATTTGGTCTTAAGAGTACAAGGGCTACTTATCAATGTGCCATGATGTAAATCTTCCATGACTATATGCATAAAAATCATTGAAGACTATGTGGATGATCTTATTGCAAAATCCAAAACACATCTTAAGCACATTAAAGTTCTAGAAAAAGTATTTTATCAATTGCTTGAACACAAAGTGAGGTTAAATCCTAAGTTCTGTATTTGGAGTCACATCAAGTAAGATTTTAGGATTCATTATCTCCAAGTGAGCCATTTAAATGGACCTTGATAAGGTCAAGGTCATTATTGAAATACCACCTCCAAAAAATATTAAGAGTTGCGCAGTATGCAAGGAAGATTCAATCCATTCATCGATTTATTGCACAACTATCGAAAAAATGCAGGCCTTTCAATCGCTTGCTACAAAAGGGGTGACCTTTTTTTGGACAAAATAATGTCAAGAGGCTTTTTATGATATCAAGAAATATCTGGCTTCACCACCAGTACTTACGTCACCTCGTCCAAGAGTCCCTTTTCATATTTACATTTTTGTAACAAATTTTGCATTAGGGACAATGCTTGCGTAGAAGAAACAAAATCATAAAGAGCAAGAAATTTATTATATTAGTCAAACTTTGGTGAGTTATGAAATAAGATATGCTTATGTTGAGAAGTTATGCTTAGTAGTGGTTTTTGCCACTAAGAAAATCAAACATTATATGCTAGCTAACACCACCTATGTCATAGTTAGATAAACTCCTCTGTAGTACATGATGACTCGCAAATACAACAACACTCGAACTGTAAAATGGATAATACTTTTAATAGAATTCGATCTCAACTTCATTAGTCAAAAATCCATCAAAGGTCAGGTGATAGCCGATCAACTCGCAGAAGCTCCACTTCCGAATGACTAACCACTTCTTATAGAGCTTCAAGATGATTCAATATTTTTCGTCATTGAACAAGAAGAACTAGTCCCTCTTGAGGATGATGTTGACATTACCCTCTTATTTGGTAGATCAAAGTGTGAAAAAGGACAAGGTGTTGGAGTCATATTTTATACACCCGAATGAATATCAATTCCTTTATCATTAAAACTTGAATTTCCATGTACAAATAACAACATAAAGTACGAAGCTTTAATCTTGGGACTTAAATCAACATTAGCTATGGGTATTAAGCGTATAAGCATATTTGGTGATTCCCAGCTTGTTGTTTGCCAAGTGAAAGGAACTTATCAATGTAGAGATCCAATTTTGAAATAATATCATGAAGTAGCAATGAAATTGCTTGCAAAGTTTTACTGGTACGAGATTGACAACTTACCTCGTTCAACTAATAGGTTTGTGGATGCGATGGCTTCTTTAGGATCACTGATTTCGGAGAACAAAAATGGAGAAGTCCAACAACTGATAATCATAATAATGTCCAAATCTACAATTGCATGAGCAAAATCTGAAGGTGATAAGACTATTTATTTAATCCACGTTGAACCATATGAATCTTGCCTTGATCAAATAAGAGACTTTCTCAAGTTTGGGACCCTCCCATAAGATTTGACACAAACTGCAAATATAACATTAAAAAAAAAGTAGTTTGTTACACTCTCTTGGGGGATGTGTTGTATATATGTGGCTATGATGGAGTCTTACTTCGATGTCTAGATCCCATAGAGGCACAAGGAGCCATAACTAAAGCTCATGATGGTACTTGTGGTGGCCACTTTAGTGGAATGTCCATCACAAAGCACATTTTGCACATGGGTTATTATTGGCCCACCATGGAAAATGATTGTTGTGTTGGACATTTTGAGTCCCTAAGCTAAAATGTTGTCATTGATGTCAAAAGGTTATTTGATGTCAAAAGGATCTATGATGGCATGCACTATGTTTTGTGAAAGTGCAAGGAAGGGTTTTTGTGAAAACCAAGGTAGGAAAAATAAAAGGTTTTATTTAAAACCATGGATGACAGATTTGAAATGGGTTTTTCTTAAAACCCAAGTTGGCTTTTCGTTTCATCGAAAAAGGTGCCCCGGTGATGGAGATATTTAATTTTAAAGATTTAGTTTAAATTTTAATTTATTTAAAATTTAAATTTTAAAATTAAAAGAATATTCGTCGACGTCATAAAGGAAGGTTCAAAAGCGCCGACGTTTCCAAGCTAAGGGAAGGCATATATATATGCCATTAAATTTTTTGAAGAATATTATCCTTGCTCGATTGAGATTAACGATTTGTTTTTGCGAAGGAAGAGCTCGTGTTATTTTCGTTTTGTGAAGCAGCGAATATTGAAAGCTAACCGCGTCCATTTTCCAAAGCGTGTTGGGCAGTGTGGCCTAGTGGCAGCTTGGTTTGTGCAAAGGTGTTGGTGGCAGGAAGGTTAAGTGTTCGATTCCCGCAAGCATCATTTTGGCTTTGTTGAGGCGCTCAAGGAACATTTATTTTTTGCTTGGTGGAAGGAGAGAAGAACAAGAAGCGAGTGGTGCTTCTTTCTTCACGATGAGCCCATAGCTCATGCGACAGCTTGGCCATGGCTAGGGCGTTCACGTTGGACAGGACGGGGGTTCGATTCCCCTCGAGGCAGGTATTGAGGTTTTTATTTATTTTGTTATTGCCTAAGGTGGAGTGATAAGGGGTAAAGGTGATTTGATAGTTGATGTATTGAATAACCTTAGGAATAAGGTTATAGTGGTTGTTTGAGTTGTGGAGTTAAATTTTTAATTGTGATTTTTGAAATTATTAGGAGTAATAAGGGTTATTGATAAAGTTCTTTTAGTGAAAGTTATTTTTGAGTAAGGGTTTTCTTTAAAAAGAACTTTGGTGGATGTTAAAATAAAGTAGGAGTAATAAGGTGTTATTTGGACATTATTTTATTGTTGTGTTATTACTCAAGATCTCTAACCCTTGTTGAGATTGGAAAAAGGAAAAGTGTTGAGTGTGGCAGATTTAGTGGACAACTCATAAGGCATCAAAAAGGTATGAGTAACATTCTCCATTGATTTTATTTGGGTGGTTGATTTCTGAAATATCATTGGAGTGAAAAGGATTGATTGTGGTTTCCTATTCGAAAATAGTTGGTTTAATGCTTCAAGGTTTTCTGGTTTGAAAGTTGTGATTAAAACCTTGTTTTATAAGCATTGTTGTTGGAGTGAGTTGTTGTGCAAAGAACTTGAACTTGAGCTGAAAAGAACATGAGTATCATTGTTATGTAAGAGTTGTTGTTGAGTATTATTGAAGACATTTTGAGTTGGTTGATTCATGCTTGGACTAGGGTTTGTGAGAAAGAGTTGTTCCTTGTGGTGATTGGTTGAGTAGAGTTGTTTGAGCCTAGTCAAGAGATTGTGTGAAGTGGTTGTTCAAGTTCCATAAAACAAACTATTCTATATTCTTATTTGAATTGAGTTGAGAAAGAAATTGGATTTGAGTATAGAACATATTGAGTCTCTAACAATTCTCTTTATGCTTCTATGAGATTGATTTGAGTTGAGATTGGGATTTGAGTATAGAACATATTGAGTCTCTAACAATTCTCTTTATGCTTCTATGAGATTGTGAGTTGAGATTGATTTGAGTTGAGATTGGGATTTGAGTATAGAACATATTGAGTCTCTAACAATTCTCTTTATGCTTCTATGAGATTGAGTTGAGATTTTGTTGAGCTGATTTGAGGTAAGTCTTTGAGAAGGCTTGTGGACTGATTTTGAGTAAGCTTTTGTGAAAGCTTGCTATGCAGATTTGAGCAAGTCCTAGAGAGGACTTATTGAGCATATTTGGACAAGTTTTGAGTGAGCTTATTGAGCATATTTGAGCAAGTTTTGAGTGAGCCTATTGAGCAGGTTTTAAGTGAGCCTATTGAGTAGATTTGAGGAGGTTTTGAGTGAACCTATTGATAGAGCTTTGGAGGTGACAGAGTATAGAGGACAGAGTCTCAGTGGATAGAGATCCAACAGCCAGGACAATTGAAGATAGATCTGAGTGAGGAGTCTTCAAGTGGAGAGAGATCCACAAGTCAGTAGAGAGATAGAGTCTTCTAGAAGATCACTAGCCAGAGTAGAAGGGGAAAGAGTTCTCCTATGGAAGAGATCCATGAACTTGAGATTTAGGGGATCAACATCTCCTTTGGATAGAGGTCCATAAACATTGTAATTGGGAAGGATTCCCAAGAGATTGATTGAGAAAGTTTTAGCAAAATATTTTCTCCATGGAGTAGCCCGCATTGGGTGAACCACGTAAATTGTTGTGTCACTTTTGTGGATGGTGTTTTGTGCATTGCTTTGATTACTGCTATTGATACTGCTATCTATACACTGCATAATATTGAATTGAAAAGAAAAGTAAAAAGTGGTCTTATACTGTTCACCCCCCTCTTAGTATAAGCTTGTGTTCTTCAATTGGTATCAGAGTGGGTTCCTTCAGAAGAGTTTGACAGCTTGAAGGAAAAGTGGTCTAAGAACACAATGGATCAAAAGGATCAAAGAGATGGACCCTTCAATAATGCAGTACTAGTATTTGATGGAAGTGACTTCTTATATTGGTGTATGCTGATGAGATTTTACCTGATGGCACTTGGAAATGAAGTTTGGGATGCAATGGAACTTGGATATGATTCAACAATCAATCCTCCTACAGATAAATAAGGTAAGCTTCTAATGCATGCAAATTCAAGAGCTATGAATGCAATTATAAAAGGTTTGTGTAGAGCAGAATCTATGAAGGTTATGGAATGTAAAACAACAAAAGAAATGTGGGAACTTCTGCATGAAATATATGAAGGAGATAAAGGAGTCAGAATGGCTAAGATCAAAAATCTCAAAGGAGAATTTGAGAACCTAAGAATGAGGGATGATGAAAACATTCATGACTATCTCAACAAGGTTGATGAACTTGTACATGAGATGAAAGGTCTTGGAATGAAGGTTGATGAATCTGATGCTTGTGATAAGATCTTGAGGACTCTTCCAAAAAGGTATAGTGAAAAGGTTTCTGCTATAGAAACATCAATTGATAGTGATTCTTTGACAAGGAATTCTTTGCTTGGCATGCTTACTACTTTTGAGATAAGAACAAAAGATCCTATTCCTCCGAAAGAAGCTGCTTTCAAAGTAGACAAAAAGAAAAAGGGAAAGAAGATAGAATCAAGCAGTGAGTCATCTAGTGATGAAGAAGCAAATTATGGCAGAAGAGATAGAGGTTCTAGAAGACCCATAGATCTAAGATCTATCAAGTGCTTCAATTGTGGAAAGTATGGACATTATGCAACAGAGTGCAAAGAGCCAAAGTACAACAGTGATGAAGAAAAATAGGATCACAGGTACAGGGAATCAGAAAGACACAAGTACCGAAAGAAAGGCAAGGATGGACAAAACAGACAAGGAAAGAAGTTCTTCCAAAGGCAAAAGAAAAGCTACTATGCAGATAATGCAAGTAAGTACTCAATTGATAGTGATGCTAGTTTTTCGGACAATGATAGAGATGAAGTCCTATTTATGGTTAGAGAGAAAAGGACTCTAGTTATTCTCAAATGTTTTAGATGTGGTAAATTTGGACATCTTGAAGATGATTGCACTAGGGATGGCTATAGTTTCAGTGATGATGGTTTTGAAGATGCACTTGAAAGACCAGATGAGAATCTTCTAATGGCTTTAGAAGATGAAGTAAGATGATCCTATAGAAGACAAGCCAAAAGGAAGTAATGATAAGGACAAAGGCAAAAAAATAGAGGATTACTCAATAGAGAATGGTTATGATCTCAAGGGAGAACTTATCTATGCCCTTGACACGAGTAAAGAAGGTTAGAAAGCAACACTCCAAGCTTGAAAGTCAGTTTCAAGAATGTGATGAAGAAAGGTTATTGCTCATAGAGGATTTAGAGAAGTCAAAGGCTAAGGCAAGCAAGTTCAAGGATAAGTTAGAAGCAAAGATTTTGGAATGTGAGAAGTTAGCACAAGAAGTGGCTACTCTAAAAGAAGACTTAAAGGACTCCAAGATCAAGATGAAGAGTTTCACAAATAGCTCTAAGAACTTGGATAAGTTCATCTGTGGACAACAACGAACATCATGTTCAATAGGTCTTGGCTTTGGAAAGGTTCAAAAGAAATAGGAAAAAGAATCTACTTCAAGTCTTGATGAAGAAGAAACTTTAGAAGAAGATACATCAGAAGAAGATAGTTTAAGTGAAAGTGGGACATCAGAGGATGAGTTGGACAACAAAGAGTTCAAAAAAGAGAGGAACAATGCACAAAGAAGATACAGATGGAACAACAATCAGAATAGGAGACCAATGAGGTCAAGACAAGGAGGCTTCAATGGAAGATGCTTTTCATGTCACAGGTTTGGACATATGGCTTCACAATGCAGGACACATGAAAGACAGGAATATGGGAAAGGATAACTTTTCCATGGGTATTGCTACTCATGCAATGGGTTTGGTCACAAGGCAATGAATTGCAGGATTAATGATAGAAGAGGATATGGCTTCACTAGGAGAAGTCCTAAGATAGTTGCACCTCCAAGGAATAATAACATTAAGTGTTATAAGTGCAATAATGATGGTCACATAGCAAGATGGTGTAGAGCAAATATTCCAAAAGCAGGCATGAACAAGAACAGAAATATGAACAGGAACATGAACTTGGATGAGAACAAGAACATGAATAGGAACATGAATAGGAACAGGAATATGGATGAGAACAAGAATAGGAATAGGAACATAAATGATAATAGAAACATGGATGATGGCTTGGAAAGAAATAGTGAGAGGATTCAGAAAACTCAGAAAGGAAGAGAGAAAGATAAAGGTAAAGAGCAGTGCTTTCGGGGAGTAGAAATACTCCCACCCTAGAATTAACCACCTCATGAGGAGGTGGGGGAGGGGCTAAGCTAAGAGGCTCATTCTTAGCCTCGAGCCCCAAAGGTGACCCTTTGCCATTGATGACAAAGGGGGAGAGATTTGTGTATATTGGGGAGAGTTTTTGATATGGGGAGAGATTTGATATTTGAGAGAGCATTGAGCCAGGGGGAGCAAAGTCCTAGGGGGAGCAGAAAAGAAGGTCAGATTTTAGTAAAAGGATATGGGTTGCCATCAATGACAAAGGGGGAGATTGTTGGACATTTTGAGTCCCTAAGCTAAAATGTTGTCATTGATGTCAAAAGGTTATTTGATGTCAAAAGGATCTATGATGGCATGCACTATGTTTTGTGAAAGTGCAAGGAAGGGTTTTTGTGAAAACCAAGGCAGGCAAAATAAAAGGTTTTATTTAAAACCATGGATGGCATATTTGAAATGGGTTTTTCTTAAAACCCAAGTTGGCTTTTCGTTTCATCGAAAAATGTGCCCCGATGATGGAGATATTTAATTTTAAAGATTTAGTTTAAATTTTAATTTATTTAAAATTTAAATTTAAATTTTAAAATTAAATTAAAAGAATATTCATCGACGTCATAAAGGAAGGTTCAAAAGCGCCAACGTTTCCAAGCTAAGGGAAGGCATATATATATGCCATTAAATTTTTTGAAGAAGATTATCCTTGCTCGATTGAGATTAACGATTTGTTTTTGCGAAGGAAGAGCTCGTGTTATTTTCGTTTTGTGAAGCAACGAATATTGAAAGCTAACCGCATCCATTTTCCAAAGTGTGTTGGGCAGTGTGGCCTAGTGGCAGCTTGGTTTGTGCAAAGGTGTTGGTGGCAGAAAGGTTAAGTGTTCGATTCCCACAAGCATCATTTTGGCTTTGTTGAGGCACTCAAGGCGCATTTATTTTTTGCTTGGTGGAAGGAGAGAAGAACAAGAAGTGAGTGGCGCTTCTTTCTTCATGATGAGCCCATAGCTCGTGTGGTAGCTTGGCCATGGCTAGGGCATTCATGTTGGACAGGATGGGGGTTCGATTCCCCTCGAGGCAGGTATTGAGGTTTTTATTTATTTTGTTATTGCCTAAGGTGGAGTGATAAGGGGTAAAGGTGATTTGATAGTTGATGTATTGAATAACCTTAGGAATAAGGTTATAGTGGTTGTTTGAGTTGTGGAGTTAAATTTTTAATTGTGATTTTTGAAATTATTAGGAGTAATAAGGGTTATTGATAAAGTTCTTTTAGTGAAAGTTATTTTTGAGTAAGGGTTTTCTTTAAAAATAACTTTGGTGGATGTTAAAATAAAGTAGGAGTAATAAGGTGTTATTTGGACATTATTTTATTGTTGTGTTATTACTCAAGATCTCTAACCCTTGTTGAGATTGGAAAAAGGAAAAGTGTTGAGTGTGGCAGATTTAGTGGACAACTCATAAGGCATCAAAAAGGTATGAGTAACATTCTCCATTGATTTTATTTGGGTGGTTGATTTCTGAAATATCATTGGAGTGAAAAGGATTGATTGTGGTTTCCTATTCGAAAATAGTTGGTTTAATGCTTCAAGGTTTTCTGGTTTGAAAGTTGTGATTAAAACCTTGTTTTATAAGCATTGTTGTTGGAGTGAGTTGTTGTGCAAAGAACTTGAACTTGAGCTGAAAAGAACATGAGTATCATTGTTATGTAAGAGTTGTTGTTGAGTATTATTGAAGACATTTTGAGTTGGTTGATTCATGCTTGGACTAGGGTTTGTGAGAAAGAGTTGTTCCTTGTGGTGATTGGTTGAGTAGAGTTGTTTGAGCCTAGTCAAGAGATTGTGTGAAGTGGTTGTTCAAGTTCCATAAAACAAACTATTCTATATTCTGATTTGAATTGAGTTGAGAAAGAAATTGGATTTGAGTATAGAACATATTGAGTCTCTAACAATTCTCTTTATGCTTCTATGAGATTGCTGAGTTGAGATTGATTTGAGTTGAGATTGGGATTTGAGTATAGAACATATTGAGTCTCTAACAATTCTCTTTATGCTTCTATGAGATTGCTGAGTTGAGATTGATTTGAGTTGAGATTGGGATTTGAGTATAGAACATATTGAGTCTCTAACAATTCTCTTTATGCTTCTATGAGATTGAGTTGAGATTTTGTTGAGCTGATTTGAGGCAAGTCTTTGAGAAGGCTTGTGGACTGATTTTGAGTAAGCTTTTGTGAAAGCTTGCTATGCATATTTGAGCAAGTCCTAGAGAGGACTTATTGAGCATATTTGGACAAGTTCTGAGTGAGCTTATTGAGCATATTTGAGCAAGTTTTGAGTGAGCCTATTGAGCAGATTTGAGCAGGTTCTGAGTGAGCCTATTGAGCATATTTGAGGAGGTTCTGAGTGAACCTATTGACAGAGCTTTGGAGGTGACAGAGTATAGAGGACAGAGTCTCAGTGGATAGAGATCCAACAGCCAGGACAATTGAAGACAGATCTGAGTGAGGAGTCTTCAAGTGGAGAGAGATCCACAAGTCAGTGCAACAGAGAGACAAAGTCTTCTAGAAGATCACTAGCCAGAGCAGAAGGGGAAAGAGTTCTCCTATGGAAGAGATCCACGAACTTGAGATTTAGGGGATCAACATCTCCTTTGGACAGAGGTCCATAAACATTGTAATTGGGAAGGATTCCCAAGAGATTGATTGAGAAAGTTTTAGCAAAATATTTTCTCCGTGGAGTAGCCCGCATTGGGTGAACCACGTAAATTGTTGTGTCACTTTTGTGGATGGTGTTTTGTGCATTGCTTTGATTACTTCTATTGATACTGCTATCTATACACTGCATAATATTGAATTGAAAAGAAAAGTAAAAAGTGGTCTTATACTGTTCACCCCCCTCTCAGTATAAGCTTGTGTTCTTCATGTTGTCAGTACGTTTAAGAAATATGAAAAATTTCAACATCACATTAATTTAACTTATGTACCATCACAAGCATTACAAGCCATTCAAAGCCTTTGGCCCTTTTCAAAATGGGGCCTAGATTTGATTGGAAAAATTTCACCTACCTCTTCGAGACAACAAAAATTCATCATAACTACCTCATAATACTTCACCAAATAGGTCAAAGCAATTCCAATGACCACTACGACTAGACCTCGAATTGTGGAGTTCATACTTTAGCACATTATCTACCATTTTGGGATTCCCTCAAAGATCATTTTTGGCAATGGCAAGTCATTTAAAAATAAGTATGTTCGAGCATTATGCAAAAAGTACAATATCCAATAGTTTCTCGACTCCTTATTACCCACAAGCAAATGGACAAGTCGAGGCAACCAATAAGACCTTGATAGCCATTCTCAAGAAACTTGTCAAAGAAAACCATAGAGATTGGCATATTCAACTCCTCTTGGCATTATGGGCTTATCAAACAAGAATATGAACACCAACAAGGATAATTCTTTTTCATTGGTCTATGGAGTCGAAGCAATCATGCCTCTTGAGCTTGAGATCCCTTCTTTACGAGTTGCATTACAATAATTCATGGATGACAATACATCTAGACAAGCATGTCTTGACCAACTCACACTCCTTGATGAAAGGTGGATCAATACCTTAGAACATATATGAGTATATCAAGATCGCATCAAGTACACTTATAACGCTAAAGTCCATCCAAGTAGGAGATATCGTTCTTAAAGTGAATAAATAGAACACCAATGTATTTTCACACTTGAGAGATAAATTCACGGCTAATTGGTTAGGTCCATACATTGTAAAGCATAAGTTGGATCCAGAAACATATAGGCTTGTAAATTTAGAGAGAACATTGGATCCTGAGCCATTAAATATTATACATCTAAAGGCATTTTATGCATAGTGTGGATTGTAAATATGTACATATACATGGCAAAAAAAAATATTCATTGCATTTCATATATCCATTCACACATCCCACCTCATTACATAGATGCATTTTAGACATTTGTAAATTATCATGTTAGGGATCATTTGGCTAAATTGGATTATCGCTAGTCCACTAATGTCTTGTTACCTTAATTAGGAGCACCTTACATCAAACGCCACTCATCAATCCATCAATTGCAAAAAATTTCAGCTTTCCTTATAATATTTTAATAATTAAAGGGTTCACATAAACTAGGATAGATACCGTATAACCATTAGCAATAATGGTTATGCGGCCACTAACTATTTTGTGTGCACCTTTTAATTTGTAAAATCTTGCAATGAAGGTATCACAAAATCTTACACACCATATTTATCCATAAGCAAATTCAAAATGTTTTCAATCACTCAGCCACTCCTCGCGCTTTGAGCAACCTCAATGCAAAATCAAATAATATTTAGATGCAATAAGTTCTTCCTATTCAATCAAGTTTCCTCTTGGACCACGCATATCGAAACATATTAAAACATTGTGAATTCTAGGTATGACGAAGTCATGAGTTGCTATTCCGATAAAGTGAACGGTTTCCCTTGTTCATCCAATTAGGTGCATGGTCTAGAATATTATAGATTTGAAAAAAGGACAAGCTCCACCTTCATCCCCCCATAAAAAAAAGCAATAAAAGATCCCTTGCTCTTCCTCAAAGTGAGCAAGTATCCCCAAAAGTTTCCCAAAGCAATAAAATCCCCTACTCCTCAAAAGGAGCAAGTATCCAAAAAGCAATAAAAGCATGTTGCTCCATTACAAAAATGAAAAAAATCAAAAATAAAATCCCCAAAATCCAATGCAATAAATGAAGGGAAAGGAGCTTGAATCCCTAGAACTCTTAGTGTCTCAAAAATCGTGGGGTGATCCTCATTACAACAATGGGTTGAATGAAACCCACCTGAAAATGGGGTATCCTTATGCATGATGCCACGTCTATCACATTAGCGAACTTCTTTTGTACATACCTATGGCCACTCTCGAATAAGCTAGCTTATTGGCATAAGTCACAATTGATTACTTTGACCTAACTCATAATGGGAAATGAACAATAATTGCACACACAGCTGGTCCTTCAGAAATTTGAAACCACTAGGACAACCTTGGCATCATGCAGATTTATGAGATCATAGACGAGTTTGTTCAATGTCACTAAAATATTTGAATCTTTGCAAAATATACGTAGATCATCTATCCAATTCATCTACTATCATTTACATTATTACATCTCATTATACATTTCATTCACAAATACCAATGTTAATGCCTCTGATTAAGTGATGAGAATATAGTTGATCAAGCGAAAGTCTATAACATACCAAATAATCATTAGAACATAAGCATTCATCATTCATTCCATCTATCACTATGAAATTTCATATGCATCCATACATAAAATAAAAAAAAAGCACAATACAAATGATCATAATAAAGCCATGTATATATATATGAATCGCATAGTCCAAAATGCTCGAAGGCTGTATACATCAAAGCATTGAGGCTCATAAGCAAAAGATAAAAAATACAAAAAGAGGCAATAAAACGCTACTAGCTAGCACCACCATGACTCCTACAAGGACCATGAAATGATCCCTGAGAATCAAACAAAGCATGGGAGAAAGGAACCCAAGATCACGAATTGCTAGGCTTAGACTCGCTCCACCTGCTAGAGCCTAACACTAATGAAGAAGAAGGTAGAGGTAGTGGAATCTTATGCTGACCTAGACTATCCTTGAGCATAGCAATGTAGGCAACTTGCCTTTAGGTAGTAGCCAAATCTATAGCCTAGAGAGCTACTCGCTGGGCTATGTTAGCACAAAGATAAGTAATAGTAGAAACATCCCCACCTCTGCTAGGTTTGCTCTAAAGTCCATCCACCTCGCTTTGTAGATGAGCGACCTCACCCTATAGCCTCCTGATCTCTACATCATGAGACTTCATAGTCTATGCCAAACTATCCTACTTTGCCTGCAGAATCCCCCACTCCTCCTCAGTGCGGCATGGAGGAGGATCCTACCCTCCATAACCTCAATCCCCCTGGCCTCCACTACCGCTATCTCCATATCCACATCCTACTCCACCTATCTCGAAACCAAAATATGAAGGCTGCACATCTACCCCAGCTTGCCTCCTGTTGCCACTATCTCGACAACACTTCTACCATCGAAAGGTTTGCTCACCCGTATCATGCTCATCGCCACTAGCTGCATCATCCATAACCTGGTTAGGTGTCTAGGGAGGCTACGCAACGAACCAATTATCAAAATTAGTTGTTGTCTTGTTGGTCAGTAATCTGCACCTAATGGAAGGATTGTGTGCCTTGCAGACTAGACCAACATTGAAAGACCAAAGGGTATGTAGCCCAATAGCCAGTATCTGGAGCAGATCAGTTCCTTATAATTTCAAAGGAAACTAATGGAATTTAAATAAAACAAATAGCAAAGTAAATTAAATAAAATGACAATGAGTTAAAGTGGGCAAATAGACCACATCAAGATATGTGCATACAATAACAAGAGGAACAATGACATACACAATAATCTAATAGACCAGTTAATACATTCCAACTATTATCATTTACACTCAACACTATGTTTGTAAATTCTAGAGCTGATAAATGAATAGCCAAAATCTAGATAGCAGAATAACAACTAATTCATTCACTAGTTTTAGCAAAAAAGCACAAACATGAAAAATACATACTTATAAGCAGAATGATCTGAAAGCCAAACAATGCTTTATATATATTAATGAACTTTGAGTATTGCATACAAATTGTAATAACTTAGAGCCGACCCTTTGAATGGGTTACATTCAATATTTTATAACTGAAAGATAGGGCTTCCTATTTATGTTGGGTGGGCTCATTCATGCACGTCGTACCTCTTGGGTGGTAGGAAATTAATTCTCTAACTACTTGTTGTATTTGATCAAGCCTTTTAAGGAACTAGGTACGTCTTCAGATGATCTCTCTTAATTATATCCCATTTGACTAGCTTTATCCTTGTTGATGCAACTGTGCCTCTCTCAATCATGATCCTGTTTGCAGCGGTAGGTTAATAATTCTGCTTGCAACACACCTTCTTCTGATCGCATTGTATTGGTGGGGAACCCTATCCTCAGGTTTTGATGTAGGGATTCAATAGGTACACCACAATGCTTGGTGATCATAATTGAATGCAAAATGATAATGCCTTAGAGATAAGTTTAAGAGCTAGGCTATAATCAACTTTGACCAATCCTTATATTTCTTTGTAGCGACCTAGTCCCAAGTAAGATATTTTGGGTGCCTTTGTGGATGACAACTCACCTTTCTTTTGTTACTTCACGCGGGTAACATTTTGAGGCACTTTCACCTTTAGGGATCTTCAAAATATCCACCCTGACTAGGGTGGGTGCCAATGGATGGCTTTGCCTAATGTTGGAGAGAGATAATTAGGACAAACCCACCCCTTGTGTTGCCACAAACTTCCACCCAAGTTGGGCGGGGAGCTTGATTTCCTTTATCTCACCCACTCATTCGGAGCCTACTGCCTTAGGTGGGGTGGGATTTTGGTTGGGGTAGAACATGTCCTTGCGGGAAAAAACTCCACCCCAACATAGCCCTCCCAAGTGATGGGCCCTTTTATTATTTTGGGTGGGATTTAGCACCATTGCATTATCTACCCTACATTCTTGGCGACTTTCAGGGCCCCTTTACTTGTGAAAGAGGGTGAACCCAAAATTTTAGCTTGATCAAAAGTTTAAATTGAAAACCAAACCAAAATTGACCATGGTCCTGGTCCATTGGGCTACAGAGTCAATAAAAACATGAAATCTATAAAAATAAATCGGGCCCATAGGACCCTCTGATCCTACCTAGAAGTCAATTACAATAGTGAACTCGTCTCGTTGCCTTTCCTACCCTCCAAAAGATTCAATCTATGTTGCTACCTTCATAGGAGTTTGAATATTCAGATTGTTGCAAATACTTTCCCATTCCTTGAGAGTGGGGAGGGACACATTTTTAAAAAATTCACCATCTTCCAATCGATGTAGGCTTCTGTAAGAAAGACTCTTATAGTGTTCCATCACTTCTTTTGCTTTGGCACAAAGATTTGAGAACTTCAAAATAATGTCCATCATCTTGTGCACCTCCAAAAGTTCATTGAGTGCATTGATGTCACTACAATCCTACTTCAGTACTTCAAATTGATCGATGAGCTCCTCCCTTGTGAGGAATTGTTTACTCCTTTTTCAAAAACCCGGTGAACCAAGTCTCCTCAGTTCTACATTAATGGCATTCATATTCTTTACCTCCTTGAATACTACCTAAATTTATTTGTTCTCATAGTATAGGTCTGTGATGAAGAGCACCTGATCCATGTGGTGCCTAATATGATTCCTTTCTTATTATGAGTAGGACATCAGGGTAGGATTTGCTCTCCTGAACATAGTCTTTATTACTAAGGCTTGGGACCCCATACCTTGGATCATTTCTTACTGCTTTTGCCTTCGCCCGCTTGGAGATTGTTATGACATCCATGAGCCTTTTCATAAAGGTAGGGAGTACCTCAATCATAGCATCTCTTGCCTTCTCTAGGTAAAACTTGTTTACATCTCCTATCTAGGAATTGGTTATTATTGTCCCGTAGGGCATGTCCATTTTTTCTTGGAGCTCACCTTAGGCCCTATCCAAGGTGCTCTGCAATTGTTGTGTTCTGACTTGGACCTTGTCCTCTTGATTATTAGTCAAATCCTGCACAACCTGAAACTTTGTTTTCCATGCTTCAATTTTTACATCCTTTTATTGTAGTATTTTCAGGGAAGCGGCCTTGTTCAACCTCTCCTGGAGTTGTTTCACCTGCAAATCCAAAACTCTTTGCCCTGCCTTTGCTTGTTTCAATTGCTCCTCAATACTGCTGATCCTTTTCTTGGCATGTTTTAGGTCTCTCTCCTCTTTGCTACTTTTCTAAAATAAGGTGTTAGCTTGCACATGCAGGTTTCTAAGGGTCTACACCTTGGGTATTTTTGTGATGTCCTTAGATGTTACCTAGAAATTCTAGTCTTCCCACTCCATTTAAACAAGAGCTTTGTTGAATTTCGACATAGCTATCACCTTGTGAAGCATTCCCTCTATAGGATCCAACTCCATGCGTATTGAAGGGGCCACCGATGCGCTCTCCTCTCTAAGCATCTCCCACTACTAGTTTCTCCCACCTATTTTGGTTCTCCTGAGTGTTCTTCAATATAGAGTATGCCTTTGGTAAGTCCTTCTATGTTACCTGCACAACCACTAGGTTAGTCAAAAAGGCGATAAGGGGGTTATGGGACACAGAGTCAGGGCATGGTCTTGGAAAGAGCACACAAACTTGCTCAGTTGTTCTGGGTTAGGAATGGAAGAGGATAGCTCATTGGATTGCTCTGGCTCTAGCTAATATTAGGGAGTGCTAGACAAGGGTTCCCTTCTTGACGGTGACTACAACAATGGGGAAGTTTCACTAGATGGATTGATTTGTGGGGGCAGTGGATAGCTTTGTGATACTTTAGGAGGTGAGTGTTCGAGATAAGGAGGTATCCTCTAGTTTACAGTGGGTATTATCTCAACGGATGGGATTTGGTTAGTAATGGGGGAGTCCTCAATCACTTGCGATGAGTGGACTTTCTGAGGATATGGTGTTCATGAGTCCACATCCTCCACTACAACTCATTCTTGAGCTATCTTCAACATTTCTCTTGAGGGTGCCTACTACTTTTGGACCTTTCCCGAGGCCATCATCCCTTCAGTATTGGGTATCTTCAAGATTAATGCCTGCTGCAACTGAATCTGGTCGGGACTTGGTGCACTTTTCCATTTTTTACTGGATTGGGCCCTTTGGGATGCGAGGGTCTGATTTTTCTAAGAATGTGTCCCACCAAACATGAAATGACCTAGTCACCCTGGCTTCCACTAAAGGGCCCACATGTGGTGTTCTCTGTTCGCTCATCTTTATCCCTGATGAGATTTTCAGTGCTTGGTAATCACTTAGAGCTTCTTCCTGTTTATCATCTTCTTTCGAATCCTCTTAATTGTGTCCTATATTTTGGGGATCCTCCTTTGCGACTTTAGGAGTGAGGTATTCTACCTCCTAGTCCTTTTTTAGGGGCTCATAATTAGCATTATATTTAGCAAAAAAATCCCCATAATATCTTCCTGGGTATGCCTCCTTAGTGTCATCTTGCTCACGGTGCATAATACACCATTGATCGACCTCATGATCCGACCAAATCCTCTTATTGATGATGTTGTGAAATAGAGACCCCCTTATCAGTTGTGAGGGGTATTTATTTGGGTTAAACACCTTGACATATGGGAAGGTTTCCCTTCATGCCGGTTGGTCGCGCATATCAAATCTAGAAAAAGGGGAACTCGATCCTCTAGTAGATTCTTGTGGTTTAGCATCATTTTTTTTCCTTCATTGGCGTGATGTTTAAACTACCTTAGCCTGTTGTTATTTGTGAGCTTATTTTTTGCAGGGTACAGTCAGGATCATAGTTCCATCTAAGCAACACTTGGAGAAGCTCTAGAGTTGATAGCTTTTGGTCCAATTGGTGGAAGAGAGCCCAATTTTTCTTAGGTAGGAAGGTGGGCTCAAAGAATATAGTCTATGGGAAGATTACCATTTTTTTCATCCCATTTACCCATATCGCTTCAATGTAGCAAATTTGCCAACATACTTCCATGCTAAAAGTCCAATATGTGGTATAAAAGGGGATAAAATATGGGAAATCAGAGAAACCATATAACTTGATGCAAGTGCCCTCCTGCATGAAGTAGTATTCTCCAATATCCTAGGAGTTGGTTTGTAGAAAATCCTTGGCTCTTTGAGAGAGGCGTGGGTAGAAGTGATTAATATACAAGAGGGTGGGTCCCACAAACTGTTTATTGAATTCCATATATGAACTGCTCTTCCTAAGTACATGCATTTATTCAATGACCAAGTGTACTTCCCCTTTTTCGTTCCTCTCCTAGATTTTCATAGTGTTCGTCATGAGGCATATGACAAAAAATGAGCCAGTCTAGGTGGGATGCATATCAAAATTCTTTGCTCATCCCCTCTTGATATTCTGCAAGTTGATTTCGTATATTTTGGGCCAGAAACCCTGCCCAATCAAATCTGACACTCTTATATGCCTAGGATATGGCGTAACCCATTTCCAGTTGGCATGGAAGCACTTCCTCATCTAAAGGAAGGCCCAACATAGCGATCAACAAATGTAGAAGTGGTTGGTCTTCTTCTTTACAATCTGCTAGTGGATGAGGTTTGACCTCATAGCCAATTTGTAAACCTTAGAGTACTTTAGCTACCCATTGCTTGGGCCTATCATTGAGCATTTGCATTCATTTCTCCTTCAGATCCATCTCAATCATTTTGGGTTGATTGTTTCCCCAAGGGTCTTGGAGCATGGCTTCATTGGGAAAGAAGGTCTCTCGAATGGTGCTACCACTGATTATGAATAGCACTCGACCCTAAATATATTACACTGTGCTAGTGGCTAGGTCATATAACTTTGCTACTACATATACCAATTTTGGGTAGGGATGAGTAGGGAAAGGCATGAAAGCACTGAGATGACTCCTCCAAGCCACCATCACTAGCCCATGGTTGGACTAATTCACCGATACGACCACTGAATCTTCTCTTATGATTTTGAATTTGCCTTTGATTGTTATCTCAATGTCTTTGAGACCTTTATACGAGTCCTCCAACCTTCTCTTCATCTTTATATTTCCCATTGTGAGGCCCTTACCTCAGGTGCTATGGAACTATTAGGGGCAAAATCTATTTATGCTTCACATATTTTGAAATAAATACTGCTATCACCACTATGTTTTTGTCAAAAAATTGGACAAGATCGAGAGAAATTAGTCTGATTCCTTCTTTAGTCATTTATAGCATGTGATTGGGGTTGTGTGTAGGGCAACGATAGGGCCATTAGAAGAATTTTACCAAAAATGAGGTAAATCTCTTGAGCCAAATTCTTTTTGATGATTGTCACTTCATACTCTTAGCATATTAGAGCTCGAACCCTCTTGGACTATCTTACCTCATTTATTGTGCCATTATGTTTTTACCATCACCTCATTGGTAGTGGATGATTAGGAGCCAGGATCTACTAGATATGTCATCCAACAACCTGCCTAGAGGAGCGTACCTTCTTTTTGCAATGTTTTAAATACCTACATTGGGATATGTGCCTGCCGTTAGCCTTTATTTTATTTTAACTGTCATTCCATTGGAGGCCTTGGGATGTGGTCTGACACATGTGTTGAGTGGTTATTCGAGCCACTACTATAAATATTGTGACAATTATTTCTCTCCATGCTTCTACATTAATGATATCTATCCATTGTCGAAGCATGCAAAGGGGCTCCCAATCATTGATTGGCGTGCAACCATTTTATATTAGTATTTCCTTACTTTTGAAGGGAGCAACTATACTCCTAGTCATCGAATGCAAGCTTCTAGGGTAGGACTTGAGGCCTCTTTGGGTTGGTGGATCATGATTATAATCATCCACCTAATTTCAAATGAGGGTTGGATTTTATATTTTTGCCTTGATTCTAAGCTTCTCCTTTTCTTCACCCAAAGTGGGCGAGCTTTTTAACTTGGTGGGTCACAAGGTTCTTTTGCCATTTTCCACCCCGCTCAATTATTTCAAAACTGGCTATTAACTTTAGTGGTTGGAAATTGGTTGAGATAATGATCTTACAACCTACATGCAGGCTTAGGCTAAAATTTGATAAAATGCTTAAAACTTTTCAAAAGAAACCACACACAAAACAAACAAAACTATTCACATATGTACATATTTGGGCTTGAGAAGGGTTAAGCATAGTGTTTAAGATACTAACCATTCATAGGAATGGACAACAACCTTCCCTCCAAATCTTGTAGATGATATGCATTTGAATTCTTGGAGCTTTGGACCAAATATAGGCCTACCCAAAATGAATCAAATTTGTAATGTGCCCCTGGATTTGCCTATTTCACATCTCATTTCAAGACCAGGTCCCCTTCGTAGAATATTCTAGACATGGCCTTCTTGTCAAACCAAAACTTAACAATACTTTTATGGTGATGCGGGTTATCATATACTGTATTCCACTCTTTCTCTAGTTGGAAAAGCTAGGCTAGTCTCTTTTCAATGGTAGGAACATTCTTTGTTTCCATCTCATTGATAAAGGTCAAGGCAGGGAGTTCTACATTGATCAAAAGGATCGCCTCCCTCCCATATACTAGCACATAGGGAGATGTATTTAGTGCCTTCTTAGGTGTAATATGGTTTTTCCATAGCACTTGATCAAGCAAAAGGTGCCATGTTCTGGGATTTCACTCTATATTGCACTTGATTATCTTCAAAAGATTCTTATTGGTAGATTCAGCTAGACCATTTCCCTATGGATAATAATTTGAAGATACACTCCAATAGATCCCATATTTTTTGGCAAACTCCAAAGTTTTGGCTCCTATAAATGAGTACCATTTTCAAATTCAAAGGTGGAAGGGATGCCAAACTTGGTTATTAGCCTTTCCAGGAAATCTACCACCATTTGATGGTCAACATGTTTAGTGGCTTCTACCTCAGTCCACTTTATGAAGTAGTTAGTGGCTGTGAGCACATACTTGTGATTGACCAATGAATTTGGATTGATTTTTCCAATAAAGTCCAACATCCATTATTGGAATGGTTCTTCTGTTGTTATCGACTATAGGGGCAGAGCAACAAGCTCAACTTTTCTAGCAAACCTTTAACATTTGTCACATGATTGGACCCATTTGAATGCATCAAAGAACACCATTGGCTTGTAAAATCAAGCCCTTAATACTTTAGTAGTTGTGGTTTGCCCTAAATAATGCCCTCACGAGAATCCACCATGGAACTCCAAGAATTCTTCAGTCCTATCTGGTGATATGCATATGAGAACCATGCCATTGAAACTTTGTTGGTAGAGGACATCATTTATTACATAGTTTCTTGACTGTAGCCTGTACCTTATCATTTGTGAAGTTGTGAGTCCCTTTGGATATTTCATAGAGTTAAAGTAATGGATGAATTCATCAATCTATGTTACAACCGCTTGTTGGTCATATTCATGTTTGGTAAGGCGGTCCTCTTTCGTAATCATACTCGAGTGCTTCACCATAGAGTGAGCTAAATGCTGGCAAAGGGCCCTGCCCCTTACTAGTTTTGTTAATTTTATTTCTATGTCAAATTCCTAAATTTTTGATGTCCAACCAGCCCTTCCCTCACCCAATTCTACTCGTATGATAAAGCTTATGACATTGGGATGCAACACGTATACCAAAATTTTGCTTTGAGACAAAAAATACCTAAATTTTTTGAGGGATTTCATGATGGCATATACCTACCTTTTAATAAAATTATATCTTTCTTCATGTTGATGTAACGTTTGACTGAGGAAGGCAATTGGTTTTTCGTGACCGTCTACCCCTTTTTGAGTGAGTACAACGACATAATTTTCCTTTGCCCCAAACACATATAGGATGAAATCCTTAGACTAGTATGGATTGATTAGGATAGGGGATCTTGAAATTGCTTCTTTTATTCCTGTAAAAACTTATGACCGAGCCTCTATCCATTCAAAATTTGCATTCTTTTCTAGCATTTTAGTTATGGGTTTGATTATATGAGCGAAGTCAGAAATAAATTTTTGCACGAAGTTGATTTACCCAAAAAATGATTGAAGTTATTTCTTGTTCATTGGCACAAGCAACTCCAGAATGGCTTTTATTCTATCAGGAACAATAACAAGTCCTTATTTTGACACAACATGCCCTAATACCTTACCCTTTTGAACAACAAATAATGATTTCTTAGGGTTCAGTGATATCCCAAATTCTCTGTATTTCTCAAAAATTTGAGCCACGTGCTCGATATGTTGCTCCTTCTTATGAGAAAACACTATCATGTCATCTAGATAGATGACGATCACCTTATTGACTAGTTCCTCAAATGCTATATCCATTGATCTTTGGAGAGTAGCCCTTGTGTTTGAAAGTCCAAATGGCATGCGATGATATGTGAAGGTGGTCCATTTTGTGGTGAAGGCCATTTTATATTGGTCTTCATATAAGACCTAGATCTGATTGAAACCTAAGAAGCCATCTAGCAGGGAGAACCTCTTTGCTCCTGCTACTTGAAACTAGAATTCATTATATTGATCTGCTTTCACCGGATTACAATTTATAATATGGAGGAAGAACAAATTTGGGCTCAACAAAATTTGGAGCTCCATTATTCACGTAACCAATATCAACTATTATGAGCTAGACTCTAACATAGAATAAGTCTAACTAAAGGCCTATTTGCTGTCAACTACATTCTAGAATAACTCCTAAGTTAGCTACGTAGGAAAACAATTACATATGCTAACCAAACTATAGGAGGTATGACATTCAAAGTTCAACATTCTCCCCCTTAAAGTTGAGAGGGCTGACAAGACAGTCTCTCAGCTTTATATATTGAGCTTTAGCAACCCCTTTGGTGAAGATGTCCGCCATGTTGTCCAAAGTGCTGCAATGTCGTATCTCAACCACCTATTTCTCCACCATGTATAGAATGAAGTGATACTTCATGTCAAAGTGCTTTGACCTACTATGATGGATAGGATTATATGCCAATTGAATGGCACTCATATTGTCACAATACAATATGGTAGGATATTTTTGTCTTTCACCTTTTTCTTCAAGAAATTTTCTCAACCATAAAGCTTGTGTACTAGCATTTGTGATTGCTATGTACTCAGCCTTAGTATATGATAGTGCTACAATAGTTTACTTTTTAGAACTCCATGTAATTAGTCCTGACCCAAGACTAAAACAATTCCCTAAAGTAGATTTCCTATCATCTATGTTTTTGCCCCAATCACTATCACTAAAGCCAACTAATTTTACATAATTACATTTGTGGTAATGAATCCCATAATCTAATGTACCCTTTACATATCTCAAAATTCTTTTAGTTTCTTGTAGATGAAGTTCAAATGGATCAGCCATATACCTTGATACTAGAGAAACAACATATTGAATATCCAACCTTGTGTTGGTGAGGAACATTAGACTCCCAACCATGCTCCTATAAGTGGTCTTGTCAATTTTTGGTGCTCCATATTCTTTGCTTAATTGTTTCCCATGACCTATTGGAGTTGCAACAGACTTGCATTGCTCCATAGAAAATTTATTTTTCATGTCATGAGCATATTTATGTTGACATATTAAGATCTCATTTCTTGTTTGATGTACCTTCATTCCTAGGAAATAATGCATCAAACCTAGATCCTTCATTTCAAACTCTTTCATCATGGAGTGCTTGAACTCCTAATTCATTTTAGCACTAATAACCATGAATATTAGATCATCCACATATAAGCACACAATTAGAATGTCTTTACCTTGTTTCATGTAGTAGAAAGTAGGTTCACTTTTGCTCCTAGTGAATCCATACTTTTGAAAGTAGCCATCAATGCGTGAGTACCATGCCCTTGGTGCTTGCTTTAGGCCATACAATGCTTTCTTTAATTTGTAGACAAGGTTCTCCTTACCTTGTTCTTAAAATCCTTGAGGTTGTTGCACAAAACTTATTCATTGAAGTACCCATTGAGAAAGGTACCCTTAACATCCATGTGTTGAATTTTCCACCCTTTGTGGGAAGCCAAAGAAAGTACTGGTTTGATTGTCTCTTGTATAGCAACAGGAGCAAAGGTTTCCTCATAGTCAATCCCATACTTTTGAGTAAAACTTTTGGCCACTAGCCGTAACTTGTGTCTTTCAATACTCCCATCAGCATTGAACTTGGTCTTATAGACCCATTTATATCCAACACATTTCTTGCCCTTAGGAAGCTCCACTAGCTCCCAAGTATCATTCTTTTTTATAGAGGTAATTTCCTCTTTCATGGCCTATTGCCATACATCATGAGTACATGATTTTTCATAACTAGATAGCTCTAGCTCTAAACTAGTCATTAAAGCATAGTTTACAACATCTCCCTTAGGCTCTTGAGAGCCTTCATCACCATACATGTGCAAATTTTCAAGTCTTTTCAAAATTTCATTCATCTCACTAGCTTGACTTCTAGTGTATCTTTTTTAAAAATTCTTATCCAAAATTTGGTAGGAGGGATGGTACTGAAGTGTTATCTTACCTCTTGATGGTGAATCTACTTCCATTGGCATTGGAGAAGAACTTGTTGATCTTTGTGGAGAAAAACTTGGAGTAGCACTTGTTGTACTTGGAGTAGAACTCTTCTTTGGACTTGGAGGAGGATTAGTGCTGATTTTATTAATGGGATGCACTTGAGAGGAGCTTGCATCTTGAGATCCATCATCAAAAAAAAGTTTTTGATGACCCCATACTCCCCCTTCATCAAAAATCACATCTCTAGAAATTACAACTTTGTGTGTTTTTGGATTGTAGAGTCTATATGCCTTTGAAGACTCACAATACCCAATGAAAATATATGCTTGAATTTTGGGATCAAGTTTATTTCTTGTCTCATCAGGAATGTGTGCATATGCAAGACAACCAAAAAATTTGAAGTGCTTTACATTTGGATTTTTGTCATACCATCCCTCATATGGAGGGATCCCATCTAAACTAGAAGTGGGACTCCAATTCAAAATGTAAACACTTATCCTATCCTAACAACATCAGCCCAATACATGTTACTGAGTTTCTTTGTTTGAATCATTGATCTAGCCATTTCTACAATAGTGCGGTTCTTCCTTTCAACCACATCATTTTGTTGAGGGGTGTAGGCAGTAGTTAATTCCATTTTGATCCCACAATATTTACAATATTTAAGAAATGCATTTGAACAAAACTCCCCTCCTCTGTAAGTACTTAATATTTTTACAACATACTCACTTTGATTCTCTACATTATTTTTGAAATCCTTGAAATATTCAAAAGCTTGATCTTTAGTTTTCAAAAAATAAATCCAACACATTCTAGAGAAATCATCAATGAAAGTGAGAAAGTAAGAATTGTTACCCAAGCTTTTGATATTCATTGGACCACAAATGTCCGAATGTACCAATTATAGTGGATGGCTTGCTCTCCATGCTTGTCCTCTTGGAAAATTTTTTCTTGAGTGCTTTCCCAAAACACATCCTTCACACACCTCCTTGTGCTCTTCAAATTTTGGTAATCCACACACCATAGCTTGTGAAGTCAACAACTTCAAGCTTGAAAAATTAAGATGACCATATCTCAAGTGCCAAAGCACACTTGGATTTTCTATGGCCACATTAGCAAGTTGGGCACCTCCTTGTTCCACAAAATTAAGAGGAAATAACCTATTATTTGTCATAGGTACATTTGTGACAACTCTATTACAATTATTTTTGTCAAAAATTACACATTTTCCATCTTCAAAAACAAGTTTATAGTTATTTTCCATGATTTATCCAACACTAAGCAAATTATGTTGGAGTTTAGGAGTGTAATAGATATTGTTCACCTTCTTTATGCATTCTTTTGTTGGAACCTCCATGGCTCCCATGCCTTCAACTTGTAGTACCTTGTCATCTCCCAATTTGATCTTTGACTCGTAGGTGGAATCCATTGTAGCAAATAGCTCTTCTTTGCCACTCATATGATTTGAGAAACCGGTATCCAAAATTCAAGTTTCATTAAGATTTTGCTCTGATTTTCCATATGTGAGGAACAAATTTGAAGAAGTTTCTTCCTCTTCTCCATAATTTCCATATTGACATCTCCCTTCTTGAGAAGTCTTGGACCAACAATCTTTAGCAAAGTGACCAAGCTTACCACAATTGTAACAAGATTTCTTTTATTTATCACCTCCTCTTCCTCTTCCTTGGTTGCCACCTCTTGATCTACCTCTTCCTCTTACTTTGCCTTTCCTTTGGCCTCTTCCTTGTCCTCTTCATTGAGCATTGCCATGCGTCTCACCTTACTTGTATGAGAATGCTTTATCATCACCTCCAAAGCTTGATGATGTAAAACCCTGTAATATTTCTTCATGGGACATCAAAGAACCAATTAATGCATCAAATGTTAGAGTAGACAAATATTTATATTCTTCAATAATGATAGCAATATGGTTCCACTTATGAAGAAGTGTTCTCAACACTTTCTTCACAACCACTTCAGTTTTGATGTCTTCTCCAAGGGTTTGAATTTTGTTTACAATGGATTTCACTCTAACACAATAATCACTTACTATTTCATCTTCTTGCATTTTGAGATTCTCAAAATCTCTCTTCAAGGTTTGAAGCCTCATTTGCTTCACTTGATTGATCCCTTGATAGACATATTTCAAGGCTTGCCATGCTTCTAGGGCTGTTGAACAAGAAGCAATCCTTGGAAAGATGCTTTTCTCCAAAGCTGCTTGGAGATGGTAGAGGGAAAAATAAATCTTCTTTTGGGCATCCTTCTTACTAGTTTCATCTGCTGCACTCAAGGTGGTCAAATCTACAAGTTCATTGTAGCCTTCTTCTACGAAATCCCACAATGCTTTGCCAATGAGTAAGGTCTTCATTTTGATAGACCAGTACTCATAATATAGCCCATTAACCTCAAGAATGGAAATATTGTTGTTAGCAACCATTGCTTTCTAATTAACCAACAAGATATTTGGAATAACAAATTACCTTTCACTCTATCTTTCTTGCACCAAAAACAACAGTAATTCAGCAGTAAGCTATTTCAAGATGCAACTATTTCAACACTTACAAATATGTTTGTAGGCAAAATCATTGCAGGTCAGTCAACTTCAACCTCTTGATAGTTTTCTATGCTACAGTCATTCACTGTAATTCGACATTTGTGAGGCTATTCTCGTAACTCTTAAGCTAGCAATACAACCTCCTATAGTTGGAAATGTAATAATTCTCCTCTTGGAGCAAAGCGCACCATAATCTATACTTTGCAACATAGGTTAACTGCCTCCCGGTGAAGACTATCTTAGCAAAATTACATCATGGTCCAAATGACCAAGCTTGTAAAATTACTCTCATAGACGACGTCTAATGTTTCACGTAGCAAAAAATGATAGTGATGTCAACATCTTCTCTTGCACAAAATCACTCCAAATAAACAGGTAAAACTGCAGTCATTCACTTAGCTGTTCACTCATCTTTTCATACAGTTTAAACATGGTCTCCAAGAGAAGTCTACTCGAGCTACCTCATTTTAGTGCAGGGTTAAACAATAATAATATGTATATTAAATAATAAACATATCCCACACCGTATTCACGTCACAAAAAACATATTTTTGGTGATTAAAAAACTATGTTCAACAAATGAAACAATTTTTTCAATTCCAACGTAGCGTGATTCACATCGCTTTAGTCATCTACGTCATAGTGCATAGCTGTCACAACGAAGGAGTTCCAATGTTTACCACCTCATATTCATAGGATTTTTCATAGTATTTAAGATACATGTCAGTGGTAATGATTATGGATAAAACAACCTGGGCTATGCTCACATTGACTAGAAAATGGATGTCCTTTCGCAATTTGATGAATCGCCCTCCATGAATAAAACTTACAAGAAATCAATTACAACAAAAATTCAATGCCACGTCTTGTCGCAGTGAATGTAAAAATAGTTGCTCCTCCATAGGTTGGACATTGCCTCTTTTCACAACAACGTTTCAATCATGTGGATCGTCAAATGTTCCACCGCAGCAAGGTAGATCTCCAGCAAGGTAGATCTCCATGATCTCACACTCCTCGTGAATAGTGAACACTTTTACTTGATCGCACAGTAGAAAATGACCACATCTTCATAGCATGGTCTCCTCCTCTTCAAAATGCAAATCTAAACTCACAAATGATGGGTAGACCCTATTTTGTTTATGCTTCTCCTGAATCTCTGATACCAAAATGAAACTAGAATTCATTATATTAATCTGCTTTCACCGAATTATAATTTATAAGATGGAGGAAGAATAAATTTGGGCTCAAAAAATTTGGAGCTCCATTATTCACGTAACCAATATCAACTATTATGAGCTAGACCCTAACATAGAATAAGTCTAACTAAAGGCCTATATGCTCTCAACTACATTCTAGAATAACTCCTAAGTTAGCTATGTAGAAAAATAATTACATATGCTAACCAAACTATAGGAGGTATGACATTCATATTTCAACACTACTATGTGTAGTAATTGGTCAATTTGAGGTAGGGGATAGTGATCCTTCAAAGAGACTTTGTTTAGGCTACGAAAATCAACACATAACCTGATATCGCCATTTTTTTTTTGATTGGGACCAGGTTTGCCACTGAAGTTGAGTGCTTAATGGGATATAAAGTATTGGAATTGAGTAGTTTTAGGAGCTCCTATTTCATCAATACCTCAATATTTGGATTAACTGGTCTCTGTTTCTATCTAATGGCTCCAACTCGATGGTATGTTGAATAGTGTCTCTATCATAAAATTTTAGGTCATCATATGTCGAGGCTATAATGTCATCATACCTTCTGCAAAGCTTCTAATGGTATTTAACTCTTATTTGGAACATTCTGTACTAACCTTCAAATATTTTAATGGGGCTATCAGGATCTCCTTAGATTCTTTGTTATCAATTTTGATCATATGGCCCGTCAGGCGATCATTACTATCAAATAGAATTTCCAATGTGATTAGCCCTTTCAGGATGTTGTTGTTCTTTAATTGTAGGAAGTCTTATTATTATTATTCTTGATCTTTATCTTTCACATATTTAGTAGAACAATTCATCTCCTAGATGAGGAAATCCATTATCTATTCATCATTTTCAAAAAATTGCCAAAACATATCCTTATCTGGTATCGAAGGTTGGTATATAAACCTTACTACCTTAGGTTTATATATAGCATTTGTTAGAGGATAGTAATTAGCACCTATAGCTTCCAGGGTGTTAGCATGAGTATTTAGGTCTCTAGGGATAGATTTGATGTTGAGGGATTCAAAATATTCCAACATTTCCCATACTTGGTTCCTATATACCCTAAGATAGTGTTGTTTGCTTACACATTTTTTAGTGACTCGATTGACTACCAGTTTGGAATCATCAAATATTTGCAAATGCTTAATCCCTAGCTTCTCAACCTTTCTTAATCCTAAGCATAAGGCTTCATATTCTGTTGCATTA
Source organism: Wollemia nobilis (assembly GCA_028583015.1). Classification (NCBI taxonomy): domain Eukaryota; kingdom Viridiplantae; phylum Streptophyta; class Pinopsida; order Araucariales; family Araucariaceae; genus Wollemia; species Wollemia nobilis. The sequence continues at coordinate 26,446,509 of JAQPPZ010000856.1, read as the reverse complement.
TTGGTGCAGCTCTAGGTCAACCTATAAGAAGAGGTCATATTCTAATATCTTATCAGTGTGACCAACACCACTCTTGCTCCTTCTCCATTCTTGCACTTGGCCTCATCGAAGTATAGCTTCCACATTAGGTCTGATGCTTGAGTGGGGATCTTCTTTGATTTCTTGTCATCTATTTTTTTATGGCATAGGTACCAAACCTTGTCTCTATCATAGCATTGAAATATTTTAGAGAAAACTGATCCTTAGTCTGCAACTCTTCTAGGACTTCTTCCATAAAATCCTTCCCTTCGATAATGATGACCATTATTGTCTCCTATTGGTCTTCTTCCTCAATACTTTCTATATGAAATGAAGAGGGCTTCTCTGAGAAAAATTTTACCCTTCTACCTTTGAAAGGAATATCCATGTGGAAGTAGTCCAATGAGAGGTATCCTCCTAACTTGGCAGTGAATTCCTTGGAGAGACACATTCCAAAGTATGGTCCCAGAACCACCACTACAATATCCTATATTATAGTAACCTGATGTAGTTTATGCAACACCATAGGGACATCCTTGATTACTCCTACAATTTTGACTAGAGTGCCATCCAAATACAAGACTCCTAGGCAATTTCTTGTATATTCCATATCCATGACATCACACACTGCCTTGGGCATCACCATTGTAGTAGCTCCTGAGTCTATCATGCAATTGTGCACCACCCATTCTTCTATATCTAAGGATAAATAGAATGGGGAAGGCCTATTCTTGCCTGCACCCATGACAAGGACATCTTGAGTTAAATTTTGCTCAGGGAGTGTTTTTTTTTGGGATTTTATTAGCTGTAGTATCACTTGGAGTAAATCAAATTTTCCAGGGATCATCAGGGCATCAAACATACTAACCTTTGAAGGGATCCTCTTCAATTCTTCAACTATATTGAAACGTGGTGGGTTGCTTCTCCTTATCCTTTTCGTAATATTTGTACTTGCTTCGGTATTCGTAAGTGGCTTCTATCTACTGCATCTTGGTCAAGGAAGGGTATTTTAACCTATCTCTAGCCTTCTCCTATGTCTGCACTGCCTTATGTTGACCTGCATTGCGTATATTCTCCCTCCTTTGCACATGTAGTTTTTAGAAGGGGTTTATCTAAGGGCTCTTTATCTCAGCCTCTTCCTTCACTTTTCTATCGTTGGGTGTTTTTAGGGGATGCAGATCTTTAGGGCCCATCGATATTGATTTATTTTTGGTCTTGGTGAGCACTGAGATTTGGTCATCCAAAGCCAACATGCAGTCATGTTCGCATTCTCAGACTATATTGACATGACCCTTTATACTTGCTCCATTATTTCCACAACTAGATTTTGCACGTAGTGCTGGTGCATCATATATGTGTTTTTTGCATGAGGTTCATTGCATGTAGAGCATCAATAATCTGTCTAGGTGGTAGCAGAGGAGGGTTCCCATTTCTCATTTGTTAGGATAGTACTTGTTCTTTCAGAGGGTTTGCTGGTAGAGGTAGCTTGATCACAAGATACATATGGGAATTTTCTAGGTTGAAAATTCCTTTCTACCTCTCTTCTCTTGATAAGAGTCATCTCATTATTGAGTTTTTTGACAGAGTTTTGGACATCCATGTTTAGGTTTTTACAGAGTTTTGCAGATTCAAAAGAATGGCCATCTTAGGGTTTGGATCGGGGAGTGCTGGTGTTGTAGGGGGAGTTGGGAGAGATAGCAATATGGGTATTGCTGGAAGAGTAGGTACCACCGAGTAGTGTACCATTGTGTTGCACTCATCGAAGGAGGATTCACTAGGTAGGGCAGCATTGAGGGCACCAATAGCGGTTGGATGTCAGGCAACTCAGGGAAAAAAGGTATAGTTGGCTTTAGAGGAAGCCACCCCACAACTATCAAGATTTTTTTAGCTTTCATCGCTTCTTGGAATATTTGGAGAAAATTTAGGACATTAGCTTACCTTATTATCAAACTCAAATTAGGGCTAAAGGTTATGAGATAATAATATATAACTTATTCATTAGTTGGCTTAAGACCATTGGGGATCCTATGCCAAGAGTGGGTGAATCTATTATTAAAATCACTTATTTCTTCCTATGGATGTTTTTGAATGATGGTTAAATGCATGAGTGAGGAGAAGGGGTTGGCTTATTCATTGAACTTGAACACCAAACTTCCTGCTAGATTAGCCCATGAAATGATACTTTCATTAGGAAGGGTTTTATACCAGTATAGCATCTTACCCTTCAATGGAATAACCAATAACTTAATAATAACATCCTCAACAAAAATACTATGAATGACGACTAGGGTTGCTACATCTTGGTAATGTTCAAATGTCATATTCCCAGTGCCATCGTAGGTAGAAAATGCTTTTAGGGTTGTGGGAGGAATAGCATTATGGTTAGTGAGATTAAGGGGACCTTTGTGGTTTCAGGTGGGATATCCTAAATTTTGGTTCTGGTTTTGATTTTGGGCCATCACTTCTATGGGAGTCACTGGTTCCTTAGTATCAGGATCAGGAGATTACTGACTTCTCAAAGGTGTGCAAAATGAAATGGGTTTAGGAGAGACCAGTGATCATCGCTTCAAGAATTTTATCTCAAAGAACTCAATAGGCTCCTTAGAAAAACTAGCTTTTCATCTTGTAATCATGAGATATTTCTCTGCAAGTCTAACTGGATTTATGGTTTAATAGAGTCACCAGGTGATTGCTAGGTAATGTAGTAGAATATAGAATCACCTATCCCTATCCTACGAAAAATGTGAGACTGTCCAGGTCCCATCGAGTGTGCCAAAAACTATTGGTCAGTAATCTACACCTAATGGAAGGATTGTGCACCTTGTGAACTAGACCAACATTGAAAGGCCAAAGGGTAACATAGACCAATAGCCAGTCTCTACAGCAGGTCAATTCCTTACAATTTCAAAGGAAACTTTTGGAATTTAAATAAAATAAAGAGAAAAGTAAATGAAATAAAATGACAATGAGTTAAAGTGGGCAGATAAGCCACATCGAGATATATAAGGACAGTAACAAGAGGAACAATGACATGCACAATAATCTAATAGGCCAGTTAACACATTCCAACTATTATCATTTACACTCAGCACTATGTTTGTAAATTTTAGAGTATAAATGAACAACCAGAATCCAGATAGCAAAATAACAGCTAATTCATTCACCAGTTATAGCAAAAAAGCACAAACATGAAAAATATATACTTATAAGCGAAATGAACCGAAGGCCAAATAATACTTTGCATATATTAATGAACTCCCAGTCTTGCATACATATTGTAATAGCTTAGAGCTAAGCCTTTGAATAGATTACATTCAATATTTTATAGCCTAAATATATGGCTTCCTATTTATGCTGGGCAGGATCATTCATACATGTTGTACCTCTCGGGTGGTGGGATATTAATTCTATGACTGCCTGTTGTATTTGATTAAGCCTTTTAAGGAAGTAGTTACATCATCAGATGATCTCTCTTAATTATATCCCATTTTCCTAGATCTGTTCTTGTTGGTGTGGTTGTGCCTATATCAATCACGATCCTATCTATAGTGGTGGGTTATTAATTTTACCTGCAACATACCTCCTAACCACATCGTATTGGTGGGGAACCCTATCCTCAAATTTTGATATAGAGCTTCAACAGGTACACTACAGTGCCTAATGGCTAGCATAGAATGCAAACGATAATACCTCAGAGATAGGTTCAAGAGCTAGGATATCATCAGATTTGACTAACCCTTATATTTCTTTGTAGTGACCTAGCCCTAGGTGGAATATTTTGGGTGCCCTTATGGATGATAGATCACCTTCCTTTTTTACTTCTTGTGGATAGCATTTTGAGGCACTTTTGCCTTCATGGATCTTCAAAATAGCTGCCTTGACTAGGGTAGGTTCCTATAGGTGGTTTCGCCTAATGTTGGTGTGGGATAATTGGTATGGAATCACCCCTTGTGTTTCCACAAACTTCCATCCAAGTTGGGCAGGGAGCTTGTGGCTTCCTCTAGCTCACTCACCCATTAGGATCCTACCACCTTAGGTAGGGCAGGGTTTTGGTTAGGGCAGATGATATCCTTGCAAGAAAAATTTATCCCAACATAGCCCACCCAAGTGATGGGTTATTTTCTTATTTTTGGGTGAGATTTAGCACCATTAAATTATCCACTCTACATGCCCCAACATCGTATATATCTAGGATATCCACAACCTCATCATCTACAACATCATCTACTATTAATAAGTGAGGAGTGACTGGAATACTACACTCATCACCCCACCACCTATACATCATTGGAGAATCTAGAACACCCTGTGTCAGCCCAAAATACCTCATAACCCTTGAGAACTGGATTAACTCCATCTCTTGCCCATGCCTACCAACCACCCATTTGCCTCACCTAAATTAATGAAGTTGTGCCACGTCAGAATCCTATGCTAAACCTCACAAAGGGCACCAATATATCTCATTGCCAGTCAATGCACCCAACATATCCTGATACTACTGTGAACTAAGAATATGATGACTCGACGAAGTCTTCTCGCTAGTCCTCCAATGAAGAGCACAAGGTAATGAGTGATCCAAATCACATGAGAAACCCTTTGGATGAGCTATGCTAATGTGCTCCCAAGCCCACAACTGAAGCACCAAACTGCACTCAAGCCCCTTCTGCTCCCACATCTTCACCTCATATAACTCCATGTACAACTGACATAGAAGAGCGAGAGCCCATGCATAAACCTAAGGCTTAGCTATCAGATGTAACACAACCCCCACTTGGTTCCAAGGGAACCTAGAGCTAATACTATTAAGCAACATGTTTCCTATAATATACATAATAAAAGTCTACAGTACACCCTACTTCTTATCCTTATACAATTGAAGATATGGGATCCCACCCTTTCTATTATCAACAACCCAGTCATCTCCATAGATAGACCTTAGTGCCTCCTCCTTGTCGTGGCCCACCCTAATAGGTGAACCCTCGATAGGAACATGGAAGATGCAGTATGCATCCTCTAGGGTGATCGTTAGATCCCCTATTGAAAGCTAAAAAGAACCCGTATCAAGTCCCATCTCTCCATTAGAGCAAATAAGTACTCCTCATCCATCCTGATAGTCTCCACCCACCCACAACTAGCCAACCCCATAGTCTCCAACAACTTCTAGTCGTCATCTATGAGTACCTTCCACACTTAGGAAATGAGGTGAGGTCATCTATGTGGAGCCTCAATAAATTTCACCTAAAAGCAAAAACAAAATTCATATTACAGCAAAAACAAAAATAGAAAACAACAAAACATTTCATTTCATGCATTTATTTTTCATTTTACAAAAAAAAACAATAAAACATTTCATTTCATGCAATTATTTTTTATTTTCCAAAAACAAAATATTTCATCATGCAATTCAATTTTCTAAAATAGAAAACACAAAAACATTTCATTTAGTATGTTCATGCATTAAAAAAAAATAAAAAAATGTTTTACCATTCCCTCTTAATGCTTCCAAAAAAAAAGCAAAATAAAAATAAACAAAACATAATAAACCTAAAATAAGAGTTTAGACCACCTACATCAGCATAGCAAACTCTGACTTCCACTCCAACTGAGTCCCCACCCTCCACAACCACACTCGCTCTACTCGTCTCACCACCAGCATCCATCACTCACTCTCACTTCTCAACAAGTTCAGGAAAACTTAACCATAGAAATGAAAAACAATAATACCCCTTTGCCATTTTATAGTTGAAAAAAGTGGTAGAAACTATAGGTGCACATTGACAGAGTGCACCAAACCATAAACATGTTGTTGGCAGAGCCAAGCGCAAATCCACGGTTGCAAGTGTAACAAACCACACTCGCACGATTAAAAACAAAATTAAAAATCATCAACAAAATGTATTGATCACATCAAATCAACAAACATCATACGCCAATAATACAATGAGCTTCGTATCTAGTGGATTACCCTACAAACCTAGAGGTTGTAGCGACTAGAAATCCATGCAATCCGATCGGATGGGCAGCTCACCATAAGGACACTCATTCAAAAACATCCATATTGCATGTGGCATTAAATCAGATGGATTCCTCAATTTTTGAAATGGATATGTTCAAGCTAATTTGCACAAGGTTACCTTAAGCTCTTTTCGTTGGGTTACAAAAGCAAAAGAAATGAATTACAATTTGGTACAATATTTGAAATTACGAGTATCTAACTCCTAGTGCACTGGTTCCTATCAATAGGAATTGCTATTGGTCTCACGGGCACCCAAACTCCCAATGTGATTGGTTATTTTACCACAATATTTTGAGCATAATTGAAACCAAAGCCAAATTTGCATAAACAAACCATCCCAAACTTGGGGCATTAAGTTGATCTAAATGTCATACATTTGTATAAATCACATCTACATCATTTAATCATCCACCTCATTTCATCATCCACATTTGGCCAATTGGCTCGTGAGTTTCATTATTTACCCATTCGTCAATTGAGGGGGTAAGCAAACCAAATAAAAAATTTCAAAAATCATTCACTCTTGAGCATCGAGAAGATTTGAGTCCATTTATCCATCCAATAAAGACATGTGTCTTTTGTTTTTGCACCGCATTGTGTTTTACACAACATAGTACAAAAAGAGGCATCTGTAGACATCAAAACTTAGGTATTCAAAAAATCACATCTTACATCCCACCATACAAATCTACATAATAAAGTATATGCCTAAGTCCAAACTTAGGCATATAAATCCTGCATAATAAAAGTATTTTCTAGATTTTATAAATCTGGAAAATATTCCTAGGATACCCTACCTAATCACTAGACATGTGTCCTAGCCACCTCATCAACATCCCTTGCCACATCTCATACACTAATGTCCCCCTTGCCCCTTCACATGGGACATCCCTCACACCTCACTCCACTTGCAGCCACACCATCCCAGTTAAATGAGACACCCCAGGTGACTCACTCTAACTACCTCTTCCATTTTGCAGCCCTGTATTACCACCTCCTTTTCCATCCAAAATCCCAAAATGGTCTATAAAAGCAACCCAACCCCATAAACCAAGAGAGGCTAAGAACATACACCATTAGGTTGTTGGAATCACACTAGGATATCACATGTTTCTCAAGGAAAACAAAGATCTAAAACCCTGAAGTCATCTTTTTGAACCTTCTGCTATTCAGCCTAAACCGTCCATCCATGGTTACACAGTCAAAATTGCTCTTGTGCGGTTTTCTAACCGCTCATCCATGATTTCTTAGTTAGGACTACACATCTACGGTTTCTTAGAACCAAAAAAAGCATGACAAGCACAAATTGGTAAGCTGATTTTTAGCAAGGCATCTTGAGTTTTATTTCTCTATTTCCTGCATCATATTTCATGTTTCTATAGCTAGGGTTTACGTTAATATTTTATATCTTGATCAACAGGTGCTACTAACCCTTGTTTGTTTTGTCATGTGTGCAAGAGACAGGTACTTAGAGAGTTGTTGAAGCTGGAGTGGTCCCATTGCTGGATATCAAAATCCCACTCACCCTTGGAGCTGTAGCAAAGGAATGAAGAACACACCATACCTTATTGAAGAGTTGGAATACTCCCTCCTTATCAAATCATTGTATCCAGAAGAGAGATCATTGTAACATTACCCCCAAGACATTTGGGGTAAAAAAAAAAGCATTGTAAAATCGAGAGATTTAGGCTCCCTTATATTAATACAAAAGATCATTTTTTTGCAATCCTCTCTTCTTTTGTTTTGCATATATTATGGTGTTCAGTTCTTTTGGGTACACACATACATATAGATAAGGGAACAAATTTTGAGATAGGATAGCCAATAGGGGGGTTTTAATTGAGGATCATGAAGTTAAATTCTCTTTTCCATGGTTAGAGGAAGTAGTAAGTTTAGTTGAAGATGACAATAAAATGTTGACTACCTGATTCATATAATGATTAAGATTTACTTTAATGTTTTCCATTAGTAATATTTGTTTTATTTTATAACAATAATGCGTTTCATATAAATTATTTATTATAATTCTTGTGGTTGCACTTGTACTTTAGGAAGGAAAGTAGCAATCCAGATTTGGTAAAGTGGACAATGATAGTGCAATGTTTTGGAAAATTACTCTACTAAGATGCAATGCATAGATAGTAGAGGTGAATCTTTGGTATTGTGAAGGATGCTATTGGAAAATGTCAAGACGAATGCTAAATTTTGGAATATTTATTTTCACACAAAAAATTGAAAGAATCCAAAAAATAAACATAAAAAATTAGACATTTTATGTAAAATGATGTAGGTTTCTAGCTATAGCATCTCGATTGAGATGAGAAGTGAATCTAGAAGAGAGTTGTGATTTGTAAAGGGTGGGGGACCCGAGTACAACCCCTTTTTATATAGAAAAAAATATAAATCATGTATATGTTAAATATTTTGATATAGCTAAGGGACATTAAAAAATATTTTATCTTCACCTTTATTTAGGTGCACATCAGACTTTGGTACCCAGTGTTCAGTAGGATAAGCCTATATATATTAGTTAAATAAAATCCTTTAAGGGTCGCCTCATATAACCCATGATATTAGGTAAATACAACCATTTTTTCTCTAGAAAAAATATAAATCATGTATATGTTAGATATGATGATAAAGCTAAGGGACATTAAAAATATTTTATCTTTACCTTTATTTAGGTTGGTACCCAATGTTCATTAGCATAAACATATATTAATTAAATAAAATCCTTTAAGGGTCGTCTCATATAACCCATGATATTAGGTAAATAACATCAATATAGCTATGATCACATAGACATTAAAAAATATTTTATATTTATTTTTGTTTATCTAAATCATTTATGTTAGATATTTTGATATAACCTAGTGGACGTTAAAACTTTTGTTTAGGTACACACCATACTTCAATACTCATAGTTTGATTGGATAAATATATATTAAGTGAATAATATATTTTATAAGGACCGTCTAATATACTTTATGATATTGTAGATGCTAAAAAAAATATTTTACCTTTACCTTTGTTTATTTAGATTATGTATATAATTGTAAAGTTTGATATACAAATTTATCTTTGTTATTTGAAAAAAGATAAAGAATAAAGTAGTTTTTAACATATGTGAGGCTATAGGTTATATGATAAGACCTTCATGGAGGATTTTGTTTACTTTATTGGTTGGAATATATTAGAATTTAATGGGGTAGAGGTGCATACCATACTTTAGTACTCGGAGTTTGGATAAACTTATGTATATTATGTAAATAACATCGTTTATGAGGATAGAATTTAATAGGGTAGAGGTGCATACCATACTTGGATATTTAAAGTTTTGCTGGATAAACATGTATTAGGTAAACAAAATTCTTTGGAAGGATTATTTGATATAAGTTATGATCTCGTTCATGTAAAAAAAATACTTTACCTTTACCTCAAAAAATACTATGCCTTTACCTTTATTTATCTGAATCACACATTTGTCTTTTTTTTCCTTGAACAAAAAAAAGTTATAATTTTATGTTAAGTAAATATAAAATTACATCTAGATGTTTTTTTTGGAATTTCTTCAAAGCTTCAATAATAACCTAAAAATCAAGTCGCTTACTATCCTTAAACACTTTTCCAAATTGTCAATCAATATCTTTTAAATCAATGACTTCTTAGTTTTTCTTGTAAGTTGCTTTAATTATCCTTGCTATAACTAGAGTTGATTAATCCCCCTAGGTAGAGATATGGAATAGCTACAGTACATTTCCCTCATTGAATTCTTGTACTAAGCACGCGCTTGGTTCAATCTGAAGCCCCTTCTTTAAGAGTTCAATTGCTTCCCTATTCAATTCTCTATAAATTTACCAAAAAGTAAAAGCTTCACTTTTATCCACAACTTATTTTATTTGAGATAATATGGGTTGTAGAACCATGTTTTCCATCCTAGAAATACCATGTATCTAGTTTATTACCACCAATGAGTCTTTATAATTTGGATTTTTTGTATTCCTTGTGCCATAATTTTAGCATAATTATTAGAGCCTTCTCCTAGTTCAACCTTAAATTTGAAATAATAAGAGTAAAAAATATATAGTAATCCTCCTACTCCACAAAATTTAGGGACCCCTATCTAGCCTCATCAAAAAATTCCCAAGCCCTTGATTTATCGATCTTTGAAGGGATGATTTGTCTGATTACCTTTGTTGCTATCGAAACCTTATAGTTATTGAAACTTCCAATGATTTGGGAGGAAAATTTCCAAGTAGGCTTCTCTTGATCCTAAAATATTCTTGCATTCCTAGGTAACCATGCTCCCCATGACACAAAAAATGGGATAGCTATTATATGACCTATTTTCAAACCAAGATTTCAAACACTCTCCTAGGGAATCTTCTTGTGATCCTATAGGAAGCTTAAACTACATTATAACATCCATTCAAAATTGTCTAATAAAGGAGTAAGCTACCATAAATGATCAATTATTTCATTATCTTGAATTACATAAATGGCACCTTCCTAGACCATTCCAAATACTCTTCTACAATACCTCCTATATCAAAAATTTACTTTTCATAGCAATTCACGCTCATGGTCTTGTCTTCAATAGGGATTTATATTTCTAGATTTCCACCACTATGTTTAATCATCATTTCTATATTCTAACATAGTCTTACACCCAACTTTGGAGTGTACTCCACCATGCTAAATCATACATTTGTTAGTAAAGTTTGATATACAAACTTATATTTATTCTTTACCTTTACCCTTGTTTATCCAAATCACTCATTTATTTTTTGCTAAATAACAAGGGGTTTTACTCAGGTCCCCCACCCTTGAAAAATTGTAACTCTCTTCTTTAGAGCATGAGAGTTTACAAATAAATTAAAATTTTCATCTCAATTGAGTTGCTATATCATTGTACATAAAATGTCTGAATTCTTGATTTTCTTTTTTTAAATTTTTTTCAAAATTTTGTGTGAATATAAATATTCCAGAATTCAACAACCTTCTTGAAATTTTCTTGCATAAGCCTTCACAATACCAAAAATTCACCTCTACTATCTATGAATTGCATCTTAGTAGAATAATATTTCCAAAACATTGCGCACTATCATAGTCCGTTTTACTAGATCTTGATTGCTAGTTTCCTTCTTAAAGCACAAGTGCAACCATAAAAATTGTAACAAATAGTTTATATGAAAGCACATTAATATTATAAAATAAAGCATCTGAACCCATGTAGAAAGCATACACCTGACTAATGCATCAATTGATATCAAATATTAAAGCATAAAAGATTGACAATAATAAATTCAACAAGAAAGAGAATGTTTATTTTATTAAATATTTTGTCAAATTCGATTACAAGTACGTCCCTCTTAGGGATACTCAATGTTGATACAATTAATACAGTATTGAAGACCCTCTAAATTAGGGGGTGGTGTAATTCACAGACTCTCCAAAAGGACACGAACTACTCAAGGTCATTGGTGACCTTATTCTCTCATGAAAAGAGGCTTTTACTGCCTAGAATGCCATGAAATGAATGGATCTTGTAAACCCTACATTAAAGAAACAACAAGAAAGGATTAAAAGAAAATTGGCCTCTCTTGATGAGTCTTTTGATAGAAACTTGCATAAATGATGATAAAGAAAACAAGAAACATGTAAATATATGAAGATTAGCATAAAATCATCAAATTACTATGAAGTATAGAAAGAAAGCATGTAATCTAGGTAATAAGAAACCTAATTAGCCATTAGAAACTTGAATTGCATGAAATAACAAGAAAATATGCTAAATTTACAAATGCAAAGAAATTGAAGCAAATCTATCTCTACTTTGAAGATTTAACCATACAAATGCATGAAAGAAGATTAATCTAATGTAAATCTACCAAAATAAATGCATAAAACTGGAAATCTACAACTAAAATAGAGGAAATGAGATGCCAAACCCTCGTCGTAGGTCTGAGGTACAATTGGCACTATTAGCCACGGTTGAGCCAAAAATGCTCTTGCTCTTGTAATCAGGGCATGTATCCTCAATTCTCTCCATTGAATTGATGGTCGAGGGTGCCTTGATGTCCTTCGATGGATTGGCGATTGAGTTCACTAGATTCACGATGGAAGAGGCTCAATTATGGATTCTTGATCTCCTTAGTCCTTTGACACCTCCATTGCTTTGAATGCATTCATGATGTTCAAATTGGTAGCAAATTAGCTCTCCTCAAAGGTTGCAATTGAGTCAACAATTCGACAGGGCTTCGCTATGATCAATTCAAAATTTTTCTAGACTTCTCCCCAATTTTGAGGGGGGTCTTATAGGACTCCTAATCCCTAATATTAGATTGCTTAGGAAGCCAAGATCAAGATCCAGAAGGTTGGATCAGTTGGGAGGAAAACCCTCGAAGCCTCCCCATCCAAAACCATTTGAATCTTTGCTACCCAGGCCATTATAACCGAATTTGGCTCGACCCAGGATTCAAAACACTTTTGATGCTAACTGTGGCTCTAAGGTGTAGCTAGGTCTGTTAGTCATAGGTGTCAACCATGACTAAGGTTGAGTTAGCCAACTCTACACAAATTGAGTGGTTAAAACCACTGCTTCACCTTGGAGCTATCCAAGATCATTCATATGGTCTGTTAGCATGTCCTATATGAGTAGTCACATCGACATGACACATTTTAGGTGTCTAAAGATACCCCTTTTAGGATGCATTGTGAGAATGAACAACATTAAGCAAAAATAGACCTCTTAAAACCATGTCATAGGTTGAATGATGATCATTGATCTGATCAACATTAGATGCCAAGTCCTGCCAAAGGACACACATCCTAGAATCATTGCTTCCAACTATGGGAAGACTTAAATTTGTAAAGCTTTTGCAAGCTCCAGTGACGATTGTGTAGCTTCAGTGCTACAATAGTACCGATAGGTGGAGAGTTACTAACTTAACTGTCATAGTTGCTTTTTGCCTCAACAAAGGGTAAGCTTATGATAGTCGTTGGTAATGATTTGTAAGATGAACACAATTTAATAAGATCGAGTGACATCCTGTTGAATTTAATTATGATAATTGATATTATGACTACACCCTCAAGTAACAAGTCGATGAGGATAGGAAAATTGAATGAAGCGATGAGTCACTTGACCTCAATGAGTGATTTGAACAATTGAAGGTTTCAGCACTTTGATATTACTTAGCAAGGCCTAATTCAACCATGATTACAACTATTAATAGTAATTGTACATCTCTATCCCATGGAGTAGTGTGGCTGCAATGGCCTTCTTAGAGAATCAAGATGATAGCAATTCCAATTAGGCTTATGTTGAATCATAAGGTTCGATGATCTCTTGAAAAATGTCATAGAAGCATTGAGATGATTGCAAGGCACGATCGAGGGAAAAATTGTAAATATAAAAGAAAATTCTATCATTTTCAAATTCATTATATTCAACTGCCAAGCTATAAAACTGAGAGCTCTGAGAAGTAAACTTGCACTTTTGACACGAAACGCTGCTGAAACCTATGCAAAATACCTCATGGAAGACCAACCAGATGCATCCACCAGTGGCAGAGCTAGTGTGACTAAGGTAGTGACATGCATCTCTCTCATTTGATTTACCAAATTAAAATAAACCTCATTAATTAATGGGTTAATTGAACCACACTAAACTGTTGATAACGAACCACACCATAGGTAGATTTAGACTAGGTTAGATTAGATGGGTGGGTTTAATTTTTGGGCTATTTCGAGATGGAAAGTGACCTTGAAACGGGTTATTCTCTTAGTCATGGGTGGCAGCTGCGATAGGATTCAAATTCCAATGGTAAAAAATTTGACCGTTGTCGCCAACCCCGACGGAGAAACCTTAGAAAAATTTTCCAATTTTTTTTATTTTTTGATTTTTTTTTGTTTTTGATTGATTTAATTGATTTTTTTGGTGAATGTTTTTATATTTTTGAATATTTTTGAATTTGTTTGACTTTTTAGGTATTTTTTTGATATTTCTGATTGATTTTGAGTATTATTATTTATGTCTCTCTTCAGAATTTGACCACAAGGGCAAGGGAATCAAATATTTTTCATACCCTTCGTAATGGCCTCAATGATAAGGAGTGGGCCTAGTTTGAAGCCATCAAATTTGGTTATGTGCTACAACTTCCCTGACATGACCACTTTGGCCCATCGCTGGGATGTGAGGATCAACATCTTTCACTTGCCCACAAATGATATTACTGTCACTTTGGAGGATGTCTACCGCATCTTCCAGATCTCGATCAATGGTGAGGCCATCACATATTAACCGACCATGGTGAAGGACTTAAATTTTCAAAGGATATTTGGCATCAAAAGTGATGAGATGCATATAGACTTAGACCATGGCAGGGTCCACATCGAGTACTGGTATTATCTGAATGTCTTCTCACAATGGGTAGTTGTACTTGTTGAGTGGTATTTTCACCCAGCTATGAAAGTACAACTCTCCTTTAGGATTTGGGTCCTGTTGGTCACGAATCTGCCACAGGAAAGGATTTTTACAATTGCGCCCTAGACCCGGCCAACATTGAAAGGCTGGAAGCAAGAAATGGCTCCCAGACCAATCTCCAGAGTGGGTTGGTTCCCTTCACTACTCTAAAAATGGGTTTAAGATAGGGTTGCTGGAAAGAGATTTAAAAGGTTGCGTAAAGAAATGGGAAATATGGCCACAGGCCGAAGTGATGGGATCATAAAAACAATAGCAGGAAACTAAAAACGCAACAAAAGCAAGTAACATAAGAAATCAGCTTCATCCTCGCACAATCACATGCCGCAAATCCCTCCAAACCCACATTCCAGGAATTGTACCCCGACCGCAGTATTTAAATCCAAAGATGCAGAATTTAAATGTAATAGCAATGCAGGAGTACGAATGCTATTAGAAATGCAGAAAACATAAAGCAAATTCATCCATGCGACGCTTGAAAAATTAGAAGTCGATCCTTGTATTCCCGCAAATACAATTCCAGTTTCTAGCAGCAAGTTTTTCCAACCTTTGCAAATGAAAATTACATTGGTTTTTATAGAGGTCCGTCCTCTTTGCAGCATTAAAAACGTAAAACCAACTTCCTCGTGATCTACAATAATATCTTGAAAATCAGGAACACGACCCCTTAATAGCGGCCTCGAGGAAATAAAAATTAAATACCATTAAACGTTCGCGGCCCTTCATTAAATTCGTTTTTTCAAACATGTGCATGAAGCCGTTAAAATAATCCACGAACCAATACTTTGAACCAATAAATCCTTTAATTTTGGTGGCCTGGGCGCTTCTTCGACTTTAACCGCCTCGGAAATCCGCAAAATATTTAATTCGGGTTAGCATTAAATCATCGAAAATCGAAAAACCCTTTCGGCCGTTCATATTGCACTTGGCGGGAAAACTGCGCAGGTCGCGAAAATGCGACGGGTCGCGAAATCGCGACGGGTCGCGAAATCGCGACGTCTTATAATGCCAAATGCTTTGACCACCGTTGACCCGCGAAAATGGCACATGTAGCGATTTCGCTACGTGTTCGACTTCCTCTTCGCCATCGCAAGCTTGCTCCGCGAAATCGGAACATGTAGCGATTTCGCTACATGTTTCCGTCGCCGTACCAATCGCCATTTTCGGTCGCGATTCGCTGACATGTCAGCGACGCGCTGCAAGTTTGCACTTTTTGCCTTCGACGCTCACCGGGTCGCGATTCGCTGACATGTCGCCGAATCGCCGCATGTTTTCAACTTAGTGCTTTTTTCGCCCGCCGACCCGCGATTTCGGAACACGTCGCGATATCGCGACGGTTCCGCCAACCCGCTCGCGTTGGATCGCGTTGGACCGCGATTCTCGCAACATGTCGCGCGTCGTCGCAGCTTTCGGACTTAACCATTTTTTGCTCAATTTTTCTCCTTTTTTCGCCCAAGCAGCATCAATCAAAGGTCAGATCCCCAACAATACATCAATGCATTCATCAATGAGAATCAATGTGGCAAAAATGCCAACATTCTTGGCGGCTCGCGGGGTATACAGCTCGCTGTATGCAAGAATCCAGGCCTTAGTCCATTGGGCACAGAGTCATATTGGAACTGTAAACAAGCTGCTGCAAAACATGTCAGGGGACTGCTGCCAAACTTCTTCTCGCTGCGGAAAACTAGAACTGGAAGAACCTGCATAGAAGCGGTTATGAAATTGAAGAAATGGAATGTGATGGTGGAGTGAGCTCCTGCGATTGCGCAAGCGGTGACTGCAATGGAATGATGAAATGAAAATGAACGAAGTTATGGAGTGGGAATGGAACTAGGAAAGCTGTGAAATGAAATGAACTAGACTGCGAAATAAATGCATAAAAGACTGAACTTAGAGGAAAGGGATAAGAAGGAACGGGGAAAAACAGAAAAGGGAAAAAGAAACAACAGCCGTGGCTTATTTTGTTTTAATGCAGAAGAAAAAGAAGGAAGAAGATGAAGAAAGGAAAGAGAGGAAACGGGGAAGGGAAAAGAAGAAAGTGCTAGAAAGCCACCAAACTGTTGGGAGGAGAAAAACAAAGGAAAAAACAAGCATCTACGGCTCGCAGGCAACAAGAGCCGAGATGAACAAATAAAAACAATACCAGTTTTTTTTTTTTTTTCTTCTTCTTTTTCTATTTTTTTTTGTTTTTTTTCAAAATACTATATACAATAATGCACGACATGATTGGCATGTCGCCACCAGACACCCAATCTCAGAATGTTATCCGGTAAATCTGCAATGTCCCGACTCGGATCCGATCATACTTAAGTCGGTCCTTGAAATTAGGTCGGCTCCTTCCCCGAAGTTCTCCATGGTGCCGATAGGATGCAATTCAGCAGATTATCCTTCTTACTAGTACCCACATGGAAGACTTCTTCGTGCATCGGATGTAGTGGTCGGAACCAACACCACCACTTTGCAGACTTTATCGGTCGTGGGCCGAGTACAGTGCTCCTCTAACTCCTTGATGTGATCACATGGCTCTTCAAGTGAGAACTCGGATTCTCGGGATCTCCTCGTGTTCCGGAATTTGCACTTGTTCTTCTACTTGGCCCATCTCTTGATGAAAACTGCAAGCAACCATATTGTTCATTGCTGGAAAAGTGCTTGCATGTTCCAATCCTTGACTTTGGACGAGATCTGTCCCTTGAACTCCACATGACTGCATCTCAGGGATCTGGCATGAATGTGCAGGGTAAACAGGAGCAAAGAACCACCGGAGAAGGTAATGGAGTTTCTCCCCACGGTAATTTTCCCGATAAGAGCAACAACTCGTTTCGCTCGCACCGGCTTCCTCAAAGATTTGTGGGAAGCGTTGTTCACCCGATCGCAAAGAAAAGAGACCTATGTCGAGTTAAAAGCTCGAACATAAAAGAGGTGGGCTTGGGTGGGTGATGGACGGATCTTCTCTCGGAATTCTCTTCCAACTTATCAAGAATCGGACATTGAAGTCCGTGATGCTCTCTTGAGGTGCTCTCTTGATGTACATGAAAAATTGGTAGAGATCCAAAGAACTGTAGAAAGGATCTTCATCAAATCTTTTGATCAATGCTCCCGCTAGATCATCCCATGAACCGATGCTTTGACGTTTGAGCAATCTGTACCACTGCAATGCTCTTCCTTCCAAAGACTGAACCATAAGTCGGATCATGACATCTTCGTGTTCTATGACATGGATCATGGACGTAATAGCAATATCTTCAACATGTGTCGGAGCCATGCCTTCGGTACCATCATATTTTGCCGGATTCTTCAGTGGCACCTTCGGGAATTTCATGCCGAACTTGCAGATTCGTAGGGCCAGGATCATCCCATCTAGAAAAAACCCTCGCCTTTGTGGCAATGGTCTGTGGAATCACGGCCATCGCCATTAAGTCAGAGTCGCCAGATGAACATTCTTTGAAATTTTTTTTTTTTTTTTTTTTTAAAACAATAGGCGTCCACGAACAGATCTTCAACTCAGCAAAGTCGCCAGATGAACTTAAAAATCTCCGCTGTGAGGCCAAGACAGCTCATCAAATCTTGAGACCTCCGGGTGTTAAAACGTGCCAAAATCGTTGGCACCGGTGGGGTTATCACTTTGGAAAATTATGCGTATCCCACCGATTATGAATTCTTGGAGACAGAAACAGTCTGTCCCACCGGGCGTGCCAAAACCGTTGGTCACGAATCTGCCACAGGAAAGGATTTTTACAATTGCGCCCTAGACCCGGCCAACATTGAAAGGCTGGAAGCAAGAAATGGCTCCCGCACCAATCTCCGGAGTGGGTCGGTTCCCTTCACTACTCTAAAAATGGGTTTAAGATAGGGTTGCTGGAAAGAGATTTAAAAGGTTGCGTAAAGAAATGGGAAATATGGCCACAGTCGAAGTGATGGGATCGAAAAACAATAGCAGGAAACTAAAAACGCAACAAAAGCAAGTAACATAAGAAATCAGCTTCATCCTCGCACAATCACATGCCGCAAATCCCTCCAAACCCACATTCCAGAATTGTACTCGACCGCAGTATTTAAATCCAAGATGCAGAATTTAAATGTAATAGCAATGCAAGAGTACGAATGCTATTAGAAATGCAGAAAACAGAAAGCAAATTCATCCATGCGACGCTTGAAAAATTAGAAGTCGATCCTTGTATTCCCGCAAATACAATTCCAGTTTCTAGCAGGAAGTTTTTCCAACCTTTGCAAATGAAAATTACATTGGTTTTTATAGAGGTCCGTCCTCTTTGCAGCATTAAAAACGTAAAACCAACTTCCTCGTGATCTACAATAATATCTTGAAAATCCAGGAACACGACCCCTTAATAGCGGCCTCGAGGAAATAAAAATTAAATACCATTAAACGTTCGCGGCCCTTCATTAAATTCGTTTTTTCAAACATGTGCATGAAGCCGTTAAAATAATCCACGAACCAATACTTTGAACCAATAAACCCTTTAATTTTGGTGGCCTGGGCGCTTCTTCGACTTTAACCGCCTCGGAAATCCGCAAAATATTTAATTCGGGTTAGCATTAAATCATCGAAAATCGAAAAACCCTTTCGGCCGTTCATATTGCACTTGGCGGGAAAACTGCGCAGGTCGCGAAAATGCGACGGGTCGCGAAATCGCGACGGGTCGCGAAATCGCGACGTCTTATAATGCCAAATGCTTTGACCACCGTTGACCCGCGAAAATGGCACATGTAGCGATTTCGCTACATGTTTGACTTCCTCTTCGCCATCGCAAGCTTGCTCCGCGAAATCGGAACATGTAGCGATTTCGCTACATGTTTCCGTCGTTGCTCCTCCCTGCGCTCTGCCCCGCGAAATCGGAACATGTCGCGATTTCGCTACATGTTTCCGTCGCCGTACCAATCGCCATTTTTGGTCGCGATTCGCTGACATGTCAGCGACGCGCTGCAAGTTTGCACTTTTTGCCTTCGACGCTCACCGGGTCGCGATTCGCTGACATGTCAGCGAATCGCTGCATGTTTTCAACTTAGTGCTTTTTCGCCCGCCGACTCGCGATTTCGGAACACGTCGCGATATCGCGACGGTTCCGCCAACCTCGCTCGCGTTGGATCGCGTTGGACCGCGATTCTCGCAACATGTCGCCGCGTCGTCAGCTTTTCAGACTTAACCATTTTTTGCTCAATTTTTCTCCTTTTTTCGCCCAAGCTGCATCAATCAAAGGTCAGATCCCCAACAATACATCAATGCATTCATCAATGAGAATCAATGTGGCAAAAATGCCAACAAGTCCCAAATCCCCTCTTGCAAAGAAGTCAAACAAACAACTTCTCCAAGGTCTAGGATTTGGGTCCCAAATCCCCTCTTGCAAAGAAGTCAAACAAACGACTTCTCCAAGGTCTCTGCTGTATTTGCATTTGCAACTGTGTATTAGTAATCTCAAATGAAGATAATCAATTTAAATACTTGGAACACCTTAGTGATTGCAAGTAACCGTAAACAAGGGGCAATGTTGGTTTATTTCATCATGAAGATTTAGTGATTGTTCATTGTTTTTTTTAGATTTTGTAATTTTTAAATGTTTATTTTAAATAAATTAAACCTTCTGGAAAAATAAAAAAATGAGAAAGAAATGCAAAAAATTAAAAATAGAACACATTCAGTTTGATGCTATCCTGTTTCGACAAAACCGAAGATATGAGGTTTCCATGCATGCAACCTAACCTATTGGACCTGCAAAACATGCAAAATATTGATAAGCTAAGTGCTAGCTTCTAGGGATTTGAATGAGGTTTTTAGATTTAAGCATTCGCATGCAACAACCAAGAAAAACTTGTATCAACTACATTTACAAGCCTAAAATCTGAAAAGGGAAAATAGACATTTAATCTTGCATGTAGAAAATGACTCCTTATTTCTTGCCCATAAGATGCAAATTTTTGAAATGTTATCTGCATTAAATATTTGTCTTTTTACAATAACAGATATCTGGTTTTCCAAAACCAAAAAAAGTGGAAGAAAAGCACTCCAAAGAAGGCCCAGAATTGCTCATCACCCTCAGCTCTGCAACCCTGCTCCCAGCGGTTTCTGACCCCTGTACCAATCTGTGCCTCTACTTTTATACTTTTTGGCAATGCTATCTACTTTGCCCTGCGATGCTTCATTTCATTTCCCAGATTGCATCGTTTCGTATTCCCCGTCTCATCGTTATATTTGACTTTCTGTTCGATGTCTTAAACGTTTGATCTTCTTCGTGAACTGTAATGATTCTATAGCCCTTACACTTTTATGCCACATGTTTCACGCTTATCTGCATGTTTCGTAACTGCCCCCTATAAATCGTGACAAAAAATAGACATGTCGTGAAATCACGACGTTTTCGGCCAACAGCCTTGTCCGCCACCATGCACAGCGAAAATGAGACATGTCGTGAAATCGTGACATTTTCCTGTATGCAGCCTTGTCAGCCTTCATGCACAATGAAAATGATACATGTCATGAAATCACGACATTTTTATGCTATCGGTCCGTGTGGGTGCAACATGTCGTGAAATCACGATGTTTTTCTGCTTCAGGCTATGTAGATGCAACCTGTCGTGAAATCATGACATTTTTCTCTTTGGGGCCTCGAGGATGCAATCTGTCGCGAAATCGTGATGCCTTTTCATTTTGCTATGTTTTACTGTACCTGGCCATGAAAACGTGACATGTCACGAAATCATGACACTTTTTCATTTGGCATCATCTCACTGTTTCCTATCGCGAAATCGCAACACCTTTTCATCTATGCCTTTCATCTCGTCTTCAGGTCATGAAATGGCAACATGTCGCGATATCGCGACAACTTTTCATTTCGTACACTTTGGCTGCTTTCTGTCACGAAATCATGATGCTTTTCTATTTTAGGCTGTGCAGATGCAACCTATCGCAAAATCATGACCCTTTTTCATTCCGTACACTTTGGCTGCTTTCTATCGCGAAAACATGACACTTTTCTATTTCGAGCTATGCAGATGCAACCTGTCGCGAAATTGCGACCCTTTTTCATTCCGTACACTTTGGCTGCTTTCTGTCGTGAAATCGTGACGCTTTTCTATTTTGGGCTGTCTCGCTACAACTTGTCATGAAATCGTGACACTTTTCTCTTCCGTACCATTTCGCTGCTTTAGGTCACGAAATGGCGATGTCGCGATATCGCGACAACTTCTGCATTGACTCTTCTCTTGCTGCTTTCGACCGCGATTTCATGACAAGTCATGATATCGTGACAATTTCTGCATTTAGCTTTTTTACCTGCCAGACATCGCGAAAACATGACATGTCGCGATATCGCGACAATTTTGAGTCTTCAACTTGGTTCTTTGTCATTGCACCGTGATTTCATGACATGTCGCGATATCGCGACAATTTTCAATTCATGATGCATTATGCTGATCCTAGCTACGAAAACACGACATGTCGCAATATCGCGACACCTTTTCATTTTTGGTCGCGACGGAGCAACATGTCACGATATCGCGACAACTTTTCATTTTCGGCCGCGACAGAGCAACATGTCGCGATATTGCGGCAAATTTTCATTTTCGGCCACGACGGAGCAACATGCCCCGATATCGCGACAACTTTTCATTTTCGACCGTGATGGAGCAACATGTCGCGATATCATGACAACTTTTCATTTTCGACCGCGACGGAGCAACATATCGAGATATTGCGACACTTCTTCTCTTTTGTGATATTTTTCTTTTTTCCTTGATTTTTAGCATCTGGGCCACTATGGTATTCTTTGAAAGCATGCAAAAAATGTGGGTCCCCAATTTTGGGGTGTGTTGTGGATCAACCACAATAGTACTTATGCACTTGATAGTTCAAATCATGCTGCTAGACATATCAGGAGTGAGGTTCCCTTGGAACCTCTTGGTGAGGACCTAATACGTGCTAGTGAGCAGCACCATAGAGCCATCGATCCTATCCTGGGGGAGCGCTCTACTTGTACAGCTCTATGAAAAGTTGTACAAGATCACATAGAGGAGCCATGTGGGAGTTAGTTCTAGTCTCCTACTATAGATTTAGGTGTGGCAACACATCATAGTTGAGCATCCCATGGGACTACACCTTTGGATTATTGACATTGTTGATACGAGCTAATGTTATGTTGTGTGTTGGTCTCGAGAGTCTGATGGATTTTAGAGTAGGTCTTGAGTAGGGGATGTGTAGTACTACATTGACCAGCTTGCATGATTGTAGCCTGGGCAGGTGTTATGGATGCCTTACTTGGATTACCCAGCATGGTCGAAGGTAGACAAGTACCTTAAGAGGATGTGATGTGATAGATTGGTAAGACCCCAAGGTCTTACTATAAAATTATTAACAAATTAATGTAAATGTAATCGCAGGCCACTCAAAGGGGGCTCCATTGTAATCGCTTTGCTGCTATAGGGGGCTCCCTCCTTAGAATCTATGCTTATTATTCTTCTTCTTGGATGTTTTGATATGGATGGCCAACCTAATATATATATCTACCCTAAAGCTACGTTGGTGAAGAGACATGATGGTTCACGTATGAAGAGACGTGATGGTTCACGTTATGAAGGGTTGTGATGGTTCACTTTATAAGTTAATAATATAATAATTAAATGATTAATAATACTAACTAATACTAACTAATAATGTTAGGATTGAGGATCCTAACATGCCACCCTCCTTAAAAAGAGCTTTGTCCTCAAAGCTCAAAGTGAGAAGCTTTATCCTTTGTTTTCCAAGAAGGATTTGTGTAAGTTCTTGGAATATTTTAATGGCATACTTTCGTAGGTAGGGATATTTAGAAGGATGAAGCATTAGCGAGGGGTTTCCAAGAACAATAGTAGAATCTTCCTTAGGAAAATCATGATGATGATGGGAGGACAACCCTTCGGGTTCCTCAAATACTTCATAATGATGCATCAAAAGTGATGGTAATGATTTCATATCCTTTTTTGGTTCCTTGGTAGAGCCAACGGAGGAGTGTGTAGTCACTCTGCGTTGGTTCCGAATAGGTTTGGTCATATGGAAAGAACTCACTATTGGTGAGTAAGGTATGTGTAGGTCTTGTAGAGTGCATGTTTGGCTAGCATTGATCACTTTGGTTATGTCTACCTCATCCCTGCTTGGTACATCAATCACTTCTTGCACATCAAACTCATTGTCTTCATTGCAGTGAGTAGGTGCACTGGTCACTTCGGACACAACTACCTCATCTGCTTGCTCTATGGAGAGACAAGGATCAACTTCCTTCAATAAATACAATGTTAGTGTAGCACATTTATGGTGGGGTCCAAATTGTTCATCACAATTATCACAGAGTCCTTTTGCTCGTCGTTCCTTCATCTCCTCAAAGCTAAGATGTTTAATTCGTAAATTTTGATTAGATTTGGGGGTTGTGTAAGTGCTTTGTGCCCTTCCATTATGCATAGGTTTGGGAGTGATGTAAGTGGTCGACAATTTTTCCATAAGTGGTTTTCCTAATTGTTGTTGTGCATTGATTTTATCTTCAGCTAATTTTGCCAATCCATAGGTTTGCATCATGGTATAGGGATTGAACCTTGTCACCTCCATTTTAATTTCCTCTTTTAATCCCCTAATGAAGCCATTGATGAGAATTGATTCATCCAATATTATGTTGTGTTTGGTGATATCCTCAAACCAATTTTGATACTCACGCACAGAAGTGATTTGATGAAGATCTTTGAGCAATTCCCACATGACTGGGTCCCACATGGCTCTGATACCAAATGGTTAGACCCCAAGGTTTTACTATAAAATTATTAACAAATTAATGTAAATGTAATCGCAGACCACTCAAAGGGGGCTCCCTTGTAATCGCTTTGCCGCTATAGGGGGCTCCCTACTTAGAATCTATGCTTATTATTCTTCTTCTTGGATGATTTGATATGGATGGCCAACCTAATATATATATCTACCCTAAAGCTACGTTGGTGAAGAGACATGATGGTTCACGTATGAAGAGACATGATGGTTCACGTTATGAAGGGTTGTGATGGTTCACTTTATAAGTTAATAATATAATAATTAAATGATTAATAATACTAACTAATACTAACTAATAATGTTAGGATTGAGGATCCTAACATGCCACCCTCCTTAAAAAGAGCTTTGTCCTCAAAGCTCAAAGTGAGAAGCTTTGTCCTTTGTTTTCCAAGAAGGATTTGTGTAAGTTCTTGGAATCTTTTAATGGCATACTTTCGTAGGCAGGGATATTGAGAAGGATGAAGCATTAGCGAGGGGTTTCCAAGAACTATAGTAGAATCTTCCTTAGGAAAATCATGATGACGATGGGAGGGCAACCCTTGGGGTTCCTCAAATACTTCATAATGATGCATCAAAAGTGATGGTAATGATTTCATATCCTTTTTTGGTTCCTTGGTAGAGCCAACGGAGGAGTGTGTAGTCACTCTGCATTGGTTCCGAATAGGTTTGGTCATATGGCAAGAACTCACTATTGGTGAGTAAGGTATGTGTAGGTCTTGTAGAGTGCATGTTTGGCTAGCATTGATCACTTTGGGTATGTCTACCTCATACCTGCTTGGTACATCAATCACTTCTTGTACATCGACCTCATTGTCTTCATTGCAGTGAGTAGGTGCACTGGTCACTTCGGACACAACTACTTCATCTGCTTGCTCTATGGAGAGACAAGGATAAACTTCCTTCAATAAATACAATGTTAGTGTAGCACATTTATGGTGGGGTCCAAATTGTTCATCACAATTATCACAAAGTCCTTTTGCTCGTCGTTCCTTCATATCCTCAAAGCTAATATGTTTAATTCGTAAAGTTCGATTAGATTCGGGGGTTGTGTAAGTGCTTTGTGCCCTTCCCTTATGCATAGGTTTGGGAGCGATGTAAGTGGTCGACAATTTTTCCATAAGTGGTTTCCCTAATTGTTGTTGTGCATTGATTTTATCTTTAGCTAATTTTGCCAATCCATAGGTTTGCATCATGGTATAGGGATTGAACCTTGTCACCTCCATTCTAATTTCCTCTTTTAATACCCTAATGAAGCCATTGATGAGAATTGATTCATCCAATATTATGTTGTGTTTTGTGATATCCTCAAACCGATTTTGATACTCACACACAGAAGTGATTTGATGAAGATATTTGAGCAATTCCCACATGACTGGGTCCCACATGGCTCTGATACCAAATGGTAAGACCCCAAGGTCTTACTATAAAATTATTAACAAATTAATGTAAATGTAATCGCAGGCCACTCAAAGGGAGCTCCCTTGTAATCGCTTTGCCGCTATAGGGGGCTCCCTCCTTAGAATCTATGCTTATTATTCTTCTTCTTGGATGATTTGATATGGATGGCCAACCTAATATATATATCTACCCTAAAGCTATGTTGGTGAAGAGACATGATGGTTCACATATGAAGAGACATGATGGTTCACGTTATGAAGGGTTGTGATGGTTCACTTTATAAGTTAATAATATAATAATTAAATGATTAATAATACTAACTAATACTAACTAATAATGTTATGATTGAGGATCCTAACATGCCACCCTCCTTAAAAAGAGCTTTGTCCTCAAAGCTCAAAGTGAGAAGCTTTGTCCTTTGTTTTCCAAGAAGGATTTGTGTAAGTTCTTGGAATATTTTAATGGCATACTTTCGTAGGCAGGGATATTGAGAAGGATGAAGCATTAGCGAGGGGTTGCCAAGAACAATTGTAGAATCTTCCTTAGGAAAATCATGATGACGATGGGAGGGCAACCCTTGGGGTTCCTCAAATACTTCATAATGATGCATCAAAAGTGATGGTAATGATTTCATATCCTTTTTTGGTTCCTTGGTAGAGCCAACAAAGGAGTGTGTAGTCACTCTACGTTGGTTTCGAATAGGTTTGGTCATATGGCAAGAACTCACTATTGGTGAGTAAGGTATGTGTAGGTCTTGTAGAGTGCATGTTTGGATAGCATTGATCACTTTGGGTATGTCTACCTCATCCCTGCTTGGTACATCAATCACTTCTTGCACATCGACCTCATTGTCTTCATTGCTATGAGTAGGTGCATCGGTCACTTCGGACACAACTACCTCATCTGCTTGCTCTATGGAGAGACAAGGATCAACTTCCTTCAATAAATACAATGTTAATGTAGCACATTTATGGTGTGGTCCAAATTGTTCATCACAATTATCACAAAGTCCTTTTGCTCATCGTTCCTTCATCTCCTCAAAGCTAAGATGTTTAATTCGTAAAGTTCGATTAGATTTGGGGGTTGTGTAAGTGCTTTGTGCCCTTCCATTATGCATAGGTTTGGGAGCGATGTAAGTGGTCGACAATTTTTCCATAAGTGGTTTCCCTAATTGTTGTTGTGCATTGATTTTATCTTCAACTAATTTTGCCAATCCATAGGTTTGCATCATGGTATAGGGATTGAACCTTGTCACCTCCATTCTAATTTCCTCTTTTAATCCCCTAATGAAGCCATTGATGAGAATTGATTCATCCAATATTATGTTGTGTTTGGTGATATCCTCAAACCGATTTTGATACTCACACACAGAAGTGATTTGATGAAGATCAGCAATTCCCACATGACTGGGTCCCACATGGCTCTGATACCAAATGGTAAGACCCCAAGGTCTTACTATAAAATTATTAACAAATTAATGTAAATGTAATCACAGGCCACTCAAAGGGGGCTCCCTTGTAATCGCTTTGCCGCTATAGGGGGCTCCCTCCTTAGAATCTATGCTTATTATTCTTCTTCTTGGATGATTTGATATGGATGGCCAACCTAATATATATATCTACCCTAAATCTATGTTGGTGAAGAGACATGATGGTTCACGTATGAAGAGACGTGATGGTTCACGTTATGAAGGGTTGTGATGGTTCACTTTATAAGTTAATAATATAATAATTAAATGATTAATAATACTAACTAATACTAACTAATAATGTTAGGATTGAGGATCCTAACATGCCACCCTCCTTAAAAAGAGCTTTGTCCTGAAAGCTCAAAGTGAGAAGCCTTGTCCTTTGTTTTCCAAGAAGGATTTGTGTAAGTTCTTGGAATCTTTTAATGGCATACTTTCGTAGGCAGGGATATTGAGAAGGATGAAGCATTAGCAAGGGGTTGCCAAGAACAATTGTAGAATCTTCCTTAGGAAAATCATGATGACGATGGGAGGACAACCCTTGGGGTTCCTCAAATACTTCATAATGATGCATAAAAAGTGATGGTAATGATTTCATATCCTTTTTTGGTTCCTTGGTAGATCCAACGGAGGAGTGTGTAGTCACTCTGCGTTGGTTCCGAATAGGTTTGGTCATATGGCAAGAAATTACTATTGGTGAGTAGGGTATGTGTAGGTCTTGTAGAGTGCATGTTTGGCTAGCATTGATCACTTTGGGTATGTCTACCTCATCCCTGCTTGGTACATCAATCACTTCTTGCACATCGACCTCATTGTCTTCATTGCAGTGAGTAGGTGCACTGGTCACTTCGGACACAACTACCTCATCTGCTTGCTCTATGGAGAGACAAGGATAAAATTCCTTCAATAAATACAATGTTAGTGTAGCACATTTATGGTGGGGTCCAAATTGTTCATCACAATTATCACAGATTCCTTTTGCTCGTCGTTCCTTCATCTCCTCAAAGCTAAGATGTTTAATTCGTAAAGTTCGATTAGATTCGGGGGTTGTGTAAGTGCTTTGTGCCCTTCCCTTATGCATAGGTTTGGGAGCGATGTAAGTGGTCGACAATTTTTCCATAAGTGGTTTCCCTAATTGTTGTTGTGCATTGATTTTATCTTCAGCTAATTTTGCCAATCCATAGGTTTGCATCATGGTATAGATTATGATGCCTGGTGGACTACCAATGTCTTGCGGGACGGGGGACCATTAGGTAGGGACAATGATGGAGCCGTAGGAGTAGAGGTAGCTGAGGCACATCCATAGGGAGTAGATCCTCATGGGTGATGAGTTTTCCAGTGGATAGAGGGTGGATGGGGTGAGGAAGTAGTCATAGAGGAGGAGCCCCAAGATGAGGAGGAGAGCAAGGTAGAGGTAGAGCCAAACAATGAGATCACCCAGCTCAAGGCCCAGGTGGCTAGCCTATAGATATGTGGGGATCTTATAGATGTAGATCTTTGGGTGAGACACCTCTATAGCCACTTTGTAGGCACAACTAAAATCCATGTAGGATCAAGTATCATAGGGACAAGAGTGATGGTGGGGATTCGAGAAGGAGAGGATAGCTCTTTGGGCATAGATCACCATCACACACATAGAGATAGAGAAGATCACTAGATAACATGATCTTATCCAAGCTTGATTGGATGCTGTCACTATAGAGCGAGATTTGATCTAAACAATGAGGGGAGATCCCTCGACTTCACAGGTTTCTCCTAATGCTCTAGTTGTACAGGGCCCCACAAGCTTGGACCCGATGGCAGAGATTAGGAGGCTATAGGCTGTGGTTCAGTGTAATATTAGGCAGTGAGCTTTATATGTTGCTCATATTGCTCTCCTATAGGGAGAGGTCGAGTTGCACAAGGGTGGCATCCCAAAGATATCGATAGATCCAAGGACCTAGAGGACTCGAACCCAAGATATAGGGCAGTATTCAGCTTGATCAAGCCATAGGACTCACAATATGGAGAGGTCCAATGGTACCAGCTCTAGGCGCACTCACTTAGAGGGTGGAGGTGATGGAGGACCCTCATAGACTGGGGGTGCAAGCACTACCTAGTACATATCTTGATAGATATTTGTACCATTTTTGAGTGTAAGGTCTGAGGACCTACATAGTTGTAACCTGCGGGTATTTAAGACATATGCTGATGTACTCTTTTTGACACACACACACACACACACACACACACACACACACACACACACACACATATATATATATATATGATCTGGCTTTGTGAGACTCATTATATGTGTACATTTATTTGTTTTATGTTTATGAGATGCATATGGATGCAATGCTTAGATGCTATATTGATTTGATGCTATATGATGTGATGTATGGATGACATGCACTAGCTAGATGATGGATGTATGACTAGATATTGTGATCTAGATGTGTAGATGGACTACTATGATGTATGCATATGTGGATGCACTGTTTGATGTTTAAATGCATGTTTAATTTGATTTACTTTTATGCATTTAATTTATGATGCTATGATATGATAAATGTGATGTATGTAATGCATTATTTACATGATGATGATCTAAT
Organism: Wollemia nobilis; assembly: GCA_028583015.1. Lineage (NCBI taxonomy): Eukaryota > Viridiplantae > Streptophyta > Pinopsida > Araucariales > Araucariaceae > Wollemia > Wollemia nobilis. The sequence continues at coordinate 26,416,728 of JAQPPZ010000856.1, read as the reverse complement.
GTAAATGAACATGTATGCTTTAATCACTTAAAACATAATGTATGAATGCAATATGAGTTTAACAATCTAATGGATGACACCACAAAATGTATAATAATCATGAAATGTAATTGATGTATCTTGTCATAAGAATTTAATCAATTAGACACCCGTATGTGACATGAGATGAAACAAATGAGATATGTAATGATATTATGAGATGAGATGATTTGTTGCTATTTGGGAATTTTTGAGGTTTTCCATGAAACTCAAACACCCTAGTTGTCTTATCAAAAGCTGTAACTGACTATACTAGACTTTTAAAAGATAAGGTTTTTGCTAGGACAAACCCAACTATTCATTACCCCTATGTGTGAAAATGAGTATATTTGATGAGACACAAGACTCCCTAATTGCCAGGTGGGATTCATTTAGCCCATTGCTGTAATGAGGATCACCACATGCTCACTCGATCTTAGGTTTGGATTCTAGTTGGATTAGACTACTAGGAAATATAGGGCACCTAAAGCTAGCTCATTTGTGAATTGCCAGACCTACCCCAATGTCAAGCAAGATTCATTCAACCCATTTCTATATTAGGGATCATTCCATGGATTCAAGTATTGACCATTCGAGGGATTCAAGTTCATCCCCTTATTTTCTTCAATTTATTGGGATACTTGCTCATATATAATGATAAAAATCACTCTTTATTTTGTAATAATTTTTTTTTTGAAGAGCAAGGATAGGATTTTACTATGAGATTTTGCTCCTTTTGATGTAGCAAGGGATCTCTTTGGGTGGGGGGAACTTGTCCTTTTGCTAATGAACTCTACTCTAGACCATTGCTCCTCATAAATGAGCAAGTAATAAAACCTTTCTCTTATGGTGGCTAGGACCGCTTTGTAGTGTTCATATTCCCTTGTCCTAATTAGGATTGTTTAATTTGTTTATTAGTGATGGGATTTTGATATGCTAAGTGCTATAAAAACTAGACCTCATCCTCAAAAGCAAAGAGATATTTCTACAAAATCTTGAAAAGACCACTAGGTATGGTTGAGTGACTAGAAAACCCTAGCATATTCTTCATAGCAACATGAGGGGTTGTGTTGAGAAACACAATTACTCACAAGGGTGATGTATAATGATGATGCATAAATGCATGATTAAAATACAAACATGGTGTTTTTTGTAAGATTGTACACACAACCTATCCTAACGCAAGTGCGATGGATGAAAATACCTAATGCAATGCAATTAAATGAATGCATGTGCAAAATGAAATGCATGATGCAAATGAGATGCAATATTTTTTAAATTTTATTGCTTTTTGATTTTTATGGATTTTGAAAATTTCCATATTTTTAGATTTTTGAATTATTATGTATGGAATGCCTTAAGATGAAGGATTTTGAGAGGTTCAAGCTCTTCAACTCCTTCAAGTGATGTTAGGTGATACGTTCTAGGTCCAATCTGCTTTGAGATGACGTAAGGACCTAACCAAATAGCCACAAATTTATCTCGCAAGTGCGGCGGTAGGTTTGAGTTTTATTGGTTCTATTTCAGCACAAGATCACAAACCTTAAAGTATCTCAAGTGGACTTTATTATTGTAAGCTCGTTTTAAGAAATATTGATAAATGCAAAGATGCTCAAGGGTATTCACGTGATGTTCATCAAGTAGCATCAATTGATCTAGGTGAGCTTTTTGCGCAGTGTCATCATCAATGAAATATTTCAATGTGGCATGCAACGTTGGGATTTCCAACTCTAAGGGTATAATGGCCTCAATGCCATATACAAGCAAAAATGGGGTTGCCCCAATGGGCATACGAATGCTAGTCCTGTAAGCCCATAATACAAGGGGCAGCTGGATGTGCCAATATTTGTGGTTCTCTTGTACTGTCTTTTTCAAGATGGCTATCACTATATTATTTGAAGCCTTAGCTTACCCGTTTGATTATAGATAGTATGGAGTCACAAAAATGTGTTGTATATTGTTCTTGGAAATTAAAGCCCTTACAATTTTGTTCTTGAGTGACGTTCCATTATCTGAGATTATCTTGGATGGTATCCCAAAATGGCTAATGATATTGTGAAGTATAAACTCCGCAATACGTGCTCCAGTTGTCGTTGTCAAAGGGATTGCTTCCACCCACTTTAAAATACTTAGTAGCCATTATAATAAATGTATGCCAACCTGATGACAGGGGAGAAATATTACCAATTAGATCTAGACCCCACTAACCAAATAGCCAATCCACATGAATGGGCTATAAGGCCTGCGATGGCAAGTGCGTAAGATTAGCATGATGCTGAAATTTGACGTATTTCTTGACATACGCAGTGCAATACTTCTCCATAGTGGGCCAATAATAACCCATTTGAAGGATGCACTTGATAATGGCCATGCCGCTAAAATGGCCGTCGCATGTACTGTCATGAGCCTGTGCAATTTCCTAAGCTGATTCTTGGGGCTCAAGACAATAAAGGAGAATTTAATTGTAGCTTCTATGGTATAAAATATCTCTAAGCAAGACATACTTTGTCACTTTCTATATGAATGTGTATTTTATGGCATGCGAAAACCCTTGCAAGATTAAACCAAGCTTAAGAAAGTCATGTAATTGTGACATCCAATCCTGGTAAGCTTCTACCTCAATTGACAAGATGACTTTTTCCCCTAGCGGCTCACTGTGCACGGATGCAGACTAGGATACAACCTTATGGTGAATGGTGGTGCCATTCCCCATAAGACCTTGCAAGATCAAATACCCCTAGAGCGCCTTATTGAGAAAGTATCTGGCTCTATAGAACCACTCATGGTTTGGTTATACATGAATCATGTTGACTGATTTTTTGTTATCAAAAGCCACACGCTGCATCGCATCATGTGATAGCATATTTTAATGAATGGTAGTAAAGTCGACATATGGGTTTTAAGGGATTAAAGATCCCAAAGATTCCATAGTTTCTATGAATATGTTCAACATACGAGGGATTGCCTCGATGTCATACCCCTCTAGTTGGGCTAGATAAGTGCCAGTAAGATCCTTGTAAGCTTTCAATATGGGACACCTACATTGAAAAAGTCCCTTCACTTGATTGACTATAAGAAGGGAATCACCAAAGATGTTTAATCATTTAATCTTCATGGTGACTGCTTTTTGGAGACCCAAGATTAGGAATTTGTACTCAACATAGTTATTGGTACAAGGAAAGTCTAACTTAAACAACAAGGGTATTGGAGCACCTTGTGGTGTGAAGAAGACAATTCCTACACCACCCCCTTGCTCACACTTTGAACCATCGAAGAACATAGTCATATAAGATTTGTTATCTAGTTATTTGGGTTCGGTTGCTTCTGATAATGCAAATATCACATCATCAGGAAACTCTATGGTGATGGGCCTACTATTCTAGAGAGGTGCCTCTGCTAGTTGATCATCTATGACTTGTCCCTTGATGGAATTTTGGCTGATGAATTCCAAATTGAATTCTATCAATAGCATGATCCACTTCATAGTACGTGTATTATGATATGTCTTGCTCATCATATACTGCAAAGGATTTTGTTTGGATATCACATACATCGTATGACTCAACATGTAATGATGTAATTTATTCGTTGCAAACACCATTGCTAAATACAATTTCTCCATGTATGCATACCCTAGCTCATAACTTACCAAGGTGCGACTAATGTAATATATGGCCTGCTATTTGTCTTGCACATTCTTTTGGGTCAACATGGTTCTCAATACAAAGTCAGTTACCGATATATAGCAAAAAAGGCACATCTGGTCTTGGTGGAGCTAGCACTGATAGTGTTGCCAGGTATTGCTTGATCTCTATGAAGGTCACTTGGTAGTCCTCATACTAATTGAATGGGACCCCCTTGTGTAGCAGTCGATTCATGGATCGATATTTATCCTATAATTGTGTGATAAATCACTTTATGGATGCTACTTTGCCTTGTAGGCTTCTTAACTCTTTGATATTTGTGGGAGGATGCATATATAATATGGCCTTGATGTTCGTAGGGTCAAATTAAATGCCTCATTTTGAAATGATGAATCCCAAGAGCTTTCCTGAAGTTACGCCAAATAGGCACTTCTTGGGATTCAACCTGACATTATGGTTTATCAGGTGATCGAAGACCTTCCTTAGGACCTCTGCATGCTCAGAACATAGAAATGACTTTGCAAATAAGTAATTAATATAATATTCCAAGATCTTATGCATGTAGTCATGAAAAATGTATGACATGGCTCATTGATATGTGGCACCAACATTTTTAAGGCTGAATGACATAACTTTATAACAGAATATCCTCCATGATATTGTAAACACGGTTTTATGTTGGTCTTTGACTTTAATATGAATTTGATTGTAACCAAAAAACCATCCATAAGGAAGAGCATCTCATGACCTGTAGTTGCATCTACAAGAGCATCTATGTTGGGCAATGAGAATGAATCCTTTGGTGTTGCCTTGTTGAGGTCTCTGAAATCCATATAAATACGGATCCTTCCATCAGGTTTTCCTACGGGCACCATGTTTGATACCCATTATGGATAGTCAATGGAGATAATGAAATTTACATCCAACAACTTCTATAGCTCGTATTTAACCATTAAAGCAACTGTTGGATGCATCTTCTTGAGATTTTACTTGATAGGTATTTTAGCGGGGTCTAGTGAAAGGTTATGAGTAACCAATTTTAGATCTAGTTTTGACATATCCTTGTATGTCCAAGCAAAAAGGTTAGGTCTCTCTTTCAGTAGAGGGATGAGTATGGCACACTTATCAGGAGATAAATTATTTTTGAATTTGACCTTCTTAGGATTAATAGGATTATTATTGATATCGACATCGGAGGTCTCCTCTACTGACATGTGCGATCCCTCCTCAAGCTGGTGAAGTGTAGGAATCAAGTGGTTGTCATCAGTTGGGTTTAAAGGTCCTACATTGAAATTTTATTTAATGTGATAAACATGTGCACATCTTGGCACAAAATGAAAAGGTTGCATCATTTCTTCGTTAGGGAAGAAATCTTCAAGCTCTAGAGGTGAGTCAACATGATCCCAATCAATAGCATCTACATTTAGACACAATGGTTTAGAAGGATCGAATGGGTTGCAAAGTGGAGTGGTCAAATCAATGGAGATCATATTGATAGAATGGGATAGATCTCTAGAACCATGTGTGTGCAACTCTATCTTATCTATGTTTTTCGTATACCCGATATGTGGCTCTGGAGGTATGGGGATCTTCGGATTTGGTCTATGAACAAACTTGAAAGCAGGATCATTGGGCTCAAGGAGCTCTATGTACGTCGATGGATAAGGAAATACTATATGATAAACCATATTCAAATTGGGTGGTCTCCCTCTGAGGCGTGGGCTAGGATAGACTCTTCGATACATCTCATCAATGTCAACCAATTCATGATGATGTTGTAAATAATGAGGCCCGAGATACACTCTCTTGGTCTCATCCTCGTCATCGCTATCATATATGAGTCCTTCACCATGATCAATAGGAATTGGGCAATTAAAAAGATGAGGTTCAGGGTAGGCCTGTTCTGTGTCATCGTCATAGTTACTATCAACCATGAAGTATTTCTTAGTCTCACCCATTTGTTCCATGGGTAACAAATGATGCATATTTAGAGGGCCTAAGTAGGCCAACTCAATTTCATCCTCATATTGTTCATTGTGTGAGGATTGCTCATCATCATCTGTTCCAAAATCATAATTTGGTCCATCACTTTTGATAATGGACTCTTCTACACCTGGATTATGGATCTGCATGCCCGTGTCATCGAAAGCTTCATGATTTGTCCAAGTTGGCTCTTGGATTGTATATTTGATTTACCTCTACCACAATGTGCTCGTGATAGTTTTATAGTGGCACTTCTGAGACATAGGTTACTAGCCTATTACCCCTTCTAATGTAGGAAGGATTAGGGTGATAAGGATTCTAGTCCACATCATCTTCCAAAGTAAGGTTTAGATGATCTAATGATTTTGTTTGCAACTCGTCTTGTCCTCGGATATGATAGCCTAAACCAAACATTTCAGTTGGTAGATGATACTATGGTTCAATGGGGATTTTATACCCCTTATCAAATAAGTCCAAGCCATAACCATGCCAATGGTAACGTTTGAAATAGCACAAGGTGAATTCAAGGTTAGACAAATAATGAAAATTCACCATGAATGGTTCATCATCATCCTCATCTATGGGCATGCGATTTGCATATTGGTCAAGCCATCCATAAATGAAGTTCATTTGGTTGGATGACACCCCCAGTGGTACCACCGTTACCATAAGAAAGCAATGGGATTGAGGTTGGCCCATGTCTTGTGCAATTTTGATAAATGGCATGAATGTCACATTTTGCATGATATATTCTGCTAATCCAGGATTAACCAGATGTATGGTCACCTGTGGTGTAGATGACCCTATTGAAGATGTAGGTGAGGTAGGCTGAGGTGCCTCCTCGACTTGATTTTGAGCATCCCCTTCGTCCATGGGACTAGGAACCTCCATAGTTGCTTCTTTGGGCACTTGCTTTGACTATTTTTCACCCATAACTGCCTTAATCTTATTATCATTCCTAGGCATTTTGGATGCCATAGGTTTAGTCGAAGCTACTATTGTGTGATCTAATAGCTATGGTACGGTCGTGGAAGGTCCTGTGCATACTCCTTTGAGTTTGCCTTCTATATTTTTAATAGGCGATGTCAGTCGTATATCCAGATGTGTTGAGGGGAGAATGAAATCCCCTGGCAAATCAACTAAGTTTAGAAGGTACCATGTGAACTTGTCCCTCATGTATATATTTTATACATTGATGTAAGATCAAGGGAACACAACACATTTCTCTAATCCAAGGCCTCCCAAAGAGGATGTTATACTGTATGGTACCTTTGATCACATGACACATCACGGGGATGGTCTTTAGTCCAACCTAAATTGGAAGAACTATGGTACCTATCATTGAGCATAGTGCATCATTAAATGCTCTCAATATGAATGTGGAAGGTACAATGTGTGACTTCAAAAACTTTAGATATGTTAATGCCTTGGTAGTAATTATGTTGATTGATGACCCTGTATCAATTAAAACCTGTTTGAATGGTGTGTGACTAACACATGCAATTATATGTAGCGGTGGGTCTGCTATAACAGTTAAAACCATTTAAATCTCATGATCATGAAATTGGATCACCAGTTCATTGCACTCATGCACATATCCCACAAAGTTTGTAAATGCTTCAGGGTATTGGGACTGAACTTCAACATCTCCCTGTGCTTAGGAGACGACTGAATCAGTTCATAGATTGAAAACTTCGTGAGAGTTATCTGTAGGATTTGAACTAGCCTACTCCTAATGGTCACCATCGATATTTTTGGTGGGCCTGGAATATTTTGTACTGGCATTTGTTGAGGTGTAGCAGCACTATAATGGGAGATGGAGGTGGATTTGGTCACTCATACTTCCCTTGTCTCATGATAATATTGACCATGCTGATGAATCCTTGAGTTAGTGATTTGACCCACGCTTGATTCACATGACCAACATTATTCCTTGATGGCTCATGATTTGGTAAGGGGTTCTTAAAGATCCCCATATTTTGGTTGTCTGGTGCTTGAGGATTATCTACCGTTAGCTCACCTCTTTCGATCATGTTTTGTACTATGTGTTTAAAACTCCAACATCCTTTGATGTCATGTCCTTTCGCCTTGTGGAAAGCGTAGTATAAATCATCCCTATACCCCTTTGAATTGGGTTGATTATGGTCTATTAACTTGATCTTTGATAAGTTTAGGGCCTTGGCCTCACATAGTTGATGGAATATCAAATTCATCAATTCTAAAAAAGGTGTGGACTGGCGAGGCAGGCACTATTCTTTATTCTTATCCTTCTTGTTATTATTGCGGTGATCATATCATTTAGGAGGATGTTGGGCTTGATAATTCTATTATTACCCCTTATCCCCTTTCTGAAGGTTTAACACCACTTGATTTACATGGACCGGTTTGGCCTATTATTTTTGATTATGGGTGTTTATTTTGTTCCATTCCTTATTTTTCTGGAGCTTCAAGTTACCCTCTTATAACTTGATGTCCTTTATTACCTTGGCTTGCACCAAGGCCTCCTCAAATTTTTGATACTATTGCAGTTGCAGCAGTAACAAGATGTGCTTCACATAACTCTTGGTAAACATCCAAGTTAATTCGATGGTCAGAATGGAAAATGGCAACTTCACCATTATATTTCTTCATATTTTACCATAATCCATGATCGAATCATCATCATATTGCATTAAAGCAACCAGATCAGATAGGTTCACCTTCTTCTTGATGCCGAAGGATAAGCATTCAATAAATGTATTAGCCAACTATTTGAAGCTGGTTATACTATACCTCTTAAGTTGATTAAACCACTCTCGAGTAGGGCCTGAAAGGATTATGATGAATGTTCTCAGCAACAGAGCATCATTGCTTTCAATTTAAAAGCACATGTCCATAAAACTCATAACATATTCCTAAGCATCCTCCTCACCTTGAAACTTCTCTAGTTGTGGCATCTCTAAGTGCTCGAGATATGCTATAATGAGCACAGATGGGCATAAAGGTTCATTATGAATCTTGTTCAAAGTCAGCTTTTGATAAGCCATCCCTTGCTTCTCTATAGCTCGAACCTTATCTGCCAAGGCCTGATAGACCTTCAAAGATAGATTTTCCTCTTTTCTGAGAGCTCTTTGAGGAGCCTTTGGAGGTAAATTATTCTTTAAATGAGGTGGAGGACTAGGATCATCCTCTACATATACTTAGGAGATCTTAAGATACTCTTGTTCTTTTTCATCTCCTACTACTTCTTCGTACTGTGTATGCCCATGATGTTCTAGCACTGGGTGCTGCATCATGTTTTGGACCATGTGGTAAGTACAAGTTTTAATGTGTTCAGGGAACATATTAGGTTACAAAGTAGCTCGTCTATGAGTGCACTCCATGTACTCACTATGAGGGGGTATATTGATGTGAGCCAGTCGATCCTCTAACTCAACACGCTCCTTTTGATCAAGGATGCATTGTTTGTGCATGTGTTGCTTGAAAAGATGCTACCTTAGAAACCTATGTCTCTGAGTACCCTCATTTTTGAGGCACTCATGCTCTACATAGATAACCTCCAATTGATCTTGGAGGTTTTGTTGCCACTGTTCCAAAACCAATCTTTATGATCGATCAATAAGATCGGTCATATGCGATCTTTGGTGTATTCATTCTGTTCTAGCAGATTTTTCGGTATGACCTCCCACAGACTTGTTTATCATGCTTTTGGCCTTGTATGTGTAGATGGCATTCATTTTTTGGTGTTGTCTATGCTCTATGCCCTCGTGGACCGATGGGGCATGTATAATACAAGGATTCTTAGAGCATTCTCCTAGCTCTCTAATGGTACAATGTGTGCTCTCACTACGAGAACTCACAAAATGAGAGTGCACAACTAAGGGTTTATACCTTAGCTACCATAAGACTCTATCTAGACCATCCAATTTCCTAGTGCACCACAAATCATGTGGTGGTGTACCATTGACTCCAACCTTAGACATGTCAAATGTGAACTTACTAGGTTCATTGTTGTTTGGAGTCATTGCGAGCCTATTCTTTGAAGTAGTCCTCTCTTCCTACCCTTGAATGGGTGGATTTTTTACTTGTCTATTTTGAACTGACAAGGGCCTTGATCCACCCTTATCTTGAGTATGGATGGGAACTAACCTAGCTATAGTTCCTTCCTCGATGATGTACTCTTTAACAGATCTAGTGGATCCATGAGGTGTACGATCACTATAAATACTCCCATGTTTGAAGGCCCCATGTTGGGATCTTCCATACTCGGATCTATCTCGCGAGGCATGTACATTGGATCCTTTGGGTGGGGTATTCTGATGAGAACCCCCATGTGTAATTTTTTCCCCTCTAATTCTCATTGAACATCATCCAAGATGATCTTATGATTAAGGGTTCTTCGCGTTGTATTGTGCATTGGGTGGAGCTTTGGCTTCGACCTCAGTTCTACACCCGAATCGACCTCTCTGTGTTCTAACCATGATATTGTATAATCTCGTATGTATATTTTAAAGTAGACAATGCAAACAATGATGATTATATCTTTTAAATGTTCTTTGTGAGCCCTAATTGGTTTGATGTGTTTTGAGATTTGTTGAAAACTTAAACTACTCTCATCGTGTTTGAAATTATTGATGTAATGCTCAATAGTTTAAGGGTTTTCACTTGTATACTCGTAGCTCGACACCCAACAATGAAAGTCACGGTAACGCAAACCCCTAAAAATGTGGAGATGAAATCCACACCTGGGCAGGGAGAAAAACTCCTATCGATCCTCACCCAGCACCCTGTGTGCAATGATACACCCATTCGAAGAGGAATGCGTGCTATTTTGCACAGTTAGGATAGATCTTGGAGTCAGTATTGGCCAATAGTACAAGTTTCAAGGGAGTTGGGCCAACGAATGGAAATCACTGCCACCATCATTGAACCCTACTAGTGGTTGGATATGACTTCCAACTCACTAGCGTTTAGATAGTGCGTGGTGTGTGTTTTTTCATTTTATATTTTGCATGAAAGTAAAATGTAACACCAAGCACTCAATGTTCTTTCCTAGATTTTATTGTTTTTTTAGCGAAAAACCCCTTGCGGGACTGCCTTGGTCTAAGAAACCACGAACAGGGGGTTCTACATCGTCAAAGTCACCTGGGAGTCACACCCAGCCCTACCCGTACCAACATTATCAATTGGATTTTGGGTACCCAATTCAGATTTTTGGTAGGGTGAAGATTCAAACCTGGGACCTCCCTTAAAGGATTGCCCTCTCCTCTCCAAATTACCTACAACACCTAGGTATGCTCTTTCCTAGATGCCTAAAGATAAAGACGTTTAATATTCAGAAAGATGCATCTACTTGTTTAGATGAAGTTTTAGAGAATGCATATACATGATAAAATTGGCCACTAATTGTGTCCCAAGCAAGCAATATTTATAAACATAACCCAAATCACTAGAGACTAGGGTGGATTGCAATCAGAAGTCAACTGTTCCTAGCAACGATTGGAAGAAAACCTAAGAGAATCTAAAATTTCACTTTTAAAACTTTCTCTATGTTTTCTACTTAGACCAACTTTATCTACTGCATTCAGTAAATAAAACACAGACAAACATTGGAAAACATAGGGAATTGTCTCCTACCTGAGATCCAATTCTGATGTAGATTCGGTTATCTATTTTTTTTCTATTCTCTGCTAGCCACGATTGTCAGGCATGACTGAGACTATTCATCATGGCTGTCAAGCATGGTTTATGCTTTTCACCGTGGCTGTTAACCACGATGGAGATCTGCAATAAAAAAAACACAGTAAGTTAGTCATCTATAGCACAATTCATGGGGTTGCCATCGTGATCACCATATTAAACCATGGAGAAAGCATACACCTAACTAATGCATCAATTGATATCAAACATTAAAGCATAAAAGATTGACAATAATAAATTCAACAAGAAAGAGAGTTTCTTTTATTAAATATTTTGTCAAATCCAATTACAATTACGTCCCTGTTAGGGATACTCAATGTTGATACAATTAATACAGTATTGAAGGCCCTCTAAATGAGGAGGTGGTGCAATTAGCAGACTCTCCAAAAGAACACGAACTGCTCAAGGTCAATGGTGACCTTCTTCTCTCATGAAAAGAGGTATTTTCTACCTTGAATGCCTTGAAATGAATGGATCTTGTAAACCCTACGTTCAATAAACAACAAGAAAGGATTAAAAGAAAATATGGTCTCTCTTGATGAGGCTTTTGATGGAAACTTGCATAAATGATGATAAATAAAACAAGAAACATGTAAATCTATGAAGATTAGCATAAAATCATCAAATTACTATGAAGCATAGAAAGAAAGCATGTAATCTAGGTAATAAGCAACCTAATTAGCCATTAGAAACTTGAATTGCATGAAATAACAAGAAACTATGCTAAATTGACAAATGCAAGGAAATGGAAACAAATCTATCTCTAATTTGTAGATTTAACCATACAAATGCATGAAAGGAGATTAATATAATGTAAATCTACCAAAATAAATGCATAAAACTAGAAATCTATGGCTAAAACATAGGAAATGATATGCCAAACCCTCACCATTAGTCTAAGGCACAGCTAGAACTGTTAGCCACAACTAAGCTGAAAATGCTCTTGCTCTTGTAATCAGGGCATGTATCCTCAATTCTCTCTGTTGAATTGATGGCCAAGGGTCGCCTTGATGTCCTTCGATGGATTGGCGATTGAGTTCACTGGATTTGTGATGGAAGAGGCTCAATTATGAATTCTTGATCTCCTTAGTCCTTTGACACCTCCATTACTTTGAATGCATTCATGATATTCAAATTAGTAGCAAATTAGCTCTCCTCAAAGGTTGAAATTGAGTCAAAAATTCGATAGGGATACACTATGATCAATTAAAAAAAAATTATAGACTTCTCCCCAATTTGGAGGGGGGTCTTATAGGACTCCTAATCCCTAATATTGGATTTCTTGGGAAGCCAAGATCAAGATCCAAGAGGTTGGATCAGTTGGGAGGAAAAATATTGAAGCTTCCCCACCCAAAATCGTTTGAATCTTTGCTACCCAGGCCATTGTAACCGAATTTATCTTGGCTCAAGATTCAAAACATTTTTGTTGCTAGCTACGACTATGAGGAACATCTGGCTTTGTTAGCCGTGGGTGTCAACCGTGACTAAGGATGAGTTAGCCAACTATGCCCAAATTGAGTGGTTAAAACCACTACTTCACCTTGGAGTTGTCCAAGATCATTCACATGGTCTGTTAGCATGTCCCATATGAGTAGTCACCTCAACATGATGCATTTTAGGTGTCTACAAATATTATCAATTGAAAACATTAAATTAAATCTTAATCATTGTTTGATTATGGCAGTAAACATTTTCTTGTCAACTTCAACTAAACTTACTACTTTCTCTAACCAAAGAAAAGAGAATTTAACTTCACAATCCTCATTTAAAATCCCTCTATTGGCTAGCCTCTCTGCACATTTGTTTCCTTCACACAATGTATGTGTAAACCTAATTTCTTCAAAATCTACAACAAGGTCTTGAATTTCCACAATTATCCCTTTTATGTTCCATGGAGCCTTTGCTTTCCTCAAAATAATATTTATTACTAAGTGAATCATCTTCCATCCATACTTTGTTCCATTTCATTTGTTTGCATATTTTTAACCCTTCAAAAAATGCCCAACCTTCAACTTCATTATTTGTCTTAAATCCATTATTAAAAGCATAACAAGACAAAAACGCTCCTCTATTATTTCTAATTATTCCTCCTCCTCCTTCTAGTCCTGGATTTCCTTTAGATGCTTCATCAAAACTCAATTTGACCAACTCCACATCTAGTGGTTTCCACTTTATATTCTTTACCTTATTTTTATTTTTTCTATCTCGAGCATCATATTTCTATTTGATGATTTGACTCCATCTATCAAGGCTCTCTACTTCTAGATTAGGGATTGAGTGCATTGATAGGGTTGGTTTAGACTCCTTTATAGTTAAATAATTATTCCTTTTCATTACCTCTAAACTGTGTTCCTTTCCTTTAAATATTCTTCTGTTTCTTTCTAGCTATACTGTCCAATGTATTGTATGTTTTGATATATCCCATATTGTCTATAAAGTATCACTTTTAAAAGTGCTCTACCATTGCTTTAACCATTATTTAATTCTACCATTCATCACCATGCATTTACCAGACATATTAAAAATCCATTGCCATAGTTTCCAATCTATTGAGCAGTATCCCAAGAGATGGTCTATACTATCCTCCATTTTAGAAAGAACACATTTTGAGGGGCCATGAAAACTGCTATTCATAAGGTTATCCCAAGATTAAATTCTTCTATGACCTACCAACCAAACAAACATTTTAACTTTAGGAATGCTTAGGCTATCCTAAATATCTCCATATTCTTGTGATATTCCTATTTTGATGGTGGTTTATATTAGATCCACTTATTTTTGTGTATTCTCCTAAGCTATTCAACTCCTAAATCAACTTATCCTTAGCTCCCCTTAGAAAAATCATTGTTGTTATCTTTCTACACAACTACATCCTAGAATCAATGTCTTGTATACTTGTTAAAAAATATTCTTTCCATTTGTATCTTCCTACTTGATCCTTGTACAAAATGTTTGAAACCCTATCACCATACTTATCTTGAAGTAATCTGATCCAAGGTTTCAAAATTTGATCTATATTGAGTGGTTTTTTATCACCCCAAGTATCCATCCAAATATAAAATTTTCTCTAGTTCCCACCACCAATCTTAATCCTTTAATCACTATATCAATTAATTTTTTTAAACAATTCCATAGTGTAGAAATATTTGGTAGAGAGAATGTAGTAAATGTTAAGCTTGGGTCAGATTGCAAACATGAACTAGGAGGAAGTGTAGCTGGTAGCGAGTGTGAATATGAGCCAACTAGGAGTGAGTACAGTTGATAGTGAGTGTGAGCACAAGTTGGGAGTGAGTGCAGTGGGTAGCGAGTGCAAGCATGAGACAAAAGTGAGTGCAACCGACAACGAGTGCACAAAATTTAGGTATAATGGAAAGAAAGTCATTTGTAAAAGTGCTTACTAAAAGTGTGAATGGCCAAGTTGGAAGTTTGGATGCCCTACCTAGCAATAAGAAGAATAGAGAATCTATGGAAAACCTAGTCCAAGTAGCAGATTCTACCCTATAAGTGATTATCAATGATGATATGATTGAGCATGATATAATGATTCTTAAAACCAGAGGGTTAATTTGTAAGTTTCATGGATATTGATAAGGTTTTTCTGAGATTTAAAATTGGATTAAGTGGAAATGGGAATTGAATTCAAATTATTCCATAACTTTTCTTCCAGAATAATTTTTTCTCATTATTTTTTCTAGCTCATAAATAAGGGATAAAATAATGGATGGAGGCCCATGGTTTAGGGGCAAAGATGCATTATATTTAAGACCTTGGAGTGAGAATTTTTTTGTGGACACAAAAACTATTAAAAGGCTTCCAATATGGATTAGGCTTTTTGTACTTCCTTATCAACTCATCAATAAGGAGGTTTTGAAGAATATTGGTAATACCCTAGGTGAATTCATCCATGAGGGGCCAACTACTAAGAATAGAAGGCATGTTGTATACACTCGAATATGTGTTGCCATGGATATTTCTAATCCTTTACCGTAGTCAATTAGGATTAAATCTAAATCAATATAATGGGATCAACAAGTGGATTATGAAAACATTGCATTCTGATGTTGTAAACATCATAAAAATGGGCACATGGCAAGAGACTATAAAGTAGAAATGGAGGAAGAGATGGAATTTTTGGGCATGAGGGTAGTTTCAATTTGAAACAAGGAGACCATATCACAGGAGAAGCTAGGTCAAATAAAGGATTCTCCACTCCTAATAAAGTGGATAGAAAAATATCTCTACATCATCAAATGGCGAAGGCCATTATAGTTCACTCAAATCAGTCATTAGAAGAAAAAATGATATGAGAGATGAGGAAGTACAGTGCGCAAGTTCAAATATAAAAGGAGCTAAAAATACGAAGGAAGAGGGGAAGACAAATATTAATATAAAGGAAGATGGGGAGATAATTTTAAAGCAAATGAGGCGAAGGAGGTCAAGCTTAATCTAGGTAAATCACATTTATTATCCTCAAGTAGATTGAAATCTTCTCCTTATAAAAAAATTAAAGTAGTGCGAAGTGTATTCCTTGCACTTTAGGATTTTAGGAGCAGTATAGTAAAGAAAATCTTGTAGAGGATATCCAAGGAAATTTAGATATTTCAGTACAACATAAAAAAGTGATGACTATGGAGGATCATCTATGCATTTTAGAGTTTTAGGGCAACATAAAGAAGAAAATATTATTGAGGCTATTCCTTGCACTTTCGACTCTTTAGGGCAACATAAATCTTTAGAAGATAAGTCCCATTTTGAACAATATGAAAAATGGAATAGATTGATGAAGATGAGAGTGGTGGCAAGAATGGAAGGAGAGGAAGGCTATCACAGAAAGAAAAAAGAAAAGAAAAATAAACTCAAAAGGACATTGATCTGGGAAGCCAAATAAAAATATCATAGGTGTTAACAAGAAGTGAGGTTAAGCCCACTAATAAAAATAAAAAGTGTTGATGATGAAATGATATCATGGAATATTATGGGTATGAATAAAACCCCTAAAAAAAAGTTATTAAGGAATTAATAGGTTGTTATAGCCTTGAGTTTATTTTAATACAAGAAATAAAATTAAGTAGTGAGGAATGTAAGGATGATTTTAAGAATATTTGGAAGGCAAGTTATTGTTTAGCAGTTTCTTCTACAGGAGCTTCAGGTGGTATTGTAATAATATGGGATAAATGCAAATGGGATGAACAACTATTAGAAGAAAAAAGTAATTGGGTTGCTAGATTATTTTGTAGGAAAGAGGAAAACATCAAATTTGGGGTTATAAATGTATATGCTCCAACTATAGTTACTCCTTGTGAAATATGTTGGAAGGACATTAGTATATTTTTGTCAAATACAATGATGACTCATTATGATCTATGGATTCTTGGGGATGATTTTAAAAATGTTATATATTCTTTGGAAAAGAAGGGTGGCATTCTAGGATGATCAAATCAATGCAATATTTTGCTTCATTTTTCAATTCAAATGACCTTTGGGATGTTAGTCCTTCAAGCTTTCAATACACATGGGATAATAGACGCATTGGAAAAATCATATAGCAGAAAGACTAGATAGATTTTTGTAATCCAATAGATGGTTGTAAATAAAGTATACAATCTCTTCAAATATTTTATTGTGAGTAGGATTAGATCACAAACCCATTCTTTTGACTTTTGAGTCACCTAACAATGGTCATCCAACGCCATTTCACTTTCAGTCTATATGGTTCCAAGACCTTGAATTTTTCTAGATGGTTATGTTATGGTGGGATGAATCAAAATTTGAAGGATCATGTATGTACAAGTTTATTCAAAAGTTGAAATATTCAAAGGAGCAAATGAAGATATGGAATGTCAAATATTTTGGTAAAATTTTTAAAGAAAAAAAGAAATTGAATCCAAGCTCAAAAATTTACAAGAGATAGTAGAAATTAATGGAATGGACCATGATTCTTATGTGAAAGAAAAACAATTAATTTCTTATTATCATAATGCATTGAATAAGGAGGAGTCATATTGGTTCCAAAAATCTAGAGAGAAATGGCTTAAGGAAGGAGATAGAAATACAAAAACAATTCATGCTACAACAAAAACAAAATTTTTTGTTTGTCATATTAAAAATATTATAACTTCAGATGGAAGAAATATTGAGGATGA
Organism: Wollemia nobilis; assembly: GCA_028583015.1. Lineage (NCBI taxonomy): Eukaryota > Viridiplantae > Streptophyta > Pinopsida > Araucariales > Araucariaceae > Wollemia > Wollemia nobilis. The sequence continues at coordinate 26,399,261 of JAQPPZ010000856.1, read as the reverse complement.
AGATTTAATGAAGGAAGCAATAAATTATTTCTAATATATTTTATTAGATTCTAGGCAATATAAGGACGCACAATAAAAAATTCTACAAAATATTCAATCACTTATCACTTAGGGACAAAATGAAAGCTTGATGAAGAATATTTCTATAGAGGAGCTCCATGAAGCAGTTTTCTATTTCCGTTATAACAAGGCACCTGGCCCTGATGGATTTCCTGCAATTTTCTTTCAAAATTTTTGGGATTTATTGAAGAGTGATATGTTAGATGCAGTTGAAGAGGCTCAATAAAGAAAGGCTATAATAAATGATATCAATGCTACTTTTATTACCTTGGTTCCCAAGAAATATGACACAAAATATTTTGAAAACTTTCATCCAATAAGCCTTTGTAATATGATTTATAATATCATTATAAAAATTATGGAAAACAAGTTAAAGGGTATTCTAGGGTGTCTTATATTAGAGGAACAAGGTGGCTTTGTTCAGGGTAAACAAATTCTTGATGGTATAATTATTGCACAAGAGGACATGCATTCTATTCATTCTATGAAAAAGCCAGGTATGGTTTTGAAATTAGATATGAACAAAGCATATGGTAGGATTTCTTGGAATTTTCTATATACTATTCTAAAAACAATTGGCTTTGATTATAGTTGGTGTGAATGGGTTAAATGATGTTATGGGACTACAAAATTTTCTATTTTAATCAATGCTTCTCCTACTGGGTACTTCAAGTCATCTTGTGGACTTCGTCAAGGTGATCCTCTTTACTTATCTATTCATTAGTTTGGAAGAAGCATTAGGGAGAGCCTTTTCAAAGGTAAAAATGGAAGGAAAAATCAAGGGTATTCAAGTTGCAAAAAATGGTCCCTTCAAATATCATATCCAATTTGTTGATGATACTTTTCTTTTGAGCCATCCCTCATTTAATGAGGCCATGGAGTTCAAATTAATATTATCATGTTATGAGAAGTCTATTGGACAGTTGGTAAATACTTAAAAATCTTGGATCTTTTTCATTAATACTGCCCTATATTTACAACAAATTATTATGAATATTTTAGGGTTTAAAATTAAAAAATTTCCATCAACCTACCTGGGTATTTCTTTGTTTGATAAAGGGAATAAAAATGAGCTTTGGATATCTTTTTTGGATAGAATGAAAGCTTGCTTGGAAGGTTGGAAAGGTAAGTTCTTAACCATGGCAGGAAGGCTACAACTCATAAATACTACTTTGTAATCAATTCTTATTTATATGATGTCACTTTCAAGACTGTCAACAGGTATTGCATCAGAATTGGATAAAATTTAAAGAGACTTTCTATGGAAAGGTTGTGAGGGAAAAATTAGGTTTCCTCTTTGTAAGTAGGATAGGGTTTGCAAAGGAAAGAATGTTGGAGAAGCAGGCTTGTGAAATTGCAAACTTATGAATTTGACATTAGGAGAAAATATTGGGTGGAGAGTACTTAGAGATCAAAGAAAGAATTGGGCAAAAATATTACTTCAAAAATATAGGTTATCTTGATGCAATGAAATGTTTTAGGAAAAGAACTCTACCCAAAGTATCGTCAACATGGAACTTCATATCAAAGAGTTTGCATTTGATAAAAAATCATATTATATGGTCAATTAATGAGGGTAGTTATGTAAATTTTTTGTCCGATGCTTGGTTGAAGCCTTATCCTCTTATCTTTGACTCAAAATGGAAACCATTGGCTCGAGCATGTGTAGAATGTAAAGGTCAAAAGGTCAAAGATTATATTGTTATGAGTAAAAACTCCAGAACATGGATTTGTTTTAGTAACCTGGTTGAAGGAGAGGAACTCAAACAAATTGTAGATGAACTTCAAAATATGCTTTGAGAGTTTTATTTACCAATTTTTACACGAAAGGATAAGTTGGTTTGGAATTTATCAAAGGATGGTGGATACTCGGTCAAGTTAGGATATGAGGATTTAGAACAATCAAAATTTCCTTCTCCCAATGATTTTCCTTGAAAGAACGTTTGGTCATTAGAGGCTCTCCCTAAGGCCTCAACATTTCTTTCATTAGCAGTTCAATGTAAGATTCTTATTGGAGAGAGTCTACAAAGAAGAGGATATTATGAACCCTTGAGATGTGCCTTGTGTGAGAAGGATTTAGAAACTTCAAAACGTTTACTTCTTCATTGTCCATTTGAACACACCATTTGGGGTTATTTAAAAAAAAATAAAAAATTATATTGGGTAGCTCCATCAACATTGAAAGAGTTGATACAATGTTGGATAAATTATAATAAAGCTAAAGCATTATGTATTCTTTGGAGGACTGGTCCTACCATAATTTGTTGGAATTTATGGCTTAAAAAGAATAATAGAATTTTTAAAAATAAATATCAAAAGCATGCCCAAGTTTGGAACTGTAATAGTGCCTCTCTTGCAGAATGTCTAAAATATGGTGCTCATCATGGGAAGTGTCAATTGTAGAAAAATAAAAAGAGGTGCTAATAAATTTACTACAGGATTTGAATATACATGGAAGAGTCATTTGCGACAATGGAATTAAAACAAAGGATCTACTTCGATCTATGGTAAAATGGAAATGTCCAAAAATTGGGTTTATTAAAATTAATTTTGATGGTCCTTCTAAAGGAAATCCATGAAAAGTTGGTGGAGGTGGTGTTTTTAGAAATAGTGAAGGAAAATTTCTCCTCACTTATTCAGAATCATATGGAACTTCAACTAACAACTATGCAGATGCTAGGGTACTTCCTATAGGGATTAAAATTGCAACAAAAAAAAGATGGAACTATATTTCAATTGAGGGGGATTCACAAATTGTCATCAATGCTATTAACAAAAATGGATGTGGAGACCAGATAAAAAATGATATTATTGCTGATGTTCATTATCTATTACTAGAGATAACCTCCTGGTAGTGTGAGTATATTTATAGAGAAGGAAATAAAGTAGCAGATAAATTAGAAAATTATGGTGTTGATCTTCATCCCGATGAAATTCAAATTTTAGAGGGCAGTTGGCCAAGTGAGATTTTATGTCTTAATCAAAATTATGTCAAGGAGTTGATTGTGGAAACAACACTTTGAGGAAGTTGAAGAATATATTTAAGAGAAAAAAGAAATGAAAAAGTCATGATAAAAATGTATGCTACAACAAATGTAATATTTTGGTATTGTGATGGGAGTGGCCCCCAATAGAAGCCACATATAACCTATTTAAAAAAAAATATTAAGCTTTGGTCATTGGGTTTGACATATTTACTTAGAATAATTCTTGCACAATGTTTTTTACTCTCTTTGTACAATCTTCAAATAATTTTTTCCTTAAGAGCTAAGTTTGCATCCATAAGAACTCTTAATCTGAGATCACCTCTAGTTTTATCATCACACGCATTGCTCTATTTCACCAAAGGAAATTTCCTTTTACCATGTAATCCTGACCACAAAACTGATCGCATAATAAAGATTAAACTTTTTTCTATCGATTTTGGCATACTATACAAGGACATATTATAACAACCCAAAATGCCAACCCATTTTTTTCAAATAATAATTATAAGCAAAGGTTCAAAAGAGGAAAACCCTTTTATCTTTCTAGCATACAAGGCTTCACCATATTCGAGTTCCAAGTCACTACAAATGACACTTAGTAGACATGAGTGGCTAACTATTGTGGTTTCTGGGGTTGACCTTACTAAACCTAATCATTTAGAAGAATGTCAAAAGTGATCCCCCTCCTTTCCCATACCCTCATCGACATAGGACAATGTGACCATGACGTAAGGATTATCCTTTAAGGCCCATAACACTTAAAGAGGAACATCTATTTCCTAAACTTGCTCTAAGTTCATCTAGGTAGGTTAATTGACATAAATCCTTGGTGCTTAGTTACCACACCTCCGTGGGCTAACTAAGGTTATTACCATATCACTGGCAATAAACATGATCTCCCAATCATACACATTCAAGGGATCGCCAATGATGTCTTGTGAATGGTTCACAACTCTTAGTTAGGATACATCCAATCCTACTCGTTCAAGATGCAATGATTCACAAGGACCTTGACTATTGTATTCACACAAATCCTTCTAGGTTCATGAGCTCTTAACTATTGCATCTTTGCAACTCCTTCTAAGACTCATCTCTACCTGTTTATTGCATTCACACAACTCCTCCAAAAATTGGGTTTATTTATGACTTTGTTTACAAGAGGAATTCTAACCACCCCAAGATAACCTTATCTTAAAAATATTGCATAATAAAACATAATTCTAAAGTAAAGAAACATACATCACATCATATCAAAAGTACTTTAAATCAAGTCATAATCCATTTAATCAAAAATACTATAATAGATAAACAAGGATACCTCTTAAATAAAGCCATATTTTGCTTAACTTGAATGCTTGACATAAGCTTCAAAAGATGCATTTCTATATCATAAATGCTAAACCAAATATTTGACATAAATATGCATTCCTACAATTGTTAGAAATCAATATAACTATCCAAATATAATATTGCTAAAATCACTTTAACGTAAAAAACCCAAGATATCATTAAAGCAACATAATATTTTAGTTTGATTTTGATTTTATTTATTTTATTTTTTAGGTTTTGGTTGTGTTTATTTTTCATGTTTTTTTGGGTTATGTCTTTGTAGTGTTCTGTTGTTTTTGTCTTGTTTGTGTTTTGTTATGTGGTTCTTGTGTTTTTCTATGTGGTTTGTGTTGTGGTTTCTTTTATCTTATTGTGCGTGTTTGGTTGTGCTTTTGGTTTTGACACACTCAAGGAGCATGTTTTTTATTTTATTTTATTATTTTTGTTGTTATTTACTTTTTTTAATTTGGTTTTGTGTGTTTGTTTGCTCCTTGAGTATGTCAAAGGTGGTAGGCCAGGTCCGAGTCCTGGGTGTTTTTGGCAGAATGGATACCCCTGCCTCCTTGGGTCTTACCCGAAAGTGGCATCCCTTTTGGGATGTTTTCCACAAATATATATTTTTTTTTTAGTTTGCACAATAATCAAGTTTACAAAGCTCATTGAACAAACATTCTTTTACATAGCCTTTGATTTTCCACAATATCTTTACATTCAAAGTACAATGAAATCCTCTACCAAGAATCTTGAAGCCATCAACTAATTTTATGAGCTCCTTCATGATAGAGAATCCTATCCATGACTCATAAGGAAATACTTAGGGATTGGGACAACTCTAAAATGCAATGCAACTTAATCATGTCATTTATAATATGCAAATCACCATGCATTAAACAAGCCAACAATAAGAGAAGCCCACACTTCTCTATATAATGATCCCTTATCAACATGAGTCTTAGGAATCATTATAGTAATTTCTCTTTAAAAACCAATATACAATAATCCATATTATAAAAGAGAAGCCCATACTTCTCTATATAGTGATCCCTTAATTCACATAAATCTCAAGAATATTTATAATAATTTCTCGTAAAAAACCATTATACAATAATCCATATTACAAAAGAGAAGCCCATACTTCTATATATAATTATCTCTTAATCCACATGAATCCTAGGAATCATTATAATAATTTCTCTTTTTCTACAAGTTCTAGTGAAACAAAATAACTTTCCTTCATTTTAAGCAAATCATTTCATTCTTAATCAAGTTCCTACTTAAAAAGAAAGACTTAAACCAAACACTCATTTTCAATTAATGAGGATCCTCTTTCCTAAACTTTAATCATTTAAAGACTTAGGTTAACTTTTCATTAAATAAAGGAACATATAATTAGTTTACTCCATAAACTATTGCATGTCCATAATATGAGGTTTTGATTCATTAATAGAACTCTATTCTCTACTACTCTCATCTAAAATGTTTTACCACTAATATAAATTAAAAAAGGCAATGATATATATATATATATATATATATATATATATATATATATATATATATATATATTTGAGTGAATAATAAGGGGTTGTACTCATGTCGCCCACCCTTGAAAAATTACAAATCTCTTCTTTAGAGCTTGAGTTTACAAATAGATACACTTCTCATATCAATTGAGATGCTATAGCTAGAAACCTACATCATTTTATATAAAATGTCCGAATTCTTGATTTTCATTTTTTAGATCTTTTCAAATTTTTGTATGAATACAAATATTCTATAATTCAACATCCTTCTTGATATAGCAGCATTCACAATACCAAAAATTCACCTCTACTATCCATGCATTGCATCTTAGTAGAGTATATTTCCAAAACATCGCACTATCATAGTAAGCTTTACGAAATCTGGATTGGTAGTTTCCTTTCTGAAACACAAGTGCAACCACAAAAATTATAATAAATAGTGTATATGAAAACACATTATTGTTACATAATAAAGCATATTACCAATGAAAACATTAAATTAAATATTAATTATTATTTGATTCAAGAAATCAACATTTTCTTGTCAACTTCAGCTAAACTTACTACTTTCTCTAACCATGGAAAGGAGAATTTAACTTCACGATCCTCAATCAAAACTCCTCTATTGTTTAGCTAATCCACACATTTGTTTCCTTCCTTTAATGTATGTGTAAACCTTATTTCTTCAAACTCTTTAGCAAGATCTTAAATTTCTATAACTATCTCTTGTATGTCCCATGGAGCCTTCACTTTCCTCAAAATTACATTTATTACTATGAGAGAATCACCTTCCATCCATACTTTATTTCATTTTATTTGTTTATATATTTTCAACCCTTCAAAAGTTGATAAGGATATGGTATGGCATTAAATAATGTCTTAAATACATTTGTATAGATAAAGATGAGGGATATGAACTATTATTGTGCATATTAAATGCACCCTTATCCTCTTATCCATACATGGTATTGAGCACATGGATCGAATCATACCATGGTATTGAATATGTATTTCAGGCCTATAAATTGGTATGTTTTATGAATATAAAATAATCTAGAATTTAGCCTGTAATTTTTATTATTTGGTATCAGAGCAGGTTACGGGTTCCAGACTAGTATCCTCTTCCCCTAGGCTGAGATTGGTTCAAACGAGAAATGAGAATGCCTTCGTAGATCTGTATGTGGAGAAGTTACATTCTATTTTAGATATTTTTATTGTAGGCTTCTTTAGGAATTGTTGATTCCATTTTGTGGTTTCGTCCCGCTTTCCACCTCGTAATTCTTAACAATTGCAAACCTTCATTCATTTTGTGCTCATTTGAATCACATCATCTATTTCCATATTTGAAAACATGATGTTAAGTACAACTCTCTCGCATGATGAGATCTCAGCATAAATTATCATCCTCACCATAAAACTTCAAGATATTATTAGAGTCATTCATCAACTGCCTACCGAAGATCTCACTAAAGATCTCCTTGCTCAACCTTGTGAGATCGCTGCAAAAATCCAAGCCCCATGAGACCTCCTTTTTGAAATGTCTTTAAAACTCACAAAGTGACGGTCAAGATATCATATTTTCAAACCAATGCTTGGAAGAATATTCCATAAGGATATTCTTATTTTAAAATTGTCAAAGGGCCACATGTCTCTTTATATTTTGGTTTTGAGACTTGTTATTTTTCCTACAAAATAAGGTTCTATTCCAAGTGAAAGATAGGCTTATGTATAGTCGTTGGAAAGCTCTTTTCATGACGGATCTAGTAGATGCATCAAATTTAATTTTTGTAAAGGTCTACTTCAACCTATGATACCCCAAATTTCATGTTGCCAAAATTCAATTTTAACAATCCATGTTGTATTACGGAGTGCACTTTCGGTTGAACCAAAAAATCCTCAATCCACATTAATTTTTAGAGAATCATTTGGAAGAAGATTTATTCTCCAGACCATAGCCTTTGAATACAGGTACTCCCTCTAATGAGGTTGTATCAGATATGTTAATGACCATGGCCCTTCTTATGTGATCCACATCTATCACATGGGTACTCCTCCCTCACTTTCGGAGTTGTCGTTCTCTCTTCCTTTAATAGATCAAGGCCCTTTCTTTGTGATCCCAGTCATCACATGGGTCTTCGCCCTCTCGTGGCATTTGGTACTCCTACAAATTGGATTTTGTTTATCCCTCTTTTCGCTTGTATCTCAGTGGATTTCAACACATCAAATTTTCATAGCTCAGCACATGTCTTCACCAACAAGACACATCAGACAATAATCCATCAATTCTTCAACATCAGCTTCTAAGTTGACTTTATTGGATCCTTAGCTTCATTTGAATCTTGTTATCTTCTCCATATTCTCCTTTCCTATTTGTATGCATTGGGGACCAATGCATCTACAGTGAGGAGGAATGATAATGATATGGTATGGCATTGCATAATGTCTTAAATATATTTGTATAGATAGAGATGAGGAATATTAACTATTATTGTGCATATTAAATGCACCCTTATCCTTTTATCCACACATGGTATTGACCACATGGTTTGGTTCATACCATGGTATTGAATATGTATTTTAGGCCTATAAATTGGCATGTTTTATAAATACAAATTAATTTGGAGTTTAGCCTGTAATTCTGTATCAAAAGATACCCAAGCTTTAGTTTCATTATTGATCTTAAATACACTATTTAAAGTATAATGAAATAAAATATCTCATTTGTTATTTCTAATCAGTCCTCCTCCTCTTGTTGGTCCTGGATTTCCTTTAGATGCTCCATCAAATTTCAATTCAACCCACTCTACATCTGGTGGTTTCCATTTTGTATTATTTACCTTCTTTTTTATTCTCTTGTACCCAAAATCATAATTCCATTTAATGACTTGACTCCATCTATCAAGGCTCTCTGCTTCTAGATTAGGGACTAGGTGAGTTGATAGGGTTGGTTTAGACTCTCTATGGCTAAACATATCTTCCTTTTCATTACCTCTAAATTGATTTCCTTTCCTTTAAATATTATTCTATTCCTTTCTAGCCATATAGTCCAAAGTATTTTATCTTTTGATATATCCCATATTTTATTTAAAGCCTCACTTTTATAAGTGCTCTACCATTGCTTTAACCAATATTCAATTCTGTTATTCATCACCATGCATTTACCAAACATATTAAGAATCCATTGCCATAGTTTCTAGACTATTGAGAAATGTCCCAAGAGATGGTCTATACTCTCCTCCTTCTTTTTACAAAGAACACATTGAGAGGGGCCATGAAAACCCCTTTTCATAAGGTTATCCCAAGATAAAATTCTTCTATGACCTACTAGCCAAACAAACATTTTGACTTTAGGAATGCTTGGGCTATCCCAAATATCTCTCCATATTCTAGTGATATTACTATTTTGTTGGTGTTGTACATTATATCCACTTCTTTTTGTGTATTATCCTAAGCTATTCAACTCCAAATCAATTTATCCTTGGCTCCCCTCAGAATAATCATAGTTGTTATCTTTCTACTCAATTGCCTCCTAGCATCAATGTCTTGTATACTTGTAAAAAATATTATTTCCATTTGTATCTTCCTTCGATCTTGTACAAAATGTTTGAAACCCTATCACCATATTTATCTTGAAGCAATCTCATCCAAGGTTTCAAAATTGGATCTAAATTGAGTGGTTTTTTTATCACACCAAGTATCCATCCAAATAGATATTTTTCTCCAGTTCCCACCACCCATATTAAACCTTTAATTATTAGATCAATAGATTTTTTAAACCATTCCAAAGAGCAGAACCATTTGGTAGAGAGAATGCAATAAATATTAAACTTGGGTCATTGGGCTCAACATACTTAGAAGAATTTTTGCCCATTGTCTTTGACTCTCTTTGTACAATCTCCATATTACTTTTTCCCCTAAGAGCTAAGTTTTCATCTGTAAGAACTCTTAAACCAAGACCTCCCCTAGTTTTATCATCACACACCTTGCTCCATTTCACCAAAGGAAATTTCCTTTTATCATGTAAACCTGACCATAAAAAGGATCGCATAGTATAGATTAAACTTTTTTCAACTGATTTTGGCATAGAATACAATGACATATAATATGTTGGAATGGCCTGTAATACTGAACTTAATTAATTGCACTCTTCCTGCTAACGATAACCATCTACCTTTCCAAGTTGGAAGTTTATTCTGAACTTTACTAATAACTGGATTCCATAATTCTATCCTCATTCTCCCCTCAAATAAAGGCATCCCTAGATAAGTTGTTGGTAAATTTGCCTCCTCCATTTGAAGTAACCTACAAATTCTTGCTTTGATATTAGTTGGAGTGTTAAGGAAGTAAATTTTGGATTTTGTCCTATTAACTTTTTGCCCTGATGCTCTTTCGTATTCCTTTAAAAATTTATTCAAAGCTCTAGCCTCATTTATCCTTGCCCTTCCAAAAAGGGTTGTATCATCTACAAATTGTTGATGGGTGATGTTGTCGATGTTATTACTAACCTTAAGTCCACTTATAAGCCCATATTTGTAAGCCTTCTTTAAGTTCCTACTCAAAACCTCTGCCATAATAATGAATAAATAAGGAGATAGAGGATCTCCTTGTCTAAGGCCTCTCTTGGCTTTAAAATATTCTGTTACTAACCCATTGACCAACACTAAATAAGAAATTGTAGAGACACAAGCTTTAATCCATCTAACCCATTTCTTCTCGAATCTAAACTTTTCTAAAACTGCAAAAAGAAAATCCCATTTAACCCTATCATAGGCTTTACTCATATCAAGTTTTAAGATCATTGATTTCTCTTTTCTTGAAGTTGTTGAATGTATAACTTCATGAGCTACTATGATCCCATCCAAAATTTGTCTCCCTTTCACAAATCCTCCTTGCTCTTCTAAAATAATTTTGTCTAACAATGGCCTTAATCGATTTACCATCACTTTGGAGATAATATTATATGCCATATTACATAGGCTTATGGGTCTAAAAGAATCAAACAATTCAACATCCTTATTTTTTGGAATTAGGGTAAGATATGTTGCATTTATTTTATAAGGTATGTATTATTTTACCCTAGATTGTTCCACTACCACCAATAAAGAATCCTTCACTATATCCCAATTATGTTGGTAAAAATTTGTAGAGAGCCCATATGGACCTAGGGATTTATCCTTATTAAAATAGAAAAGAGCTAAATGAACTTCTTCTAGAGTAATAGGCTCCATCAATTTCCTATTGTCTTCATTCATTATAACTGAAGGAACATCTTGAAGAAGTTTATCATTAAGAACTTCAGTCTCCTCTGATCCTAGAATATTTTGATAAAAATACTTTACCTCTTTTCTAATTTCACTTTGATATTCAATCCAAACCCCTTCTATTGATTTAATTCTACTAATTCTAGATGTTGATCTTTGTACTATAGCCATCCTATGAAAAAACTTTGTATTTTTATCTCCTTTTAACCAAGTTTATCTTGATTTTAATCTCCAAAATTTCTCTTCCTTACTCAAAATATTATGATATTCACTAAGCAACTCCCTTTCCTCTGAGCTTGGATTATTATGATCACCTTTTTGGAATTTTGAAAGTTTATCTTTTAGTTCTTCTTTCTTCTCAAAAATATTTCCAAAAGTGTTCTTGTTCCATTCTTTTAATCTAGATGTCATAGATTTAATTTTATTTGGAAGAGCATACAACCCACCATTTCCTGAAGAATTCCATGTTTGAGCTATCATATCAACAAATTGAGGATGGTCTTCCCACATCTACTCATATTTAAAATATGATATTTTTTGAATTCACTTACCACCATTTTAACTCTTATTGGCCAGTGATCTGAACCAATCCTTGTTAAGGTATTAATTTTAGCACAAGTTCCTTCATCTAGCCAATGATCTGAGAGTATGCATCTATCTAATTTTTTTGCTATTAGGTTCTGGCCTCTCCTATTGTTGGTCCATGTATAGTTGTCTTCTTCAAACTCAACCTCCCATAGATTATTGTTTTGAATAAAATTTGAGAAATCTCTCATACTTTGGGTTAATTTCCTAATTCCCCCAAAATTTTCATCCAACTTGGTTATGGCATTAAAATATCCTATGATCATGAATCAGGTTTCTTGGTCTTTACTTCTCATAAAGGCTTCAATCCCACTCCAAACTTCTAATCTACCTGACTGAGTTGTAGGTCCATAGACATTGATAAGGATGAAATGAATATCTACAAAGTAGCAAGTGACTAAAGAGGCTATCCAATGCCTAGTTTTATGAATGGTTACACAAGAGGTTCTAGAAGGATTCCAACAAGTTAGAATTCCCCTTGCCACTCCTTCAGAATCCATAGCATCCCATTCACATCTTGCCCATACTGCTTTCATAGTTTTTGAAACTTCTTCTTTTGTCATTTTAGTTTCTTGGATACAAAGAATATCAGGCTTATTACTTAAACATAGGTCCTTGATACACCTCTACTTTGAGGGGGCATTAGCACCCCTTATATTCCATGAGATGATAATCATGTCTCATTAGGGGCTTTTGGCCCCACCTGCATATTACCAATATCATTTTGTTGTTTGGTAAAGAGAAGTTCAACCAACTTAGTTTGTGTTCCTTTCTCTATGTTTGCTCTTGCTTCCCTAGATCTTGCTTGATAATTTGAGGGTTTTCTTCTTTTTGCCTTGCCTATATTAGGAGTAGGTATTATTATTCTATTCCTAAATATTCTTTCACAATTTTATTTTTCATCATATTTATCCTCTCCTGGCTCTACTACAGAAGCTTTTGACTTGTCTTGCTCATTTTTTGGTATTTCCTTATTAATGGTAGAGGTATTAACTTCTAAAACTACATTTTCTTTACCAATTTTTTCTCTTGAATGGTGCATGGTACTTCAAGAGAGTCTTCAAAATATGATGAGACACATTCCTTAGGTTCATCAAGAATGTTCTTCCTTAAATTAGGATCATACTGAATAGATGGTTCCTTGTTAATATGTTGAAATTGTTGTACTGTGTCCTCTAAGTTTTGATCTACTTTTTCTTCATAGGCTAAAGCCTCAAAAGAGTTGGTATTTCTTCCAATATCCTTCCTTACTGGTCTCCACTGTTTATTTTATTTCATTTTTCTAGATCTATTTTTGGAAGTTGAAAACCATCTTCATCCATAACCATTTGTAAGTTTCTCTTGTGGTTTTCTACATATGATTCTATTGGGCTCTTCTTAGGGCATGATCTCTCAATATGCCCCACCTCATGACATCTTCTACATCTAAAATATATTTTTTCATAATCTATGGTTTGGATCCACATATTATCCCCATACTTAATAATGATTGATTTTGGTAAAGCTTTACTTATATCAATCATGACCAATATCCGAGCATAAATAGACAAGAATCCATCTTTCATAGTATTTGAGATCTCAATTAATTATCCTAGAGTGTTGCATATTGCCTTGAAGGTATCTATTTCCTAAAATTCAATGGGTAACCCAAACATCCTAACCCAGACTAGTACTAGGGATAGATTTATATTTTTAGGTGAAAAACCTTCATACTAGTGGGTAAGGAAGAGTCTTGCTCTTCCCATAAATCAAGGACCCCTATAAGGATTTTTTCTCTTTCTTCTCTAGAATAAAAAATGGTTAGGAAGAAAAATTTGGGAAGAAATGATAGAATAACTATTGGAGACTTTTAACTACTATCAATCCATTTTCTCAAGGCTGAAGCCCTTGACCAATACCTATTAAATTTACCAGAAACTACCCTATATTGGAGCAACGAGGATATCTCTGAGGATTCTAAGGATTTAAATATAAATTGTTCCATGGAAAGGAAATAAAAACTCAAAATCTATTAAAACTTATCAGAATATCCTATAGCAAATATAATATTTGATAAAAAAATTATAAAAAATTGCATGCAAAAAATTTATGATAAAGAAGGGAAAAGAAGCTTAGTTGAAGAATTCTATGCCCATATAGAATGTTTTGCCTCACTGAAGTTCTAGCCCTTCATTGCTCTTCCCATAATTCAAACCCTAGTTGACAAATATTTGTGACTTCATTTTTTGCAACTTGAAAAATCGTCACTGCCCTTGTTCTGGATGGTTGACTTCACAAGGTCGTATCTCCCTTAATATTGCTCAAAAAAGGTAATGACATGAATTTCATTAATAATAGGTGATGAGCCACATAATTGCTCATTTTTTGTACTTTTTCCCCATTATGTGCGGCATATATTATTGTAGATATAATTGTTTTTATGAAATGATATATAATTGACAGTTTATTGTACATGTTCTCTAATATTTGTCTTTAAGTGTAATGTGTGTAGATTTAGTGGAAATCATTGTATTTTGGCATGTTTTCATCAAGGTCCAACCCGGACCTGGAAATTGTAAATTAATGAAGGGCAAACATCTACAAAGTATTGATAAAATGCACGAAGTGAGGCGCCAAGTCCTTTTAAGCATATGACTTCCATTCGACACCTAACTGTTAGGTGCCTGATTTCTGTTAAGTGCCTGCTTCTTGTTGTATGGTGAAAGATGCATGCTTACCATTGTATGATGAAAGGCACCTACTTCCCATTGTACGGTGGAAGGTGCCTACTTCCTATTGTACGACAAAAGGTTTCTACTTCCCAACTTCTTCAACCGTGATGCTTGCTTTCCATTAGCATCAAAATCCAACATGACTCTATGGTCGACAGAACAGAACGAACACGTCGACAACCAACTTGAAATTATTTTTAGCACCATAACCAAATATGGTATAATGTCAAAGGTGATTTGTCACCTATGTTGTAGCTGTTACATGAATTTATTTTACAAGTCAGGCAAATCGAATATCAGCATATTCTGGAAACAAAATACACTAGGATATTCTAATATTTTTCCCGATTCAAGAAAGCAACTGTAACAACAGATCATGCATTGATTCATTTTGAATGGCAACAGGGCTAGCTGCATACTATATAAATATGCAGACCACCCTTGAAGAAAAAACCCCAAACTTTTTATGTAATCTACCAGTTGTAAACTATTAATAAAATATCCTACATTATTCTTGTAAAAAATATTCTCTAAGTGTCCGGTGAACATTATACCATGGGCAAAACCTGCTGGGAGCGTGGGACCACTTGCAACAAATTTCTTCCCTTTTACCTATTTTTTTGTAATTATTTTAATATCTTAATTTATTTCCAGCACTACTTTATTTTTTGTAATTTCCAACAAGGTAGAAATTTATAATTTTTATGTTTTCAGTCATGTTTCTTAGACTTAGCATAGGATTATGGGTTTAGATATAAACTTCAATGAACATTAAAACACCCCCCAAACCATAATCCAAGGGTATGATCTTCGAAGGAGGAATTGCAAGCATATATTTTGCACGGTTGCTCACAAGACTATGAGCTACCTTGGGTTGACAATTAAATGGAGGTAATTAATTGAACCATAGAAAAACTAATTAATGTTTTGCCCAATATTTTGATGCTATTGCTGGGGAATAGCCATTGTAATTTCTATTTTGAAGAAAGCTTAGTTACAATAGTTTAGAGTGTTTTCTTTAGAAACCTTCATCTGAGACTTTGTATGAGTCCAACTAAGAATAGGGGACCAAACGGTTGTTTTGTTAAAAACAAAGAAGTTGTTTTTCAAAATCCTTCCACTTCAGTAGAACCTCAACCTGAGACTAAAATCTCACCATCTCAATCCTCACCCGTACATTGGCAACAACACCCACTATTTGCACAGGATCCCTCTGAAACAATTTAGTAGAATCCTAGAGCAGGATCAAATATAAGTAGAGTTAAATTTGAGGAGGAGCTACTGAATGCTAAATGTTGGCAAGCAGTGTTAGATGGAACTATCTCAAACACTGAATTATCCCTCCTTTTGAAAGATAAAAGAAACAAAATAGAAGCATTGATAGCTGCTTTGAAAGAAGCAGGGGTAGAAACACCAATAATAGGCAAAATGGCAAAAAATACAGAGGAAACATCTTTTAGTTTTCCAATATATGAGGCAAGAGGAGATCACAAGATGAAACACATATCTCCTTCCCACATTCTAAATTTTAGAGGACTAATCCTCTTTAAATTTGATGTTTTATGTAGATCTGTGGATTACACCACAAATCCTCAGAAACTGAAACTATTCCCTTCTACCTTAGATGATTCAACTTTACATTGGTTCATCACCCTGGGGGATAAACGGATAAATACCTGGGAATAGTTGAAGAAAATTTTCCAAGATCAGTATCAGGATTTTGGCAGAGCAAGAGATGCAAGAGAATAAGTCCTAGATATGACCCAGAAGGAAGGGGAGTCTATGGAAGAATACTGGGATAGGTTTAGTTTCAATCTGCAAAGATCACCTCATTCAAAACTAGGAGATAGGTCCCTAAGAAGTATTTTTTTGAAAGGATTGACAAATGAATCCTTGGAAGCTTTGAACATGATATCTGGGGGAGATATTTACCAACATCAAATGGATGATATTCGACAATTGTGTCAAAATTTCTCAAGAAGAAAGGGTAAATTAACCTCTAGAAATGTTAAGCAGTCATCCAATGTCACTAAAATAGAAATAGACAACATGTTAGAAGACCTTAAGAGCGAGATGTTACATATTTGGATATTAAAATGGATACTCTTATGCTTTAGAGAAAGAAGTAGAAGAATGAGGTAACATTAGCCCACTTTTGTCCTAAATGCAGAGGCAAACACCCCAAAAATGAGTACCTAGAAAATAAAGTTCGAGTATGTATTGTTTGTAAGAAGGATCATAAAACGAAATTGTGTCCACAATTAATGAAATCAAAAGAGGAACCTGAAGTGGCTGAGGCATACTTCATGGGTAATAGGAGGAACTGGAAACAGTCTCCTATGGGTAACAATATGCAATCAGGAATGTCATCCTATGGGGGTAGTAATTATCAGAATCAAGTTCAAAACTAGCCATCCAACATGGGTTGGTATGGCCAACAACCTTGGAATCTATTTCCCCAAGGAGCAAATCCTTACAAACCTTATCCTTGAAACCAATATCAACAACCTGGGTAGCAGTGGAGAAATCAGAATACTTGGAATTAGTATCCACAACATACTACTCCAACTCCACTACAACCAAGTCTGCCAACTTTACCTACTCTAAGGACTCCTCAATTACCAGCACAACCAACAACAAACCCAAACAACAAGCAACCAACCTATCATATGGAAAATGAGATGTACCCTATGTATAATATCAAGGTAGATTGTGATCCTATCTAGTTAAGGTCAGGAAAGCAATTAGGTGTAGAAGTCACTCCTCTTGTAGAAGAGGAACTAGTAGAAATAGAGAAAGGGGAATTACCATTTATAGAAGAGATAGAAGAATAATCAACTCCTATACATAACAAATAAGAGGTTCCACATTTTCTACAAAGGTTGCAGGAACCTAGAAAACCAATACAAATAGAGTTTGATATCCTCTATAGTTTAAAGAACTTAACAGTTACAATTCCTCTCTTTCAGGCCATAAGAGACATACCTATTTATGGGAAGGCCATAAAAGAGTTATGCCTCAAGAAACCAAGGAGGAAACCAGCTAAATCAATCAGTTTGGTAGATCAATTAGATGACCTTATGCTAGGAAATAGCTATAGCTAGAAGTATTCAGATCCAGTGTTAACTGTAAAAATAGAGGGTTGTATTTTACCCAACACACTAGTAGATTTGGGGGCTGCCATCAATGTCATGCCCTAGGAAACCATGCAAAAACTAAAATTGACCAACCTGAAGCCCACCAAAACTATGCTACAGTTGGCAAATAGGTCTACAGTACTTCTTGAAGGAATACTGGAAGATATTACTATTACAGTAGATGCATGGGAATATCCAATAGATTTTTTAGTATTGTAATCTAAGTTTGGACTAGGTGGATACCCATTAATTTTAGGTAGACCTTGGATGGCAACAACTGATGCCTACATAAGCTTAGAGATGGAAAAATAACCATTTCATATGGTCAAAAGATAAAGAAACTAATCATACATCCACCTGCATAATCTGCAGATTTGTTGGAAGAACCAGAAAATGAAAATCAAAATTTTGATGGTTTATCAATGCTCCAACCAGTGATGAAACTTGAAGAGTTGGAAGATGAAAATGATGAGGATAGGATGATCTCCCACTTTTTTTAGGGAGAAACTTCCTATCCTCCTCCTGAGTTGCCATTAGTAGGAGTAATAGACCACCATATTCAGCAAATAGAAGTTGCACCTAGTAGGATGCTGAATATAGATAACAATTTGACAACAGAACAACAAACCAAACTGAAACAAACATTGGAAAAACATCAAGATGCCTTTTCTTGGGAGTATTCTAACATGATAGGAATAGCTCTTGAGAACTGTACACATATAATATATCTAGAAGACCGGTTTAGACCAGTAATACAACCACAAAGGAGAATGAACCCAACCATGAAAGAAATTATTAAAACAGAGTTACAAAAACTCCTCACAGTTGGATTCATCTACCCCATTTTAGATAGTGAGTTGGTATCACCATTAGTGGTGGTGCCCAAGAATAATGGAAAGTGGAGAATTTGTGTTGATTACAGGTTGTTGAACAAAACAACCAAAAAGGACCACTTCCCCTTACCATTTATAGATCAGGTCCTAGATACCTTAGCAGGCAAGAAGTACTTTTTCTTTCCTGGATGGGTTCAGTGGATACAACCATATCCAAATAGGTGAGGAAGACAAAGAAAAAACCACATTCACTTGTCCATGAGGGAAATTTGATTACCGAGTCTTACCATTTGGCCTATGTAATGCACTTGCCACCTTTTAGAGGGAAGTTCTTAGTATTTTTTCAGATATGATTGGAGAGATTGTGGAAGTGTACATGGATGATTTCATTGTATATGGTGAGACTTTTGAAATTACCACAAAAAATTTGGAAAATACACTTAAACATTGTGAGGAAACTAACCTGTCCTTAAGCAATGAGAAATGCTATATGTTTATGTAGGAAGGGATAGTTTTAGGACATCATCTTTCTGCATATGGGATGAAAGTAGACAGAAAGAAAATTGAAGTTGTCCAAACTTTGCCTACTCCCAAAACACAAAAGGACATTCATAGTTTCCTAGGATCAACCAATTATTATAGGAGGTTTATATCAAAATTTAACAAAATTGCTAAACCTCTTACCACATTGTTAACAAAAGATGCAAAGTTTGTCTGGATTGAAGAATGTGAACAAGCATTCAACACCCTGAAGGGAAAAATGATTACTGCCCCAGTGTTGAGAGGTCCAAATTGGACCATACCTTTTCACATATATGCTGATGCATCCAACAATGCAATAGGCTTAGTACTGGGACAAAAATATGGTGATGATTTTTATGCCATCTATTATGTTAGCAAAAACCTTATAGATGCTGAATTGAATTATACTATTACAGAGAAGGATTTTCTTGCAGTAATACATGATATTAAATTTTTTTGTTATTATATTACAGGTTATTGAAGAATTTCATGAAGCAATTATTCATTGCGATTGATATGAATTATAAAGGTTACAATGTGGTTACAATAAGTTGGTTTATGAAACCAACTTGGTGGTTATTAAACCAACCTAGAGAGTGCCTACGTGCGCTATATTTTGCTTCAATTAAATACATGCATACCTATAACAATAATGTAAGAAGTATATGCTAACATCCCCCCTTATTACATTATTGGCAAATTCCAATAGTATCTCGAAACTTTTCAAATTTGATACGCCCAAGTGCTTTGGTAAAAATATCTGCAACTTGCGCATCAGTGGGAATGTATTGAAGTTGTATATGGTGCTTTGGAACTTCATCTCGAATGAAATGACATCTGGTATCAACGTGTTTGGTACGTTCATGAAAAATTGGATTTTTGACAAGATTCAAAACACCTTGATTGTCGCAAAACAAATGAAGAGGTAGATTCTTTGGAAGGCCCATGTTTGAAAGAATGTGACTTAACCACATTATCTCGTAGACTGCTTCACTGGCTGCACGATATTCTACCTCTGTAGAAGATAAAGCAACCACATGCTGCTTCTTACTATGCCATGAGACAGGTCCAGATCCCAGATGAAAAACATATCCAGAAGTTGACTTACGATCATCAATGGATCCAGCATAATCCGAGTCCGTGTATCCTAGTAAGAAAAACTTATTATTCTTTTTGTATTCTAGGCCATAATTTGTACTACCATGGACATAATGAAGAACTCTCTTTGCTGCTTTCCAGTGACTCACCTTAGGTTCTTGCATGAACCTTGAAAGATAGCCCACAACAAAACTAAGATCTGGCCTGGTATTTGTCAGATATAGGAGACTCCCAATTAACTGGCGATAGAGAGTACCATCTACCTGAGGTGATTCATCATATCGTGATAACTTAAGTCCTTGCTCCATTGGAGTTGCTTTTGACTTACAGTTAGTCATCCGATATTTTTCTACTAAAGTCTTGGCATACTTCTTTTGTGTTACTCTGATATGATATATTTTCTGAGTTACTTCCAAACCAAGACAATAGTGCAGAAGTCCTAGATCTGTCATTTCAAATGATTGCTTCAAATCATTTTTCACTGAATCAATCATTTTTTTTGAGCTTCCTGTTATGATCAGATCATCTACATAAAGTACCAGAATCACTATATCAGAACCATTGTTCTTAATATAGATATTTGCATCTGAAGGACTTCTTTTGAATCCATGTTGCACAAGGTGACTGTCTATCTTGATATACCAAGCTCGAGGAGCTTGTTTGAGCCCATACAAGGATTTGATCAACTTGCATACTTTTTGTTCTTGCCCCTCAACCATGAATCCTTCTGGTTGGGTCATGTATACTTCTTCTTGTAAGTCACCATTCAAGAAAGCACTTTTAACATCCATCTGATGCAACTTCCACCCAAACTGAGCTCCCATGGCACAAAGTACTCGAATGGTAGTCATATTTGCAGTAGGGGCAAAAGTCTCTTCATAGTCTATGCCTTCTTTCTGAGCATAACCCTTTGCAACAAGTCAGGCTTTATGCTTATCAATAGATCCATCTGCCTTATACTTCACTTTGAACACCCATTTGCAGCCTATGGGTTTCTTTCCTGTTGGCAGATCGACTAACTTCCAAGTATTATTTTTCATGAGAGACTGATGTTCTACATCCATGGCCCCTTTCCACTATGGCTTATCAAGTGCATCTTGAACCGTTGTAGGTTCATTTGCATTCAATGCGGACATATAAACCTTTTCTTCATCCTCATCTTCTTCTCTATCATTTTTTGTACCCACTGACAAATCATCAAAGTGTTGGCAAAGTTCGTCAACCTCTGAAGTAGATGCCTCTGCTCTCATTTGTTGAGTCATACTACGAGTACATGGCCTATCTAGAGATAGATCTGGAAGTGAATTCAACTTAGCATCTCTCAAAGTGCTAGTATACCATTTTGGGACTTTCTGCTGTTGTTGTGAAAGTTGAACCTCTTTCTTAGGTTCTTCTTCATCTAGGTATACAATTGTAGATGTGTCTTTTGATGTGAAAGCTTCATCAAATACAACATCTCTACTTAAGTGTGTCTTCTTGGTCTTAGGATCAATCAATCGATATCCTTTTGAATGCTCATCATAGCCAAGAAAGATACACTACAGGGTTTTCTCATCCAACTTCTTCCTTTTCTATTTTGGAATGTGCATGAATGCTTTACATCCAAAAACCCTTAAATGAGAAATGGAGGGTTTCTTACCACTCCAAGCTCCTTGTGGTGTTTTCCCTTGTAGAGCTCTAGTGGGTGCTCTATTTAGGAGGTATGATGTTGTGTTTACTGCTTCTGCCCAATATTGATCCTCAAGATGTGCTCCCTTTAGCATACATCGAACCATTTCCATAATGGAACGATTTCTCCTCTCTGCAACTCCATTCTGCTGAGGTGTATAGGTTGTAGTCAGTTGTCTTTTAATCCCATGTTTCTTAAGAAAATCTGAAAACTCTTCAGAGGTGTATTCCCCCCTCGATCTGAGTGGAGGGTTTTTATGAAACATCCCGACTCCTTCTCAACAAGTTTCTTGAATTGTTGAAAGTAGAGAAATGCTTCTGATTTCAACTGAAGAAAGAAAACCCACATCTTCCATGAGTAATCATCAAAAAATAATTGAAAATACTTCTTTCCACCATAGTTGGTTGGCATAGGACCACATAGATCGGTATGTACCAGCTCTAAAGGGTTTTTAGCTCGAGATGAGCTAGTTTCAAAAGGTACTCGGTGTTGCTTCCCTGCTAAGCAATCCGAGCAAACTGGTAAGATAGATGAGAGATGAGGAAGACCTTTCACCATCCCATATCTATGTAATTCAAGCAAATATCCTGAACTTAGGTGCCCATAACGTCTATGCCAGAGAGAGGTGGCCTCCTTTGTAGTTGCAGCCAGAGCAACATGAGGAGTTGAAAGAGCATCTAGAATGAACAAGCCATGCTTGTAGGATCCGGTTGCAACATGTTTACCACTATGGGATATAAAACATCTCTTCTTGCCTTTCACAACTCGAAACATGACATCCATATTTCTATCCAACATTTGTGTAACTGATAGCAGATTATTGGCTAATCCCGAAACATAGAGAACCTTCTCAATCTGACATTTACCATCGGGAAGGGACACAGAAACATCCCCTTCACCCTTCACTTGGTAGACTTGATTGTCAGCAATTGTGACTGGCTTACCTTCTTTCTCCTCAAAAGTGTCAAACCATGATTTGTCCCCAGTCATGTGTTTGCTAGCTCCTGAATCAATATACCATACAACATCTATCTGGGAAGACGAAGTATGGGTCATGAGCACCTTGTGTGCTCTTTCAGAGTCAAAATCTGAATCGGACCCAGGGGAATCTGAGTCTGAGTTGGAGTCAGCATAAGCAACATGGCCTTTAGGTTGCTTATGTTTCTTGTTGTATTTATATTTGTCTTTGCCCTTCTTCTTAGGACCTTGATCATTTTGTTGCTTGTTTTTGAACCAACACCTGTTGGTGTCATGGTTATTCATATCACAAATCTTGCAATATTGTTTATCTTTCTACTGATTTTGCTTCCCTTTTCCTTTGGAAGAAGAACCCCCTTTTTGAAATTGACCTTGTTTCTTACCATTTTGTTGGGTAGAGAGGGCATTATCTGGCACTTCATATTTCTGAACCTGATTTGCTTCCTCAGTCTGAAGCAAATTTACCAGTTCCACAAATGTTACTTGTCTACCAGAAACGTTGAGGGAAGTGATCAACATTTTGTAGGAATCTGGTAATGCTCTCAAAATGACAGAATTCAAGATATCATCATCTACTGGTTTTCCCATAGCATTCAATTTTGCTTTCAAGTCTGCCACTCTGCAGAGGAATAGATCAACTGTTTCCCCAGAATTCATACTAAGGGTATGTAGTAGAGTTTGAAGGTGTAGAATAGTGGACTGATTCTTTCCTTCATATACTATAACCAAGGCATCCCAAGCTTCCTTACTGGTTTTTGCATCACAAATATGAGGTTGCACCTCATCTGTAGTGGCAAGCAAGATAAACATGAGACCTCTTTTGTCCTTTTTATCCCAAGCTTCTTGATCTGCTCCTGGTGTTTGAGGGCATTTTGTAGTGCCAATTACTATATCCCATAAATCTTCCATCTGAAGAATGGCTCTCATCTTTGTCTTCCATGGAACAAAGTTAGGACCTTTCAACAACTATGAATCTGAGAGATATTTGTGAATAGTGGCCATTATGAAAGTTCCTTATATCACCAATTGGTCTCCCTTTCTTTATACCTACCAAATATATATATCGTAACCACTCAATATATACCCGCCCTTACGTGAGGGAGACTATAGGTATATATGAACAATATACCACTCAATATGTACCCACCCTTACGTGAGGGAGACTATAAGTACATATGAGAAGCACAATATATTGAATTTTGGCGATATTGAAAGGGCATCGTGTTGTTAATGACACCTACCATAGAAATTTTATTCCTCATGCGTGGGGCGTAACTTCCCCTAAACACTTTGGAAAAACCTTCGTCAGGATTTACGCCTAACAACAATCACGATGTGGGTATGAGATGGAATGAATAATAGAACTAGTTTGCCTTATTTCTCCTCGATGATTAATAGAGAACAAGCTCAGACGTCATTGTTGCAGCTATATTAGGTGGCGGATACAGTAGTCCAAAGCACGACAACATTACCTATAAGTGTGGACCAGAGGTATCTCAAATACCGAACGTTGTTGTGCAATAAATTGCACAAATAGGGTATAAATTTGGGGTCTTATTTTTTTCTATAATTTATGATTGTTAATGCAAGAAAACAGAATATTTAAATGCAAAAAAAACAATCACAAATGCCCACAAATTTAAACACCTATTACAAATCTAGCAGATTTTTCACTCTCAAATGTTTTGATTTCCCCCTTTATCTGACAATTTTACAAATGAATCATGTGAAGACTGAGATTCCCCCTTTCATTTTGCAAAATAGAGAAGGAAGTAAAAAAAAATTGTACCTTAACTCCAAGAAAAAAATTTTTGATGGAAGCCTTTTAAGGTGTCAATTTTGGACAACATAGGCATCAATTTTAGGAGAAGCATCAATCGAACAACTTGGGGCATCAAAAAACCCCACCCACCGTCAAAAAATTTCCACCACCATCAAAAAAAGAATAGGGTGTCAAACAACACTACCACCCGTCACAACATGCGAAGCGAATGGAACCCGCGACCTCGCGGCTAGCAAGCACAACACAAACCACGTGAGCCAGAGGGCCCGACGAGAGTGAACAAGAGCCAAGCAGATGTTACCAACATCAGATGTAGAGAAGAAAGAAAAAAATATTAAAACCCCTTATACCTCCCCGAAGCGAATGGAACCCACGACCTCACGACGAGCAAGCACAACACGAACCACGTGAGCCAGAGGGCCCGATGAGAACCTCTATGAAAATAGTGGGTCTTATCACGTCGAGTGCAAAGGAATTGTTTTGAAAAAGCAATAATCCCACATGGCCTATGCTGCCACTGTAGGATGCTTTAAAAATTGATGAAGGCCATATGAGATTTCGGTTGCCTTCGGGCAACAAATTTCCACCACTTTTGCCTCTATAGTCGTCTTCTAGTATTTGTTGGTCATCAAATCTACCCAGGAAAGGATTTGGGTAAGTGTATGCACCCTAGACCTGGAACAACATTGAAAGGTCGAAGGGAAGAGATGCCCCTCGTGCCAATCTTCGGAGAAATGTCGGCTCCTATACTAAACTACTTTGGTGTTTAAGATAAGGGTGCAGGAAAGAGATAAACAAAGTAAGGATGCAGGAAAGAAATAAAAGAGTAGGGAAGAAATCTTAGTAGTTTAATGGTGGGAAAGAACCAGAAGCATGATTGCTGGCCAATAGCTTAAAAGAGCGGTGTTGAGTGGTATTTTCACCCAATTGTGAAAGTACACTCTCCTTTAGGATTTGGGTTCCAAATCCCCTCTTGAAAAGAAGTTAAACAAACGACTTCTCCAAGGTCTCTGCTGTATTAGCATTTGTATATGTGTATTAGTAATCTCAAATAAAGATATTCAATTTAAATGCTTGGAACACCTTAATGATTGCAAGTAATTGTAAACAAGGGGCAATGTTGGTTTGTTTCACCATGAAAATTTAGTGATTGTTCATTGTTTTTTTTTTTGGATTTTGAAATTTTCTAAATGTTTATTTTAATGCCTGAAAATAAGTTAAAATTTCTGAAAAAAATAAAGTGCAGAGAAAATGAAAATGAAATACATAAAACTGAAAATAAAATGCATTCAGTATGATGCTATCCTATTCCGACAAAACTGAAGATGCGAGGTTTCCATGCATGCAACCTAACCTATTGGACTTGCAAAACAAGAACAATTCCCATAGACTAAGTGCTGTACGAAATAAAATTCAGATTTCAAATATTTGCCTAATGTAACTCAAAAAAATGGCATTAACATTATCTATAAATTTGAAATTTGAAAAATGAAAGAATAAACATTAAATCCATAACATGCAAAAAAATATCCTTTCTTGCCCACAAGATGTAAATTTTTGAAAACTTTTGCATTAAAAATATGTCATTTTACAATAGCAGAATTCCTAGTTTTCCCAAACCAGTCCATGGAAGAAAAACGACTCAAACAGGTCCAGAATGGCCTCATCGCCTTCAAGTCTGCAACTCTGCTCACAGCAATTTCCAACCCATGTCCATGAAGAAGCAAAATCAGTCTACGAAAGAAAAACAACCCAACTAGGTCCAAAATGGCTATCTTGCCTTCAAACCTGCAATGCTACTTGCAACAATTTTCCAACACCTTTCTGGCCTCTTTGAATGACGTATTTAAACTTCTAAAAAAAAATGTTTCTCCTTCCATGACTGTTTGTTTCATTTTCCAATGGCTGTTTGTTTCACCTTCCCTGCATGCATGTGTTTCTGTTTCCAAAAGACTTTTCGCTTCTATTTTGTGGCCCTTCGTTTCATTTTCTCCACATGGGCTTGTGTCCGTTTCCCTCCGTGCGTAATGACCATCTTAAATGATTTCAAATCATTAAATATTCCTTATGTAACGCTTGTCTTATTCACTAGATTTTGTCCTTATGTCCACGTCACTATGTAGGTCCGTTACCTTGGCAAAAATGGAACATGTCGCGATATCGCGACACTTTATGCTTCTCTGCTTGCCTGCCCCTTTTGAATCGCGAAAATGCAACATGTCATGATATCGCGACACCTTTTCCCTTTTGGCCGCGATGATGCAACATGTTGCGATATCGCAACACTTTTCCTCCTTTGGCCGCGACGATGCAACATGTCACGATATCGTGACACTTTTTCTATTTTGGCCGCGACGATGCAACATGTCACGATATCGCGACACTTTTTCTTTCTTCTGTTCTGGCCGTGAAAATGCAACATGTCGCGATATCGCGACACTTTTTATTTCTTCTATTTTGGTCATGAAAATGCAACATGTCGCGACATCACGACACTTTTTCTTTCTCTGTTTTGGTCATGAAAATGCAACATGTCGCGATATCGTGACACTTTTTCTCTTTTGGCCACAATGGTGCAACATGTCGCGATATCGTGACACTTTTTCTCTTTTGGCCGCGAAGGTGCAACATGTTGCGATATCGTGACACTTTTTCTCTTTTGGCCGTGATGGTGCAACATGTCGCAATATCGTGACACTTTTTCTCTTTTGTCCGCGATGGTGCAACATGTCATGATATCGCGACACTTTTTCTCTTTTGGCCGCGATGGTGCAACATGTCACGATATCGCGACACTTTTTCTATTTTGGCCGTGATGGTGCAACATGTCGCGATATCGCGACACTTTTTCTCTTTTGGTCGTGTTGTGGCTGATCCACAACACACCCCAAAATTGGGGACCCACCTTTTTTGCATGCTTTCAAAGAAAACTGCAGTAGCCCAGATGCTAAAAAAATCAAGAAAAAAGCAAAAATTTCACTAAGGAGAAAAAGTGTCGCGATATCGCGACATGTCGCTCTGTCGCGGCCGAAAGTTGTCGCGATATCGCGACATGTCGCTCCGTCGCTGGCAAAAATGAAAAAGTGTCGCGATATCGCGACATGTCGCTCCGTCGCTGGCAAAAATGAAAAAGTGTCGCGATATCGCGACATGTTGCTCCGTCGCTGGCAAAAATGAAAAAGTGTCGCGATATCGCGACATGTTGCTCTGGAAAAAATGAAAAATTGTCACGATTTCGCGACGTGTTGTGAAATCGCGGTCCAAAGAGGAGAGAGAAAGACAGAATGGAAACTGTCGCGAAATCACGACATGTCACAAAATCGCGGTCAAACAAGTCAAAGGGGCAAGCGGTAAAAGCGTCGCGATTTCAGGACAGAAAAGACAAAGGGGCAGAAGCGAAAAAAGCGTCACGATTTCGTGACAGAAAATAGCAAAGGGGCCCGAAATAGAAAAGCGTAGCGATTTCATGACGAAAGCGAAAAGTGTACGGAATGAAAAGTGTCGTGATTTCGTGACATGTTTGTAAGTGCAAAGCGATAGAGAAAAATGTCATGATTTCATGACAGAAAGCAGGAGACAGCCCGAAAGAGAAAAGCGTCGCGATTTCGCGACAGGTTGCATCCACGCGGCCCGAAGCAAAAAAATGTCGCGATATCGCGACATGTATCATTTTCACGATGCATGAGGAGAAACAAAGCTGTTGGCAGAAAAACGTCGCGATATCGCGACATGTCTCATTTTCGCTGTGCATGAAGGCGGACAAGGTTATTGGCAGGAAAATGTCGCGATATCGCGACATGTCGCGTTTTCGCGGTGAAAGTGAAGGAGCAAAGCTACATGCTATTTTTGGTCACGATTTACATGGGGCCGTTACAGAACATGCAAAAAAGTGCGGAACACATGGCGTACATGTGTAAGGGCTGCAGAGGCGTTACAGTTCACAGAGAAGATCTCGAGCATAAAATCAAAAGCAATGGAAAGGCGGGGAAGGTGAAACGAAGCAATCTGGAAGACGAAACGAACCGTCGTGGAAGGAGAAGCAGTTTGCCAGCAAGTATAAAATGCAGAGGCACAGATTGATACGGGGTCAGAAACCGCTGCGAGCAGTGTTGCAGAGTTGATGGTGATTAGCCGTTCTGGGCCTGCTATGGAGTGCTTTTCTTCCACCTTTTGCTGGTTTTGAGAAAAACCAGAGATTCTGCTGTTGTAACAGGACATATTTATTTAATGCAGAATTGTTCAAAAATTTGCATTTTATGGGCAAGAAAGGATGAGAAATTTTTTGCATGCTTCATTTTAACTGTTCTATTTTTCTCTTTTCAGATTTCAGATTTATAAATGAAATACATGCCATTGTTTTGGGTTATTTCATGTGAATGTCTGCAATCTGGAAATTATTTTAAACCCTTGGAGCTAGCACCTAGTTTACTTTGATTGTGTTTGTTTTGCAGGTCAAATAGGCTAGGTTGCATGTACGAAACTCTCACGTATTCGGTTTTGCCGGAATAGGATAGCATCAGACTGAACGTGTTCAATGTTTAATTTTCTGTATTTCTGTTTCATTTTTATTTTATTTTCCAGAAGGTTCAACTTAGTTAAAATAAATATTTAAAAATTATAAAATCTAAAAAAAAAAATGAACAATCACTAAAGTTTATGATGAAATAAATCTACATTGCCCCTTGTTTACAGTTACTTGCAATCACTAAGGTGTTCCAAGCATTTAAATTGATTATCTTTATTTGAGATTACTAATACACGATTGCAAATGCTAATACAACGGAGACCTTGGAGAAGTTGGTTGTTTAACTTCTTTGCAAGAGGGGATTTGGAACCCAAATCCTAAGGAAGAGTGTAATTTCACAAGTGTGTGAAAATACCACTCAACATTTTGGCGCTAGAAGGAGGGCCTGAACCGGTTTATTTCAGATTGATTTAAATGCTATAGGGATTTAAATTTTGAATATTTCATGCCCTATTGATTATTATCTTTAGCCCTCTTTTAATATTACAACTTTGTACTGTTAAAAGGAGGACATGAATTGCTATGCATTGTTCTAACGCTTTGATTGTTCATACAGGAATAATGTGATTTAATTTAATTTAAAAAATAAAAATAAAAAATAAATAAATAATTTTTTTTTTGGTATTAAAGTTATATTCTTTAAGATTCACTAATGGCTATGTTTTCACCGTGGATGACAGGTAGCCCATTGAACATACCAGGAGTTCAACATTATTTGCCCGTTGGTTTTGAGAGATGTCTTCCTCGATTTTTGTCTAACGGGACAAATACCGCAGGAGAACACATTCAAGCATTCAAATTTGTTGTGAATCACTTAACAATTTGGCATGATGATGTTGTTTGTAAAATGTTCCCTTACACCTTGGACAAAGTGGCATTTGATTGGTTTACAAGTCTGCCCTTAGGGTCTATCACTTCTTGGGCTCAACTAGAGGCAGCATTTCTTAATCAATTCAACAAAAAGCAAGTTGACCCAATCCGCATGTATGAGCAGTTTTTCACTATTAAAAAAGGACCAAGTGAAAATGTGAAGTCATTTTCTGAAAGGTTCTTTGGATTATATGCTCAATTAGTGACATTTTATGCTCTTCAAGAAGAAATGGCTCTCCAAATATATGTAAATGCTCTTGACCCACTCATTTCCACATATTTGCGAGGGATGCCTCAAATCACATCTTTGACACAAGCCTATACTCAAGCAATGGCAATTGAGCAACAATTGAGTTGTCAAAATTATGGTGTGGGTTTTGGATCGTATAATCTTCAATCATTTAATACATCCTTTACCCATCCAATGATTTATCCACCTCAACCAAATTCAAGTGTAAATCAATTTCAGAATCAACAATCATTCCCAAGCTTCAATCAATTTCAAAATCCTCAACCTACTATGCAAGATCAACCATCTTTCTTAAGTATGAATCAACTTCAAAATACTCATCTTGATTCAAAGGATATTTCTAAAATCAATTTTAATGATTTTCATAAGAATATGATTTTAGGCAAGGGAGGAGTACTAGATCCAACTAGTATTGAAACATGTGACAAATTGGAAACCCTTGACTCACCAAAAGATGAATTCTATGAGGATGAATATGTTTCGGATGACATTGTTGAAAATGATGGCCAAGAGGATCCACACCTTCCAAATTGTGATAAAATTGAATCATGGGTTACACATGTGGATTATGATAGCCTTATCAATTTGAATACAAGCAATAACCCAATTTTGGAAGTAATTGAACCATCTAAGGAAGGTGAAGATAAATTTGATGAGAAACATGTTGATGAATTAAAAGATGAAGAAGAAATAGTTGAGCATCACAATTTGATTTTGAAAGATGATCATTATGATTCTTGGGAAGAGTATGCTCACTCCAAAACTGCTAATGAAATTTGTGTGCCTATTGATATGCAGGATGATACAATTGCCCTTTCACATGAGGATATTACAAGTCCTGTGCAATCTGAGAATGTTTTGGAAGAAGGGTTGGAATCTCATCAAAGGTTTGAGAAGGATAATGATTTTACTACCATGGATGAAGAAGGAGAATCAATTGTTTTTGTTCCCCTTGAGGGGCAAGAAATCAAAAATCTTGATCCACCTATTGTTTCTACAATGTCTATGCCATCTCAAAATGATGAAATTACAAAGCCTAAGTGGTGTGGGTTTGATACTATTGATGATCCTAATGAAAATATGGATTTTGAGGCAACTCAAGCCATTGATCATGGAAAGGTGTCACGTGACACATATCTTGAAAAACTAGGCTCTTGTTTTGAAAAAGATGGATGCATGTTTGATTGGGTGCCTAACTTTGGTGTTTTTGAACAGGTGTTGGATGATGAAGAAGACAATGAAGAAAAAGAAAAAGCTACTAACACTCATCAAGTTGTGATAAATTCTAATCATGATGGGTTGAGTATGGGTGACAAGGTGAAATCTTTACCTTTGGTAGTAGCCACAAAAATTTTAAGTGATGGGTTACATGATGTCCCTTTGGATGCTAATGTCATTGATGATGAAATGTCAAATCTTGGTAATGTTTGTCAAGCTTTGATTGATTTTGATTGCTTTAAAATCTTGAAAAATAATTTGAATTCAAGACTTTTAGAAATAGGCTCTTGTTTGCAATATCTCACATTTGAAAAGGAAAGCCTACTTCTAAATCATGAGTGGAATGATGAAACTTGCATTTTAAAGAATAGACATGATAAAATTGAATATCAACCATTGTCTAATCAATTTGATTTGAATCTCACCTATGATGTTGCTAATAGAACTAAATCAAATTGGTATGGTGAGCATGGCAAGTTGAAATTTGTTGCATTGTTTGGTCTAGTCTTGTTTTTGTTGGATGCCCACAACATTTGGCATGTGTATTGTGACATATGTCTTTTGAAATGTTCTAATCATGTTTGGGATCCAGGAAAGTAATAGTCCAAGCTTGGCATCATCTTGTACTATATTGTATATAAATTTTGGTTTTGGTTTGGGTTTGTGTTTTCAAGTTTCATTTTGGGATTGCTATTTGGATTAGGATTTAAGTTGTGTGTTTGATTTCATTTGACGTGTTTGGTTTGTTTTGATAAAAAAAAAAAAAAGAAGAAGAAAATTTGAGATGTCAACTTATGCCTAAAATCAGGAGAATATGAAACATTGGAATTATGTTGTAGAAAGCTCCACAAGTAACACAAACATTTAAATAATATCGTTTGAATCTTGTGATGCATGAAGTTGTCAGTTTTGCACATTATGGTAAATTAGATGATATATTCCAAAAGAAGCAATGCATTCATATCTCATGTCATATTCCACATTGCATATACATGTCATCTCAGTTACATTTTCATTCCATGGGCAATTATTGAGAAGGTGTTGAATCCTCTTAGGATTATTACATAACATATATTAAAAGGATCCTAAGGTTGGGAACTGCTGCCCAAGCTATCTTGAACCAAGCACATTCCATGCACATAAAAAAGAGTCTTGAGCAAAATGGTTAAAACCATACTTGGATGAAAAGGTGAGGTGAAAAGAATATTTCATGTTTGTCCTATCATGCAACATAATCCTTAAAACAATGGTTTTTACCATTTCCATCAAGCTTAAAGCCTAAAACCAGAGTAGTAAGGATAGGGTTAAATCCTCATCGAACTTAGGTTGAGGATCCAACTCCCCAAAGCTCTGATTTGACCTACATGGAGTAGTAAGGATAGGACTTAATTCTCATCTCGCTTAGGTTGAGAATCCGATTCCCCAAAGCTTCCATTTTTCCCATTTCATCATAAAGCTTGGATTGGAAGGATCGTACTACATGTCCTCCGCAAAGGATGGGTAGTCATCCCAAAGGTCCAAGCAATAAAAGTAAAACTAATTTTTTCCATTTCATCTCCATCTTGGATTGGAAGGATTGTACTACGTTTCCTCTGCAAAGGATGGGTAGTCATCCCCAAGGTCTAAGAGATAAAAGATTAATATTTCCCATTTCATATAATATTGGATTGGAGGGATCGTACTACATGTCCCTAGCAAGGATGGGTAGTCATCCCAAGGTCCAAAGAAATAAAAGAGAGAAAAGAATGAATGAAAGCCAAGTCATGGATTATGGGGTTAAGTATGCTCATGCGTGGCAACATGTCTTGTCTAAAAGCAAGACCACTGATTGCTCATATGGATAGACTAGCCCGACCATTTCATCCATAACAGGTTAAATTATTTTGTTCAAGATGAGGTAATGAACTCCAAATCAGAATAGTAAGGATAGGGTTAAATTCCCATCTCGCTTAGGTTGGGAATCCTATTCCCCAAAGTTCTGATTTCACTCACACTTGCACATGGGTTCAAGATGGTAGTGACACATGACCAACTTTGGGATCTAGTAAAATTAATTCAGTATACATATTTTTGGTCCTAAGAGGGTTTGACATTTTTAATATGTTTGTCCATGATATAAGAAGGTTTGAGCATTTATAAAGCAGGTTGTTACATCTCTAGCATCTTCATCATACATCAAATCCTGCACAAATCATTCATAGCCTTGCATACAAATCATAAGTGAAACTGACAATGGAATGTTGAACAAGTTCAAATGATAGGGAATGAAACACATTGCACACACCGAGCTGATACTTAATGATTCTGATGTTTCATGTATTTCTGATCTGTCGGTATTTGTTTATCTTCTATGTGTTGACGCCTGTATCTAAGCTTGTATGTTTCAGGTTGGGTTCTCACCAAAATGCTCAAGAGCATTTGACAAATAGAGTCACCATTTGTTGTGGCTGATCCACAACACACCCCAAAATTGGGGACCCACCTTTTTTGCATGCTTTCAAAGAAAACTGCAGTAGCCCAGATGCTAAAAAAATCAAGAAAAAAGCAAAAATTTCACTAAGGAGAAAAAGTGTCGCGATATCGCGACATGTCGCTCTGTCACGGCCGAAAGTTGTCGCGATATCGCGACATGTCGCTCCGTCACTGGCAAAAATGAAAAAGTGTCGCGATATCGCGACATGTTGCTCCGTCGCTGGAAAAAATGAAAAAGTGTCGCGATATCGCGACATGTTGCTCCGTCGCTGGCAAAAATGAAAAAGTGTCGCGATTTCGCGACGTGTTGTGAAATCGCGGTCCAAAGAGGAGAGAGAAAGATAGAATGGAAACTGGTAGCGAAATCGTGACATGTCACAAAATCATGGTCAAACAAGTCAAACAGGGCAAGGTATAAAAGCGTCGTGATTTCATGACAAAAAGCAACAAAGGGGCATGAAGTGAAAAAGCGTCATGATTTCACGACAGAAATAGCAAAGGGGCCCGAAGCGAAAAAGTGTAGCGATTTCACGACGGAAAGCTAAAAGTGTACGAAATAGAAAGGTGTCACGATTTCGTGACATGTCGCGTTTTCGGTAAGTGCAAAAACCCAAGAAGAGAAAAACGTCACGATTTCATGATAGAAAGTAAGAGAAGCCGAAAGAGAAAAGTGTCGCGATTTCGTGACAGGTTGCATCCGTGGCTAAGCGAAAAATTGTCGCGATATCGCGACATGTATCATTTTTGCGATGCATGAGGAGAAACAAAGCTAGAAAAACGTCGCGATATCGCGACATGTCTCATTTTTGCTGTGCATGAAGGCGGACAAGGTTATTGGCAGGAAAATGTCGCGATATCGCGACATGTCACGTTTTCGCGGTGAAAGTGAAGGAAGCAAAGCTACATGCTATTTTTGGTCACGATTTACATGGGGCCATTACAGAACATGCAAAAAAGTGCGAAACACGTGGCGTACATGTGTAAGGGCTGCAGAGGCATTACAGTTCACAGAGAAGATCTCGAGCATAAAATCAAAAGCAATGGAAAGGCGGGGAAGGTGAAACGAAGCAATCTGGAAGACGAAACGAACCATCGTGGAAGGAGAAGCAGTTTGCCAACAAGTATAAAACGCAGAGGCACAGATTGATACGAGGGTCGAAAACCGCTACGAGCAGTGTTGCAGAGTTGATGGTGATTAGCCGTTCTGGGCCTGCTATGGAGTGCTTTTCTTCCACCTTTTGCTGGTTTTGAGAAAAACCAGAGATTCTGCTATTGTAACAGGACATATTTTTTAATGCAGAATTGTTCAAAAATTTGCATTTTATGGGCAAGAAAGGATGAGAAATTTTTTGCATGCTTCATTTTAACTGTTCTATTTTTCTCCTTTCAGATTTCAGATTTATAAATGAAATACATGCCATTGTTTTGGGTTATTTCATGTGAATGTCTGCAATCTAAAAATTATTTTAAACCCTTGGAGCTAGCACCTAGTTTACTTTGATTGTGTTTGTTTTGCAGGTCAAATAGGCTAGGTTGCATGTACGAAACTCTCACGTATTCGGTTTTGTCGGAATAGGATAGCATCAGACTGAACGTGTTCAATGTTTAATTTTCTGTATTTCTATTTCATTTTTATTTTATTTTCCAGAAGGTTCGACTTAGTTAAAACAAATATTTAAAAATTATAAAATCTAAAAAAAAAATGAACAATCACTAAAGTTTATGATGAAATAAATCTACATTGCCCCTTGTTTACAGTTACTTGCAATCACTAAGGTGTTCCAAGCATTTAAATTGATTATCTTTATCTGAGATTACTAATACACAGTTGCAAATGCTAATACAGCGGAGACCTTGGAGAAGTTGGTTGTTTAACTTCTTTGCAAGAGGGGATTTGGAACCCAAATCCTAAGGAAGAGTGTAATTTCACAAGTGTGTGAAAATACCACTCAACAGGCCGCGATAGTGCAACATGTCACGATATCACGACACTTTTTCTCTTTTGGCCGTGATGGTGCAACATGTCGTGATATCGCAACACCTCTTCCATTTTGGCCGCAACGATGCAACATGTCGCGATATCGTGACACTTTTCCTCCTTTGGCCGCAACGATGCAACATGTCACGATATCGTGACACTTTTCCTCTTTTGTCGTGATGGTGCAACATGTCGTGATATCGTGACACTTTTTCTCTTTTGGCCACGATGGTGCAACATGTCGCGATATCGTGACACTTTTTCTCTTTTGGCCACGATGGTGCAACATGTCACGATATCGTGACACTTTTTCTCTTTTGGCCGTGATGGTGCAACATGTCACGATATCGCGACACTTTTTCTTTTTTGGCCTCTCCCTTTGCTTTGGACCGTGAAAATGCAACATGTCGCGATATCGTGACACTTTTTCTCCTTGTGTTTTTTTTGCTTTTTCTTCGATCTTTAGCCTATGGGCCACTTCGGTCTTCTTGGAACACATGCAAAAATGGTGGGTCCCTAATTTTGGGGTACGTTGTGGATCAGCCACAACAAATGGCGACTCTGCTGGGAAATGCTCCTGAGCATTTCAGTGAGAACTCAACCTGGAAAACACACAGACTCAAATACAAGTGTTAGTAAATATCCCAAGAATGAAACTAGACGAGAAATAGATAAAGCATTAGAATTATTAAGCATCATCTCGGTGTGTGCAATGTGCTTCATTCCCTATCGTTTGAAACTCGTTTACTTTCCATTGTCAGTTTCACTTATGATTCGTATGCAAGGCTATCAATGATTTGTGCAGGATTTGACGTATGACAACTATGTTAGAGATATAACAACCTACTTTGCAAAGGCTTAGACCTTCCAGTATAATGAACAAACATATTAAAACTATCAAACCCTCTTAGGACAAAAAAATATGTATACTGAATTAATTTACTAGATCCCAAAGTTGGTTATGTGCCACTACCATATTGAATCCATGTGCAAGTGTAAGTGAAATCAGAGCTTTGGGTAATAGGATTCCCAACCTAAGTGAGATGGGAATTTGACCCTATCCTTACTACTCTGATTTGGATTTCACTACCTCATCTTGAACAAAATTATTTAACCTGTTATGGATGAAACTTCCAGGCTAGCCTGTCCGTTTGAGCAGTCACTGGTCTTGCTTTTAGACAAGACGTGCTACCACGCACGAGCATACTCCACTGCCAGCCAGGCATCTATAGCCCTGGTGGATATTAACCCCATAATCCATGGTTTGGCTTTACTTTTGATTTCTTGGACCTTGGGGATGACTACCCATCCTTGCAAGGGACATGTAGTATGATCCTTCCAATCCAATATTAATGATGAAATGAAAAATATTTGCTTTGGAATTTCAAGTTCTTGAGTGGGCAAAATAGAAGCCTTGGGGAATCAGATTCTCAACCTAAGCGAGATGAGAATTAGACCCTATCCTTACTACTCCATGAAGGTCAAATCAGAGCTTTGGGGAGTTGGATCCTCAACCTAAGTTCGATGAGGATTTAACCCTATCCTTACTACTCTGATTTTAGGCTTTAAGCACTATGGGAGTGGTGAAAACCATTGTTTTAAGGATTATGTTGCATAATAGGACAAACATGAAATACTCCTTTCACCTCACCTTTTCTTCCAAGTATGGTTTTGACCATTTTGCTCAAGATCCTTTTTTAAAATGTGTAGAACGTGCTTGGCTCAAGATAGTTCGGGCATCAGTTCCCAACCTTAGGATCCTTTTAATATATGTTATGTAATAATCCTAAGAGGATTCGACACCTTTTCAATGATTGCACATGAAATGAAGATGCAACTGAGATGAAATGTATATGCAATGTGGAATGTACATGAGGTATGAATGCATTGCTCCTTTTGAAATGCGGATGGAGCATATCACCTACTTTGCCATAATTTATAAAACTGACAACTTCATGCATCACAATTTCCAAACGATACTCTTTAATGTGTTTGCAAAATTCGTGGAGCTTTCTGCAATACAATTTCGATGTTTCATTCTCCTAGTCTTAGTCAACATTCATAAGGATCTAAGTTAACAAACCAAAAATGTCCAAAGGACCAACACACAAAACTTAAAACCAAAATGAGATCCAATCCAAAACCAAAACACGAAAACCAATAGTATATACAAATGTACAAAAAAAAATTTGGATTATCATTTTCCCGGATCCGAAACCTGATTAGAATTCTTTAAAAGACATATGACGTGATACGCATACCCAGTTTTGCAGGAATCCAAAAAAAACAAGATCAAACCAAACAAAGAAACAAGCTTCCACTTGCCCCTCTCACCATACCAATTTGATTTAGTTTCATTGATAATCCTATGGTGGAGTTTCAAATTTTCAAATTGATTAGACAATGATTGATATTCAATTCCTTTATGTCTATTCTTTAAGATGTTTATTCCACACTTTGATTCACGGTGTAGAAATAAACTTTCATTTTCATTCAATAAAGCCATAACATTAATAATATTTGAATCAAACTATTCATTAGGCAAATCTTCATTCAAATTTTGCATGGTGAAACCAAAAAGGTGAGATTTTACCTTTGGCATGTTTTCATTTGACCTTACTTGAAGAGGATTTGAAAATTCCTCTTTTCTATGATGACATTCATCATCATGTAGCACTTGTTCTTTCTCCATGACTCGTTTATCAAAGGCACCAAACTTAGGTACCCAATTGAAAATATGCCCATCCCTTTCAAACCATAAGTCTTGTCTATCTAGGGGCGGGTTGACTAACACATTTCCGTGATCAATCACTTGGGTTGTTTCGGGTAACGTGAGATTTTCAATTGGATCATCAATGATATCAAACCC
The DNA here is from genome assembly GCA_028583015.1 of Wollemia nobilis. Classification (NCBI taxonomy): domain Eukaryota; kingdom Viridiplantae; phylum Streptophyta; class Pinopsida; order Araucariales; family Araucariaceae; genus Wollemia; species Wollemia nobilis. The sequence continues at coordinate 26,360,603 of JAQPPZ010000856.1, read as the reverse complement.
AAATGATTTAGGCTTTGTAATTTTCTCTTTTTGAAATGGCATAATCATTGTAGCACAAGAAAGTGGATCAAGATTTTTAATTTCTTTTCCTCCAAAGGAATCTAAAGCAAGTGACTTTCTTTCTTGATTCACGGTTACAGAATCCTTATCATGTTCCAAAATTTGATGAGATTCAAATTCCTCTTCCAAAACTTTCTCAAATTGTACAGGATTTATAGTATCCTCATGCGAGGAAGCAATTGAGTTATCCTGCATATTAATTGACACAAGTTTATTAGAAGATTTAGATTGATAACATTCTTCCCATTTCTTCCACGAATCATAGTAATCATCCTCTAAGTTCAAGTTGTGACGCTCAAGTACTTCTTCATCTTCTGATTCATCAGCCTGTTTCTCATCCAATTCATCTTCACCTTCCTTAGAAGGTCCAGTTATTTCCAAAAGTGGGTTATCTCTTGAATTCAAATTGGTAAAGCTATCATAATCCATATTTGTAACCCATGATTCAATTTTATCACAATTTGGAAGGTGTGGATCCTCTTGGTCATCACTCTCTTGACGATTTAGAGTTTCCACCACCAAAATGTTGTTCTCTCCTTGTGGATGTTGGGGTGGACCCTTATTTGGCACAAGTTCCAAATCATCCACTTGACCTTGAAGACAATGGGTATACATAGAAATTTCGAGACAATTCCTTTCATTATGCTCCTTTGTATTATGAAATATACACCCCTTTTCCCATGCCAAATCAGAAATATTAAGAATGGAACTAGAGTGACTTGGTCCTACAGAAGTATCTATCTGATTAGCAATAGGGGAAGGCACACCCCCATTGTTTGGCTTCGTATTCCACTGTATCCCTCTATTGTTGAAATTTCGATTTGGGTGAGGGGCATGGGATTCATACTTCTATTTTTGAACCAAATCATTACTCAATTTGTGAACCATATTTTTGAGTTCTTCAACCTCTGAATAAATCTCTTTTGGTTGAGCTATGTTATTGCTAGTTCCAGTAGGGTTTGCATAATTGGTGAGATCTTGACTTAACATTTGAGTTGGATTTTGAGCCACTTGATTTGCGTAGGGATTCACACTTTGAATCGAAATTGGATTGGGTGCGTAAGCAGGTATTGATGAATATGGTTGTTGATAAGGCAGAGCACTTATGCCTGATATTTGCGGTGCCATGATCTGATTCATCATAGGAGCTTGACCATATGGACCATATTGTCCTACCATAGGCATTTGGGAAAACCCATAACTTTGTGGTGTCATTTGTTGTTCAATGGTCATAGCTTCATTGTAGGCTAGAGCAAGCGTGGTAACTTGAGGATTTCGCCTTGCAAACATTGCCGTCATAGGATCCAATGCCCCAAAATATATTTGCAAAGCTCTTGTGGGATCAATGGGAAAATGCCGAAATGCTCTATTATAGCACTTCTGAAATCTCTGATTAAAAGTTTGGATTGGCTCACCCTGGCCTCTTTTGCATGTAATGAACTGATTATAGATGATTGTGGGATCTAATGGTGACCTGAATTGGTTGAAAAAATCATTTTCCATTTGTGTCCATGATGTAATGGAACCAGTAGGTAAGAAAATATACCATTCGTGGGCCACTGGGTCTAGGCTCATAGGGAAGAGTCTACATGCCACATATTCATGTTGAACTTGCAATCTTATCAAAACATCCCTATAGGCCTGAATATGTTCTTCTGCGGTTCTTGGGCCATCCGGTTTGTATTTGGGAAAAAATATGTCTATATTCTTAGGGATCTCGTGAATATCCCTTGCAATATTCAAAGGAATGTTATGGGCTCCGTACCAAGGAGGTGGTGGAGATTGGGCCATTTGATTCAAAATCGATGATGATAACCCTAAAAAACCTGACAAAATTCTCAATACCTCAAAGAAAACCTACGACACATAGAAAATCCTGTAATTAATGAAATTCAAAGAATAACCTCAAAATCAATTTGTTAGTCATGAAAGAAGGAACCTTGAAAAAGCAGTATTCTAAAAATGTAAATTAGTTTCTGATTCACTAGATCGCATATGCGCTAGTGAAGAGCAAACTCCTAGTGTTGTAGGGTTTTTGATTCACAAGATCGCATTACGCGCAGGTGAAGAGCATAATACCGACAACAAATACATTTTTAGACAAAATAATTCCTTACAAATAAGCATGAAATGACTAGAAAATATAAAAAATGTAACGTATGAATAATCACGTTAGCATCAACCAAGAGATGTATCCATTAAAATCAAATTAAAGTAATTGCATGGAGACAACCTCGTTAGTCAAGACAAATTTATTTATTTTTTATTTTTTAAAATCAAATCAAAACACATTATTCCTGTATGAACAATCAAAAGCATTAGAACAATGCATAGCAATTCATGTCCTCCTTTTAACACTACAAGGTTGTATTGTTAAAAGAGGGCTAAAGATAATAATCAATAGGGCATTAAATATTCAAAATTTAAATCCCTATAGCATTTAAATCTCACTAAGATAAACCGGTTCAGGCCCTCCTTCTAGCGCCAATCTGTTGAGTGGTATTTTCACCCAATTGTGAAAGTACACTCTCCTTTAGGATTTGGGTTCCAAATCCCCTCTTGCAAAGAAGTTAAACAAATGACTTCTCCAAGGTCTCCGCTGTATTAGCATTTGCATATGTGTATTAGTAATCTCAAATAAAGATATTCAATTTAAATGCTTGGAACACCTTAGTGATTGCAAGTAACTGTAAACAAGGGGCAATGTTGGTTTATTTCACCATGAAACTTTAGTGATTGTTCATTGTTTTTTTTTTTGGATTTTGAAATTTTCTAAATGTTTATTTTAATGCCTGAAAATAAGTTAAAATTTTTGGAAAAAATAAAGTGCAGAGAAAATGAAAATGAAATACAGAAAACTAAAAATAAAATGCATTCAGTATGATGCTATCCTATTCCGACAAAACCGAAGATGCGAGGTTTCCATGCATGCAACCTAACCTATTGGACTTGCAAAACAAGCACAATCCCCATAGACTAAGTGCTGGTTCCTAGGGTACGAAATAAAATTCAGATTTCAAATATTCGCCTAATGTAACCCAAAAAAATGGCATTAACATTATCTATAAATTCAAAATTTGAAAAATGAAAGAATATACATTAAATCCATAGCATGCAAAGAAAATATCCTTCTTTCTTGCCCACAAGATGTAAATTTCTGAAAAATTCTGCATTAAAAATATGTCATTTTACAATAGCAGAATTCCTGGTTTTCCCAAACCAATCCATCGAAGAAAAACGACTCAAACAGGTCCAGAATGGCCTCATCGCATTCAAGTCTGCAACTCTGCTCGCAAAAATTTCCAACCCATGTCCATGAAGAAGCAAAACTAGTCTACGAAAGAAAAACAGCCCAACTAGGTCCAGAATGACTATCTTGCCTTCAAACCTGCAATGCTGCTTGCAGCAATTTTCGACCACCTTTCTGGCATCTTTGAATGGCGTATTTAAACTTCTAAAAAAAAATGTTTCTCCTTCCATGATTGTTCGTTTCATTTTCCAATGGCTGTTCGTTTCACCTTCCCTGCATGCATGTGTTTCCGTTCCAAAAGACTTTTCGCTTCTATTATGTGACCCTTCGTTTCATTTTCTCCACATGGGCTTGTGTCCGTTTCCCTCCGTGCGTAATGACCATCTTAAATGATTTCAAATCATTAAATATTCCGTATGTAACGCTTGTATTATTCATTGGATTTTGTTCTTATGTCCACGTCACTATGCAGGTCTGTTACCTTGGCGAAAATGGAACATGTCGCGATATCATGACACTTTATGCTTCTCTGCTTGCCTGCCCCTTTTGAATCGTGAAAATGCAACATGTCGCGATATCGCGATACCTTTTCCCTTTTGGCCGCGACAATGCAACATGTCACGATATCGTGACACTTTTCCTCCTTTGGCCGCGACGATGCAACATGTCACGATATCGCGACACTTTTTTTCTTTTGGCCACGACGATGCAACATGTCGCGATATCGCGACACTTTTTCTTTCTTCTGTTCTGGCCATGAAAATGCAACATGTCATGATATCGTGACACTTTTTCTTTCTTCTGTTTTGGTCATGAAAATGCAACATGTCATGATATCGCGACACTTTTTCTTTCTCTGTTTTGGTCGTGAAAATGCAACATGTCGCGATATCGTGACACTTTTTCTCTTTTGGCCACGATGGTGCAACATGTCGCGATATCGCGACACTTTTTCTCTTTTGGCTGTGATGGTGCAACATGTCGCGATATCGTGACACTTTTTCTCTTTTGGTCGTGATGGTGCAACATGTCGCGATATCGCGACACTTTTTCTCTTTTGGCCGCGATGGTGCAACATGTTGCGATATCGCGACACTTTTTCTCTTTTGGTCGCGATGGTGCAACATGTCGCGATATCGCGACACTTTTTCTCTTTTGGTCGTGATGGTGCAACATGTCGCGATATCACGACACTTTTTCTCTTTTGGCCGTGATGGTGCAACATGTCGCGATATCATGACACTTTTTCTCTTTTGGTCGCAATGGTGCAACATGTCGCGATATCACAACACTTTTTCTCTTTTGGCTGCGATGGTGCAACATGTCACGATATCACGACACTTTTTCTCTTTTGGCCACGATGATGCAACATGTCACGATATCGCGACACCTCTTCCCTTTTGGCCACGACGGTGCAACATGTCGCGATATCGCGACACTTTTTCTCTTTTGGCTATGATGGTGCAACATGTCACGATATCGCGACACATTTTCTCTTTTGGCCACAATGGTGCAACATGTCACGATATCGCAAATTTTTTTCTCTTTTGGCCACGATGGTGCAACATGTCGTGATATCACGACACTTTTTCTCTTTTGGCCTCTCCCTTTGCTTTGGACCGTGAAAATGCAACATGTCGCGATATCACGACACTTTTTCTCCTTGTGGTTTTTTTGCTTTTTCTTTGATCTTTAGCCTATGGGCCACTTCGGTCTTCTTGGAACACATGCAAAAAATGTGGGTCCCCAATTTTGGGGTACGTTGTGGATCAGCCACAACAAGCAGCAAAGAACACCAAGAATAAACGAAATGAACACAATATTAACCCTCCTATGTATCCTCTGGACGAGTTCCAGGATTCTCCTTCCCCTTTCGTCGAAATTCAGAGTTCAGAGTAACGACGATTAGGAAAAGTGAATATAACAGAAACACTATCCACAGGCAGCATAAAAGAAAGCCAACACAACGTTTTCCTCCCCTATGTATCCTTCGAGAAAATTTTAGGGTTCCACTCCAATCACATACCTAAATCCAGAGTTCAGAATTATAGTATGCAAATGAAGAAAAGATAAAAGAAATAATCGCAGAAGGCAGCATAAAAGAGAGAAATAGAGTCCAAAGCTCTTTAGTATTAATCGCAGGAATGCAAGTTACAACAACTTTCTTAGCAGAAATTTCCCCCCCCTTTTACATTACAATGCCTAGGTTTTTATAGAGGACCCGACCCTCTGAGCCATAATTGCACAAAATGGAGGAGTACACCCTCGAAACCTGAGAAGTCGGCTCCTCGCGGCCCTCGTGACTGAGCTCTCAAATCTATTACCAAAACTGGAAACTACGACCGGGTCAGCCATGGAAACTTGCATTAATGAGCCGTCTGAGCGTCCTTGGCTTCTGGGTGCAATACTCGAGTGGCCGCCATGCTTGTCGGGCTCTTCTTCAGAGACTGATACTTCGTTTCCAATTGCCAAAAATGCGCAGCTAGTTTTTTGGGCACGTAAAAATGCATTTATGAGGCACTTGATCGCCTCGAGAAAATACCCGGCTTGGAGCGCGTGCCCTTGAAGTGCTTCGCTAGTTCTTCGTTCGCAACTTCGCTTCGCAATGGACTTGTGCCGAAGCAGATTCTCCTTGATTTGCACTTCGCATGGTGGAGCTTCGCAAAATAGCTTTGGGGGTGATGAGGGCCGAAGCAGATCTCCTTCGCAAGATGGGCTCTTCATTATTGCTTCACTGGAAGATGTGCCAAAACTACTTCGCCGATGAACTGTTAAAATGCTTCATCGCGATCTTCCTTCAAAATTGTGGTTCGGGAGGATTTTGGCCGAAGCGCATTCTTACCTTCAAAAAACTGCTTCCACTTCGGGGGAAAGTACTTCGCACGAAGGTTTGCCGAAGCGGATGCTTCGCAACGACTTTCGACGAAGTAGAAATGGTTCACTAGCGGGGAGGCCCGAAGTGGGTGCTTCGGCGGTTTTTCGGCGAAGTGTTTTCAACGTTGCGCTCCTTCAAATCCGCTTCGCAAGTTTCTTGCCCGAAGTAGCCTTTTGAAGTGCTTCGGGCCCGAAGTAGTTTTCATTCTTCTTCCTTTGCATTTTGCTTCGGACAACACCGCTTCGCAAAACTTTCACCCGAAGTAGTTGTTTGAGGGACTTCGGAAGGTAGTTTTCTTGCCTTAGCCAATTCGGACCACGATTTTCCTTGGCGAAGCTGTTCTTTTGAAATGGCTTCGCAAAATTTCGAAGTAGTCTGGAAATGCTTGGGTGCAAAGCTCTTTATTACGCCTTCTTTGAATTCCTTCTTCGCAACGCCGCTTCGCAAGGTTTTTTCCCGAAGTAGTTGTTTGAGGGACTTCGGGCCCGAAGTAGTTTTCATCCTTAGCGATTTCTTTCGATGAAGCTATCTTCCTTAGCTTGTTCGGCGAAGCTCTTTCTTCTTCATTTTATGTACAAGGGGGTGGCAGGGAAAGCCAAAATTGCTGCAATGCTTGAAAATGTTGTTTCTAAAAAAAAGCAAGGGAACAAATTCATGAAATTAAAAGAAATACTTTACAAAAAATTCAATTTTTCTACCCCATTGTGCAATGTGACAAAATTGTCAACATTCTTGGCGGCTCACGGGGCAACGAGCTCGTCTCGGTGGGAGAACCCTCAGCCTTGATCCGTTGGGCCAGAGTTACCTCCAGACCCTTCTCCCTTTTCAATCTCCTGGGGCGCTTCCACGACTTGTTCTTCTTCTTCTTCTTCTGCTTCCTCTGGTGCGGCTTCCTACTACGGCGATGGGGCAAGGCGATCACGGATGCGCTTCATGGTTCGACGGACATGAGCCCAGGCACCCTTCGAGAAAGACTCTTGATCTTGCAATGCTTTCACCAAAATGTGGAACCGATCAATCTGCCCGATATCAGCATGTTTGGCTCTGGTGTACAGATCATTCAGGCAGGCTGCAATCTTGCAGTGTCTCAGAATGAAATCTGTGACCTGCCCTTCTGTTATCGGCTCCGCCCATTCGTCTATCTCCGAGACGTCGCCTTCAAAATGAAGCCATGCTGGCTTAAGCTCTTCCTTGGTCAGAAGGTTCCCATCATCATCCGTGAAGCTCGAGAAACCTAAGGAAGAGAGATCCTAGAAATAGCCTAGCGATGCGCGCTGTTCATTCTCAAACACGTCCAGGAGGTCCTTCACCTTTTGTGCCTTCCTCACCTTGGAAAAGAAGGCACGAACTGTGGCTTGGGCCGTGGACCAATCCCTAGCCGTCCGACTCATTGCAGCAACCTGCAAGTCTTGATATTTCGTGCTTTGGACATCAAAGGCTAATTTGAGTCGGCCTCTAGCTTTCTGAGTGACCTCATCTATGATTGGCCCTCCTTCGGCAGTGGCACGCTGTGCTTCGATGATATAGGTCAAAATTGATAGGGCACTGGAGGCCCGAGATCTAAAATTTTTGAGCAAGTGTGAGCGGATTTCTTTGATCCTGCCTCTGTCAAATAACTCCAAGCTTTCTTTTTCGTGCAACTGCTGCAACTGCAAGATCTTGCTTTCAACTTCCTTGGCCTTCAGATCATTCTCGGCCTGTCTCTGTGCTTGGTTCTCAGTTGTACACTGCAGTTGTAGTATTTGTTGTTTCAGGGCATGTGTTTCCTTTTTCATCAGCTTACACTGCTCCTCTGAATCCTCCAACTTGGAGCGGATTCTAGCTAGCTCTTCTTCCAACTTGATGTTGGCATTTTCTGCTTCAAACCTATGCTGATTGGCGATGTTTGCATGCGCACAAAAAGTTTCAATCCTGACGTGCATGGATTCAGATTCATTATCAACATTCAAATGCTCCAGGTCCTTGGATTTGTCTTGGTAGTCATAGTCCATTGGAGTCATTTCATCCAGGGGCTTCTGGACCTTGGGGATATTTTTTACTTTATGCAACTTCCCAGCCTTCAAATCGAAGACAGCGCATTTTTCCACCTGGGCCACGGAGCGCCCTCTCTTCTTCCTCGCCTCCTTCAACATTTTTTCTATATTTTTCGAGCTAGGAGTAGCTTCTCGGCTAGAGGGCATTCCTTAATTAAGGACATCTCTGATTCAAATGAGGCTGGATCTCCAGCCAAAGGGGTGAATAGATACAAAGAATGAATGGGGGATGCCTCACCAGAAGGTTCGGCGACAGGTGTACTAGGAGTCTCGGCGAGTGCAACAATGCCATGTGAGGCAGGGGAATGAAGAACGGGGTTCGACGTTGGGGCACTACCTTCGCCCTACCTAGGAACTAAGGGAATGGTGGCATAGGTGGGCGAAGTAGTGTCAATAGACTTGTCTCGGCCTGATGACTCGAGTGGAGTGGGGCTAACGGGATCGGTGGTAAGGGGCAACGCGCGAAGAGGTGATTGACTTTGTGAGGGAGGGAGAGACTGATGAGAATATTTGGTCGGGACCATAGTGGACATGTGAGAGACCAAGGCAAAGGGTGGAGAGTGCGTACCTGCGTGCCCTTCTGGTAGAGCGGCCATGGTGACTTCTTGTGTAATAGGCTCCTGCTCTTTTTGGACTTCGGCACTCCCGACTTCCATGACTTCTACTTCGGGGTCTCCCTCTTGTTGGAGGAGTTCCTCCACATCAATGACATCTATGTCTGGGACTGTCTCGGCACTTGGTGGCCCCGCATCTTCAACATTTGCTTCGGTCGGGCCTGATGCAGGTTGTCCAGCAGGAGCACTTGGGAGCTTCGTGCGGGGTCACTTTGGGTGGCTCGGAGGCACTTGAATTTGCTCTTGCCTCTTTCTTTTCTTCCTCTCCAATGGTTGCTCCGACTCTTCGACACTTGTGTCATGGCTTTGTGGTAGTGCCTCTGGTGTAGCTTCGGCTTCTTCCTCTTCTTCCTGCTTCGAGGCATCGTCAGCTCCTCTTGGGCTTTCGCCCGATCTTGGGGTAGCTGGAGGAACAAAGTCGGTGAAGGATATGGACTTCCAAGTCCCAACATTGGCTTCATAAACAATTGTGAAGTCTTTATCCGTTGTCAAGAGTCCATAGGAATTCATCTTTTGGTGATGGACTCTCATTATCCACCACTCCCTTAGTTTTTCCTCGCCCCAATTCTTCAATTCCTCCTTCAAATCATCCTTCGCCTTTCTCCAAAATGTGGAGTCTGGAGTTGGGAAGGGATGTTGGTCAGGGTCAAACTCGACCTCCATAGGGTAAAATTCATGCCAGGGAGGCAATGTCCTCATCCTCTCTAAATGCCACTCCAGATCCTTCCCATTGGGATTATTTCTTTGCTCCACAATTTCAGGGTGGGGGCAGATATGAAAGTTCTTGAATTTTAAGTGATCCCTCATCACTCCCAAGGGATCATAGAGCCATTGTTGAGGAATCTGGAGTAGGCCAAACTTGGCAAGCTTTTCCTCCAGGAATACGTTCTGCTTCAAGGCAAATACTTCAATTACCCCCATCTTGAAGGGGAAGTCACAGGTATGTGCCCATTTTCGACCGTGGCCGTAGACGGCGTTTGTTATATCGCTCTGCCGAGCGACCTCCAATGCGAATTGGTACTCGAAGGGGAAAACAAGGAGCAGGAAGGGCTTTCCTATGAAGCCGAACAGGCGAATCACCAGTCCCTATGTTAACTAAAAGACATCTCCCTTCTTCTCCATTACCACTCTATCCCTCAAACTGAGGGGCACCCGAGGGCAAGAACCTTTCAACAAATGCATGGCGGGTCCCAAAAACTGTTGGTTAAAAGAATAATAAGACTCTGTCCTCAATAGGAGGGGAGTCCATTGGTACACAGGCAGAGGATTTCCATCCTTGCCGCTCGAAGAAATGGCAATGTGGGGGAATTGCTTATGTACATGGTAGAAAAACAACCAAACCAGGAAAGAACAGGGTGCGAAGTACTGGCCCGTCGCCGAATTCTTCATGCTGGTGAGCCGCGTATGCAAGGTTCGGGCCACCCATTCTGCCCAATCGAAGAAAACTGGGTTGGTGTTTGGTCTTGAAGCATCAGGGGCATAGAATTCCCCTCTCGAAATACATTCGGCCAAGGACACCTGCCAGGGTTGCACCGAAGCATCTGTAGATAGGCCTGCCACCCATGCAATGATAGAGAAAATATCGGTGTTCTTGAAGGCCGCCAAGGGTAGAGGCATTTGGGGCAGCTTGCCTGAAGGGAGCCCACTTTTGAGGTTCTCACGCAAAAATTTCAATATGTAGTTGTTGGAGGTGAACCTCTCCATTTGTTCACTCAGGATGACATTGCGAACTGAATAACCCTTGGGTGGCCCTTGTTGTGGCACGAATGCTGCTTGCACATCTTCTTTCAAAATGGAAAACAATTTATGACCCAAAGCATCCAACACTTGCCTAGATGCAGGCTGGTAGTTCTGCATGATAGCACAGATTAACTCTGGACAGTGGTGAGCAGGCGGGGTCAAATACCAGTAAATCTGAGAATAATATGCAGCAACTCTCTTATTCTCTGGGGTGAGTCTGCTCATCATAAACTCAATAGTGCGTCGGAGGTCGGACACACCCTTAGAGAGCTCTGTGTCTCTAATTTTCTCCCACCCATCAATTGGTGGTTCTTCAAGTTGTTCCTCTTCAGAGTCGTCTCCTTCTTCCATCGGTTGCTTTTTTGGGCGAGGGGTGAGATTGATCTTCTTAGGTGTATGCTTTTTCTCTTCCTTGCCCTTCTTTGTTTTTTTGGGGCCTGCTACTTCTGGTTCCTTTCCTTTCTCTTTGGAGTTTTTCTTCCCCATGTTGGACGTCTTACGGCAGAAGCAGGGTTTACAGTGCAGGGGACTTTGGCACCAAGAATTTCAATGCAAGGGGCGTAAGACTTGCAGATTAACAGTGAAGGCTCTTAGTCTTGCATGAACTGATGGATGAATAACCTTCTCCCTGCTAGGGCCTCACATTTTATAGCCTTAAAAGGCAACTACCTAAATTTATGGCACCTACCATAATTAAACTTACGCTTCGGATGGAGGAGATTGTCGTGCTCTTTGATTGGCTCTGTAGCGGCGTAGTACGTGGGGCCACATGCTTTGATGATTATGCCTTGCATTGGAGATGCAACCTGCTGCCACCTCGTACCTGGGCATGAGCTTTTCTCTTAATTGAATCACCTCGGGATGTGCTCCACCACCTTTGCCTTAAATTCATCCGCTTCGAACTCTTTTAAGGTTGTTGTCGACATGTTCTCCAAGACACATTTTAAATGCTCCCACTTTGGCGAAGTTGAAATCAACATTGAAAATGCTTCATGGTGAACTTTTGGTGTGGGCTATTTTTCAACGCTTCGGGCCCAAAGTAGTTCTTTCTTGCCGTGTCACTTTTTGCTTCGTGGAATACTGAACCCCCGAAGCTCGTCTTCTTGGAAAATACTTCACAAAATTTTTGCCCGAAGTAGCTGCTTGAAACGCTTCGGGTGCGAAGCTCTTTTCATTCCTACTTTTCCCTTTGGTAACGCCTTCGGTCTTCCGAGGACCTTTTGAAAGCCAAAGTGCTTCAGCATCTTTAAAATTGCTCTGAAAAGAACTTATACTCCTTTTGTGAAGCATTTTTCATGCCTTAGTTTCAATTTTTGTTTAACCTTTTGAGGGTAAAGTGCTTCACTGTGAACCTCCTTGCAACCGCTACTTCGCATCAAAAGTCCCCGAAGGAGATTCTGGAGTATAACACTTAGCTTTTGCAATCTCGGAACAGGATGTATATACACAAATGAAAAATTATATACAAAAGTACATACACATTTTTTTTTTTTTGTGTTTCACCTCAGCGATGAAAAGTCTTCAGATGAAGACCATTAACAAAAATTGGTAATACCTGGCCATCTGCATCTTTGAGGATGAAAGAGTTGGCCGAATTCACCTTCATGATTTCGAATGGTCCATCCCAGAAAGCATCCAACTTGTCATGATTTCCAGGCTTGGCCTTCCAGGAGTCCCACTTCCATACCAGATCTCCCACTTTGAATGTGCGATCGGATGATTTTCTCTTGAACCAATCTCGGGTGACCTGAGCATGTTTAGCGAAGCTTTGGTAAGCTTTCTCACGATCTTCCTCTAGCTGTAATAGCTGAGCCAATCTGTTTTCCATAGAATTGACTCCTTCTTCTAACAGCTGCAACGCAGGGATCTCTATATGGGTAGGTAAGATGGCCTCCTTACCGTAGACCAGGGCGTAAGGTGAAGTCTTGATCGACTTCTTGACAGAAATCCGATCGGCCCACAAGGCCCGATCTAGAAGAAGATGCCAAGTTCTTTTGTTCATCTCTATGAGCTTTCTTAACACCCTCAACAAGGTCTTGTTGGTGGATTCTACCAATCCGTTGCCCTGTGGATAGTAATTGGAGGATACTTTATGATATATCCCATATCGGTAGAAGAACTCATTGATTTTGGCGCCTATGAAGCCAGGACCATTGTCCGTGATGATTGCTTCTGGAATGCCGAACCGTGTAATCAATCCCTTTAGGAAAGCGATGACGGTCTCCTGATCTGCATTCTTCATGGGAACTACTTTGGCCCATCTGGTAAAGTAATCAGTCACGGTCAAGATGAACTTATGCCCAACGGAGGAGTTCGGCGATATGACCCCTATGAAATCCAACCCCCATTGTTGAAAGGGAGTTTCTACTTGTATCGGTCGGAGAGGCATCGAAGCATTTCTGCTTCGACCGATGAACTTCTGACACTGCTCACATTTGCGACAAACTGCGAAGGCATCAACGAAGAGTGTAGGCCAATAATAACCTACCTTGATGATCTTTAATGCCATTGTTCTCCCTACGAAGTGACCTCCAGATAATCCTGAATGGAATTCTCCCAGGACTCTCCTTTTATCATCATCTTTTATACACCTAAGAAGGATGCCATCAATGTTTCTAAAAAATAGGCCTTCGGGGTGCAAGGTATATCGGGAGGACCGCATCCTGAAATGCCTTCATTGTGAAGCATTTAGATGTGAAGGACATCTGCCAGTGTTGAAGTATTCAACTATTTCATTGACCTAGTATTTCTCGTCCTCTTCTTGATTTGTGAAGCATTCTTCTACTGGTGAGTCATCCCATTGAGATTCTGTAGCTTCGGCCGCTACGCTCTTCGCCAGTTCTTGACACAATGCATGATCGTGAACCAGTTTTGTGGGTTTGATCTCGATGTCGAACTCTTGTATCTTGCTGACCCAACCGGCTCTTTTACTACCCAATTCTCCTTGGATGATGAAATTGCGCACATCGGGGTGGATGACGAAGACTGTAACCCGACTTTGGGAGATGAATTGCTTGAACTTCCTAAGAGACTTCATTACTGCATGCACCTGCCTTTCTATGAAATTATATTTTTCTTCATGAGGGTTTATCACTTGGCTTAGAAACGCGATGGGGCACTCTTCGCCATCTTCCCCCTTTTGTGTCAGGACTGCAACATAGCTCTCGGGTTCTCCTATAGCATATAGGATGAAGTCCCGATTGTAGTCAGGGTTGGTCAGGACCGGTGCTTGAGCAATTCGGGCTTTTATTTCTTTGAATGCTTCTTTTCTCTCCTTCATCTAGATGAATTCTGCACCTTTCTTCAAAAGTTTGGACATCGGCTTGATGACCTAGGCAAAATCTGGGACAAACTTCCTCACGAAGTTGATCTGGCCAAAGAAAGATTGAAGTCCTTTCTTGTCTACTGGGAGTGGGAGCTTCATTAGAGCCTCAGCTCTATCAGGATCTACAACGAGACCCTTCTCTGATATCGCATGTCCCAACAACTTCCCTTCGCTGACTGCGAATATGGACTTCTTCGGATTGATTGAAATGCCAAATTCTTGGCATTTTTCGAAAATCTGTTGTAAGTGTAATGGGTGATCCTCCCTTCTTCGGGAGAAGACGGTCATGTCATCTAGATAGATAACAATAATCTTATTCAAGAGTTCACCAAAAGCTAAATCCATTGCCCTCTGAAAAGTGGCACCCGCATTCGAAAGGCCGAATGGCATTCGCTGGTAAGCAAATGTTCCCCACTTGGTAGTGAATGCGGTTTTATGTTGGTCTTCGTCCCTGACCCAGATTTGATTGTATCCAGAGAAACCATCGAGTAGGGAGAAGCATTGAGCCCTAGCCATCGAATGCAAGATCTGATCGATCTACGGGAGAGGGTAGTGATCTCTGAGAGAAGCCTGGTTCAGGTTGCGAAAGTCCATGCACAATCGTATATCTCCATTCTTCTTTCTAACTGGGACTAGATTCGCTACCCAAGAAGAATGTTTGATGGGATAAATTATCTTCGCCTCGAGCATTTTTAGGAGTTCGGCCTTCATCAAGACTTCGATCTTTGGATTGACAGGCCTTTGCTTCTGTCGGAAAGGTTTGATCCCTTCCTGCAACTCAATTGTATGCTGGATCAGTTGTCGATCATATCCCTTTAGATCTTGATAAGACCAAGCCACTGTGTCGGGATACTTTCTGCATAGAGATCGGATCTGCTCTAGCTCTTCCGAAGTGCAATCTGTTCCAACTTTTATTGCTTTCCCAGGTTCAAGTTCTAAATCTTGATACTGCTTTGCATTAACTTTGATCCTGTGAGAAACTGCTCGATCATTCTGATCAAAGAGGCTTTCAAGAGTAATTAATCCCTTGGGAACATGATTATTCTTCAATTGAACTAGCCCTTCATATTCTTCTTCATCAGGGCTTCTGCTCTCAACTGTGGCTACTTCTTGAATCATGAAATTCACAATCTGCTCATCACTGTCAAAAACTTGCCAATGCAGATCTCTGTCTGGGACAGAGGGCCTGTAAATCATCCTCATAGCTTTAGGCTTATGCACCATGTCTTCTGTTGGAGAATACTTGGCTGCGATGGATGCTAGAACATCGGCATGTCGGTTCTTTTCTCTTGGAATAGACTGCAGATTGAGAGATTCGAACTGGTCGAGCAAGTCCCATACCCTATTTCGGTATGACTTGAGATAGTGCTTCTTTGAAGTGCACTTGTTTGTGACTTGATTGCATACCAATTCGGAATCTCCAAAGATTTGGAGATGCTTTATGCCTAACTTTTTTGCTTTCTTGAGTCCTAGGCATAATGCTTCATATTCTGCTGCATTGTTGGTGCAACTCCACACCAACCGGTAACAATATTCCTTCTGCTCTCTAGAAGGTGATACTAAAAGAATCCCCACCCCGACGCCATTTTTGCATCGAGCACCATCGAAGAATAATTTCCATAATCCTTCGGCGAAGACCTTATCTTCTGACTTGATGTGTTTCTCAGGCTTGGCGATGGCATAACATCCCATCTCGGTTTCTATCATGGCATTAAAGTCTGCCAATGAAAACTCATCTTCACAACTTAACTGTGTGAGGGATTCCTCGACCAGGTCCACTTGCTCTATCCCTTCCACTATCGCATGCACAGGATCGTTGCTTTCTCCTTCGGACATCTTCTCTACGAGGAAGGTAGAAGGCTTCTCGTTGTAGATTTTAATCTTCTTCCCTTTGAATGGAATCTCCAAGTGCGAGTAATCCATAGATAGATATCCTCCCAACTTCATCGTAAATTCTCTCGACAAGCACATACTGAAGTAGGGCTCAAGGTCAACGACTACCACCTCTTGTATAACTATGATTTGAGGCATCTTGTGTAGTCGAATAGGAATATCCTTGATCACCCCTATAGTCTTCATGGGGGTACCATCCAACTGGAGTACGCCATGACTGCTTCACGTGTATTCCATCCCTATCTCTTCGCACACCGCCTTCGGCATGACTATCGTCGTGGCCCTAGAGTCAATCATACAGTTATGTACAACATACCCTTCCATCTGTAGAGACATGTAGAATGGTGGTGGCCTATTCTTCCTCGTAATGGATGTGGACAGGGTCTGCACTAGGGCAAGCGGTGCTGCCTTTCTTGCTTTGGTTATCTTCAATGATTCTTGCAATAGGTCCACTTGTCCAGGTAGTTGCAGTGCATCGTATAGACTAATTTTGGTTGGAATCCTCTTCAACTCATCTACAATGTTGTACACCAGGGAATTGGGCACCTCAGGTTCCTTTCTTGGCTCATATCTGGTGTGATACTATTTCGTAGCTTCGACCCTTTGTCGCTTGGTCAGCGAAGGAAGCTTGAGCTTCTCTCTAGCTTGTTCCTTAGTTTCCACCTACGGTGGATTTGCAGGGGCCTATTGGGCCTTCTCTTTGATCGGTGTAGGTTGTCGAGCTTCATTCAGGGCTAGAGGAGGTTGTTGTCCTTTCTCATGATGAGCATGCACCTTTAAGGGAGCCATTTGAGTAGCATCCACCTCTATCGACCTCTTTCCTCCTCTGGTAAGGACCGCAACTGGCTCTTCTTCACCAATCACCAAGTTGTGATTCATCTGTCTAATGACATTGACTTGACCGCCATGACTACTGCTCACCAGCGTTTGTACATAGTGTTGGTGCAGCATGCAGGTATTCTCTTCGTGAGGGTCATTACACATGGAGCACCAATGTATATAATCGAAAGTGCTCGGGGCTTCGTCTATTGCAACATTTCTTGTCGAAGCTCTTCCTTGTTGGGCCGCTTGATCTTTAGTAAGCGCAGGTGTAGGATAAGATCTTCTTGGTAGAAACTCTTGTTGCGCTTGCTTCTTCTTCATAATGGTCATGTCGTTAGATAGGGTCTGCACTGTGGAGTTCAGGGACTGAACTTCTTGCAGTATTTTGGCTTGCATGTCTTCGGCTTTGGGAATCGGTGGCAATGGAGCCATTGTTGGTATTGGAGGTAAGGCGGGGTGTTGAAGTGGTGCTGGCAGTACAGGGAATGCCGAAGTGACCATGGGCTACGAAGTCAAAAAAGTGGGAAAATGAATTTGTGGAGCAATGATTTGAGATACAATGGGATTCGGGTTCCAAGATGAGATCGAGAGTGCAGGGGTTGCAGAGATCTGCGAAGCGGCTGTGCTTGCATACTGGGATTGATAGAAATCGAGAAGTATGGGCATCGACATCCTTTGGGGAAGCTTACCCATAGCTATTAGATCCATCTCCACTTTTTGGGCCAACTCATATAACTCTGGGAAGGTATTGATATTCGAATACCTCACCATCACACTGATATCAGGATTGAAAGCCCAAAGAAAATAGTATGTTGCAGCTTCATCAGATGGCCAAAGTCCAACTGGTATTCTTTGCCAGGTTCGAGCGAACCTAACATTGAAGTCTATGATCTCTTCTTGTGGATGTCTCTGGATCATTGTGAACTGATGCAGGAGAGAGGTCGGATCGGCGGACTCATTGAAGCTTCGCATCAACTGCCCGGCTAACTGGTCCCATCCCGTAATGGTACCGGGTGGTAAAGATCTATACCAGTAGAGGAGTTTTCCTCTAAGAGATAGAACCAGAAGCTTTACCATAACCCGCTCTTCTATGATGTCATGGATCACCGCCAGAGAAACTATATCCTGGATGTGCTCCAGAGCAGTCTTCCTAGTTCCATCGAATGTTGGGATCTTCTTTATAGCAGTAGGCGGCACTTGCCCTTGTCCCGCTAGATTTAGCGGTCCTAAAGAATTCCATGCTGGGAATAATCTAGGCGGCGGTTGCTATTGCATTTGTTGTTGTTGTTGTTGTTGTGCCATATTTACTCTTGGATTTTGAGAAATAGGAATTCTCGAAGCTCCTCCTTGATTGCTAACAGGATGACCAATAGGAATGGAGGCACTAGGATGCTTCGGTGAGTTGGGAGGATTAGGAGGAAAGCTAGCCATTGTGCTATCAGAAGTTAGGCCTTGTTCATCAACAGCGGCCTCTTGCGAGGATGTTCCATGTAACAAAGACTCAGGGGTGACCAACCTAGATCGTTCCCCAAAGGCTTCAATATCTAGCTCAAAGAACTCAGTTTCCTCTCCTCTATTCCTAACTCTCCATCTTGTTTGCATGAAGACACAGACTTTGGTACCGGTATTTACGACTTAAATATTCTCGGGTAAGATAGAGTCGCCAGATGCTAAGAGTCTTTCGGTAATGAGAGCATCGGTTCTCACTACTACTCACAAGGTGAGACTGACCGGGTCCCACCGGGCGTGCCAAAAATTGTTGGTCATCAAATCTGCCCAGGAAAGGATTTGGGTAAGTGTATGCACCCTAGACCTGGACCAACATTGAAAGGCCGAAGGGAAGAGATGCCCCTCATGCCAATCTCCGGAGAAAGGCCGGCTCCTATACTAAACTACTTTGGTGTTTTAAGATAAGGGTGCAGGAAAGAGATAAATAGAGTAAGGATGCAGGAAAGAAATAAAAGAGTAAGGGAAGAAATTTTAGTAGTTTAATGGTGGGAAAGAACCAGAAGCACGATTGCTAGCCAATAGCTTAAAACAGTAGCAAAGAACACCAAGAATAAATGAAATGAACACAATATTAACTCTCCTATGTATCCTCTGGACGAGTTCCAGGATTCCCCTTCCCCTTTCGCCGAAATTTAGAGTTTAGAGTAACGACGATTAGGAAAAGTGAATATAACAGAAACACTATCCACAGGCAGCATAAAAGAAAGCCTCTACAATGTTTTCCTCCCCTATGTATCCTTCAGGAAAATTTTAGGGTTCCACTCCCAATCACATACCTAAATCCAGAGTTCAGAATTACAGTATACAAATGAAGAAAGATGAAAGAAATAAACGCAGAAGGCAGCATACAAGAGAGAAATAGAGTCCAAAGCTCTTTAGTATTAATCATAGGAATGCAAGTTACAACAGCTTTCTAGCAGAAAGTTCCCCCCTTTTACATTACAATGCCTGGGTTTTTATAGAGGACCCGACCCTCTGAGCCATAATTGCACAAAATGGAGGAGTACACCCTCGAAACCTGAGAAGTCGGCTCCTCGCGGCCCTCGTGACTGAGCTCTCAAATCTGTTACCAAAACTAGAAACTACGATCGGGTCAGCCGTGGAAACTTGCATTAATGAGCCGTCTGAGCGTCCTTGGCTTCGGGGTGCAATACTCGAGTGGCCGCCATGCTTGTCGGGCTCTTCTTCAGAGACTGATACTTCGTTTCCAATTGCCAAAAATGCGCAGCTAGTTTTTTGGGCACGTAAAAATGCATTTATGAGGCACTTGATCACCTCGGGAAAATACCCGGCTTGGAGCGCGTGCCCTTGAAGTGCTTCGCTAGTTCTTCGTTCGCAACTTCGCTTCGCAATGGACTTGTGCCGAAGCAGATTCTCCTTGATTTGCACTTCGCATGGTGGAGCTTCACAAAACAGCTTCGGGGGTGATGAGGGCCGAAGCAGATCTCCTTCGCAAGATGGGCTCTTCATTACTGCTTCACTGGAAGATGTGCCAAAACTACTTCGTCGATGAACTGTTAAAATGCTTCGCCGTGATCTTCCTTCAAAATTGTGGTTCGGGAGGATTTTGGCCGAAGCGCATTCTTACCTTCAAAAATGCTTGACTGCTTCCACTTCGGGGGAAAGTACTTCGCACGAAGGTTTGCCGAAGCAGATGCTTCGCAACGACTTTCAGCGAAGTAGAAATGGTTCACTGGCGGGGAGGCCCGAAGTGGGTGCTTCGGCGGTTTTTCGGCGAAGTGTTTTCAACGTTGCGCTCCTTCAAATCCCGCTTCGCAAGTTTCTTGCCCGAAGTAGCCTTTTGAAGTGCTTCGGGCCGAAGTAGTTTTCATTCTTCTTCCTTTGCATTTTGCTTCGGCAACACCGCTTCGCAAAACTTTCGCCCGAAGTAACTGTTTGAGGGACTTCGGGCCCGAAGTAGTTTTCTTGCCTTAGCCAATTCGGACCACGATTTTCCTTCGGCGAAGCTGTTCTTTTGAAATGCCGCTTGAATGCCGCTTCGCAAAACTTTTGCCCGAAGTAGCTGTTGGAAATGCTTCGGGTGCGAAGCTCTTTTTTACGCCTTCTTTGAATTCCTTCTTCGGCAACGCCGCTTCGCAAGGTTTTCGCCCGAAGTAGTTGTTTGAGGGACTTCGGGCCCGAAGTAGTTTTCATCCTTAGCGATTTCTTTCGGCGAAGCTATCTTCCTTAGCTTGTTCGGCAGTGAAGCTCTTTCTTCTTCATTTTATGTACAAGGGGGTGGCAGGGGAAAGCCAAAATTGCTGCAATGCTTGAAAATGTTGTTTCTAAAAAAAGCAAGGGAACAAATTCATGAAATTAAAAGAAATACTTTACAAAAAATTCAATTTTTCTACCCCATTGTGCAATGTGACAAAATTGTCAATAGTATCCTCTGCTTGTTGTCTGTGTCTATGTCCTTCTACTTGCATGTCTACGTGTCCTCCTTCCTGCATGTCACGTCCGTCAGTGGTTGGCTCTATTTGTGTCCTGTGTGTCATGTCCGTTAGTGGTTGGATTTTGGCTTTGTCTGTGTCTTGTGTCCTGTGCATCAGTGGTTGGCTCGTGGCTCGTCTTCCTATCTATGTTCGTCAATATCTTCGATTGATAAAGGAGTTGGAGTAGTTAGGTAACTACCTTACCCAACGCTTGCCTATGATATTTCAAGCTATGATACCATGAAGAATTTCATGAAGCAATGATTCATTTCGATTGATATCAATTATAAATATTACAATGTGGTTACAATAAGTTGGTTTATGAAACCAACTTGGTGGTTATTAAACCAACCTAGAGAGTGCCTACGTGCGCTATATTTTGCTTCAATATGCTTATAACAATAATGTAAGACATATATCCTAACAGTTATCAGGTATTTATGCACACTGACCACTCAAAAATCAGATACTTGACAAAAAAACCTAGGACTAGTGGTAGAATTATCATATGGTTGTTGCTTTTGCAATAATTTGATGTGACAATAGTAGACAAGTCAGGAAAAGACAATGTGGTAGTTGATTTCTTGTCCATATTAACACCTTCAAACTATGCAGCTATAGAAGATCAATTTCTAGATGAGCATTTGTTTTCTCTAAATGATCAAATACCTTGGTACATAGACATGGCTAATTATTTAGCCACTAGTAGAGTATCCCATGCACTTTTACCTCATGAAAAATAGACTTTAATTGAGAAAAGTGCAGATTTATCATTGATTGATGGGTGCCTGTTTAAAACAAAACCTGATCAAATAATGAGAAGATGTGTTTTTGGGGAAGAAATAATTGAAATACTAAAGGCTTGTCATGATGAACCTTGTGGTGGCCATTTTACAGGAAAAATGACTGCATATAAAGTGTTATAGGTTGGTTATTATTGGCCTTCACTATTCAAGGATGCATCTAAGCATGTGACCCAGTGTGATCAATGTCAGAGGATGGGTAGACCTACTATCAAAGATAAAATGCCACTCCAACCACATGTTCACATTTAACCATTTGATAAATGGGGGATGGACTTCATAGGACCTATTAATCCGTAGTCATGAGGTAAGAGGTATATCCTAGTTTGTACTGACTATGTGACAAAATGGGTTTAAGTACATGTCTTGTGTGATTCAAAGAAGAAAACTATAGCAAACTTCTTGTATTCAACAATTTTTACAAGATTTTGGGTCCCAAGGGAGATCACAACATATCAAGGGCCTTAGTTTACTTCAAGGATGATCCAAGAAATCATGCAACAATATAAAATCAAACATAATAAAACCACTTCCTACCATCCACAGGCAAATGGGCAAGTTGAGGTGACCAATAGAGAATTGGAGAATATCTTGACAAAGATAGTATAGCAACATAGGAAGGACTGGGCTACTAGATTACCAGAAGCAGTATGGGCCTACATGATCACTTGGAAGACGACTACTGGTTTCACACTATTTTAGCTAGTCTATGGAAAAACAACCATGATGCCCAAAGAGTTTGAAATTAAAAAACTTAGGACTACTGTAGAATTGAATATTAATCTGGATGATGCATAAAAAGATATAATTTAGCAGCTTAATCAGATGGATGAATACCGCCTTGAGGCTCTACAGATATAAATATTATTCATAAACAAAGGGCTAAGTGGCATGACCGCCACACTAGGCCAAAGCAGCTTAAAGTGGGAGAATGGAAATTACTCTATGATTCTCAGTTCTAGGAAAGTAAGGGCAAGCTCATGCAATGTTGGATGGGGCCATATGAAGTAATTTAAATCATAAATAATGGGGCTGTAAGATTTAGAACAATAGATGGCAACAACATTACATTGATAGTCAATGGTCACCACCTATGTCCATACTATGTGTCTGAAGCATATATGATTGAGTCTAGATTAGGCATGGGGGAGATCCCAGTTGATTCTGACTTTATCTTGAGTTAGTGAGATGTGGACCTAGTCCATATAGTCCCAAAGACAATTATTCTTTTAATTTTTTTTCTTTTTTTTAGTTGTGTTTTTGTTTTGCAGGAACAATGCCCTTTGTGCAACTATTAGGCAGCCTAGGAGACCTAGGCCTACCAAGCGCAGGATCCATGAACCTGCACCTTCCAAGATTTTTAGGAGAATTTTATTATAGTAGGAGTATTTAGTCCCAATTTAGAAAGAGGAATACTAAACCTGAACCTGCACAAGAGTGTTTAGATTGGTCTTTTTGGACAATAAAACACTCAACTATCGGTTCAGGGATAGATGCTAATCTTATACCTATTTTTTCAATCAAAAGCACTAAAAATGCCCGATCAACCTGACAATGCATATACAAGGACAAGTCAACACCTGTTGAATAAATAAAAAGCACCATGTGTTTGTATTTGATGGGAAAATGTCTGCTTCCCATTGTACGGCGAAAGGCACCTGCTTCCCATTGTACGATGGAAAGTGCCTACTTTTCATTGTATGGTGAAAGGTGCCTGCTTCCTGTTGTATGATTCATGGTGCCTAACTCCCATTATGTTATGAATATGGAACCTACATCCTGTTTGCTGACAATGCAACACCTGAATCTCAATTTTTTAGGAGAACGGTCGACTGCCAATTTTTAGGAAATTGACACCATATCTTCTTAGCATACATAAAAAAAAGTTTGTATAAAGTTTGTTTTATACTTACGACACCTGACAGTCAGAAAAAAGGCACATGCTTCCCACGATAGACATAAACACCTAATTTCTAAGGTGCCTACTTCCCATATAAGCAAAGCACCCGATTCTTATGGTGCTTGTTTTCAGTACAAGGTACCTACGTGTCGTAACTAGAAAAGAAGGCACCTAATTTCCATACGAAAAATGTGCCTGATTTCTATTTATTGCGACTATTTTTTACCTTTATATAATAACACGTCAGCCTTGGGATGTTGATGAGGCCTGGAAATGCCTCAATCATAACATGTTTTGAACACTAAAAATGCCTATAAACTCTTATGTTTTATCTGATATGTTAGTTAAGTTGATTCAATATGCTGTATATTAACCATTTTGCATGATCAATGTATTTGAAATATTATATGCTTGATTTTACAACTTTTTGCATAGTTTTGTGTTCTTTTTGCTATGATTTGCTAAAATGGGATATGCTTAGAATAATAGCAGCATTTCACTAATCATGTTTTGATTTGTCTCAAGCATTTACTTCACCTAAATCTAGCAACGGTGCAAGCAAGGCTATTCTTTGTGCAGCAAAAACTGGTCTTTCCCATGTAAATTCCAGCCAGCTGTCCATAAATAGCAAGGCATGGAATTCACATGAGGAAAGGGATGAAGACCATTGGAATTTGATCTTAAGAGATAACCCACCTGAGAGATGCAGAAGAAATCACTGGAAAAGCATACATTTGTTCATTTCGAAGTATCTTCGGAATGAACAGATATCTTCGAAATGAAAGAACACAGCGTCTTCGAAATGAGCGGATCTTCGGAATGAAGAATGCAGTATCTTCGGAATGAGCGGATCTTCGGAATGAAGCATGCAGTATCTTCGGAATGAGCGATCTTCGGAATGAGAATGCAGTATCTTCGGAATGAGCGATCTTCGGAATGAGAATTGCATTGTCTTCGAAATGAAGCCACTTATCTTCGGAATGAAGAACAGAATGTGTTTCTTTGACCTGTTGACCGATTTTTGAAGCCGAAAAAAGGGAAATAAAGGTTGGAAAAGGTAAAGGGAAAGATCTTCCATCTGTCTTTGCCGTCATTGCCGACCAAAGCCATCATTAAGGGAAAGATCAAGTTTTAGTCCTCTTCTAGGATAAAACCAGAATTTGTTGCAGCATTGTAGGATTAGATCTTTTGAGATATTCTTTGTTTGTAATCAGATCATAGGATAGCTATAAATATTGCTCCCATTCAAGTTGAGCCTAGTAGGAAGTAGATAGTAAAGGAGGTAGAAAATAGTGTAAGGAAGCTAGCAGAAAATACGAGTATAGGTAGAAATTGGTATTACGATCCTGTAATAGTTTTTTAACAAAATTATTGTAATCATGTCTTCTAATCAATAAAGTGCACCAGTTCTATTTCATATTGCTTGTAAATGAGTGTGATTAAGATTTAGAAAGAGAGAGAGACTTACACCTTCTTCTGGACAAAGAGGCTGGCCACTTCCAGACCTAGGAGGAGGACTAACAAGCAGGTTTTTATTCTGATTTTGCTATAACAGAATGAGTTGTAGAACTTGTTATTTCAATTGCTTGTAAACAGTTGACAATATTTGCAGTCTTAGTTTATTTATGCTTAGATTAACCTTGTGCTTAATGTTTTAGTTGCAATCTTACTTTCAGCAAAGCTTCCATTTTATTTAGACTGTTATTTCCAGAATTTACTATTTTTCAGCAATTTCTTGCATTTTATGTTTTGCTGTCAAATCCTGCACAGAAGATTGACAACCTTCTGTTATAGAACTTTGACAGTTTTTATTTCCACATTAGATCTAGACTTTCATTACTGCAAAAGTAATTAGATTTCCTTTTTGCAATTAGGATCAGACTTTCAATTCTGCAACTGTTATTTCTGCAATATAATTAGGTCTCATTCTGCAATTGTAATTAGGACTTCATTTATGTGAGTTAATGATTAGTTTCCAATTCTGCAACTTAGATTAAGATTTAATTCATGCAATTTAGAGATAGGAATGTTCCAAAACCCCCCACACAACCGGTTCCACCAATAAGACCTGTTGCTCTAGATTGACCTAAGTTATAGTTGTTTCACTTCTTCTTTCGTAGATAGCCTTGTACATTGCCCTGGATTGATGATTCATTGAGAATTAATGATGGTATAATGACTACGCATCATTTTGGCATCGTTGCCGGGGAATAGTGTTGTCAGAAGAAAACAAACAGTCCAATAGCTGTAATCAGACTAAGCTGTGAAAATTCAGGTTAAAATCTGAATACAACAGCTGAGGAAGATAACAACTATTGACTTAATTTATGTCATTTAGGAGTAAACATGAATGAATAAGTCTAGGGATGAAAAAGGTAGAACTACCCCAAAGGATCCTTGGCTTGTTCCATTAAGGAGATCTTCACGCCTAAGGGGTGAATCACCTGTGTTTGAATTACCGAGAAAGATTGATAGAAAAATCACCAGTCTCACCATCACTAGAACATTATGAGATAGGAAAATCACCAATTTTATCATCATCGAGAATATCCTAAGAAAGACAATTCATCGAGACTCATCATCAACAGAGAGGCTTGGACCTCTTGAGAGAACAATTTGGGAAGCTTTAACTTCTCCCAACAAACAGGAAACTATGGTAGAAGGAGGCAATATAGATGGCCAACATGGCTATGTTCATAATGAAGGAGATGATCAGGATATACTCCAACCGTCCAGAACATTTGAATATCCTATTCGTCTGAATCCAACACAAAACTCTCCCATGAAGACCATTTCACCTTCAGTACTTCCAACCTTTCGAGGTGTTGTATCTGAAGATCCTGACCAGTTTTTGTTTGAATTCAAGGTAGTCTGTCAGACCTATGATTATATAAATGACAATCGAAAACTTAAGGTTTTTCCCTCAACTCTCAAGGATTCGACATTGCGCTGGTTCATGAGCTTAGAGCCAAATTCCATAAGAACCTGGGATCAAATGGAGACTGTCTTTTTAGACAAATATCAGGAATATTGCCGTGTAAGGAATATAAAAGATGAGTTATTCAGAATCAAGCGAGGAAGATGATGAGACATTGGAAGATTATCTTGATAGGTTCTCCTTTGTTCAAAGGAGATGTGGACTTGTAGAACCAGAATTATGTAAAACCATATTTTTGAGAGGATTGCAAGATGAATCCGGAGAAGTTTCTGGATTTGATGGGAAAAGGGGATGTAACCACTCTCAGTAATGAGGAAATTATGGATCTCTGTAGGAATTACTCTCGCACTAAGTAGAGAAGAAGAAAAAGCCGCACAAATGGCACTGATGTAAAGGACTTGATAGAGGAACTTGCAAATTTCAAAACTGATATTCTAGTGCACTTAAACACTACTTTGGGGAAATGTCTGCAAAAGCAAAAAACATAGAACCTTTGGCAATTTATTGCCCAAGATGTAGAAATAAACATGCTTTGCAGGAATGTCCTTTGAATAAAACATCTATCTCGGCCATTTGTAGTATCTATTCAAAAAGGCATTCAACTGATCAATGCCACCTGCTACCACAACTCAAAACTGTGTTAGAAAACCAGACTGAGGAACTCAACTATATTGGACCAAAACAAGGGGAAATTTCTCTCAATATCAAAATCCCCCTCGTTTTCCTACAAATTGGGGGCATAATCCTGGTACTATGCCTTGGGGACAATCAGAACCACCCCAACGTCCTTGGAATTATCCTCAATGGACAAATTCCCAAGAATGGCCACAATCAAATTGGAGTAACCCAGCCTGGAATCAGAATCAAAACAACCCCTCATGGAATCAAAACAACCCATCTTGGAATCAAAACAATCCAGCTTGGAATCAAAATCAGACTAATCCACATTGGATGCAAAACCAACCACAGTGGAATCAGCAATACCAGTCCTATCCAAGGCGAGCAAAGGAATCAAGGTCAAACTCAGCATTTGTTGCCTGCACCTAATCAAAATTTTCAAGAAAAACAACAGCAAACACAGCAAGTGAAACAACCTCAATTGCCAGCTCAACCAGTCACTAATCCAAACAGTGTGAGACAGACACCTCCTGTCTATGTGGCTGAAGCTAAAGAAAATGTTGAAATTAATGTTCTTGATTGTAGTAACATCCAACTTCGTTCAAGGAAAGTTGTACCTAAACCAGTTTCAATTGAAATCAAAGAAAATGAAGAGCAAGAATCATCAGAACCGAGAGAGAATCCAACCAACAATAGAAACAGAAGAAAAATTGGAACCAGAAAGAATCCAACCAACAATAGAGAAAGAGACACAAGCAGAACAATTACCAAGGATAATTCCATATCCTGAAAGACTTAATGCAATACCAAAAAATTCTGAGTCAAAATTGGTCAAAGAACTCAAAAAGTTGACTATATCATTGCCCTTATTGCAAGCTATTAAGGAAATACCAGAGATTAACAGATACTTGTCCAAAATTTGTGCATTAAAAGAGCGAGGAAGAAAGAAGAAAGCATTTCCCAAGGCTGTGCAGGTTGAAGGAAAGATAGCTGATCTCTTATCCGGAAAACTACTACCTCCAAAGTATAGTGACCCAGGAAGCCCAGTTATCACAGTCACCATAGGTTCAATACCAATATCAAATGTTTTAGTGGATCTAGGAGCTGCAATAAATGTCATGACCAAGGATACAATGGAACAATTACGGCTCAAACATCTCGGCCCCACATTTACAGTTTTAGAAATGGCTGATAGGTCAGTTGCAAAACCTGAAGGAATCATTGAAGATGTCCCTATAGAAGTTTCTTCTTGGGAATTCCCTGCAGATTTTCTGGTTTTACAGCCAAGAAATTCAGCACATGGATATCCCATTATTTTGGGAAGACCTTGGCTTGCAACTACAACAACCTTCATAGACTGCAGATCTGGAAATATGACTATTTCAAATGGTATTGATCCGAAACAGATTTCTTTATATCCTCCTGCCAAAACCATCTAGCAAATTTTTAGGTCGGTTATGGTTTTATGACTCGGAGGAAGAACCGAGAAGAGGTCATTTCTACACTAGCTACCTTAGTAGTAAGAGAACACACAGAAGACCTCAGTGACACGAGAAAACTTAGAAAATGAAACAATCCTGATGAATGTTCTGCATGAACAAGGTTTAGAAGGGGAAACAACAAATATCCAACAGTTGATAAGTAATGAGGAGAATCAAAAATCTGAAGATGAACCATCTGTGCTATCACAGGGAAACTCTGTTTCACTACCACATGGATGGCACCATCATCTGATTTTTCCTTCTCACTATTCCATACAAGATATGCTTCCCTCAAGCGGCAATAAAATAGAAAGCTGCTTCTTTTCTCCCATCTCAGCAATGTCCTCTTAATCCCTTAATCACCAGGTATGAAGGAGTGAATTCAGTCCTTCTAAATACAAAACAAATAGAAGTCCAGCCGGGCAAATTTTTGAACATCTACGGCCAGCTTACTAGGGAAGAGGAAGAAAAAGCTGATAGTTGTCTTGCAGAAGCATGTTCATGCTTTTGCTTGGAACTACAAAGATATGTCAGGAGTTCATCCTGATATATGTACCCACAGAATCTATCTTTGAAGAAGTCAAGCCGGTCAGGACAACCTCAAAGAAGATTGAATCCTGCCTTAAGAGATATTGTGAAAGAAGAAATTGAAAAACTCCTGGAAGTAGGATTCATTTACCCAATTTTCGATAGCCAATGGGTTTCTCCATTGGTAATAGTTCCTAAGAAAAATGGAAAAATGAGAGTATGTGTAGACTATAGAGAGTTGAATAAGGTGACATACAAAGACCATTTTCCATTACCTTTCATAGATCAGGTGTTAGATACTCTTGCTGGAAAAAGATACTTTTGTTTTCTTGATGGATTTAGTGGATATAATCAAATTCAGATTGCACTTGAAGATCAAGAAAAGACAACTTTTACATGTCCATGGGGAACATTTGCCTATAGGGTTTTACCTTTTGGTTTGTGTAATGCCCCAACAACTTTTCAGTGAGCAGTCCTAGCAATTTTTGCTGATCTGACCACCAAAAGTGTTGAAATTTACATGGATGATTTCACAGTATGTGGACAAACTTTTGATTTTACATTGGAAAATCTTGACAAAGTCTTAACTCGTTGTGAAACATACCACTTATCCTTAAATCCAGATAAATGCTTCATGATGATGAAGGAAGGGATAGTTCTTGGTCATCACATCTCTCCTGAAGGGATCCAAGTTGATCCAAAGAAGGTTGAAATTATCAAGAATCTCCTTCCTCCTAAAACTCAGACTAATGTCAGAAGCTTCCTAGGACACATTGGTTTTTACCGTAGGTTTATTCCCAACTTTAGTACAATAGCCAGTCCTATGTTTGCCCTATTGACTAAAGATTCTGAATTCTCCTGGACTGCAAAGTGTCAGGAAGCATTTGAAGCTCTGAAAGAGAAATTGATAACTCCACCTGTGCTCAGAGGACCTAATTGGACATTACCATTTCACATACAGACTGATGCCTCCAATACAGCAATTGGAGCAGCATTAGGACAAATTGATAATGGTGAACATTATACCATCTACAACATTAGCAAGAACTTGACAGGAGCCAAGAAAAATTATACAACAACTGAGAAGGAATTCCTAGCAGTAATTTATGCCATCAACAAATTCAGGCATTATATCACGGGTTATCAAATATTTATTCACACGAGATCATACAACCATTAAGTATTTGATGAATAAACCTATGGTAAGTGCAAGAATTATTCGTTGGTTGTTGTTGCTTGCAAGAATTTGATATCACTATAATCAACAAACCAGGAAAAGCTAATGTTGTGGCAGATTTCTTGTCCGGGTTGCGAGAACACGAGATGAAGGGGAATTAGTTGATGACACTTTTCTTGATGAAAAACTATTTGCTATATCGGTCCAATCACCTTGGTTTGCGAGATATAGCCAATTATTTGGTCACGGGGAAAGTTCCTCCACATTTCACTTCAAAACAGAAAAAACAATTGATCAAACAGAGTTCTTCTTTTGAATGGATTAAGGGTATGCTTTTTAAGTGCGGTCCTGACCATGTGTTACGTAGGTGCATCCAAAAGGATGAAGTGTATGATATCCTTAGAGCTTGTCATGATGAAACCTCAGGTGGACACTATTCTGTAAAAAGCACGGTTAGGAAAATCTTAGGGACAGGATATTATTGGCCATCTCTTCACAAGGATGTGAAAAAGTACATCGGGCATTGTGATGCATGCCAAAGAATGGGGAAACCCACTCATACAAATGAGATGCCATTGCAGCCTCAAATGGTTTTAGAACCATTTGAGAGGTGGAAGCTTGATTTTGTAGGACCTATTGATCCACCTTCTCAAGGAAAGGTGCATATTCTAGTATGCACTGATTACTGACAAAGTGGGTAGAGGTGCGTGCTTTTAAACATGCTCGTGAAGAGAAGGTCACTGATTTCTTGTATACTCAGATTTTTTAGAGATTTGGAGCTCCACGGTCTATCACCACAGACCAAGGACCCCAATTTGCATCCAAAGTCATAAAAGCATTTACAGAATTGTATGAAATCAAACATAGGAAATCATCACCTTACCACCCACAAGCAAATGGCCAGGTTGAAGTAACAAACGAGGGAACTAGAACGCATCTTGACAAAAATAGTAGCTTTTCATAGGAGAAATTGGCTAGATAAATTACCCGAAGCAGTTTGGGCCTACAATACTACTTGGAAGTCCACTATTTGGATTCACACCTTATGAACTAGTCTTTGGTAAAAAGCCTCTCTTACCTATTGAATTTGAGCTACTAACATTGCGCACAACACTGGAAATTGGAATTGAATTGTCGTAGGCACAGACAGATAGGATTCTGTAGTTGAATGCATTGGATGAACTTAGATTGGATGCTCTGCACCAAACTGAGGTAATTCAGGAGCGAGAGGAAGCTGTGGCATGACAGTCACATTCAGCAAAGGAAACTTCAACAAGGAGATTGGGCTTTATTGATTGATTCTCAATACGAAGACTTCCCTGGAAAATCGAGAACTAGATGGTTGGGACCTTACTTGGATTGAGGAGGTATTTAACAATGGAGCAGCTCGTCTATCCCCTATTGATGGGTCACGAAGAAAGTTGGTAGTGAATGGACATCGCCTCAGGGTATACCATACACCTCTGACTAAAGAAGAATTCTTGCAGCAACTTGATAGTTTGGATACACAGCAGGTGGAAGAGATTCCCTCTTCCACTTCAAAACAATCAACATGATCAGTGGATTTCAAGAAAAAGCAGAAAATACAAAAAAATAGAAAAAAATAGAAAACAAAAAGATGAATAAATTATGAGTATGAATTCCTTCATGGGCATGGTTTCAGGGGAAATCATGAAATTCCTTCATGGGCATAGTCAGGATCAAGAAAAAAAAGAGAAAAAAAGAGAGAAAAGGAGAGGTAAAAAAAAAAAAAGGGGAAAATCAAGAAAAAAAAGAGAGAAAAATGAATAACTCAGCAGTGAAAACCTTTTCTTAAGGCACTACTGAGTTGGTGTGCATGAAAACCAGTTTTACGGCATGCATAACCTTGAGAAATTTTTGAACCATCATTGTACAAATTCACCAAGTGCACTTGTTTTGAAATGTTGCGAGAAAATCTCAATGAGAATATCAACAAAGGCCAGTCATTCTTCAAAGCTGGCATTAACTATTTTTATCAGGTATATATTTCTTACATTTCTTCATTGTAAAATGATTGGTATATAGTATGTGACAATTAACCATTAGCATAAAAGGTATTCATAAGAGTTGGCATACTTAAGACATGTTTTGAAAATGAAAATATTGATTTCTGCCTAATCTTCGAAACAAGAATGCCAAAAACAGTGCCTGTTGTATTATCTTCGGATTGAAATTGTCTTCAGAATGACAGCAAAATGAATGTTGCACTTTGTCTTCAGAAAGAAACTTTGTCTTCGAAATGACAATTTGTCTTCAGAATGAAACTTGGTCTTTGGAATGACGACTTGCTGCATCATCTTCGGAATGAAGATCTGTCTTCGGAATGAGGATCTGTCTTCGAAATGAAGATCTGTCTTCGGAATGAGGATCTGTCTTCGAAATGAAGATCTGTCTTCGAAATGAGGATCTGTCTTCGGAATGAGGGTCTGTCTTCGGAATGACGATTTACCTTCACAATACAGCCTGATCTTCGGAATGAGGATTGATCTTCGGAATGAGGATTAATCTTCGGAATGAAAATTTTGCAAAGAAGATTTGTCTTCGGAATGAAGACCTGTCTTCGAAATGAGGTCATAATCTTCGGAATGAGGATTTGTCTTCGGAATGAAGACTCGTCTTCGGAATGAGGTCATAATCTTCGGAATGAAATTTTGTCTACGTGATAAGTTATAATCTTCGAAAAGAGCATTTCCACGTGGCATCCAAGAAGACAAGGTACGACAAAATCAAACTCTTTTAGTTGCATGCGAGGAAGGAACACGTGTCAGTCAGCACATGGTTTGTTTTTGCACTCATTGGAAATACGGAGGACGTGACCAACCATATGCCACCAATTTTTAATGCCAATAAACATGCACGTGAGAATCTGCAAAACTAATGAGGTGGATCTGACGGCAAGGACATCCATGCAATTATCAACGAATAGGTGTACAGTGCAAAAGTAGAAATGTGTGCCACCTTTCTTTTCGAAGACGTGTTTGCGAAGTACAGTGCACAGGTTACGGTTCATTCCGAAGAAGAAGACGAGAAACAGGGCAACGAAGGTTTCAAACTAAAACTCTGCAAATCTGCAACAAAAAATAGCCAGAGATCCAGCAGAAGAACAGCAGCCGTAGTGTACGGTTTTTAAACAAAAAATATGGGGCGAAAGATCAGAACAGAGCCTGCAGATACCACTTACCTCCGAGAAAATCTGGCAGTTGTGCAGATTTTTGAAGATGGAGGGTTTATGCCATTTCTGGATAAATTCAATGGGTCTTCGAAGATTTGGCTGGCATGTTCGCCCATACGTTCAGAAACAACCGAGCACATGTTAACGGCATGACTATTGAGGTAAGCCCTAAAATTTTAAGTCAGATTACAGAGCTGCCATTAGAAGGGATTTCAATTTCTAGATCTGGCAAGAACACATTGGCAAATGTAGTTAATCAGTTTGTAGAAGAAAATGATAGAGAACCAGAGTACTTAACCCATAACAACACATGCAAAGGGTTAAAAAGGGCCAACCTGTAGGAACCCTGGGATGAAGTAGCCACCTGGGTAATTAAATTTCTAACTTGTGAAGGGCAGTATGTGTTGTTATCAGGGCATCATCTACGAATTTTGAACCATCTCAGACATGGTGGGCAACAACCAGAAGTTAGGGTAAATCTTCCCCTGTATCTGTATCAAGAGTTAAAGAACATGGCAAAGAGATATCAGGAGGGTAAAGGAAGCCTTCGCCATCATGGCCTCATCAAATTAGTTTGCCAACACCATTTTAGAGGAAACCCTAGGAGTTTTGATAGGTTTTACTCTACCCTAAATGATGTCATTTTTGGGGATGAAAGTGAGGAAGAAGAAGAACCAAATGCTTGCTGATGTTGCTACAGAAGAGGAAACAATTTGCTACAGAAAATGTTGCGAGAAGATGCTTTGCAGAAGAAACTACTGAAGGTGCCCACTGAAGCTGTTATGAGAACTACACCCCACAACAGTAGCATGAAAACCTTGCTCCTGAACCCTCAACTTCACGAGCCAAGAAACAAAAGAGAAGAGGATCTGGAACTGGTAACAGAGCAAAAAAACAAAAGAAGGTTCGTTTTGCTGAAGCTGCAACTGATTTGTCAGAACAGAGAAGTGAAGCACTTAACCAAACAGAGGTAGAAACAACAAGGGAAACAGAGGCATCTGAAACTGACCCCATGACCCCTGTTGTCACCAAAAAATAGAGCAAAAAGAAGAAGTTTGCATCTGGAACTAGGAGGTCTACAAGAATCCATTTGAAAGAAACTGTAGAACAGGTCATGGAGGAAGAAGATAGACCAAGCAGCCCAGATGTCACGAGAGATACAACCAGCATCTAAAAACTTTCTAGAATTCCCTGAACAGATAGCTGAGGCAAAAGCGAGCGAGGATGGTTTGGAGGAGGCTACGGTTCAACGAGGCTACGAGATATGGTGGATACCCTTATAACCGAGTCTCACGAAGCCTCCTGAACAAGAACAAATTGTTGCGAGAAGAAGAGGAAATATTGGTTGAGCGACCAAGCTGCAAGCGATTTGTCTACATCAGCTTCTGAAGCAAGAAACAGAAGTGGAAGACATCACAGAGCAGGCTGAGGGCAGCAAGGAGTGTTGTCAAAACACAGACCAGGTGGATTTCAGAGAAAGAAAGCATCATTGAGATGCAAGAAAGAAAAATTGTAGAGCTTCAGCAGGAAGTGGCAGAATTGAGAAAATTGCTGTCACAATCTGAAAAACAGCTAGCTATATCCAATGATGAAGACAATTTGGCTCAATTGCTTCTAGGTCTATCAAGGATAGATGACTCTGTTGAGGCAGACATGGGAGTTCATCCTGAAATAGCACTCCTTCATTCTGAAGAAGTGCCTGTTCATTCTGAAGCAACACCATCTTATTCTGAAGCATTGCCTTCTTGTTCTGAAGATGCTTCAGAAATGGTGAAGAGCATAGCAGAGGATGTTGAAGATGAGCCACCAACACAGGAACAGTCCCAGCAACAAGAAAATGTTCAAGTAAGTACTCCTATTGAGGTCCCTGCATTTCAACTTGTTACACTTCCAGTAGAAACAACAGATAAGGGGGTACAAGTAGAAATACTATCTGATGACAACCCCATAGAAATAGCAAATAAGGGGGTGCAAGTAGAGTTATTAACGAGATGAACAGCCGAGTGGAAGTGGCGAAAAAAGGAGTTCGGATAAATTTGCTGCCTAGGATCCCCCCGTAGTAAGACCACCTAATCTTGTGTCTCTAGAAGCGAGTACAATGCGGACATAGCTAGTTTGGATGATTAGATATGAGCAGCTTGCCACTAAAACTAAAAAGTTCAAATTGGAAGCAAAACAGCTAGAAGCCAAGGACACAGAAATTTAGGCATTGAAAGAAAAGGTGTCTGACTTATGCCAAATTGCTGAATTTTTAGTCCAATTTAGACGACCAGCCAGATTTTACAGCCTTATTTTGAAGGAAAAATACCTCGGATGGCAGGTCATGAGGATTACTTCAAACCTCCCATATAAATTGGACACTATTGAAGATTTTATGGAGGCATATTTTGATAGTCCTTTTGAGCAGAAAAATCTCCTATGTGAGCTTGTTTTTATACAGTTTCTTCATTCCAGAGGAAGTTGACTCTCATCCTCAAATCTACATTGGAGATGTTCGGTTGAGAGCATTTATGTCTACTTTGCGAGAATCAGCTTTCTTGGGATCAAGAGAAAAAGCAGAATAAAGTGATTGAAACAAGGGCTGAGTTGTTAGTCAGAGCAATCCAGCCAAATCACCTAGTTATCACGAGGCAACACTTCTCAATGATGAACAGGGATGATATAAAGAGAATGTACTTGAACAATTTGAGGGACTGTGTGGCCAGATTTAACAATTTTTGTGATCATAATTTCTTCCCAGCATTGTCAGTATGCAGAGACAGATGGAATGAACTTTCCATGTCTTTGAGGAAAAGAGAACCTGTTGAGAAGCAACACACCCCCACTGAAAAATGAATTTTCACCCTTTGAAAACTTTGAGCTTTCATTTTGCAGTAGGGACCCTCTTGATGATTTTCAGGTTTTAATTCCAATTTTTCACTTGCCTCTTTCTTCTTCAAGTTTTGCCTGTGTCAAAGTATCCAAGTATTCTTGCATTCTGGCTTTGTTATCTCAGACTTCACTTTTTACATGCTAGAATCATTCATGGATAAAGAAAATCTTACACCGGTACGAAAAAAATGCAGAAAACAGATAGATAAATTCATTGAAAATCAAAACTTTCCTTTTTTGGCAAAGTCACGAAATCGTGACACTTCCATTTATGGAAATGTCACGAAATCGCAATGACAGGTTTTTAGAAAATCGGCTAAGTCAAAAAGCGTAGCGAAATCGCGACACTTTCCATTTTTGGAAATGTCGCG
Source organism: Wollemia nobilis (assembly GCA_028583015.1). Classification (NCBI taxonomy): domain Eukaryota; kingdom Viridiplantae; phylum Streptophyta; class Pinopsida; order Araucariales; family Araucariaceae; genus Wollemia; species Wollemia nobilis. Next base: position 26,324,167 of record JAQPPZ010000856.1, on the reverse strand, counting down.
ATATCGCTACCGGTTAGGAGAGAGAAAGGCAAGATCGTACGGAACGTCGCGATTTCGCGACATGTCGCGAAATCGCGACATGTCGCATTTGGGGAGAGAGAAAAATCGACTAAGTGCATGAAAATGGTCACGATTTCGCGACATGTCATTTCCGGTGGAGGAGAAGGAAGAAGTGAGAAAATGTCGCGAAATCGTGACGTTTCGGCAAGAAGGCCGAGGTACGGATGCGCGATTTGCGACATGTCACGAAATTACGACAGGTCCAATCAATGCAAGAAAGAGAAAATGAACAAAAATAAAAATAAAAATTGGCTAAGGCAAAAAGATGTCGCGAAATCGTGACACAATTCGGAAGAAAGTAAAGTGAGAAAGGTCGCGAAATCGTGACGAATTGGCGGAGGAAGCGAAGTTGTACGGACTGTCACGATTTCGCGACATGTCACGAAATCGCGATGGGTCCAAGTTGAGGTGAAGGCAAGAAAATCAAAGCAAAGTGAGAAAAGTCTAAGTAAGAAAATGTCGTGGAGTCGCGAGGTGGAAATCGCGACGATTTGAAGGAGAAGGGACCAAGGTCAAAGGTGTCGTGAAATCGCGACATCGCAAAATTGTGACACAAAGGAAAGAGGCAAGCAAAGGAGCCACCATGTCGCAATTTCGCGACATGGTGGAGAGAACAGGAGAAAAAGGAGAAATCAAAGTTCAAAATGGTTAAGGCAAGAAAGGATCGCGATTTCGCGACATGTCGCGAAATTGTGACATGTCGCGTTTTCGCGGTGGAAGGACAGAAAAGAAGCTGAGGATGAAAACGGTCGCGATTTTGTGACATGTCGCGAAATCGCGACATGTCGCGTTTTCGCGGCTTGGAAGCAAGAAGTTGTCGAAGGGGCAAAACGGTCGCGATTTCACGACATGTCGCGAAATCGCGACCGGAGAGCGAAAATATTTTCGAGTTGGGGAATGTCGCGATTTCGCGACATGTCGTGAAATCGTGACATGTCGCGTTTCGCGGCTATGGAAGGGCAAAGTGTGCGAGCGGATGGTCGCGATTTCGTGACATGTCGCGAAACCAGTAGAGAACCAAAAATGCAAGACAGCTGGAAATGGACACGTGTCACGATTTTGCGACACGTGTCAAAGCACTGCAAGCCACGTATCAGATAAATAAGGCCGACATGCAAGTAAACATTAGGGTTTTTAATCTGATTTAATAATTAAAGTTTTGATTTAATATTTTAAAAATACTAATCCATCTTTTGTCCTTTCATGCAGGAAGCCATCTGGCACTTACGGGATAATGGAGAAATGGCCATAAAGGTAAAGTTTAGTGCAAATTAATCAAAGACAGCCATATTGAAAGAGAAGATGCCGGGAATTGTTGTTTCATCCAATTTTTACAGATCTGGCCGCAAAGAGACTTTACGGTGACTAAGCTGCTGCCCATAGTGGAATATGTCGAGAATTGGCCGAGAAATGAAAATATCTGCACACAGTTACCGGATTTTGCCGATGAATGCATTTAATGAAAATTTATGGCAGAATTAATAGCTTGCAGAGATTTTCAACTCAGGGATGGCTCTACGGAGATGAAATGTCAGAGAAGTGGTGACTCATCCAGATTACCCGAGGGAATTAATGAGGACATTTATTCACAGTTGCGGGTGAATGCAAGTGGCATTCGAATTCTATCTTCTCCATTTATGGCAACTGATTGCACTGATTTGCAGAATGGTTAAGTTTTATCCGGACTTTGTTTTAAATGGCTTTATATTGTAAAACCCGGGTCCTAGGGTTTAAGATGATAAGATTTAGGGTTTGAGAAGAAGATATTTCTGAAAAGATCAGGGTCTGTCTTGAGTCTATAAATACTTCTTCTCAATGTAATCGCAGGAGGCGAAAACTTAGAAATAAAAGGCTATTGAAGCAATTTCTTGCAAAGATTGTTAAATACTTTGTTTCTGGACTTGGAGTTGATGTGCTTTTGTTTTCTCGTGATAGCATGGCCAGGAGCCTAATCTTTTGCAGATTGTGATAAGTTCATCTTCTTTTGTTATCCGTTTCATTAAAGTTTATTAAATATATGTCGTAAATCGGTGTTATCAAGATTAAATATGTTGTTAGGCTTCATTTGTTCTATTGTATACTAGGGAAAATTACAGATTTAAGGTTCAAGTTTGTTCTAATTGCTCTGTCCTCACTGTGCGAGCTAGGCTACCGGTGAAAGATATCAATTTTAACCGACTTCCCTTCGGTTTATAATTTTTTGTTAGATCTGTTCCATCTCTGCCTTATGCTCTTAGTAGAAAGTGATCTTAGAAAACTGGACACTTTCTTCTTTGATTTGTTCTGTTGTGAAGCTGATAGTATAAATAAAATTGGTAGTTTAGGTTTTACAGCTAAGTTTGATAGACTTCTCTTTCTGCCTTACCCTACCCTCTTTGTTTTACCGTGAAATGATCCATTTTTATTTTCTTTAATTTGTCCTTTATTTAAATCTGCTGACCCATAAGAGCTAGATCAAAGAATTAACTTTAAATCTGATTGTCAACAAGTGACAACTCCTAAACATTACCGAGCAAGTTCAGTGAGCCCGTTGTAAGGTAACAGGAAGTCCATATTGAAGACTATTCCGAAGCGAAAAAGAGTGAATTGACATTCGACCCGACCCTGTAACTCACACCTTGGATAACCAGCTAGATCCTAAAGTGAGTGGGATTTATCCCGTATAAGTGTTATCAGAGTTTCATGCTCATTCTTCACAGGGTGTGTATGAAAGTCGGACCAACATTTAAAAATGGCGCTAGAAGGAGGGCTTGAACTTGCATTCTTAGTGTGCTTGAGTTGAGAAATCTTATCTGGTATGTGGTACTTGACAAATGCTGTATTTTATCCAAGGTCTGGTAGCCAATTTTCCTTCCTCCTCAGCCTTTAAAATTTTGTTGTTTGAGTTTTTCCTGAACAGTAGAACTTAACACCAACATTTAAAAATGGCAAGCTGGTTAGGTGCCACTGCTTTGAATATTCCGGGTATAGCCCATGACCTGCCCAGAAATCCAGAAAGATATCTCCCCAAATATAAACATGATGGGACAAGGACAACAGAGGAACATCTGCTAGCATTCAAGAATGCTTTGAAATTATTAAATATACAGCATGAGGATGTTGCCTGCAGATTGTTCCCCTTCACTCTCCAGGAAGGAGCTTATGACTGGTTTCTAAATCTCACTAGCAATTCTGTTACCAGTTGGGATGACCTAGAGAAAGTTTTTATATCACAATTTGGGGAAGTGATAGACCCCAGTGTGTTATACCAACAATTTTCCAAGCATCAAGAGAGAGTCGGGAGAAACTATCAGGTCTTTCAATATGAGGTTCCAAAGAGCTTACGGTAGAATGATTGGTCATTACATCCCAAATGCAAATCTGGCCTTAGAAATCTATAAGAATGCATTGGATTCAGTGACCTCTATTTTCCTCAAGAGAGACATCAATATCACAACCCTGGCAGGAGCTTATAAAGAGGCTTTAATTCTTGAAAGACAGTTAGGACCTCAAATTCTGAGCAGTCCTTTGATATCCTATGTTACACAGAACATGCCTATTTCGGATCCCATTCCACATCATGAGTTAGTACCAACATGTCATGCTCTACCCAAGGAGACTCCGTTAACTGTAACATCCACTCAGCATGTGCAAAATATAGAGAAAGGTTCTGACAAGTTCAAAGTGGAAGTGCTGGAAGTAAATACTTGTGATCTAGCATTACCCAAATCTGAAGTTTTTCCTGGTGAGTTAAATTTTCCTAGGAACCAAAGAAATATTGATATTTCTGGTTCATCCAAAAATAGTACAACCAGGGTTTCAGGTTCTTTCACTTTTCCCGAAGAGTCAAAAAATCTTGTAGAGACTCCTATGGATGAAATGCAAGATTTTCAACAATTCAAAAGGGACAGTTATAATTTGAGATGTGAAAATCCAGAACCTACCAATGATCCTTCCTCATCGGAGGATGATGAAAGTGGGATTCAATATCACTATGCGAAGTAACCGAGGAGAAGGATAACATCATTGAGGATATGAAGGAAATTGAAGCTGACATCACCCTCCATGAACTGGCCCAGATTGTTGAACAAAAAGATAACTTGATTGAAGCTTACTCTGGACCACCTATTGAATTTCAAGAAGAGGAGGAAAAGATAGTAAATGTGAATGTGGTCAGCCAACTTGGAATAGGTGAAGAGTCTCAATATAAGCCTGTAACTACTGAACATAATATCAAAGAAAAGGTTGTAAACTGTGTTGATGCAGATATTGGATCTTATAATTTGGCAGCTGAGAAGGTGAGAATAATTACAGCTCTAATCAATCACAACAATGACATTTGGACATTACACATTGATAGGGTTAAATCTAAGCAAGTCTCAGGTGAAAAAGCAAATTATGAGAATTCTGCTAGAGGGATAAAAATTGAAGTCTTGGATATTGAAGCAGTACAACAACCACAAAATGTTCAAGTTGTCAAGAACCAGGACATACGGATAAAATATGATCTCTTTGAGTTGTCACATAAATCTGAAGATGTGATGGACTGGGTCTATAGAGGCTTTAAGGTATTTGATCCTGGGGGGTTTTACATTCAGTCCCTTTGAAAGAATTCTGCAAACCCTTCAAGTAGAAGCATAAACATGTTATCATATGATTTGTTATTATATGATTTGTTTAATTTGAAAGAGTTGCAGATTTGTTTTTCAGTGGGACAAGATCCATATAAAAAATAAAAAAATAAAAAAAAAGGAGAGAGGGAAGACGGTAAACACAAGTTTTTCCCAGGTAACAGAAAAATTTGGAAGCATAGTCTGGAGTGCATTTCGTCAACAGGACCTGAAAGGTAATTTTTCTAAATTTACTTGCAAATGGTCAAAATTTTTTTAAGGCACTAGTTCTCTCGCTTTTCCATCTGCTACATATTTTGAGTCACAAAGAAGTTGTAACATGTGTATACATTGTAAATAGCTCTGCAGTTTTTAGTTTATTTATTTTAGTTGTTTTAGTTTTATTTTATTTTAGTTTACTTTTAATTGCCGTAGTTTTGTTGTTGTTTTTTTTTTTTCTTTAGTTAATTCTAAATGTCTGTGCAGTGTTCTTTTGTTTTGTTTAATCCTATTGTTGTTTTTTTTTTTGTTTTTGTTTGTTTTTTTTTGTTTTTTTTTTTTTTTTGTTGATTTTTTTATTGTATTTTATTTCCTTTGTAAATAACCCTGCAGTTTTAATTCCTTTCAGGTCTGTACATTTATGTATTCTATTTCCTTTGCTGTCTGTACAGTGTTGTTTTATTTTAAAGTTCTGTATTTTATTTTTATTTAAGGTCTGTGCAGTTTATTTTCTTTGTAAATAGCTCTGCAGTCTTGTTTTATTTCATTTCCTTTAATGCCTGTACAGTTTTATTTTGTTTCCTTTGTAAATAACCCTATAGTTTTGTTCCCTTTGTTGCATGTACAGTTTTATTTTAAAGTCTATGCAGTTTTATTTTATTTTGTTCTTGAAGGCCTGTGTTTATCCTTGGAAGTCTGTACAAATTTCTTTAGCTTTTAAAATTCTGTTCTTTAACCTTTGCCTGAGCATCAATGAAAAGTCACCCTTCTAAAAATTGTTTTATTCTGAGTCGATCAATCCAAGTGTTCATTATCATAATTGTGAGATAGTCTGTTTGAACTCGAACAGTGGAACTATTTTTTTAGTCGAGACAATAGTGGAAGGATGATTGGATTTTGTGTCTTGCTTGCCACAGTTGTTTTAATTATAAAGAAACTGCTATGCTGTTTGGTTGGAGAAACTCCCGGGAATCCAAGAAAAGTTGGTTATAAGAGGGGACTATGATTCATGTAATTATTTGAGTATCCATAGAGGCTATCAGTGCCTAGGCTGAAGCAGTTCCAGATTGATGAAATATTAAAAGAAAATTGTTATTCTTTCTAAGGCTTTTCAGATGTTGATGTATTTCAAAAGAAAGAGATGAAAGTTGAGAAATTGGCACTCTGTTATTTCCAATATATATATAAAAAATAAAAAAAGAAGAGAGAGATAAAGAAAAAAAGAGAGTTATATAATGAAGGAGGCAGCCAAGATTTCAAAAGATGTTTTTCTTCTACCAAGTTGTAGATTCTACCTTACAGTTGTAAATTTGGGTCGTGTAAATCTAAAGGGTAACTCTGTCGGGGATCGTAAAAGGCTAAACTAGTAAACAGAGCTCTACTCGGTTTCCCCTTTTTACAATCTAGAAAAGCCGATCAATCCAGAGTTCAACATTCGATCCAGTCATTCTTGAAGAAAGTTTTATACGCTTGTAATTGCACATCAGAAATCTTCCTTAAGTAATTCAGCCTAGTATGTCCTTGGGAAATTTTAACAACTATCAGTTAGTAGTCAATTTATTTTGAAGAATATCTGTGGCAAGGCAAGATACATGGTCTATGTTGTTTTGAAACTAGAGTCCTGGGTTCTAAAATAATGCTACTATTTTACCCGTAGATATCGCCATTTGTTGAGAAGCAACACACCCCCACTGAAAAATGAATTTCCACCCTTTGAAAACTTTGAGCTTTCATTTTTGCAAGTAGGGACCCTCTTGATGATTTTCAGGTTTTAATCCAAATTTTTACTTGCCTCTTTCTTCTTCAAGTTTTGCTCGTGTCAAAGTATCCAAGTTTTCTTGCATTCTGGCTTTGTTATCTCAGACTTCACTTTTTACATGCTAGAATCATTCATGGATAAAGAAAATCTTACACCGGTACGAAAAAAATGCAGAAAACAGATAGATAAATTCATTGAAAATCAAAACTTTCCTTTTTTGGCAAAGTCACGAAATCGCGACACTTCCATTTATGGAAATGTCACGAAATCGCGACAGGTTTTCAGAAAATCGGCTAAGTCCAAAAAGCGTAGCGAAATCGCGACACTTTCCATTTTTGGAAATGTCACGATATCGCTACCGGCTAGGAGAGAGAAGGCAAGATCGTACGGAACATCGCGATTTCGTGAAATGTCGTGAAATCGCGACATGTCGCATTTTCGCGACTGAGAGAGAAAAATCGACTAAGGCATGAAATGGTCGCGATTTCGTGACATGTCACGAAATCGCGACATGTCATTTGGTAGGTGGAGGCAGAAGGAAGCAAGTGAGAAAATGTCGTGAAATCACGACGTTTGGAAAGAAGGCCGAGGCATACGGATTGTCGCGATTTCGTGACATGTCATGAAATCGTGACAGTCCAGTCAATGCAAGAAAGGGGAAATGAACAGAAATCAAAATAAAAATTGGCTAAGGCAAAAAGATGTCGCGAAATCGTGACAAAATTCGGAAGAAAGTGCCGAGTGAGAAAGCTGTCGCGAAATCACGACGAAATTGGCGGAGGAAGCCGAAGTTGTACGGATCGTCACGATTTCGTGACATGTCACGAAATCGCGATAGATCCAAGTTGAGGTGAAGGCAACAAAATCAAAGCACAGCAAGCTGAGAAAAGTCTAAGTAAGAAATATGTCAAGAAATCGCGACGATTTGAAGGAGAAGGGACCAAGGTCAAAGGTGTCGCGATTTCGCGATGTCGCGAAATCGTGACACAAAGGAAAGAGGCAAGCAAAGGAGCCACCATGTCGCGATTTCGCGACATGGTGGAGAGAACGGGAGAAAAAGGAGAAATCAAAGTTCAAAATGGTTAAGGCAAGAAACGGTCGCGATTTCGCGACATGTCGCGTTTTTGCGGCTGGAAGGACAGAAAAGAAGCTGAGGATGAAAACGGTCACGATTTCGTGACATGTAGAAATGGAATGTGTGGTGTGAAATCGCGACATGTCAGGTTTCGCGGCTTGGAAGGAAGAAGTTGTCGAAGGGCAAAGGGTCGCGATTTCGTGAAGGAAGGGGGGGAAGTCGCGATTTCGTGACATGTCACGAAATCGCGACATGTCGCGTTTTCGCGGCATATGGAAGCAGCAAAGTTGCGAGCAGATGCGATGTCGCGATTTCGCGACATGTCGCGAAATCGCGACATGTCGCATTTTCGCGACTCTGCCAGAAGAGAACCAGAAATGCAAGACAGCTGGAAATGGACACGTGTCACGATTTTGTGACACGTGTCAAAGCACTGCAAGCCACGTATCAGATAAATAGAGCCGACATGCAAGTAAACTTTAGGGTTTTTAATCTGATTTAATAATTAAAGTTCTGATTTAATATTTTTAAAATACTAATCCATCTTTTGTCCTTTCATGCAGGAAGCCATCTGGCACTTACGGGATAACGGAGAAATGGCCATAAAGGCAAAGTTAAAGTGCAAATTAATCGAAGACAGCCATATTGAGAGGAAAGATGCCGGGAATTGCTCATCCAATTTTTACAGATCTGGCCGCAAAGAGACTTTACGGTGACTAAGCTGCTGCCCATAGTGGAATATGTCGGGAATTGGCCAGGAAATGAAAATATCTGCACACAGTTACCGGATTTTGCCGGTGAATGCATTTAATGAAAATTTATGGCAGAATTAATAGCTTGCAGAGATTTTCAACTCAGGGATGGCTCTACGGAGATGAAATGTCAGAGAAGTGGTGACTCATCCAAATTACCCGAGGGAATTAATGAGGGCATTTATTTACAGTTGCGGGTGAATGCAAGTGGCATTCGAATTCTATCTTCTCCATTTATGGCAACTGACCGCACTGATTTGCGAGAATGGTTAAGTTTTATCCGGACTTTGTTTTAAATGGCTTTATATTGTAAAACCCGGGTCCTAGGGTTTGAGATGATAAGATTTAGGGTTGGAGAAGAAGATATTTCTGAAAAGATCAGGGTCTGTCCTGAGTCTATAAATACTTCTTCTCAATGTAATCGCAGGAGGCGAAAACTTAGAAATAAAAGGCTATTGAAGCAATTTCTTGCAAAGATTGTTAAATACTTTGTTTCTGGACTTGGAGTTGATGTGCTTTTGTTTTCTGTGATAGCATGGCCAGGAGCCTAATCTTTTGCAGATTGTGATAAGTTCATCTTCTTTTGTTATCCGTTTCATTAAAGTTTATTAAATATATGCTGTAAATCGGTGTTATCAAGATTAAATATGTTGTTAGGCTTCATTTGTTCTATTGTATGCTAGGGAAAATTACAGATTTAAGGTTCAAGTTTGTTCTAATTGCTCTGTCCTCACTGTGCGAGCTAGGCTACCGGTGAAAGATATCAATTTTAACCGACTTCCCTTCGGTTTATAATTTTTTGTTAGATCTGTTCCATCTCTGCCTTATGCTCTTAGTAGAAAGTGATCTTAGAAAACTGGACACTTTCTTCTTTGATTTGTTCTCATTGTGAAGTCGATAGTATAAATAAAATTGGTAGTTATGTTTTTACTGACTAAGTTTGATAGACTTCTCTTTCTGCCTTACCCTACCCTCTTTGTTTTACCGTGAAATGATCCATTTTTATTTTCTTTAATTTGTCCTTTATTTAAATCTGCTGACCCATAAGAGCTAGATCAAAGAATTAACTTTAAATCTGATTGTCAACAAGTGACAACTCCTAAACACTACTGAGCAAGTTCAGAGCCCGTTGTAAGGTAACAGGCAGTCCATATTGAAGACTATTCCAGAAGCGAAAAAGAGTGAATTGACATTCGACCCGACCCTGTAACTCACACCTTGGATAACCAGCTAGATCCTAAAGTGAGTGGGATTTATCCCGTATAAGTGTTATCAGAGTTTCATGCTCATTCTTCACAGGGTGTGTATGAAAGTCGGACCAACAGAACCCATCTCCCCCATCAACTTAGAATGGTCTAGAAGAAGAGCAAAAGGTGTAGTCAATCTGATTCAGATCATGCAACATAACTGGATAGGTCTCAGGTTCAGGCCTCCGACCATCATTACTCCAGTTCCATTCTACTTTGAGGAAGATGCCTAGCCTGATGAACAATTTGAAGATTGGCTCAGAAACATTCAGGAAAACAGGGGGTATTACATAGGCAAGAAATTATTCTATAGGTCATGGAATCTAAACATGGACATATGTGATTCCATAGCCCAACAGAATGCATGAGGGCATGCATTAATATAAGTTGGGGGGAAAATGATGAGGCCTAGAAATGCTTCAATCATAACATGTTTTGAACACTAAAAATGCCTATAAACTCTTATGTTTTATCTGATATGTTAGTTAAGTTGATTCAATATGTCGTATATTAACCATTTTGCATGATCAATATATTTGAAATATTATATGCTGATTTTACAGCTTTTTGCATAGTTTTGTGTTCTTTTTGCTATGATTTGCTAAAATGGGATATGCTTAGAATAATAGCAGCATTTCACTAATCACGTTTTGATTCGTCTCAAGCATTTACTTCACCTAAATCTGGCAACAATGCAAGCAAACTTTTGCTGTGCAGCAAAAACTGGTCTTTCCCATATAAATTCCAGCCAACTGTCCATAAATAGCAAGGCATGGAATTCACATGAGGAAAGGGATGAAGACCATTGGGATTTGATCTTAAGAGATAACCCACCTGAGAGATGCAGAAGATATCACTGGAAAAACATACATTTGTTCATTCCAAAGTATCTTCGAAATGAACAGATATCTTCGGAATGAAAGATCACAACGTCTTCGAAATGAGCGGATCTTCGGAATGAAGAATGCAGTATCTTCGAAATGAGCGGATCTTCGAAATGAAGCATGCAATATCTTCAGAATGAGTGATCTTTGGAATGAGAATGCAGTATCTTCGGAATGAAGAACATAATGTGTTTCTTTGACTTGTTGACCAATTTATGAAGTCAAAAAAAGGGAAATAAATGTTGGAAAAGGTAAAGGGAAAGATATTCCATCTATCTTTGCCGTCATTTCCGACCAAAGCCATCATTAAGGGAAAGATCAAGTTTTAGTCCTCTTCTAGGATAACACCAGAATTTGTTGCAGCATTGTAGGATTAGATCTTTTGAGATATTCTTTGTTTGTAATTAGATTATAGGATAGCTATAAATATTGCTCCCGTTCAGGTTGAGCCTAGTAGGAAGTACATAGTAAAGGAGGTAGAAAATATTGTAAGGAAGCTAGCAAAAAATACAGAGTATAAGTAAAAATTGACTGTTATAGTCCTGTAACAGTTTTTTAGCATTGTAATCATGTCTTCTAATCAATAAAGTGCACCAGTTCTATTTCATATTGCTTGTAAATGAGTGTGATTAAGATTTAGAAAGAGAGAGAGACTTACACATTCTTCTTGACAAAGAGGCTGGCCACTTCCAGACCTAGGAGGAGGACTAACAAGCAGGTTTTTATTCTGATTTTGCTGTAGCAGAATGAGTTGTAGAACTTGTTATTTCAATTGCTTGTAAACAATTGACAATATTTGCAATTTTAGTTTATTTATGCTTATATTAACCTTGTGCTTAATGTTTTAGTTGCAATCTTACTTTTAGAAAAGCTTTCACTTCATTTCAGATTTGTTATTTCCAATTCTATTGTTTTTCAGACAATTTTCTACATTTTATGTTTTGTTGTCAAAATCCTGCATAGAAGATTGACAACCTTCATTGCTGAGAACTTTGACAGCTTTTATTTCCACATTAGATCTAGACTTTCATTACTACAAAAGTAATTAGATTTCTTTTCTACAATTAGGATCAGACTTTCAATTCTGTAACTGTTATTTCTGCAATATAATTAGGTCTTATTCTACAATTGTAATTAGGACTTCCTTTCTGCAGTTAATGATTAGTTTCCAATTCTGAAACTTAGATTAATATTTAATTCATGCAATTTAGAATTAGGAATGTTCCAAAACCCCCCACACAACTGGTTCCACCAATAAGACCTGTTGCTCTAGATTGACCTAAGTTATAGCTGTTTCACTTCTTCTTTCGTAGATAGCCTTGTACACTACCCTGGATTAATAGATTCATTGAGAATTAATGATGGTATAACGACTACGCATCAGATGTATCCCGAGCCATGTTATCTTCCCTTATATGTGCAAAGTCAAATCCAACGGGAACAAAATTAAAAGTTGACGTCTACCAATTTTTAAGGAGGGAACGTTTGTCGTCCCAAGGTGCTACATTTTTCTAATTGTTATTTTTAATTTTTGTAGGATTTCTTGAATAACCCACAATGTAGCTACTAAGAACCAATCTCGTCCAAGGGAATTCATTGCATGGGAACCATGACCATCATTGTTTTTTGTGGTTTACCCCATCATCAAACACCAACCAATAGCGATGCACCACGAGCATTTACACATATGCACCCATGAAACAAATTTAGGTGCATGTTTAAATTTTTTGTTTCTTATCTATATTATTTTCATGAACATGTGTATCTATGGAAATGTGTCGACACAACCTCCCATTATTACCTTAACCACTTGAACGAATCCACTTGGCATAATGTTGCGTGGCACGCCTCTGATTGGTCAAAAGTTTATGGTTATCACCTCCACACAATCGGGCACATGCTCGAAAGAAATTTACTATAGATAACCATAATCACTATTGATTATGGTAATTAACTACCTGCATGCATAAATGTAGCTATTTTAAAAATTTGTTTACCAGCTATTGGACAACCAACTTCAATAAGAAAAAAACACAAAACAATGAGGCACAGTGGTGATTCAAAAGGGAGACAGTAAAATTATTGAGTGAATTGTGAATCAAAGGCAAAGCATGGGGGGAAAGTCGAGAAACCATGATCTAAAGAAGAGTGAGCCGATCGATTTTTTAGGCATTTTTGTAGATGTCCAAACACAGTTGGACGCTACAAAATGGATGGATTACCGTTGACTGGTCAGTCAGGGCCAAGATGCAACAATAGCAAATGAATTTGTAGCATCAATGAGCGAGGGAGTCATGCGCATGTGGGGACTATAGATCCCAGTCATGGAGGACTATATAGCCAGAGTTACGGGCATCCCTCTTACATGGGAGTGCACATACAAGGAGGATAACCTTACCCTATATGTACAAATATTTTTTGGAGCACCAACAGAGCACCTGATGTGCACTGGAGTGCTGAAGCAGCACATTCCTGAGCTTTGGAGGGCCATTTTTGAGCAGATCACCCGTTTCTTTACATGCTCTAGTAGGTAATCCCACCTGAATGCCAACAATTTCTATTTCCTCAATAATATTCTGCATGGGGATAAAATCAATGTCTCCCACTACCTTGCATGCACCTTGAAATATGAGGCCAGGAGATACCATGTAGGCACCATTTTTACCTTGGCTCACCATGGCCTAATTTTTGCCTTGGTGAGATATGTAGATTCACATGGAAATATGATAATTGAGAAAATTGTAGGCACTAGTGTAGTAGTAGGGGTACAAGCAGAGGAGGAGGTTCCCATTCAGAATGAATAGTCAACCCAAGAGGTGACATGGCAAGAAACGACGGTGCCTGCATCCCAGCTTATAGGAAATACACAGGAAGCTGGTCAAGCCTTGTCTCTTGATTTTTTCCAATTTGGGGAAGAAACAGGGTAGGCTCTGTCACCTTCCATGCCCCAATTTGAGGAGGAGGCAGTGCAAGATTCCATACCTATCTCCACCAAGACATGAATCAGAATAAGAATGGCGTTGAAGGTTGTTTCAAGCTCATCCGATGAGGAGGCACCCATCGATGAGCTCAACAATGAGGAGTATATGACCCATATTTTATAGGATATTTCCTATGGGCCAACTCCTCAATAGGAGGTGGCCATGATAGATGTACCACCAGAGGGCCAAGCGAAAGATCTATAGCAACAGCTATAGGATCTAAAAGAGCAGGCTTCCACTTGGGAAGCCAAATTCAAAGAGGAACAAACTCTATTTAAAGAGTCCAAAAAAGATGCTTCCCTCAAAATCCATGAATTGTATCAAACAATTTAGAAACTACACAGGCAATTACAGTTGCAGGGTAGACCAATGGTAGTCGAGCGATCAGCTAAGGTTGACATAGCAGTACAGACTTATGGGGCAATAAAAGTACCCTATGCTAATAATGAACTAGAATAGGGAGACACTGTTACAATGGAAGTGGAGCAGCCCTGCTCTACGTCCCCCTCTTTAGAGCAGATAATTCAGGAGGATGAGGTTGAAGTGGAAGAACCTCAAACTATAGATCAACCTAAAAATGGGGAAGAGGATGGAGAAAATAATATGGAGGTCGAAGAGCCTCAAATTGCATACAAAAGAGGGAGAGGCAAAGCACTCTCCAATCAATACAGGGGCAGATCAATCTCAAGATGAAGCAGCAGTCCTTAATGGGTAGTAAGAAGTTGTAGAGGAGCAGTCCCTGATATGTAACAAGAAGCTGCAAAAGAAAAAGAAACAATCCTTGATGTTCAAAAAGTAGTTATAGAGGACAAGGAGGTTCAACAACCTGCATCCCCTGTACACCAGGAAACACTAGTTGCACCAACATACCCTATGGTACAGAGTATCAAGCTAAGATCAAAATAGAAAGACGTAAGGCCATCTCAGCGTCGACCCAAAACTAGGGTAAGAGTCATGAAAATTAAAAGCCCTGGGCCTTGAATCTGACACAAAATTAGAAAGGGATTCTGATGAGGAATGGGAGGCAGAAAAAACTCAATTTGTTGCTCAAAAATAGGAATTTGAGGAGCTCAAGGAAAATAATTAAGACAGATAAGAAGAGCTAGAAAAAGACCTCCAAGAAAGCCCTCAAAGAAGTAGAAAAGGAAACCAGAAAACAATCTAGCAAACCTAGGAAGAATATCCCAGTTTCTCAACCTGAGCAGTTCTACCAATTGTATGGGTCTAAAGATGGGAAGCCCTCTAGGATGCAGGAGTATTTTAAGTAGATGGGATTTCTAGGCCCTGTACAGAGAGAGGATCTAGATTCAAGCAGTAGAACTCCCCCTGTACTAGAAATAAAGGTTAAATTTGAACTTGATATTAACCCAGTAGGAGGAGATTTTCCTACATCCAGGGTTGCTAAGGAATCCAGCAACCCATTTGGGGATAAGGAATCAGTGCCCGAGGGTGAGAAGTTGCCACTTCACCATGAGTACTAGAAAATGGCTGAGCCTGTGTTCCAGAAAGATGCCACCAAATTCACTAGTTTTTATATGAATTTTGATAAGGGCAAGGTATCCTGGATCAGAGAACCACCTAAAAAGAGGGTAGGCCCAAGTGAACCACTCTGGTGTAGCAAACTCTAGAAGCAGCAGGGACATGAGACAACAACTCCCACAACACCAAAGGGGTGAAAGCCCTAGGATAAAGAGAAAGCCAAGGCCAATAAGAGAAAAAGGACACAGACCAACCAGGCCTATTGGGATGAGGTGAATAAAACTGGTAATTACCAGTTCAAAGTGGCACAGGGACGTGCCACCCCTTAAGCATGGGGGGATGATGAGCCATAGAATTGATTATTTTTTATACTTTTTTCCCCATTATGTGCGATATATATTCTTGTAGATATAACTATTTTTATGAAATGATATATATAATTGATAGTTTATTGTGCATGTTCTTTAATATTTATCTTTAAGTGTAATGTGTGTAGATTTAGTGGAAATCATTGTATTTTGGCACATTTTCATCAAGGTCCAACTCGGACTTGGAACTTACAAATTAATGAAGGGCAAACATCTGCAGAGTATCGATAAAAGGCACGAAGTCAAGTGCCAAGTCCTTTTAAGCGCTTGACTTCCATTCGACACCTAACTATTAGGTGCCTAATTTTTGTTAAGCGCCTGCTTCCCATTGTACGGTGAAAGGTGCCTGCTTCCTATTGTATAGTGAAAGGTGCCTGCTTCTCATTGTACGATAGAAGGTGCCTACTTCTCATTATACGATGGAAGGTTCCTGCTTCTCAACTTCTTCAATCGCGACGCTTACTTCCCATTAGCATCAAAATCCAGCACGGCTCTATGGTCGGTAGAACATAACGAACGTGTCGACAACCAGCTTGAAAGGATTTTTACCACCATAATCGAACATGGGATAATATCAAAGGTGATTCGTCACCTATGTTGCAGCTTTTACATGAATTTCTTTTACAAATCGGGTAAATTGAATATCAGCATATTCTAGAAACATAATACATTGGGATATTTTGATATTTGTCCCGATTCAAGCAACCAACTATAACAACAGATCATGCATTGATTCATTCTGAATGGTAACAGGGTTGTCTGCATACTATATAAATATGCAAGCCACCCCTGAAGAAAAACCCCATATGTTTTATGTAATTTTCCAGTTGCAAACTATTAATAAAATATCCTACATTGTTCTTGTAAAAACTATTCTCTAAGCATCCGATGAACATTCTACCATGGAAATAACCTGTTGGGAGTATGGGCCCACTTGCAATAGAGTTCTTCCCTTTTCCCTATTTTTCTATAATTATTTTAATAGCTTAATTTATTTCCAGCACTTCCCTATTTTCTGTAATTTCTAGCAAGGTAGACATTTATAATTTTTATGTTTTTAGTCCTATTTCTTAGACTTAGCATAGGATTATGGGTTTAGATATAAACTTCAACGAACATTAAAACACCCCCCAAACCATAATCCAAGGGAATCATCTCCGAAGGAGGAATTGCAAGCATAGATTTTGCATGGTTGCTCACAAGACTACGAGCTACCCCGGGTTGACAATTAAATGGAGGCAATTAATTGAACCATAGAAAAACTAACCAATATTTTTCCCAAAAATAGGGTCACTGAGCACCAATAATCTAAAAAAATATCCATATCACTATGACCAAGGTGAAATTACATATATGCACAAAAACCACACACACACTAAGAAAACCATATACCACACAGACACAAGAATGCTAGTTCACAACAAAAGAAATCACCTGTGCCCCTAAAGGTTCAATCCAACCAAACCATTACAAGACCATGTTGGATGGCAAGGATGGGAAAAACTTCTGCAATAAAATTTTCTAGATCTAATACTAAGAATGCAAATGCCGAACCCAAAAATTTGACATCTAAAATGACCTCAAATAATAGTAAAGATACAAATTCCAACTCTTGAAAGATACACCAAAACACTCGAAAAGGTTGATAAAGCCACAAATTAGGGAGTGGGTTGGAAACATAAACAAGCCCTTACATAGTCTAGAAAAAGAATTAAGCATAAGAAGGCAATATGGCAGAAGTAAAAACAAAGGAGTTCTCACAAGAAAAAAATAAAAGAATAAAAGTACAAGATTGCATACAGTCGTGTATGTATTTGGAACGAAATACCAAGCCAAACACACATGAAAAGCATTCCATAAAGTTACAATATTGAAAGAAGATTAAGCGAGTATAAAATTATCTATACATTGGAAGGTTCTACCTTACGTAAACCATTGATCAATCTAGCCAAAGGCATTGTCCTTCCTCCTTTCCCCTGGTTTGAGCTCCTTACTTCAACAAACTTCCTTTCCATATTAAACCTTTACTAATACCAATAGCCCAGGTGCAACCATGATCCTTGCCCAAGATAACGCTGGGGGCATTATTAAGAAGGCGTTCCAAACTTTTCCACCCTTACTATATTGAAAGTCGAGCATAATTAAAGCATGAAACAATACTTAAGAAGGATTACCAAGCTTAGTGGATTATTATAATTTAATCTTATCCCTTTTTATATTAAATAAACTTATTGTAACTTTTATATCAAAGGTTAATATTACTTATTAATCTTGATATTATTATTCTCAAGCATTAATAATACTAAGCATGTTATTATTACTTTAATTAATTGATTCTATGCTTACCATACATAAGAACACATGCCATTCAAACATACAATAACACACACACACCATTGTTTTATCCTTAAGTAGGTGGCTCTATATATTTAATATAGTCTATGATACCACCAACCCATTAAGGAGACTCATTGCACAAGCAACTTCTTGGCCCAATGATGTGATTCATGCAAATAAAATGCAACTATATGAAGGGTATTTTGTTACCCTGAGTTGTCAATGTGCAAGTCATGACCATTATTTCCCAAAATATCTCTCTATGTAGGTGGTTCACCCATACGATCCCACCAGAGAGAGAGAGAGCACCTGGTCCTGCACCTATAAATACATCAATAGTACCATATTCCAAGCTCAAAAAAATAAAGTTATCCCATTATAAAGACATCATAAAAGGATGCTATTCCATTAAATATTCACACCAAAACATAGTTCATTATCCATAAAGAGTTCTTCCAAGGAGGGTTGTTACATACTCCCCCCTTGGACTAAACACAATCCTCTATGTTTCCTACAAGTGAGTAAATAATTGTTCATTCAAATAAATATGGAAATTGTTGCCTCATTTATTCAACATTTTTTCATGTAGCATAATTCTTTGAATATTGGTCCCATTATACTATTGATCTAGGGTTTGTTTCCTCAACATATTAGAACATAACCCTAGAATATTTACTAGTCTCACCTCAATGGATGAGGGATCTGATATCTATAATTTAGAAACATTCCACATGTGATTAGGATCAACAACATATTTTCCAAGTAGGGATATGTGGAAATTATCATGGATCTTTGATAGGATAAGTGACAAAGAGAGCCTATAGGCTACTGGGCTAATCTTATCAATGATCTCAAAGGGCCCAATATAGTGGGGATCCAACTTAGTTGACTTGATGATACTTTTCATGGGTCTAACTCTCAAGAAGACTATATCTCCCATAGAGAATTATCTTGGTGATATTTTCAAATCAACATAGCTCTTTTGACGATTGATCGCTTCCTTGAGCCTAAGCCAGATTGCTCTTAGTTGTTCCTCCATCTCTTGAATAGTGTACAGTCTGATCATCACCCGATCCTCAGAGGTGTTCTACATATTTGGTCATACAAAGCTTCAAATGGGGAAATCCCTAATGATGAATGATACCCATTATTATATGTAAATTCAACAAGACATAAAAAGTTCTCCCATTTAGAATTTTGGTCTATGTAATACATGTCTAGTATATCTTCTAAAACCTGGTTTGCCCTCTTGGTCTAACCACCTATTTTTAGGATGATATGAAAAATTGATATTCAACTTAGTGCCCATTGTATAGTGTAGAACCTACCAAAATATTGATGTGAACTTAGAGTCCCTGTCCGATATGATCACCTCAAGAAACCAATGTAGTGTGAAGATTTATTTGGTAAACTTATTTGAAACCATCGGTGCATCATCCTTGATGTTCCCTGGTATGAAGTGTGCAACCTTGGTGAACTTTTCAACCACTACTAAGATTGCATCATGCTGGTACCTAGTCTTAGGTAAAACCACAGTAAAATCCATGGAGATTATCTACCATTTCTGCATAGGTACATATTTTGGGTATAATTTTCATATTGGGTGTTGTTGGTCCGGCTTTCATACACACCCCGTGAAGAATGAGCATAAACACCGATAACACCCACGGGATGAATCCCACTCACTTTAGGATCTAGCTGGTTATCCAAGGTGTGAGTTACAGAGTCGGGTCGAATGTCTATTCACTCTTTTCCGCTTCTGGAATAGATTTCAATATGGACTGTCTGTTACCTTACAGGGGGTTCTTGAACTTGTTCAGTAGTTGCAGAAGTTGTTACTTGTTAACAATCAGATTTAACTTGATTCTTGATCTAGCTCTCATGGGTCAACAGATTCAAATAAAAGACAAATAAAGAAAGTAAAAATGGATCATTCACGGTAAGCAAAGAGAGGGTAGGGTAAGGCAGAAAGGGAAGTTTATCAAACTTTAAACTGTAAAACTTAAACTGTCAATTTCATCTATACTATCAGCTTCACAACAGAACAAATCAAAGAGGAAAGCGTCCAGATTTCTAAGATCACTTTCAACCAAGAGCACAAGGCAAAATGGAACAGGTCTAACAGAAAATTATAAACCGAAGAGAAGCTGGTTAAAACTGATATCTTTCACCGGTAGCCTAGCTCACACAGTGAAGACAGAGCAATTAGAACAAGCTTACACCTGAAATCTGTAATTTCCCAAGCAAACAATGGAACAACTGAAGCCTAACAACATATTTAAACTTGATAATGGCAGATTTACAGCATATATCTAACAAACTTTAATGGAACGGATAACAGAAGAAGATACACTTATCACAGATCTGTAAAATATTAGGCTCCTGGCCATGCTACCATAGAAAACAGCAAAAGCACATCAACTCCCAGATCCAGAAAACAAAGGATTTCACAAAATTTGCAAGAAATTGCTTATAAGCCTTTTATTTCTAAGTCTCCGCCTCCCGCGATTACATTTTGCAGTTGTATTTATAGACTCAGGACAGATCCTGATCTTTACAGAAAATATCTTTTCTTAACTGCAAATCTTATCATCTTAAACCCTAGGACCGGGTTTTACAATAAAAGCCATTTTAAAACAAAGACTGGATAAAACCTAACCCTTCTGCAAATCAGGGCGGTCAGCTGTCATAAATGGAGAAGATAGAATCAAATGCAGCTTGCATTCACCCGCAACTGCAAATAAATGCCTTCATTAATTTTCGTTGGTGAGCCGGATGAGTCACCACTTCTCCGCTATTCCATCTCTGCAAATCTATCCCGGAGTTGAAAATATCTGCCTGCTATTAACTCTGCCATAAATCCTCATTGAATGCCTTCACCGGTAAAATCTGGCAGCTGCTTAGTCATTTGTGGACAGATCTGTAAATACTGGAATGAAACATCAACTCTCGGCACCTTCCTTTTCAACATGGCCGCCTTTAATTAAATTGCATTTGACTTTGTCTTTATGGCCATTTTCCCGCTATCCCGCAAGTGACAGATGGATTCCTGCATGAAAGACAAAAAGATTATATTAGCAATTTAATAAACATTAAATCAACACTTTAACATTAAAACAGATTAAAATCCTAATATTTCTTGCATGTCGGCCTCTGTTTCATCTGATACGTGTCTTGACACGTGTCACAGAATCGTGACACGTGTCTGTTTACAGCTGCAAGCATTCTGGTCAACTTTCTGTGCAGGTCGCGAAAATGCGACATGTCGCGATTTCGCGACATGTCCGCCAGCATGTTTCTCTCTCCTTTCTTTCATCGTGAAAATGTGACATGTCACGATTTCGTGACATGTCACGAAATCGTGCCTCTTGCTAGCTGTCGTACAACTCTTCCCCCCCCCCCCCCCCCCCCCCCCCCCCCCCCCCCCCCCCTCCCCCCCCCCCCCCCCCCCCCCCCCCCCCCCCCCCCCCCCCGGGCCCCCCCCCCCCCCCCCCCCCCCCCCCCCCCCCCCCCCCCCCCCCCCCCCCCCCCCCTCCTCTGGGGGGGGGGGGGCGCCGCCCCCCCCTTTTTTTTTAAAAAAAAAAACCCGTTTTCTATGGTGGCGTTTCCTTCTCTTCTTCGTACCAATCGCGGACTTTTATCGTGAAGATGCCACATTCCTTTGCTTTGGAAGACCCTTTCAAAAGGTGCAGCGCATCGCTGCAGTTTTTTCCCCTTAGACTTTCTTTGCACTAGCCATGCAACACATCGCTGCAACATTTGTATTTAGTCCTTTTTTGCAACCAACACCCGCGACTTTGCAACATTGCGGCATCGCTGCCACTTTGAACACTTAGACGCTTTACCTTCTCCTCAATCAATGTCTTGCGCCTTTGCAACTTAAAACTTGCGGCGCGTCGTCAACCCTTTAACCCTCAAGCCTTTGAACCGCCGCGTCGCGAAAATGCGACGTGTAGCGCATCGTCGCAAGTTTTACTTTGGAGTGCCTTCTTGACCAATATGCAGTGAATCGTCGCAACTTTTAAACTCGGCTCCCCTCGGCCAACTCTGTAGCGCATTTTGAAACATGTTAGCGACGCGCTGCACTTTTTGTACTTAAGCATTTTTCCATCAACAACCCGCAAAAATAGAACACGTCGCGATATCGCGACAGTTCCCGTAGCTGCATGCGTTGACCGCGATTTTGCGACACATTTGCGACTTAGTCGATTTTCACTCCTGCAGCCCATTTCTCTCTCCTATCGCGATAATGCGACATGTCACGATTTCGTGACATGTCGCGAAATCGCTCCTTTCCGTACAACTTTCTTCTCTCTCCTCTGGCCGGTAGCGATTTTGCGACGCTTTCCAAAAATGGAAATGTCGCGATATCGCGACGCAAAACTGACTTGGCGGGTTTTCTATTTTCCTGTCGCGATTTCGCGACATTTCCATAAATGGAAGTGTCGCGATTTCGCGGCTTTGCCGAAAAGGGAAAGTTTTGGATTTTCATGAAATTTTCTATCTGTTTTCTGCATTCTTTTGCATCGGTGCAAGGTTTTCTTTGCCCATGAAGGACTCTAGCATGCACAAAATGAAATCTGAAAGGCAACAAAACCAGAATGCAAGGAAAAGGACAACTTAATCAAGGAGGCAAGCAAATTTGGATTTGAACCTGAAAATTATCAAGAGGGTCCCTGCTGCAAAATGGGAAGCTTGAGGTTTTCTAAGGATGGACTCTCATTTTTCAGTGGGGGGTGTGTTGCTTCTCAACAAATGGCGATATCTACGGGTAAAATAGTAGCATTATTTTAGAACCCAGGACTCTGGTTTCAAAACAAAAAGACCATGCATCATGCCTTGCCACAGACATTCTTCACAATAAATTGACTGCCAACTGCTAGCTGTTAAAATTTCCCAAGGACATACTAGGCTGAATTACTTCAAGGAAGATTTCTGATGTGCAATTACAAAGGGTATAAAACTTTCTTCAAGGATGACTGGATTGAATGATGAACTTTGGACTGATCAGCTTTTCTAGATTGTAAAAGGGGAAACCGAGTAGAGCTCTGTTTACTAGTTTAGCCTTTTACAGCCTAGACAGAGTTACCCTTTAGATTTACACGACCCAAATTTACAACTGTAAGGTAGAATCTGCAACTTGGTAAAAGAAAAATAACTTTTGGAATCTGGCTGCCTCTCTCTCATATAACTCTTTTTTTTTTTTTATATCTCTCTTATTTTTGAAATGCATCAATATCTGAAAGGCTTTAAAGAAATCACAATTTTCTTTTATCATTTGATCAATCTGGAACTGTTTCAGTCTAGGCACTGATAGCCTCTGTGGATACCCAAATAATTGCATGAACCATAGTCCCCTCTTATAACCAGCTTTTCTTGGATTCCCCGGGAGTTCCTCCAACTAAACAGCATAGCAGTTTTTCTATCATTAAAACAACTGTGGCAAGCAAGACACAAGATCCAATCACCTCTCTACCGTTGTCCTGACTAACAAAATAGTTCCACTATTCAATTTAAGCAGACTATCTCAATTAGAATTATAAACAATGGGTGGAGACTGGATTGATCAGCTAGGAATAAAACAATTTTTTTTTTTTTTTTTAGCAGGCTGACTTTTCATTGATTGCTCAGGCAAAGGTTAAAGGACAGATTTCAAAAGTTGAAGAACTTTGGACAGACCTCCAAGGACAGACACAGGCCTCAAGAACAAAACAAAAATAAAACTGCACAGACTTTTAAAATAAAACTGAAAAACTTCAAAGCTTACTTACAATGTATACATATGTTACAACTTCTTTATGACTCATTCAAATGATAGATTGGATGGAACAGCCGAGAAATAATGTTTCAAGTATTGACCATTAACAGGGAGGTCCAGAAAATTACCATCCAGATCTTGTAAACGGAATGCATTGTTACCCAATATCTCAGCAATTTGGTAGGGGCCTATCCATAGTGGCTGCAACTTTGTATGCTTACCCTTCTTCTCATGAGCCTTGTCCCACAGGAGCACCAAGTCTGCCAGTCTGAAAGCTTTCACTTTGGCCCTCTTGTCAAACCACCTTTTGACAGTTTCTTGATGTCTACTGAAGTGCTCCAGGGCTTGGAGTCTTTCATCCTGCAAGTTAGTGAGATCTAAAACACGGGCTTCAGCATCATCATGATCCTCAAAATAATCTAAGGCAAATTGGTAGGTAGGCAGCTTGAGAGAGATGGGAACAATTGGCTGGGTACCATACAACAAAGCAAAGGGAGAAGTCTTAAGAGCAACCTTATGTTTTATCCTGTCAGCCCACAGTGCATATTTCAACAATGTATGCCATTGCCTGGGTTTATCTGCTGCAGACTTCTTGATGGCATTCATTAAATTCTTGTTTGTTGACTCAGCCAGTCCATTGCCTTGGGGATAGTAGTTGGATGAGAATCTGATAACTATCCCCATCTGGTATGCCCAATCTGCAAACTCCAATGATTGAAAGGCTGGCCCATTATCACAGACCAAATTCAGGGGAACCCCAAATCTAGTTATGACATTTGATTCAAGAAAATCAATCACTTCCTGGGCTGTACTTCTTGTGGTGGCTGCTGCTTCAACCCACCTTGTGCAATAGTCAGTAGCTGTCAGAACATATTTATGCCCTGCTGAAGAATTCGGGTTAATGACTCCCACAAAATCAAGCCCCCATTGCATGAAAGGTTTACTGATCACAACAGGTTGCAATGGCAGGGCCCGGTTGGCCTCTTTGGCTGCAAATGTCTGGCACTGATGGCAGGTTCTGACATGCTGATGTGCATCTTTAAAAAGTGTAGGCCAATAATAGCCTGCTCTTAGTATTTTATGTGCAGTGGCAGATCCTGATGGATGCCCTACCCCTAGTTTTTCATGAAAACTAGCCATGACTTCACTGACTTCGCTGGGAGAAATGCATCTTAGGAAAATGCCAGCATAATTCTCCCTGTACAGAGTACCTGCCTTGAGGAGATAATGAGCAGCTTTTAACTTTAATGCTCTCCTTTGAGTTCTGTTCAAATGGGATGGGCAAATTCCAAACTGTAGCAGATGAATGATATCTCCATACCAATCATCAGATTCAGAATTTAACTGATTAACTTCTTCCCGTAGAGGCACTTCAGCAATGTGTCTGGACAAACCAAGCCCCCTGATCAGTTTTGCAGGCCTAATCTCCAAGTCATACTCTTGCAACCTTGTGACCCAATTTCCCCTCAGTTCACCCAACTCATTCTGACTTAGAAGGTATTTAACAGCTGGGTCTGGCACTATGGCATGAATTTTGCTCCTCAGTATATAGTGTCTGAACTGTTTCACTGCTTTTACCAAAGCATAAGCTTGTTTGTCTAAACGGGAATATTTCAGCTCAGCTCCCTTCAAATTGGTGCTCTTAAAAGCAATTGGATGTTCCCCAGTTTCTCTCCGTTGGGTCAGAACTGCAGCAAGTGTATGTTCAGAAGAGAAGGTGTACAGATAAAAATCTGCACTGAAGTCTGGGCTTACCAGAACTGGTGCCTGTTTAATGGCTGTCTTGATTTCTTGGAAGGCAGTCTTAGCTTCTGGGGTCCAAACAATCTGGGCAGTCTGCTTTAACATGTCATTCATTGGCTTAACTATCTCTGCAAAGCCTGAGATAAACTTCCTGACAAAGTTAATCTTTCCAAAGAATGACCTCAACTCTTTCTTGGAGTTGGGAAATGGTATGCCAGATATGGCTTCAACTCTGCCTGGATCCATAGAAATGCCATCTTTTGTGACCAAGTGTCCCAGCAATTTGCCTTCTGTTACACCAAAAATGCACTTCTTTGGATTCAAGGAAATGCCAAACTCCCTGCACTTGTTAAACACAGACTCTAAGTGCTTTACATGGTCAAATCTGGATTTGGAGAAGACTGTTAGATCATCCATGTAAACTACAATGCATTTGCCCATAAGCCCTTTGAAGGCATGATCCATTGCTCTTTGAAATGTTGCTCCAGCATTTATTAACCCAAATGGCATCCTTTTGTAAGCAAAAGTCCCCCACTTAGTTGTAAAAGCAGTCTTCATTCTATCTTCCTTCTCAACCAAAATCTGGTTGTACCCTGAGAAGCCATCCAGGAAAGACATCATCTCTGACCCATTAACAATTTGCAAGACTTCATCCATAGAAGGCAGGGGATAGTTGTCCTTTTCAGAAGCCTTGTTTAAATTCCTAAAATCCACACACAGGCGGATCTCCCCATTTTTCTTCCTGACTGGCACCAGATTGGCCACCCAGGTAGAATGCCTGATGGGAAAAATAATTGCTGCACTCAAGAGCTTTTCCACTTCCGTTTGGATTAGGGGTTCTAACAGAGCATTAACATGCCTCTGTTTCTGTCCTGAAAGGCTTGCAAAATTCTTTCAAAGGTATGATGTGAGTGTAAACTTTTGGGTCAAATACCTTTAAATCTTTGTATGACCAAGCCATTACATCCTTGGACTCGTGCGAGAAAATCAACCAGACTTTTCTTTATTTTTGGATCACAGTCCTTTGCCAACTTGATGTTCTTTGGATCCTCCTCAGTGCCTATGTTCAGGTCTTCAGTCCCATTGTCTGTGGGAGCTACAAAATCCTCAGAATTCACCCTTTGCCTGATCTTGTCAACATCAAATAGCCTTTCTAGCTCCACCATTCCTTTTGGGATCCTGTTGTCCTTCAACCTCATTATTCCTCTGTCATCATCCAACTGTTCCAGCAGGGTGTCTCTTTGGCCTTCATCAATTATAGCATTCTCAAAGGTGTTAGTACCCTGCAAAAAGTTTACAATCTGTTGATCATCTGAGAAAACTTGAAAGCTGTCTATATTGTTTGGAACTGAAGGACAGGGGACTAACTCAATTGAGAACTTATCCCACTTAAAATCTTCTAATGGCTTTAAACTTGCAGCTGAAGATGCCAGGACATCAACATGTGAATTTTGTTCCCTGGGTATGTGTGTCAGATTGAATGCATCAAAGCCTTCTACAAGATCCCAGGCCCTGTGTTTGTATCCCTTCAAATAGGAGGCTTTACACTGGAATTTACCCCTGACTTGACTTGCCACTAATTCTGAATCAGTGAAAACTTGAATGTTTTTCACATTTTTATCCAAAGCAAACTTTAAACCTAAAATCGAGCTTCATACTCTGCTAAATTATTAGTACATGGGAACTGCAGGCGGTAAGACATAAAAAATGTCTGACTTTGAGGCCCTTTGAGGACTGCCCCTGTTCCAGAACCCTGCTTACATCTTGCTCCATCCACATGAAGTGTCCAAACTTCATTAGTATGTACAGGATGAGCTTTATTAAACTTGTTACTCTGCCCAGTTGTTAAATTGTAGACTCCAATGTCTACCTCTGCAACATTGACAGTCTCATTTGCTGCATTGTACTCTGTAATGGTGTGCTTGTACCTGGGTTCTCTGTCAACCCGCAATTGATTTGCCACTCCTTTCCATGGCAACCACATGTGTGAAAAATCTGTTGCCAGATATCCATTCAAGGACCTAGACCAATCCCTACTCAACAGCATCCCATATCCCACTGGGATATCCACAACCTGGATTTCAATTTTATGTTGAGCCCTTGGCTCAGATGCTAATTGTATGTGAATATTTTGAAGCTCTCCAACAACTTTAACTTCTGACTTGTCCAATTGGACAACTCTCCTTTCAGACTTCATTGGGGTCAGTCCCAACTGCTGACAAATGGCCAGTGGCATAACATTAGCAGATGCACCTGAATCTACCAAACAATTATGTAAGTTCTTCCCAAAAATTTTGACAGTCAGTAAAAAGGGGGGAACTTCAGTTTTTTCTTTGTACATGGCTAGATTGGCATTTGCTATTTTCTTTCCCTTGTCTACAGGTTTAGCAGCAGGGCCAGAGTATGTCTTTATCAGGTTGTCTCTCTGCTCTGAAATCTGTGCCAGCTCATGCAGAGTAATGTTGGCCTTAATATTTTTCATATCCTCCACTATGTTATATCCTTTGTTAAGTGGAGGAACAACAACATCTGGTACTCTTTGAGCCCCTCCCTTTGGTGGAGGTGGATTATTGCTTGGAGAGGGGTCCGGAGGAACATTGTGAGAGTTATCCGGAGGAGTTGATGTAGTGTTGGGCTCCGGATTCCTGTTTCTCAGGTTGTAGTTATCTCTTCTGTACTGTTGGAAAGCCTGTACTTCATCTATAGGCATTTCAACTACATTCTCAGATTCATCCGGGAAAGAAAAGGAATCCAGGACCATGGCTGCACTGTGGCCAGATGAACTTGGGCCATCAGCAGTTCTTTGATTTTCAGGGGAGATCAGATCACCAGACAAGGCTTCAAATGCATTGCAAAATTCCAGACAGTCCAACTCCCCATGCTGAGAAGTGGCATGTATTCTGCACCAGTTGGGCGAGCTAAATCACCAGATGTTCACATCATGAGTTTTACCCTTGTAATCTTTATTAGGTTCATATGGGGGCCTGTTAAATCTGTTTGGCTGATATGAGTATCTGTTGGGATTGTCACCAGTAGAAGTTTGCCTTTTAAAACTCAGAAAATCATTGGCCAGCTTCTGAACAATCTTTGAGACTTCTTCAATCCTTGCATTGTCAGCCTCTTTCACTGGGTTCTGTACATTCTCAACAGGTGCAGCAGTTGATGGACTTGCTGATGGTAGAGTCTGACAGACTGGCAGCATCATCTGATGTGGAATGGGATTAAACACAGGAGCAACTTGTGTGATCAGAGGAACTTGCTGAGCATTTAAAGGCTGGGGTCCCAACTGTCTTTCCAGAATCAAAGCTTCTTTGTAGGCTTCTGTCAAATTGGTAACAGTGGCATCTCTCTTCAAGAAGACAGAGGTCATGGGATCCAGGGAATTTCTAAAAATCTCTAATGCCAAGTCAGCATTAGGTACATAATACCCAGTAAGTCTACCATAGGCTTTCTGGAATCTGACATTATAGGATCTGATAGATTCACTTAATTCCCTTTTGATGCTAGAAAACTGCTGATATAAAATACTGGGGTCTATCACTTCCCCGAACTGTGACACAAAAACTTTCTCTAAATCATTCCAGCTGGTGATAGAATCATTGGTGAGGTTTAAAAACCAGTCATATGCTCCCTCCTGGAGAGTGAACGGGAAGAGTCTACAGGCAACATCTTCATGCTGTACATTTAATAACTTCAGTGCATTCTTGAATGCAACCAAGTGTTCTTCTGCGGTTCTTGTCCCATCATGTTTGTACCTGGGGAGATATCTTTCTGGATTTCTGGGCAGGTCATGGGCTATACCCGAAATGTTCAAAGTTGTGGAGCCCAACCAATTTGCCATAGCTAATGGATTGACAGGAATATTCTGAGCTCTGGTTGGAGTGACTATCAATGGTGATAAAACTGTCTGTGATAGAGATGTGGCCCTTCTGTGGCTACTTCTTCTCGGAGTTTCTAATTCAGGAACAAGGAGCTCTCCAGCTCTGGGGTGGGACCTTGTTACCCTGTATGTAGAATCCAGTTTTCACAAGCACTTATAACTTTGCAGTTCTCAACAGGTTCTGTATTTGGCAATTTAAAACACTGCACTGACAACTTACAAAAACTGTACTGACAATTTATAAAACTGAGCCACTTTTAAATGTTAAAATGCCAGACTCTGGATAAAATACAGTATTTGTCAAGCACCACATACAGTCGGATTTCCCAACTCAAGTGCACTAAGAACAGATGTTCTCGGGCCCTCCTTCTAGCGCCAATTAAATGTTGGTCCGGCTTTCATACACACCCCGTGAAGAATGAGCATAAACACCGGTAACACCCACGGGATGAATCCCACTCACTTTAGGATCTAGCTGGTTATCCAAGGTGTGAGTTACAAAGTCGGGTCGAATGTCTATTCACTCTTTTCCGCTTCTGGAATAGATTTCAATATGGACTGTCTGTTACCTTACAGGGGGTTCTTGAACTTGTTCAGTAGTTGCAGAAGTTGTTACTTGTTAACAATCAGATTTAACTTGATTCTTGATCTAGCTCTCATGGGTCAGCAGATTCAAATAAAAGACAAATAAAGAAAGTAAAAATGGATCATTCACGGTAAGCAAAGAGAGGGTAGGGTAAGGCAGAAAGGGAAGTTTATCAAACTTTAAACTGTAAAACTTAAACTGTCAATTTCATCTATACTATCAGCTTCACAACAGAACAAATCAAAGAGGAAAGCGTCCAGATTTCTAAGATCACTTTCAACCAAGAGCACAAGGCAAAATGGAACAGGTCTAACAGAAAATTATAAACCGAAGAGAAGCTGGTTAAAACTGATATCTTTCACCGGTAGCCTAGCTCACACAGTGAAGACAGAGCAATTAGAACAAGCTTACACCTGAAATCTATAATTTCCCAAGCAAACAATGGAACAACTGAAGCCTAACAACATATTTAAACTTGATAATGGCAGATTTACAGCATATATCTAACAAACTTTAATGGAACGGATAACAGAAGAAGATACACTTATCACAGATCTATAAAATATTAGGCTCCTGGCCATGCTACCATAGAAAACAGCAAAAGCACATCAACTCCCAGTCCAGAAAACAAAGGATTTCACAAAATTTGCAAGAAATTGCTTATAAGCCTTTTATTTCTAAGTCTCCGCCTCCCGCGATTACATTTTGCAGTTGTATTTATAGACTCAGGAGAGATCCTGATCTTTACAGAAAATATCTTTTCTTAACTGCAAATCTTATCATCTTAAACCCTAGGACCGGGTTTTACAATAAAAGCCATTTTAAAACAAAGACTGGATAAAACCTAACCCTTCTGCAAATCGGGGCGGTCAATTGTCATAAATGGAGAAGATAGAATCAAATGCGACTTGCATTCACCCGCAACTGCAAATAAATGCCTTCATTAATTTTCGTTGGTGAGCCGGATGAGTCACCACTTCTCCGCTATTCCATCTCTGCAAATCTATCCCGGAGTTGAAAATATCTGCCTGCTATTAACTCTGCCATAAATCCTCATTGAATGCCTTCACCGGTAAAATATGGCAGCTGCTTAGTCATTTGTGGACAGATCTGTAAATACTGGAATGAAACATCAACTCTCGGCACCTTCCTTTTCAACATGGCCGCCTTTAATTAAATTGCATTTGACTTTGTCCTTATGGCCATTTTCCCGCTATCCCGCAAGTGACAGATGGATTCCTGCATGAAAGACAAAAAGATTATATTAGCAATTTAATAAACATTAAATCAACACTTTAACATTAAAACAGATTAAAATCCTAATCTTTCTTGCATGTCGGCCTCTGTTTCATCTGATACGTGTCTTGACACGTGTCACAAAATCGTGACACGTGTCTGTTTACAGCTGCAAGCATTCTGGTCAACTTTCTGTGCAGGTCACGAAAATGCGACATGTCACGATTTCGCGACATGTCCACCAGCATGTTTCTCTCTCCTTTCTTTCGTCGTGAAAACGTGACATGTCACGATTTCGTGACATGTCGCGAAATCGTGCCTCTTGCTAGCTGTCGTACAACTCTTTCCTCCCTCTTTCTTTTTTTCTTTTTTTCTTTTTTTTTTTTTTTCTTCCTCTCTCTCCCTCTTTTTTTTTTTTTTCTTTTTTTCTCCTCTCCTCCCCCCCTCCCCCCCCCCCCGCGGCGCCCCCCCCCCCCCCCCCCCCCCCCCCCCCCCCCCCCCCTCCCCCCCCCCCCCCCTTTTTTTTTTTTTTTAAGGAGGGGGGGGCCCCCCCTTCTCTTTTTTTTTTTTTAAATAAAAAAAACCGCATTTTTATAGGTAGCGATTTCGCTACTTTTCTTCTCCGTACCAATCGCGGACTTTTATCGCGAAGATGCCACATTCCTTTGCTTTGGAAGACCCTTTCAAAAGGTGCAGCGCATCGCTGCAGTTTTTGCCCCTTAGACTTTCTTTGCACTAGCCATGCAGCACATCGCTGCAACATTTGTATTTAGTCCTTTTTTGCAACCAACACCCGCGACTTTGCAACATTGCAGCGCATCGCTGCCACTTTGAACACTTAGACGCTTTACCTTCTCCTCAATCAATGTCTTGCGCCTTTGCAACTTTAAAACTTGCAGCGCGTCGCTGCAACCCTTTAACCCTCAAGCCTTTGAACCGCCCGCGTCGCGAAAATGCGACGTGTAGCGCATCGCTGCAAGTTTTACTTTGGAGTGCCTTCTTGACCAATATGCAGCGAATCGCTGCAACTTTTAAACTCAGGCTCCCCTTCGGCCAACCTGCAGCGCGATTTTGAAACATGTTAGCGACGCGCTGCACTTTTTGTACTTAAGCGTTTTTCCATCAACAACCCGCGAAAATAGAACACGTCGCGATATCGCGACAGTTCCCGTAGCTGCATGCGTTGACCGCGTTGACCATGATTTTGCGACACATTTGCGACTTAGTCGATTTTCACTCCTGCAGCCCATTTCTCTCTCCTGTCGCGATAATGCGACATGTCACGATTTCGTGACATGTCGCGAAATCGCTCCTTTCCGTACAACTTTCTTCTCTCTCCTCTGGCCGGTAGCGATTTTGCGACGCTTTCCAAAAATGGAAATGTCGCGATATCGCGACAGCAAAACCGACTTGGCGGGTTTTCTATTTTCCTGTCGCGATTTCGCGACATTTCCATAAATGGAAGTGTCGCGATTTCGCGGCTTTGCCGAAAAGGGAAAGTTTTGGATTTTCATGAAATTTTCTATCTGTTTTCTGCATTCTTTTGCATCGGTGCAAGGTTTTCTTTGCCCATGAAGGACTCTAGCATGCACAAAATGAAATCTGAAAGGCAACAAAACTAGAATGCAAGGAAAAGGACAACTTAATCAAGGAGGCAAGCAAATTTGGATTTGAACCTGAAAATTATCAAGAGGGTCCTTGCCTGCAAAATGGGAAGCTTGAGGTTTTCTAAGGATGGACTCTCATTTTTCAGTGGGGGGTGTGTTGCTTCTCAACAGTGTCAATGTTATGCCTTCACCTTATGGTATTCTAAACATCTCGCAATGAAACTAGTGATATCTTGCTTCATTTTGGCCTAATAGAAGGTCTTTTTCATATTTTTCCTCATTTTTGACCCTCCTAGATGAGAAAAATAGGGAGAATTATGTGCCTCTTGCATAATAAATCTCCTTAGATCACTAGTTTTGGGTATAACTACCATATCTTTAAAGCATAAAAATCCATATTTTATGTTGAAATTATTATTCTCTTTAGAATTTCCCTTGGTTTTATCTTGGATTTCTATGCAATACGGGTCTTGTAGTTGCATTTCCTTGACCCTATCCATCAAATCTATATGGCTTTAGGTCAATGTAGCTATGTTCCTTCTCCTACTTAAGGCATCTACAACCTTATTCTCTTTTCCTTTGATGTATTCAATACCAAAGTTGTATTTTCCTAAGAACTTTATCCATCTTCTATGTCTTGCATTCAACATAGGTTGGGTAAATATATACCTCAGAATTTGATGGTCTATTTTTAGCTCAAAAGGTTTGCCCAACAAATAATGTCTCTAGATATTTAAGGCATGCACCACTGCAGCTAACTCTAATTCATG
The DNA here is from genome assembly GCA_028583015.1 of Wollemia nobilis. Classification (NCBI taxonomy): domain Eukaryota; kingdom Viridiplantae; phylum Streptophyta; class Pinopsida; order Araucariales; family Araucariaceae; genus Wollemia; species Wollemia nobilis. The sequence goes on along the minus strand of JAQPPZ010000856.1, from coordinate 26,290,837 downwards.
TATAGCATAATTAACCTCATGTTTCTTGAGCTTTCTAGATTCATATGCTACAATAGCCTCTTCTTGAGACAATACCCCACCCAAACCTTCTAGGGAAGCATTTGTACACATGGTAAAATTCCCAAGAGGATTTGGTATTTTGAGAATCGATGTCATTGTTAAATTATTTTTTAGAGTTTCAAATGTAGCCTCACACTTATCCGTCCATTTGAACTCTTTTCCCTTTTTATGAAGATTGGTGATAGAATAGGTAACCTTAGAGTAATATTTCACAAAATGCCTATAATAGCCAATGAGTCCCATGAAACTCCTAACTTCTATCATATTTATTGGTGGAGGCTAACTTAATATAGCCTCAATTTTCTTTGGGTCTACAATAATTCCCTCTACCAAGATGATGTGTCCTAAATATTGCACCTGTAAGGTATAAAATTTACACTTGGACAATTTACCATATAACTGGTTCTTCCTTAGTATTTTCAACACTAACCAAATATGATGGTCGTGTTCCTCTTTAGTATGAGAATATATTAGAAAATCATCCAAGAATACCAAGACAAACTGGTCTAGATATTTTCTAAACACATTGTTCATCAGATTCATAAAAGTTATTGGTGCATTTTCTAGTCCAAATGGAAATACTATTAACTCATAATGCCCATATTTATTTCTAAAGGATATATTATGGATATCCTCCCAAATCCTTAACTAATTATATGTAGATCTCAGATAAATTTTTTAAAATATATTAGCATCCTTTAGCTAATCAAAGAGGTCATTTATCCTCGAAAAACGATAATTATTCTTAATTATAATACATGAATAGCCTTAATGAACCATCATTATTTTTCACAAACAATACCAGAGCACCCCAAGGTGACACACTAGGTTTGATCAAACCTTTTTCTAACAAGTATTGAAGTTGCACCTTTAGCTCTTGCAACTCAATTGGGTTCATCTAGTAAGGTGTCCTTTAAATGGGTATAGCCCTTGATATTAACTCAATAGTGAAGTGAAATTCTTGTCAAGGGGGTAGACCTAGAAGATCTATGAAAATACATCTCAAAACTCATGGAGAATTGGATATTTCTTGAATACTTTTTCATTTCTCTTTTCTCTAGTATTTCCATTGATCTTTACTACATATAACATGCCACTTATTTTAATGGCTTTCTTTACCTACATAGTTGAAAGCAAGTAAGGTTGAAATGAACCTTACCCACTTTGTACTCTCACTCTTCTCCTTGTTATTGTAATCCATCCACCTATCTTAGAAGTTTATTTAAGGCTCCATGAGCTTTCAACCAATCCATCCCTAGAATAATATCAAAAGCATGGAGGGGTGTGAAGAACACAAGCTTATACTGAGAGGGGGTGAACAGTATAAGATCAACTTTCACTTTTCTTTCCCAAACAATATTATCCAATATTATCAATGGCAATATCAATAGCAGTAATCAAAGCAATGCACAAATCATCACACACAATAGAGACACCAATTTAATATGGTTCACCCAATGTGGGCTACTCCACGGAGAAAATATTTCTACTAAATTTTCTCAACAAATCTTCTTGGGAATCAATTCCCTATTACAATGTTTATGGACCTCTATCCAAAGGAGACACCAATCCCCTATGCTCTGATTTGTGGATCTCTCTCCACAGGAGAACTCTTTCTCCTTTTCTCTGGTTCATGGAACTTGATCTAGGAGACCTCTATCTCCTCAACTGGTTCATGGATCTCTCTCCACATAAGAACTCTATCTTCCCAGCTGGTTCATGGATCACACTCCATAGGAGAACTCTTTCCCCTTGCTCTGGTTCATGGATCTCTATCCACAAGAGAACTCTTTCCCCTCTGCTCTGGCTGATGATCTTCTAGAAGACTTCCCCCACTACTCTAGCTAATGGATCTCTATCCACTAAAGACCTATGTCCTCACTGCCCTGGCTAATGGATCTCTATCCATTGAAGACCTCTGTCCTCACTCTTTGTCTTTCCACTAAAGCCTTTTCCTATCCTCTAATATCTATCCACTAAATTATCCTCTCTAATGGATCTCTATCCACTGAAGACCATTATCCTCTACTCTATCACCTCCAAAGCTTACTCTCAACTTTATCTCAGATCTACACCAAAATCTATCCCAAGTGTAGTACAAATCTGCTCTAACTCTGCTCACAAATATCTATCTCAAATCTATCCCCAAGCCTTAACACAAATATTGAACAAATAAAACCTTCTCTTAATGTTGTTTCAAGTCTTCACCAAGACTTTCTCAAATCTACCTTCAAGTCCTCTCAAGAACTTGCTCAATCTGCTCTCAAGTCTTCACAAAGACTTGCTCAAATCTTACCTTCAAGTCCTCTCAATAACTTGCTCAAATATTCTCTAATACATGCTCAAAACAACTCACAAAATATGCTCAATCAATCTCAAATCTTGCACACAATGCTATCAAATGCTTTGTCTAATCTTCAAAGTAATTCCTTTAACTTGAAGCAGTTTAGATATATTCTATCTAGAATTCGTTTAACCTCTGGAACATATAGAGAATGATGTACTCTATCAAAAACTCAATATGTTCTACTCAATCATTAAGTTTATCACTTTCACATGTTTTTTGCTCTTTTTGCTTTCACAAATCTTGATTTCTAATATTTGCACATTCACTTTCAATATCACTCAAAACCAATGCTCAAGAAGTTTCACTCAATCATTCAACCAATGAAACACAACTTGCTCACAAACCCTAAATAAGTGTTTTCATACTTCTTCAAACAAGGAGCACAATATGGGTCTCAAACCCTAACTCAAATAATCCTCAATCTCTATCTCAAATGTTCTCTAAACATTCACCAATGAAGCATATAAAATTTCACTCAAATATTTCCAACAATGCTTATCAAACAATCCTTTTCACTCCACCTTATATTTCACAACATTCATTTCAACATTTCAAACAAAGGATGATGTGCCCATACCTCTTTGCTTTGATGGAGATATGTCTTCAAAACTTATTTTACTCACAACCAAATCCTTTTGCCAATTCTAGGTTAGATAGCAACAGTCTATCTCAAAAATCTCCACAAGAATATTCACCTCAAAAAATATTTCACCATACAAGAAATATAATAAAATGTCAAGTCACAAATACACCTTATCACTCCTTCACTTTTCAAAATAATATTCAACATACATAAAAATAAAAAAAAATTATTACACCTTATAATCTCCAATGCTTTCAAAATAATATTCAACACATAAAAATAAAGTTCCTTGTTTACACCTTATAATCTCCAATGCTTTCAAAATAATATTCAACACATATCAAAAATAAAGTTCCTTGTTTACACCTTATAATCTCCAATACTTGATTTATTTCCTAAGCACCCAAAATAAAATATTTAATTAACACACCTTATGACTCCCTAAACAATTCCACACTTGGCCCTTTCAATATCACGTAGCCTCAAAAACAATTTTCGTTTTCCAAAGCCTTTGACAAATTTAACTCAAAAATTGCATACCTTAATAATTTGCCCACTTCACAAAAATGTTTGCACATGCATCAACAACCACCACCGAAATCGAAACTATGACCTTAGCCACCACAACACCCTAGCCAAATCTAGGCTACCGCCTGCGCTATGCACCCACACATGAATCAAAGTGCACTCTCTCCCATACAACGTCTTCTTCTCACAAGTTTCATCGAAAACGAAAAGCTCTTTCCTCCTTCACCAAAAATGAATTGTGTGGGATTCAAAATCGAGACCAACCTCCATGAATACCTTAGCCAAGCCTCAACTACCATCTATGCTAGCTAGCGTGGATGAAACTAAGTCTATCATCTTTTCCTTTTACACCGCAATGTCTACCTCAAAGTTAGCATAAACCTTTGTCTTCTTCTCCCTTTTGAAAGTCAATTGAGCGCATGCGAAGGAGATTTAATTCATGGGATATATTTTACCAATGCAAACCTTCAAATATTTATATGTGCTTCGAGTTATATTATGATGTCGGCTCATTTTAAAATCAAACTTTGGCTTTTTATTTATATTATATTTTAATTATAATAATTTAAATTCAATGAATTTAAATATTATAATTTAAATATCAAACTTCTTTTTGGGTCTTTTCTTAAGGATAACCTTTTGCCACCATTTAATGAATATTTTAACCTTTGTCCCATATATTATAATGCAAATCATTATAATATTATTTCTTTTAAACTTGCTTTCTTTTCCTTTTGAAAGGCCTTGTTGGCCGGATATTATAATATTAAAATATTATAATATTAGTCTTTTTCACTTGCTCTCTTTTTGCACATAGTCTTCAAACTTGGCCTTCAAAATTTTCCTTGTCGTGCTTTCATAGCCCATGCCATTTTGACATCAATGACAATCTATTATGCTCAAATTTCCAACAATCTCCCCCTTTGTCATTGATGGCAACCACTTTCCAAAACACTTGATTTCAAATCTGCTCCCCCTGACTAAATGCTCTCCCCCTAACTCAAATCTCTCCCCCTTTGTCATCAATGGCAAAGGGACTCCTTTGGGGCTAAAGATAAGACTCTTAGCTTAGCCCCCTCCCCACCTCCTCTCCTTGAGGTGATTAATTTTGGGGTGGGAGTAAAATTACTCCCAGCATACAATGCTCTTTTCCTTTGTCAACCTTCTTTCTCAACATACCCTTTTGATCCCTTTGAATATCCTTGTTCTTTCTTGTCTTTGGAAGCTCTGGAAACTCTGTTCTGCACCACTTGGCCATATGCCCAACATTATTGCACTTATAACACTTAATGTTGTGGTTCCTAGAAGGTGCAAATATCTTGAAGTTCCTCCTGGTGAAGCCATACCTATTTTTGTCATGAACCCTGTAGTGAATTGCTTTATGACCAAATTGATTACAAGAGTAGCAATACCCTTGAAAGAAATGTCCATATTTGAATTTCCTCTTAGTAATACCATACTCCTTTTCATGAGTCCTGCAATGCATAGCCTTGTGACCAAACCTATTACATGAGAAACAATGTCCTTTGAAGAGATCCTTCCTTGGACCCATTGGTCTCTTAGTCCTTTCTTCCCTGTGATGTTCCCTGTTCCTTGTTTGTGCATTGTTTCCTTTCTTGGTGAAACTTCTATTCACATAAGTCTCACTTTCTCCTTTACTCTCTTCTTTTGAAGCTTCTTCTTCTTTGGATCTTGAGCTTGACCCTTCTTCCTGTTTCTCTTGTCTTTCTTCAAAACCAAGTCCTGTTTTGTTAGATGAAGGTCTTTGTGCATTGATAATCTTATCCATAGTCTTTGAACTTTTCCAAAACCTGTGTAGCTTGTCCTTAGACTCTTCCATTTCCTTCCTTAGAGAAACTACCTCTTGTTCTAATCTCTCACATTCTAAGACTTTTGCTTCTAAATTTTCTTTAAATCTCCTTGTCTTAGCTATTGAGTTTGTCAGATCTTGTATAAGCTTTCCTTTCTCTTCATCACATTCTTGAAATTGAGCCTTGAATCTTGAATTCTACTTTCTGACCTTTTTTAATTCTTTTAGAGCAGAAATAAGTTCAACTTCTAGATCTACTACTCCTTCCTCTTCATTTTCTGATTCTTCCTCTACTTCTTTGTCTTCAAGAGCATCTTCATATCTTTCAGATTTATCTTCAACAGGATCACTTCCTTCATCTTCTATTTCCAAGAAGAGAATTTCTTCTTCTTCACTATCTGAGGATATTTCATCACTATCACTTGAAACCTTGCCTATCTTGTCCGCATAAAAACTCTTCTTATGCCTCTGAAAAAACTTCTTTTCATGCTTGTTTTGTCCATACCTATTTTTATTTTCATACCTAGATTTTCTTGCTTCCTTTCTCTTATGATCTTGTTTCTCTTCACTACTACTACTTCCATCTTCTGGACAGTTAGATGCATAGTGACCATATTTACCACAATTGAAACACTTAACTATTTTCGTACCTTTGTGCTTTCTTGAGTCCTTCTTGTTCCTTCTGCCATAGTTTACTTCTTCATCACTGGATGACTCATCACTTGAATCTGGCTTCTTATCTTTTGTCTTCTTTGCTACTTTGAAGGCTGCCTCTTTCTTGGGAATAGGATCATTTACTATTCTCATCTCATAAGTTGTGAGAGTTCCATGTAACTCATCCATAGTCAAAGTTTCAATATCTCTTGTTTCTTCTATGGCTGAAATATTTTCATTATACCTCATAGGGAGTGACCTTAAAACCTTTTGAGCAACATCATATTCTTCTATTTTAAATCCAAGTCCTCGCATGGTGTTAACAACCTCATCCACATGAAGTAAATATGTAGCAATGTCTTCCTCTTCTTTCATCTTCAAGTCTTCAAATATCTTTTTGTGATTTTGCAATTTTGCCATTTTGACCTTTTTGTCTCCCTCATATGTTTTCTTCAGTTTATCCCAAATTTCCTTTGCTGATTTGCAATGCATAACTTTTACAAACTCTGCTTCACGTAAACCACTTAAGATTGCATTCATTGCCTTTGCATTATACATATGTAGGAGCTTACCATCTTTATCTGTAGGAGGACTAGTTGGAGGTGTGTATCCATCCTCAACTGTTTGCCATGTCTCATATCCTTGTGCCATCAAGTAAGTCTTCATTCTTATGCTCTAGAAAGCATAATTGTTCCCATCGAACAATGGTTCCTTATTTGTTGAAGATCCACTCTGAGATGCCATCTGTGTTCCTGTATACTTTTTCTTCAAGTTGTTAAACTCTTCCGAAGGAACCTGCTCTGATACCAATTGAAGAACACAAGCTTATACTGAGAGGGGGGTGAATAGTATAAGATCAACTTTTACTTTTCTTTCCCAAACAATATTATCCAATATTATCAATGGCAATATCAATAGTAGTAATCAAATAAATGCACAAATCATCACACACAATAGAGACACCAATTTAACGTGGTTCACCCAATGTGGGCTACTCCACGGAGAAAATATTTCTACTAAAATTTTCTCAACAAATCTCTTGGGAATCAATTCCCTATTACAATGTTTATGGACCTCTATCCAAAGGAGACACCAATCCCCTATGCTCTAATTTTGTGGATCTCTCTCCATAGGAGAACTCTTTCCCCTTTTCTCTGGTTCGTGGAACTTGATCTAGGAGACCTCTATCTCCTCAACTGGTTTATGGATCTCTCTCCACATAAGAACTCTATCTTCCCAATTGGTTCATGGATCACACTCCATAGGAGAACTATTTCCCCTTGCTCTGGTTCATGGATCTCTATCCACAAGAGAACTCTTTCCCCTCTACTCTGGTTGATGATCTTCTAGAAGACTTCTACCCCCACTACTCTGGCTAATGGATCTCTATCCACTAAAGACCTCTATCCTCACTACCCTAGCTAATGGATCTCTATCCATTGAAGACCTTTGTTATCATTACTTAAATTATAATACTAATAATCAATCACAAGACCTTTGTCCTCACTACCCTAGCTAATGGATCTCTATCCACTAAAGACATTTGTACTCACTACCCTGGCTAATGGATCTCTATCCACTAAATACCGTTGTCCTCTACTCTATCACCTCCAAATATTACTCTCAACTCTATCTTAGATCTACATCAAACTCTATCCCAAGTGTAGTACAAATCTACTCTAACTCTACTCACAAATTTTTGTCTCAAATCTATCCTCAAGCCTTAACACAAAGCTTGAACAAATAAAAAATTCTCTTAATGTTGTTTCAAGTCTTCATAAAGACTTGCTTCAAATCTACCTTCAAGTCCTCTCAAGAACTTGCTCAATCTACTCTCAAGTCTTCACCAAGACTTGCTCAAATCTACCTTCAAGTCCTCTCAAGAACTTGCTCAAATATGCTCTAACACATGCTCAAAACAACTCACAAAATATGCTCAATCAATCTCAAATCTTCCTCACAATGCTATCAAATGCTTTGTCTAATCTTCAAAGTAATTCCTTTAACTTGAAGTAGTTTAGACATATTCTATCCAAAATTCGTTTAACCTCTGGAACATATAGAGAATGATGTACTCTATCAAAAACTCAATATGTTCTACTCAATCATTAAGTTTATCACTTCCACAAATCTTACTTTTATTGCTATTTTAAAGATAGATTCAATCTAGCACATGACACCTATCTTTCTGATCTACACTTTTGCTTTCACAAATCTTGTTTTCTAATTTTTACACATTCACTTTCAATATCACTCAAAACCAATGCTCAAGAAGTTTCACTCAATCATTCAACCAATGAAACACAACTTGCTCACAAACCCTAAACAAGTATTTTCATACTTCTTCAAACAAGGAGCACAATATGGGTCTCAAACCCTAACTCAAATAATCCTCAATCTCTATCTCAAATGTTCTCTAAACATTCACCAATGAAGCATATAAAAATTCACTCAAATATTTCCAACAATGCTTATCAAACAATCCTTTTCACTCCACCTTATATTTCACAACATTCATTTCAACATTTCAAACAAAGGATGATGTGCCCATACCTTTTTGCTTTGATGGAGATATGTCTTCAAAACCTGTTTTACTCACAACCAAATCCTTTTGCCAATTCTAGGTTAGATAGCAACAATCTATCTCAAAAATCTCCACAAGAATATTCACCTCAACAAATATTTCACCATACAAGAAATATAGTAAAATGTCAAGTCACAAATACACCTTATCACTCCTTCACTTTCAAAATAATATTCAACACACATCAAAAATAAAGTTCCTTGTTTACACCTTATAATCTCCAATGCTTTCAAAATAATATTCAACACACATCAAAAATAAAGTTCCTTGTTTACACCTTATAATCTCCAATGCTTTCAAAATAATATTCAACACATATTAAAAATAAAGTTCCTTGTTTACACCTTATAATCTCCAATGCTTGATTTATTTCCTAAGCACCCAAAATAAAATATTTAATTAACACACCTTATGACTCCCTAAACAATTCCACACTTGGCCCTTTCAATATCACGTAGCCTCAAAAACAATTTTCATTTTCCAAAGCCTTTGACAAATTTAACTCAAAAATTGCATACCTTAATAATTTGCCCACTTCACAAAAATGTTTGCACGTGCATCAACAACCATCATCGAAATAAAAATCATGACCTTAGCCACCACAATACCCTAGCCAAAGCTAGGCTACCTCTTGTGCTATGCGCTCACACAAAAGCTCAAGTGCACTCTCTCCCATACAACATTTGCTGCTCACAAGGTTCATCGAAAAATGAAAACTCTTTCCTCCTTCACCAAAAATGAACTACATGGGATTCAAAACCGAGACCAACCTCCACGAATGCCTTAGCCACACCTTCAACTACCATCTGTGCTAGCTAGCGCGGATGAAACCAAGTCTGTCATCGTTTCCTTTTTACACTACAATGTCTACCTCAAAGTTAGCGCAAACCTTTGTCTTCTTCTCCCTTTCGAAAGTCAATCGAGCGCATGCGAAGGAGATTAATTCGTGGGATTAATTTTTGCCAATGCAAACCTTCAAATATTTATATGTGCTTTGAGTTTTATTATGACGTCGACTCATTTTAAAATCCACCTTTGGATTTTGGTTTATATTATATTTTAATTATAATAATTTAAATTCAATGAATTTAAATATTATAATTTAAATATATTTTTGGGCCTTTTCTTAAGGCTAACATTTTGCCACCATTTAATGAATATTTTAACCTTTGTCCCATATATTATAATGCAAATCATTATAATATTATTTCTTTTAAACTTGCTTTCTTTTCCTTTTGAAAGGCCCTATTGGTCGGATATTATAATATTAAAATATTATAATATTAGTCTTTTTCACTTGCTCTCTTTTTGCACATAGTCTTCAAACTTGGCCTTCAACCTTTTTTTTTCGTGCTTTCATAGCCCATGCCATTTTGACATCAATGACAACCTACTATGCTCAAATTTCCAGCAAGGTGCCACATACAAGTTCAATATAGTGGATCCATTGGGTAAAGTTATATCCATTTTAGGTAAAATTTCATCCATTGAGTAGGTTTGACTAGAACCATACTCGAATTTCCACCCTTGTGCTAAAAACCTAGGTCTTTCCCTCATATCCTTGATAATACTAGTGAAATTAAAACTATCTATAGCTCCATTGTCTATTAAAACTAAAACCACTTACCACTTAGTAGCATTAGAGTTGTTTGTCCACATGGATTCTTAGTGGTCATAAAACCTTGGTACTAAAAATTATGAGGGCATATTTAGCATAGTGAGGACCTCCATAAGTATAAAACCCTATGCTAAGCATCTAAGTTCTTATCTTTCTCTTCTTACTGGTCTTAGGTCCTCCTATATTCTTTCCATTGTAACCTTGTTCGACAATATTTTCTAGTATTACTTGATGTTGAACCATTTGGCATTTTAGTAATCTTACTAAAAACATCAACTGCCTCACCTCACCTTGGAGTATCTTAATTAGGGAAGTATCATTGTCATGCCCTCATTAGATTCCTTTGAATTTCCAACATCCATGTTGGATCCCTCCACTTTCCTAGTTGATTTATAGATATCTATGGCTCTTCCCTTCTTCTTGCTCAAGTATTTTACCCTAGGCTTTTCTGGGGAGCATACTTCAATCTCCTTCTATATATTTATTCTCATATTTTTGGATTATCTTATATAGGTCCCATATCCTATCCATAAAATGAGTCAGATAAGTTACAATTCTCCCTCAATTGCACTTACAATTTGTTAGCTTCATTCTTCTATCTTAATATAGGTTCCATCTCCTATCCACAAAAGGAGTTGGATAAGTTACAATTATTTCTCAATTGCACTTACAATTTGTTAGCTTCATTCTCATGAACTAGCATAAATATCATCATACAAATGATAATGGTTAGGTTCAAACTTGCCTTCTTGCAAGGTGTCAAACCTAAAATTTCACATCAAGTAAAGGCTCAATATAGGCACACTCCATAGAAGCTTCTAGCCCTATGACCTAGAGAGCTTTGATACCAACTATAACAACCCAAAAATACCAACCCAATTTTTTTTTAAAGAATGATTACAAGCAAAGGTTCACAAGAGGAAAACCCTTCTTTTATCTTTCCAACATACAAGGATTCACCACATTTGAGTTCCAAGTCGCTGTAGATGACACTAAGTGGATAGGAGTGGCCATCTCCCATGGTTTCTAGGGTTCACCTTACAAAACCTACATATTTAGAAGGATAACAAAAGTTGTCCCCCACCTTTCCCATACCCTCACTAGCGTAGGACAATGTGATCATGACTTAGGGGTTATCCTTTAAGGCCCAATTTTTTTTAAAGCAAAAAACCTCTTGTAGGGCTGCCTTGGTTTGAGAGACCACGACCAGGGAGTTATACACTATCAAAGTCATTCGGGAGTCGCGTCCAGCCCTACTCGCACCAACATTATCAATTGGATTTTGGGTACCCAATTCAATTTTTTGGTAGGGTGGATATTTGAACCTGGGACCTCCCTTGAGGATTGCCCTCTCCTCTCCAACTCACCTACAACACTTGGGTATACTTTAAGGCCCATTATACTCAAAGGAGAATTCTTATTCCCTAACCCTAATCTAAGTCCATCTAGGTAGGTTAATCAACGTAAAGCCTTAGTGCTTAGTTATTGTTGGTAATTTTGCACCATGCCACATTGGGAATTTTGTTGGAGTATTTTGATAGAATATTTTTTATTGTAATCAACAATATTTATTTTGAAAGTAATTTCCTATGTTACTATTTTATTTGCAAATGTAAGCTTCATTGCATCGACATTATAAATGTTTAAAAAATAATAAATGCAAATTTCATTTGGGATTCAAATCTGCTATATTCAAAGTGCACTATAAAATCAAGGCATTTTCGGGCCTACAAAATGGAAGGAGAAATCAAGACGAAGAACTTAGAAAAATTCCAAAAGTGCCAAAAAGTAGAGGAACATGGAGGCACGTTCGCCCCATGAATTGGGCGAACGCCTCATTCACGCCATTTTGAGGTGAACATAATAGTAAAAGACGATCAAAGAAAGGTTCAATAATTTAAAAAGAGGCATGATTAAGTCAAATTGCGTTCACCTCGGTTGAGGGGTGAACATCCCGTTCACCCCTCCCATGGGTGAACGCGCCCCAAAACTCAAATGAGATCATGTTTGCCTCTCCCATAGGCAAACGTGGATAAAACACAATCGTGTTCACCCCGGTTGAGGGGTGAACATCCTGTTCGCCCCTCCCATGGGTGAACGTACTTCATGAGTCGAATGCAATCATGTTCACCCCGGTTGAGGGGTGAACATCCTGTTCGCCCCTCCCATGGGTGAATGCATTCTTAAAAGAGAAGCACATGAGCGTGCTAGGCAATAAAAGATCGAGCGAAGCTAATTTTTGATTGAATGGCGAATTTAGTTTTTGAGCAAAAGGGTAAAAGGGGGTGAAGCGATTATGACAATAGAGTCATCCAATTGTATAGTTTCACCACGTTCTATGAGGAATATAGTCAAATATTTCAATAGCACCTAGGGGGTTTTACAAGCATTAAATAATGGTGGCAATGAGTAACTCAAATTGTGGATCCCAAGTGAAGGAGAAAGTCGTATAGAAGCACAGGAAGGATTTTTCATGATTTCCAAGGTGGGAGTGCATTTCCAAGATATTGAATGTCTCCTAATTCTCTATGCACCGATGCCCAAGATGCTGATTTCTTGGGAATGTTCCCCTAAAAGATGGATCATTGCCCCAAAAGGATGGATTTTTAATGATTCCAAGGAGGAATTTCCTCACTCTTGTTCCTGATCTGCGATCATTTTGTTCTCATGTATATTTAATGAAAGAGGTGAAAACCTCTATAAATACTAATCAAATTTCTATTGTAAAGGAGGTTAGACATTTTGTGAGAAAACTCTCCAAGTTCTCTACATCAATAGAAGACACCAAGCTTCTAAATTTGCAAGTGATATTGTGTGATTTCCTTCTACTTTATACACTTCTATTTTACGCTTATGCTCTTTATTTGTTGTTAAATTTAAATTCTGCATTTGGATTTAAATATTGTTGGTGAGAGAGTGAGTGCTGGAGTGTTGTTCTGAAGGTTGTTTCTACAAGTTTGCAAGTAAATTCTACTACTTTTCTTCTATTACATGCTATTTCATGCTTGGGTGAATTTCCTATTGTTAGTCTACCCCAAATCCTATGCTTTCGGCCTATGGCCATATTTCCCATCTCTTTCCATATTTTCTAATTTCTTTCCTGCATCTCTAGTCTTCAACCAGTGTAGGATTTAGTTTGGGAGCCATCCCTCTCTAGAGATTGGCACAGAGGACATTTCTTTCCTTCGACCTTTCAATGTTGGTCGTATCTAGGGTGCACAAATGTAGTTTTGTATGATTAGGCAGATATTTGACCAACAATTTTTGGCACGCCCGGTGGGACTTCAAAAGTTCCACTTCCAATAGTATTAAGGTTTGATGTTCACCTTTGTGCTATAGAATTAGAACATCTGGCGACTCGATTACACCTAAAAATCTCCAAATGTGAGTACAACGAAAGTTGTGTCTCATGAATACAAGATCGAAGGCCAAAAATCTAGATCATCAAATTGAGTTCTACGAACTTGATATTCAAAGGCTAGGGGAACATCCTCAATTAGCCACCTTACATCGTACATCTTCATTACCTCATATATCCCATATACCATCTATCACATCATCATGACTAGCTGGTGTATTTTCTGCTCCTACAAGCCTAGGTAGTACTACCACTAGTCTTCCTCAACCTTCGCCTCACACGACCACTGGTGTTCCTCAAGCTCCACCTCATATACCAGTCCACATGGCTCATAATCCACCACCCAGATAGTTCCCAACATGGAATAGCTCAGGGGCCTTGAACTTACAAGCACAAAATCCAGTGCCCCAAGCTGCTTTGAAGGCTTTGCCAACTTATGATGGTATCGGTAAAATTGCATATGAGCATATTCAAGATGTGGCTTCTTTGGTGACCATCCATGACATAATGGATGAAGATGTGATGATAAAGTTGTTGGTATTGTCGTTGAGAGGGAAATTGTTGTATTGGTATCGATCATTGCAACCTGGCACTATTACCTCATGGGATCAGTTGGTGGAGTTGTTGATTAAAAATTTTCATGAACAAGCTAATCCATACTCCTTGCTACATCAATTTACAATAATTCAAAGGCATTCACAAGAGGAGATAGTTGACTTTAATGTCATGTTCACATGAAGTTGGTAAAGAGTTCCTGATGGTTTATGCTCTACACATGAACAAGCTACATTCTACTATCTCAGGGTGTTTAGCACTGAGATCGGTATGGTCGTGCGACAAGCCAATGTGACTACATTCCTAGATCTGTACACACAAGCCCAAAAAGTTGAATCTAATTTGATTGCAGTAGGTAGGCTCCCCCAAAAAATGACTATGCCCATTCTTCCTGATCTCCCATAATATTTGTATTCAAGTGCATTTTTGCAACCCATGCCTTCCATGTACCCAGTTCCCTCATGGAGTTCAAGCCCACCTCATATGGCTCTGATCCCTATCCCACAATGTTTGGCTCCAAGTTTTCCATAGTTGCCCAATCAATCAGTACCCCAACTACCATCACCTATTCCTTTTCCAACATTACCAGTGCCTCTGACCCCATTGCCGTTACCCATGCTGCAAGCACCTCTACCTTTGCCAACACTAACCATATCTTCTAATCCTGATCCTCTTATGATATTATTGCAAGAAGTAAAATCTAATAACTCAGCCTTAAGAACTATATCAAATGAGCTTACAATGGTGAGAAAGAAGCAAGCTGAGGCTGAATTTTGGTCAAGAAGATTTCAAACTCCACCGATTACTCGAGAGCAAGCATCTACCAGTAGAGGCCTTGAGAAGAGCACCACAGTGCTAGAAAATGAGGAGACTAGCATGATAGAAAAGGCGTACTGGTGTTCAACATGCAATGATCCTCATGGAGAAGAGACCTGCATGGTGCATATGAATTATGTGCAAATGCTAGCAGAGAGTTTGGTTGGTGGACAAGTCAATATGATCAGGGAGGTTGATCACAATTTTATGATGCCATATTTGGAGCAAGTTTTAGTTCTTACGAGATCCGAGAAAAAGCTAGTAATTGTAGATCCAGCTGAGCTCGAACCTTTGAAGGTGCCTATAGAGCCAAAGGTGCAAGATGAAAAATGACAACCTCAAATGAAAGTTCCTGGTGTAAGGACTAAGGAGTAGGATTCTATCAAGTTAAGAGATTTATTGCCTAAGCAAGCTCAAGAAAAGGTGTAAACTAAGGCATCAACTTCACAACCTATAGTAGTTGCTCAAGCATAGAATGAAACAAAAGAGCAGGCCAAGGAGCGACTCAAGTACCCATCATTGACAAAGAGACAAAGAGTAGAAGCTACTCAGCAGTATCGAGAAAAGTATGAATGGGTTACAGAGGAGAAGGCTTCGATCATCTCAAGTTACAATATTATGGAAGAAATGAAGAAGATACCTGCAAAAGTAAGCTTGTATGATGCACTACAGCTACCTGGGCAAGTTGACTTGTTGCAAGAGTCCTTGAAGACTACTAAAGATCAGAAGAAAGATCCTTCTCAAATAGTCCTAGCGCAAGCACTACCAATTTTAGCGATAGGAAAGAATAGACCACCCCCATTTTATTTATCACTCAGAATGGAGGGGTGGATTGTACATAATTGTATGATCGACTCTGGAGCTACGACTACTGTCATGCCAAAGGCAGTATGTGAAGTGATGGGGATGGAATATACAAGGAGTAGCCCAGGAGTGTTGCAGTTAGATGGGACTCCGATCAAGATAGTGGGAGTAATCAAAGATATTCCTATTGTCCTTCATAGTATGCCACAAATCACGATCATCCAAGAAGTGGTAGTAGTTGACCTGGAGCCATACTTTAGCATGTGCCTCTCAAGGGAGTTCATAGCTAAGCTAGGAGGATATATTTCCTTAGACTACTCGTATTTGGAGATACCATTCAAAGGAAAGAGGATTCACATTCATAATGAAAAGCCCTCACCTTTTCACATTGAAAAGTTGGAAGAGGAAGAAGAATCTCTAGGTGCAGTTAACATGATGACTGAAGAGCTAGAAGAGGTTGACTTGATGGAAGAAGCATTGGGTGAACTTCACCTTGAAGATGAGTTTTTGCTCATAGATTTTAATGCAATGATTGGAATAGACATTGGTTGTTATACAATAACTAAGCTCGAGCAAACTGAAGAAGAAGTCCCCGATTCCCAGGATTCTGACATGGATCAGTTATGGAAGTTATATTTTGATGGTGCCAGATGTAAGAATGGTGTAGGAGCTGGTGTCATATTGATATCTCCTAAGGGAATGCAAAAGACTTATTCTTATAGGTTGACTTGGAGTTGCACAAATAATGCAACTGAATATGAAGCATTGTGCCTTGGGTTGAAGAAAGCTAAAAATTTGGGCATTAAATAGCTATAGATTTTTGGTGACTCCGAGCTTATTATCAATCAGACCACCAATAGGTGTGTGTCAAAGCAACATTACCTAAAAGCCTATCACAATAGAGTCTAGGATTTGTTTGAATCCTTCACCACTTTGAACATTTAGGTAATTTCTCGAGAGTAGAATAAACATGCAGATATTCTAGCCTCTCTTGGTATAAATTATTCTCCCATGGAGCAAGTAGTCAGGAAGCCCAAGACTGTTAGAGTGATCTATAGACCTTCGATTTCAGATAAGAATATTTATTGGCAAGTATTTGACAATGATGAACAAATAGTCAATTTTCTACTTAGAGAAGTTGCTAGTGTAGATGATAGAGTGCTTGTTGAGGAAGAAAGAGAAGGAATGATCCAATTGAAGAACAATCATATTCCTAGAGGTCTGATTTTTTTGGAGAGTTTATTTGATCAAAATGATAGGTTTGAAAAGCATAGGATCAAAGTGGATGCAAAGGAATATAAGGAATTACAGCTAGAACCTAAAAAGATCATTAAAATCGGAACTGATTGTGTCCTTGAGGAGTTAGAAGATATTAAGAATTTGTGCTATGAGTACCCTGACATTGTAGCATGGAGCTATCAAGATTTAAAGGGATATGACAAGAATGTGATTCAACATACCATTGAGTTGTAGGAGGGTGTTAAACCTTTTTGGCAAAAGCAATGGCCTATCAATCCCAAGATAGAAGTACTCATGAAGGCAAAATTGTTGAAGATGTTGGAGGTAAAAATAATTTATCCGATCAAGCACTCAACATGGGTGGTGAACCTGGTCCTAGTGTGGAAGAAGAATGGAGACATTCGATTGTGTGTTGATTTTCACAACTTGAACCAGGCATCATTAAAAGATCATTACCCTCTCCCACAGATTGATCAAATCCTTCATGTGGTTGCTAGTGCATAAATATTCTCATTACTAGATGGTTTCTCTGGATATAATCAGATATGGGTGAAGGATGAAGATCAACATAAAATAACCTTCACCACCAAGTGGGGCACCTTCGCCTACCAATGGATGCCATTTGGACTCTCAAATGCCGGTGCTACTTTTCAGAGGGCCATGGACATCACTTTCGGTGAGTTATTGAATAGAATTATTGTAATATATCTTGATGATATGACTATGTTTTTGCATCACAGAGAAGACCACATTGCTCATTTGAGGTAGGTGTTTGAGAAGTATCTAGGAGTTTAGGATCTCTATTAATCCAAAGAAGTCAATATTTGCTGTTAAAGAAGGGAAGTTGTTGGGCCATGTGATCTCACAGGAAGGATTGGCAATTGACCTTGCAAGAGCTGAAGCACTCATGAAGTTGTCGTTACCTACTAATAAAAAGGACCTACAATATTTCTTCGGTCAAATAAATTTCATCCGCAAGTTCATTGCTGATTTCGCTCAGGTTGTGAAACCTATGATAGAGCTTTTAAAGAAGAATGTGGAGTTTAAGTGGATGGAAGTCAGAAGATGAGCTTTTCAAGAGATTAAAGAAAGGATTACCCAAGCTCCAGTTCTAATTAATCCAGACTATTCAAAAGATTTCATTCTCTATGCAGTGGGTGAGCAAGAAAGCTATGCTACAGTATTGACACAGAAGCAAGAAGATGGAGAAGAGAAGCCAATTGCCTTCTTGAGTCAAGTTATTGCACCACACCAGGAGAAGTATAACTTTATCGAGAAATAGGTCTATGCAGTAATGAAATCATTGAAAAAGTTTTGACACTTTGTTTCTCAGAGCAAGACTATTGTTTATGTTATACACCCAGATGTCCAAAATTTCATACTCCAAGGAGAACTAGGTGATAAAAGAGTAGGTTGGGTCTCAAAAATTCAAGAATATGATGTGGATATTCGACCAACAAAACTAGTTTATGGGTGAGCTTTATGCCAGGAGTTAGCTAAAAGTGCTCCCTCTGAGTTATTGGATGTGGTGCATGAAAAGGACATTGGTGAAAGCATCTGCACAAATCATACTGTGAGCGACCATGATTGGATAGAAGAGTTGGTTGACTATTTTACTTCTGGGAGATGTCCAACTCATCTTGATGCTTCGCAACATCGGAGGTTCAGGTTGCAAGCACTCAAGTACATTCTATCACCAAATGGATTGTATCACAAGAACATTGATGGAGTTCTTCTCAGATGTGTGAAGGAGTCCGAGAAGGAGAAGATATTAGAGGAATTTCACTTTGGACTATCTGGTGGTCATTATGCAGGAAGGCCTATGGCTTTAAATATTATCTGAGTAGGCTACTACTGGCCCACTCTGTTCATCGATGCTCATAGAGTGAGTCAACATTGTGATAGTTGTCAATGATACGTTGGTAGAATAAGAAAAGAAGCTCTCCCCCTACGCCCAATTCAAGTGGAAGCACCTTTCCAACAGTGGGGTCTTGACTTCATCGGAGTCATTGATCCACACTCTTCCATAGAACACAAGTATATCTTGATGACGACTGACTATTTCACTAGATGGGCAGAGGCCATTCCTACCAAGAAGGTTGATCAAGCAACTATTATCTCTTTCCTGGAAGGGATCATTACTCATTTTGGCATCCCAGATTCAATCGTAACTGATAATGGAACTCCATTCATTGGGGCCAAAATCATAGAGTTCGCTAGCAAATATGGCATTTATTTGAAGACATCATCCAATTATTATCTGCAAGGGAATGGGTTGGCCGAATCTACCAATAAAAATTTGTTACGGATTTTAAAAAGGATGATGGGCAGTAATAAAAGAAGCTGGCACTTATTGTTGAACCAAGCGCTTTGGGCAGATCGTATCTCTATGAAGAAATCCATTAAAACTTCTCCGTATGCCTTGGTTTATGGGAAAGAGGTAGTTCTCCCCACTCATATTGAGCTTTCGGTACTCCAAACATTGCAGTTATTTCAAGATGAAGATGAAGAATATGATCCTATGAGTGCAAGGTTGGCACAATTGTTGCAGTTGGAGGAAGATAGAGAGCAATCTTATCAAGCATTTTTCGAGCATACAAAAGAAATGCAAAAGTGGTTCGGAAAGAAAACAACTGAATGTAGTTTTTAGGTGGGAGATTTAGTTTTAAAATGGAATGAGAAGAAGGCTAAGCCAGGAAAACACCATAAGTTTGATGCTATCTGGGAAGGCCCTTTCCAAATTTCTGTAGTAAATTCAGTGAATGCCTATCATCTTCATGATATGGAGGGTTGTGATCTTCCTATCCTGATGAATGGTCTTCATTTGAAGGCCTATATTCAATAAAAAGTTCTGAAGAGGTACCCACTTGTACATATGTAAATATTCCTTTTAATATGTTATTTCTTTTTAACTATGGATGTTATTGTTATGTCTTTATATATATAAAAAAAATAAAAAAAATAAGAAAAAATAGAAAAGCAAAGAAAAATTCGGACGCTCCCAAGTTTGTTCACCCAAAGGGAGAGGCGACAAAACAATTCAATTTAAGGCAGAGGTGAATTCATTGCAACATTGATGTCCCATTTGGAGAAGAAAAGCATAAATAAAAAATGATATTTGAAAATCGTGTTCGCCCCTAGTAGGGGCGACGTGATTGTTCACCCTTTGGTTGGGGCGAACTCATTAACAACCTTGATATCATGTTCGATGAAGATAAGTGTATGATCGATGTCGCGTTCACCCCGAGTGATGGGCGAAAGGGTCGTTCACCCTTGGTTTGGGTGAATGCGTTTCTTTAAAAACAATAGAGTGATAAGGGTTTATTTTAGTTTAAAAAAAAAAAGAGAGAAGAAGTTGCTTTAAAGATGATTTCTCTAAACTTAGAGAAAAGAAGGTAAGTGAAGGAAAAGCAAAAAAGAAAAAGTCGTAAGTTGTTTTTAGAAAATCTAATTTTCTAAATATGGGCAAAAAGTGAAAGCAGACAAGAGTTTATTTAAGAAGGCTATTCACCATGAAATTTCCAAGCAATTTGAAGGTGCCCTAGAATAAGGAAAAGCGAGACATGTTGCTCTGATTTTTGAAGTCGCCAAGAAAAGGGATGAAATTGTTCAGCGCCCAAAAGTAATTTTTCAAAGAGAAGGGAGCAGGTGCATCATTTTAGAAAGCACGTTGTAAAACTAATTGCACCCTTGGATACGTGGTAGTGATCGGAGAGCTAGGGTGCAGGTAAAAGGGCATTTAATTTAAAATGTGCATCGTGCCAAATATTTATGTTCCCAAGGAGCAACAAATATTTATCATTGGTTGTTAAGTGGCTGATTTAGTTTTCCAAGCAAGCTTCGGGTGCCAGGGCATGATTTACAATGAAATTACATAGCGAAAAGGGCACTCTTTCCTAGGAAGATCTAGCAGTGAATCAAAGGAAAAATCATTGGAACATTGGGAATGGTGTCGGGCTAGCGGATCAATACTCACATTCTCTCGAAGACACTCAAGATTAATTTAGCATTTATTGTGGTGGTTGTGGAAATGCTCTATATAAAGGGTGAGGTAAAAGCTCATAGTTTATTTTTCTTTTAAAATTTTTACTGTGTGTATTTCACATTGTAGTTGCAGACGAGTCCAGAGAGTGCTCAGAATATTTGTCAGATAAAAAGAGAATGGGAAAGTGAAGCAAGGAGCCCAAGGATGTTGTAGAGGCTACAGAGCCCAAGAAGTCAAAAAAGAAGGAAGGAGGCTCTAGATCAAAAAGGGCTCAAAAAAATGACTATGTCGATTTGGACCCGTACGAGGACACTATGGCAAAAATTGGTGACTGCCTCATTACTCACAAAGGCATGGAGAGGTTAAGGCAGGATGTTGAAATGGTGGTAAGCCAAGGAGTAACGTCGCACAACTGGCTGACAGTGCCCTATCATTCGTAGCTATTCTGGTATTTATGTCCGCCAGTTCATCCTTACCCCGAGCTGGTTCGGCTCATTGCCCAGTTCTATGACCCATTTACCAGAGCTGTCAGAAATTCTAGAAGAGAGATTTTGTTCACCATCACCCCAGATGAGGTTCGGGAAGCCTTTTCTTGTGGATTGAAGCCCCCTTCTTATGCAGTTAATAAAAAACTGCATACTGATGAACAAGAAGATAGATATGTCTCCACGGTGACAATGCACCAATTTATGGAGACTCAGCTAATTAAAGAGCCATCGATGGGGCAACTTCCCAATTTGCTGAAGCCGCTTTCAGATTTTAAGAGCTTGGACATATATTCGATGTTGGCATGGGTCGTTGGTTTACCTTCAGATGAAACTATGCATAAATGGCAGGCGGCCTTAGCACAATGTATTTGCAAAGTCAAATTTTATTCTCCTACAACCATGAGGTAAGGCAACAACCCCATTTTATTTGATTGGGCTAACTTTATTTCCTAGAGGTTAAACTTTCAACTGGAGAAGATGCAGATTGGGGAGTTAATATCGTTCAAGCACACATCATTTTTGGTATGGTTTTTCTTCTTTCAACTACAATGGTGCTTCCCTTTTATTGCAGTAATGCAGGTGGGCGAGAAAAATGAACCCTTGCTAGTTTATATGTGGACTCCCATTTTGTCAAGGAGGGAGTCATTTTACAGCTTTAATAGTTGGTTTTTGGGACCGACAATAGAGTTGCTTTGCGGTACGTGTGAAAGAGTGCCATAGAATTTAAGAGATGCAGTTGTTGCGTAGGAAAAGGGTGATATTTTTCTGCTTACCCAGGGCATAGTTGTGAGAATTTTTGGTTTCATGGGTAAGCCATTTTTGTTGCCATATTTTTCCATAGAGCATGTGTTCGCCATGGAAGTAGTGCGCCAGTCAGATTATGTAAATGATGTATATGGATCCGAGCATGGAAAGAAGACAACATGCAACATGCCATTCAAATTCGATAGTATAGAGGTGAGCCAAGTTGGACAGAATCGACTCTGATAGTGGCACTACAAGATTTGGGCTTGATAGAACTATCGCAGTGCTGGAGATATGACCCTCTGGGTAAATTTTTAGCTATTGTGAAGGCTAAATATTTTCATTGTTGCCCTCGACCAGATATCTAGAGGAATAGAAATAATTTTTATGGGCCGGACATGAACTGGCACATTGAGAAGATGACAATGCTCCCGCCTTGGCATGATTATTATGAGCAGGAGGTAGAATATAATTCGGCCAAGTATAAAACCCAAATTCCTCCATCGGGTTTATTTAGTCAAGTTCAAGAAAGTGAGCCCACTTGGACTGAAGAGAAGATAATGAATTGGTGGATAATACGGATTCATCGAGGGAAGCCAACTACTCCTTATGGGCTAAAATTGGATGAGCAATTTTCAAAAAATTATGATGAGTACATCGATTCATATCAGCCTATCACCTTTACCAATATTTTTCTGTAAAGCTTCCAACATTCTGATAGTGGTGAAGGTGAAACTGAACAAGAGCATCCAATGGTCGAAGAGGAGATTCTAGAGGAAGAGGAACAACAATATGTGTTTAAATAGAGATCTCAATGAATAAAGTGAAATGTGGAAGAGGCACCTGTACTAGAAAAAAAATATGTCAAAGGCACCCCCATTTCCAAAGGTGGCCAAAAGACCAAGGACCAGTGTTGTTGTTACTTCTACCATTGAGGTTTCGGTTGTCGTAGTTTCTATAGTTCTAGTTGTAGTGGTTCCTATGGTTACTAATGTGTTAGCAGTAGTTGTAAATCCTTCACTAGTGGAAGCGCTCCCGACTAAGGTTGCACAAGTATTTTTGATGGTCCAAGAACAAGAGGAGGAACATCAATCGGAGAGCTCTCACGTAGAAGTCATGGATGGTGAAGGGAATGTGAACTTTGAGGAGAGGGTAGAAGCACAACAAGAAGAAGTAATTTCATAGTCACCCCCATCACCACATCACATGGTGCCCACACTCGAAGGTACATCTTCTCTTCCCTCTTCTTCTTCTCCGAAGCATGTAGTGATTTCTATTTCGTTTCCTTTTGTTTCACTTCCATCATCATCTGTCTCCATTTCTCCACCATTCGGTATGCCTTCCACATCTATTTTGCTTCCATCTTCTTCCACCCCTAAAGTCACTACTGCTCCTTCTTCTATTCCCATTCCTTCGTCTTCCATTTCTTTTAGTTTGTATGCATCAAAGTCGAATCCCTTTTTGCACCCTTCCCCTTCTGTTGCCACCACCACCACCATTGAGGTTGTGAGTACGCAAGCTCCTCCTAGAGTAAGCGTAACTATAGCCGAACCCAATTCATCTATCCAAACCACCATTTTAGTTCCCCCTCTTCTCACTATCACTCTCACCCCCATTGAACCTAGTCGCTCAGATGTGCTAGTTCCATTCACCCCATTTTTGGAGTTGTAGACAGTACCTGATGTGCAGGTGGCCCACAAGCAGCCCGATATGGAGAAGATTAATCAGGCACACTTGAGCTCTTCGTAGTGGTTGAAGAGCATGAGGCGCAAGGAGGCCTTGGCTCTAGCTCGACCGATTAAGAAAGTCACCTTTGATCCTGTTGCTATGGAAGCCCACACGACTAAGCTCACTCCCTTGGTCCAGAAGCTACAAGGAGAAATGTTGCCAAGTGACTACATTAGTGAGACTATCATAGAAGATCTCACCAAGATAAATCCAGTAGAAAATATGGGTAATATTTAGGCTGATATGAGCTCAGTGTACTTGCACGATGAGCATTTTAAGGAGAAATATTTTGAAAATGAAAATAAAATTATTGAGCTTGAAACTGCCTTGGCGAAAAGCAGAGCGTAGGAGGAGAAGACTGCCACTGAAAATGAATATTTGCATCGATAGGTTGGAGTGCACCTAAAGGAATGAGATACCGCTAGGATAGAAATGCATAAGCTTCAATAGTATCTTGAGGATATGAAGAATCAGTTAGCAGAGAAGGTTGCACAGGCTACTAGTTTTTCATTGCAAAGCATCAAGGAGGCCCATCTTCGCTCAACTTAGAATTGCGAGAAGTTAGCCACACAAGCAGTCCAGGTGTTGCACTATTTGTGGGAGGCACATATACAGATTCAGCTAGGGCAATAGTTGATTGATAATATCGAGGAATAGTTTGAGCCGTATATGGAGATGGTCGTGAAGATCCAGGCCCTAGCTAATGCCAACTTGCGTATTCACCCTCTAAGTGAAATGGATCATGCCTGGTCCAAGGCCAAGGTCACGCTGCATAGTTATTTCCAAAGAATGGACCTGGTAAGGGAAGGGTGAACAATTCTCAACACTATCGAGCGTGAGCATACCATTTCCATGTCTCACTTTGAGACTATTGCTGAGTTGGGATTTCTGACCTTTACAGATGAGTGGGGTGAACCCTTGCCAATGGAACAACTGGAGGCACTCTAGAAGAAGTTTGTGGAAGATACCTCCGAGATTGATGCATGGGAAGAGCCTCTCATAGAAGTGCAGGTGTTGCCACTGATGCAAAAATATACATGCTTAGAGCTATCATTGTATGAGTTGGCTCAATGAGCGAAGCACCTCAGCTTGATAGATGTTCAAAATATTTGTTTCGTTTATGAGTCTCTCAGTGTCCCATGCCTATTCACCACTCATGCTTGGAAGGAGGTAGTCACGACTTATGAAGTAATTTCTGAAACTATCAAGGAGTAGGAGGAGTAAGCATTAGTGGAGCACACAGAGGTAGAGAAAGTGGCACGAGAAGTTGAGCGAGCTAAAGTGCTCAAAGTAGCGGTCGAAGTGGAAGAACAGGAGAAGGTTGAAGAGGAGGCATGGTGGAAGGCTTCTATAGCAAAGGTGCCAGCTAAGGTAGCTGGAAAGAAGACCCCATAATTTCCCAATGGATAAAGGCTTAGGATCGCTTGCATCCATGCGAGCTGGATACCCCGTGAGTCACCAAAAATATTGGCAATTTTGCACTTTGCCACATTGGGAATTTTGTTCAAATTTTGTTGGGATATTTTTTATTGTAATTGAAAATATTTATTTTAAAAGTAATTTCCTATGTTACTATTTTATTTGCAAATGTAAACTTCATTGCATCGACATTATAAATGTTTAAAAAATAAATGTAAATTTCATTTGGGATTCAAATCTGCTATATTCAAAGTGCACTGTAAAATCAAGGTATTTTTTGGCTTACAAAATGGAAGGAGAAATCAAGACGAAGAACTTAGAAATTTTCCCTGGTTGAGTGAAATTACGTTCACCCTGGTTGAGGGTGAACATCCCGTTCACCCCTCCCATGGGCGAATGCACCCCAAACTCAAATGAAATCGCATTCACCTCTCCATGGGTGAAGGTGCAGGAAAAATACATTCTACGTTCACCCCTCCCATGGGTGAACGTACTTCAAGAATAGAATGCTATCGTGTTTGCCCTAGTTGAGGGGTGAACATCCTCCCATGGGCGAACGCGTTCTTAAAAGAGAAGCGCATGAGCATGTGCTAGGCAATAAAAGATCGAGCGAAGCTAATTTTTGATTGAATGGCGAATTTAATTTTTGAGAAAAAGGGCAAAAGGGGGCGAAGCGATTATGACAATAGAGTCGTCCAATTGTATAGTTTCACCACATTCTATGAGGAATATAGTCAAATATTTCAATAGCGCCCAAGGGGGTTTTACAAGCATTAAATAATGGTGGCAATGAGTAACTCAAATAGTGAATCCCAAGTGAAGGATGAAGTCGTATAGAAGCACAGGGGGTATTTTTCATGATTTCCAAGGTGGGAGTGCGTTTCCAAGATATTGAATGTCTCCTAATTCTCTGTGCACCGACGCCCAAGTTGCTGATTTCCTGGGAATGTTCCCCTGAAAGATGGATCATCGCCCCAAAAGGATGGATTTTTAATGATTCCAAGGAGGAATTTCCTCACTCTTGTTCCTGATCTGCGATCATTTTGTTCTCATGTGTATTTAATGAAAGAGGTGAAAACCTCTATAAATACTAATCAAATTTCTATTGTAAAGGAGGTTAGACATTTTGCGAGAAAACTCTCCAAGTTCTCTGCATCAATAGAAGACACCAGGCTTCTAAATTTGCAAGTGATATTGTGTGATTTCCTTCTACTTTATACACTTCTATTTTACGCTTATGCTCTTTATTTGCTGTTAAATTTAAATTCTGCATTTGGATTTAAATATTGTTGGTGAGAGAGTGAGTGTTGGAGTGTTGTTCTGAAGGTTGTTTCTACAAGTTTGCAAGTAAATTCTACTACTTTTCTTCTATTACATGCTATTTCATGCTTGGGTGAATTTCCTACTGTTAGTCTACCCCAAATCCTACGCTTTCGGCCTGTGGCCATATTTCCCATCTCTTTCGCATTTTCTAATTTCTTTCCTGCATCTCTAGTCTTCAACCAGTGTAGGATTTAGTTTGGGAGCCAGCCCTCTCTGGAGATTGGCATGGAGGACATTTCTTTCCTTCGACCTTTCAATGTTGGTCGTATCTAGGGCGCACAAACACAGTTTTGTATGATTAGGCAGATATTTGACCAACAGTTACCACACCTCCATGGTCTAACTAAGGTTATTACCACTTCACTAGCAATAAACATGATCTTTTCATCCTACACGTTCAAAGGATAACCACTACTATCTTGTAAATGATTTCATAAATCTTAGTAGGGATACACCCGATCCTACTCGATCAAGGTGCAATGATTCACAAGGACCTTGACTATTGTATTCATACAACTCCTTCCAGGTTTATGAGTTCTTAGCTATTGCATCCTCACGACTCCTTCTAAGACTCATATCTACTAGGTTATTACATTCACAGAACTCTTCCCAGGATTGGATTTATTTATGAGTTGGTTTACAAGAGGAATTATAACCACCCTAAGATAATATTGTCTTAAAAATCTTGCATAACAAAACTTAATTCTAAAGTAAAGCAACATACATAACATCATATCAAAAGTACTTTAAATCAAGTCATAATTCATTTAATCCAAAATATTATAATAGATAGACAAGGATACCTCTTAGATAAAGATACATTTTGCTTAAATTAAATGCTTAACATAAGATTAAAAAGACATATTTCTATATCATAAATGTTAAACAAGATATTTGACATAAATATGCATTCCTACAATTGCTATAACTCACTCTAAATATCCAAATAAAATATTGCTAAAATCACTTTAATGTACAAAACCCAAGATATCATTAAAGCAACATAATATTTCAGTTTGTACAATAATCAAGTTTACAAAACTCATTGAACAAAATATTTTTTTACATAGCCTTTGATTTTCCACAACATATATACATTCAAAGTACAATGAAACCATTTACCAAGGATATTTAAGCCATATACTAATTTTGTGAGCTCCTTCGTGATGGGGAATCCTACCCATGACTCATGAGAAAATACTTAGGGATTAAGACAACTCCAAAATGCAATGCAACTTAATCATGCCATTTCTAATATGCAAACCATCATGCATTAAACACGCCAACAACAAGAGAAGCCCATACTTATCTTTATAATAACACCTTAACCCACATGAGTCTTACAAATCATTATAATAATTTCTATTTCAAAACCAATATATTATAATCCATCGTACAAAAGAGAAGCCCATACTTATCTATATAATGATCCCTTAATCCACATGAATATCATGAATCATTATAATAATTTATCTTTCAAAACCAATATACAATAATCCATATTATAAAATAGAAGCCCATACTTCTCTATATAATGACCCCTTAATCCACATGAATCCTAGGAATCATTATAATAATTTCTCTTTTTCTACAAGGTGCTAGTGAAACAAAATAACTTTCCTTTATTTAAGAAAATCATTCCATTCTTAATCAAGTTCCTACATAAATGAAAGACTTAAACCAAACACTCATTTTCAATTAATGAGGATCCCATTTCCTAAACTTTAATCATTTAAAGACTTAGGTTAAATTTTCATTAAAGAAAGGAACATATAATTAGCTTACTCCATAAACTATTGCATGTCCATAATATGAGATTTTGATTCATTAGAAGAGCTCTATTCTCTACTACTCCCATATAAAATGTTTTGCCACTAATATAAATTAAAAAATATAATGATATGATTTGCATTAATAATAGGGTTCACCGAGCACCAAGAATCCAAAATAAATATCCATAGCACTATGACCAAGGCAACATTACACAGGCCCACGAAAACCACATGCACACAAAGAAAACCATATACCACACATAGGGATGTTGGTTCACAATAAAAGAAAGCAACCATGCCACTCAAGGTTTAATCCAACCACACCATTACAAGACCATGCTAGATAGCAAGGATGGAAAAAATGACTGCAAGAAATGTTCCAAATCTGGTACTAAGAATACAAAGTCTAAACCTAAAAATTTGACAACATCCAAAATAACCTTAAACAATAACAAAGCTACAAATTCCAACTCTTGAGAGATGCACCAAAACACTCAAAAAGGTTGATGAAGCCACAAATCGATGAGTGGGTTGATGTAGTCTAGCAAAAGACTTAACCACAAGAAGGCAATATGGTGCATCTAGAAATAAAGGAGTTCTCACAAGAAACGAACCAAAGAATAAAATCACATGACTATGTACAACTGGGTATGCTTTCAAAATGAAATACCAAGCCAAACACACATCAAAAGCATTCCATAAAGTTGCAGTATCAAAAGAATATTAATCATGCACACAACTATCTATACATTAGAAGGTTCTACCTTACATAAATCATTGATTGATCTAGCCAAAGGCCTTGTTATTCCTCTTCCTTTTCCCTCGTCCGAGATCCTTCCTTCAACAACATTCCTTTCCATATTTAGCCTTTACTAATACCAATTGATGCTTGGCCAAGATAATGCTTGGGGCATTATCAAGAAGGCATTCCAAACTTTATCATCATTACTATCTTGAAATTCAGGTATTATTAAGGCATGAAACTATACTTAAGAAGGATTACCAAGCTTAGTGGATTATTATAATTTAGTCTTACCCCTTGTTTATATTAAATAAACTTATTGTAACTTTTATATCAAAGTTTAATATTACTTATTAACCTTGATATTATTGTTCTCAAGCATTAATAATACTAAACGTGCCACTCTAAATTTAATTAATTGATTCTATGCTTACCATACATAAGCATACATGCAATTCAAATACATAATAGCACACACACCATTGTTTTATCCTTAAGTAGGTGGCTCTATATATTTAAGATAGTCTATGCTACCACCAACCTATCAAGGAGACTCATTGCACAAGCAACTTCTTAGCCCAATGGTGTGAGTCATGCAAATGAAATACAACTATATGAAGGGTATTTTGTTACCCTGAGTTGTCGATGAGTAAGTCATCACCATCATTTCCCAAAACATCCTCTATGTAGGTGGTTCACCCATACGATCCCACCAGAGAGAGAGCACCTAGTCTTGCACCCACAAATACATTAGTAGTACCATATTCCAAGATCAAAAGAATGAAATCATCCCATCATAAATATATCATAAAATGAAGCTATGCCATTAAATATTCACACCAAAACATAGTTCATTGTCCATAAAGAGTTCTACCAAGGAGGGTTTCTACACATATAATATGTTGGAATGGCCTATAATACTGATTTAATTAGATGCACTCTTCCTGGTAATGATAACCATCTACCTAACTACAAGCTTACCTGTAGTGGTAACGGCTTTGGCCTCTCTTTGAGAGGTCCAAGGTTCAAAACCCACTTAGTATGAGGGGACCAAGACCTCTTATAAAAACTTGTGTAAACTCGTTGAATAAAGTGACATTATCTCAATCAGTTAGATTCCTCAATATTTAAAAAGAGGAGACCAAGGTTCAAATATTACCAAGCAATACATGGATAATATCTGTAGACATGGAAAATTGACCCACCCAAATGAGTTAGTTTACCTTAGATTCCTTTGGGAGGCTCTCAAACTTGCTAGGAGAAATTTTGGCCCTATTGGATATTTGTCTTGCATCCTTAGGATTTGTTTGTCATGCTACAAGAAATAACTATTACTAAACAACAATTATAGGCTCTGGTAGACTTGCCTCTTTAACCTAGGAATAGAGTTTTATGTATTTATAGATAGACCAGGTATGGTAAGGAAACCCTTGAGGTGAACTTAAAGATTTAACAATTTATGTTCATGCTCTTCCAAATTTAATAAAAAATGTAAAAATTATGTTTATTTGACCAATATTTGCTTATAACAATTCAATTATGCCTTATGTGTATGACCGGTGCCTTAATCCTTTGGGCTATTATAGAAAGATTTGATAACAATTAATGTAATAGAAAGAAATAATTGATTTAATGAAGTTCATTTGAATATCATAATAAACATAATTGGTGATCAATGAAAGAAGTATCCATCCGCACGTTTAAATAATGTAACATGTAATGGAGACACACATAGGACTAAATAAAAAGATACGATAGATAAGAAGCCCAAAATTGTATTAATATCAAAGTGATTACCTGAAGAGTTGGCTTGAAATTTCCATTGAACTCTTTTAAATATTAATACAATAAAAATCGTCATTCAAATGATGTAACAAGGACTTTTCACTCTCTCGTTCCAATTTGGTAACAATTGAGTCTCTAGACCTTTGGCTCAATATCTAGAAATAATCCCAATTTCTTGAGCACTTCTCTCTTAGAACCTGCATAGTAATAGGAAAAATAAGAGATGGCAAAGAAGAAAATATACAAGGGAAAATACAACAAAGAATAGGGCACTCAAGTATACCTTTTAGCAAAAGTATGCTATGCAAAATCTTGATGCAATTTCTAGCAACGACTATTCTATTTATAGCCTCTGGTTTTTGAATATGTTATAATTGATTAAATATAAACCATCCACTTGTCATGGTCCTTTATGTTTGATCAACTGAATACATGACAACTTGCCTAGATCTCATTTTTTTTACAAAATTACCTTTTGCTCTCTGTTAATATTTTAAATTTTTTTAAAAAATGGTTTACAATTGTCTCAAAATTTAAAAGAACTGTTAATCTCTCGAAGTTGGATCTAACTGTCAACCACTTATATTTTATTGTTGGCTCATCTCTGCATCTTTTACTATTTTCAATTTCCTTTTTTGTTCCTGAAGTAGGCCCCTTGCTGAATAGTTTTATGGTTTCGACTCTGAAATTAATCTAAAAAAGAATGTTACTATGAATTTGGGCTTGGTGGTTGGCCACCTTAGCTCTTGGACTTGTAACTTAACTCCTTTAGTGTTGGAAAATTACCATTGGTAAAAGGTTAAAAAGAGTATTTTACCTTGGGTAAGTTTACTTACCTTTTACCTTACCTGGACGGCAGTTGGACGACAACATCTTTGGGCGGCAAGAGAGTTTTAATTTAATTTCTATTCCCTTCCCTTATCTTCTCCTATTCCCCCCTTTTCTCTAGTATGGTTATTTTGTGTTTATTTAAATCAATTGTAACCTAATTTCAAGTTAATGCATATTTTACCTTTGCATCGAATAGCTCACCTCTCACATTTGGTATCAGAGCCAAGAGCCGAGACCGGCCCGAATCTCGAGGCGATGGGGCCCGTAGTTCGAGGCGATGGCACGGATCCCGAGGCAGCCCGTAGGACCCGAGGAGGCCCGCAGGAGCAGATCGACGCGATTCTCGAGGCGCTGGAGCAGATCGGCATGATTCCCGAGGCACTGGTGGAGCTGGACGTGACAGGCGCAGGCGGACACGTGGCAGCGGCGGCGGTTCGACAAGCGACGGCGGTTCGACACGTGGCGGCAGCGGGCGCATGCGCGAATTGAACCACGCGGCAAAAAGGGCATCGACGATCGTCGATTGCCCGAAGGCAATCAAAAACTTAGGCGCGTCAAACGCCTTATAAATCCCAAATTCATCCCTGCAGGATGAATGTGGGACTAAAGTCCCACTTTTTTGCAAGGGTTTGAAGAGCGCCCACGTAGCGTGAGCGCCCTTCAAAGGGTTTTAAATATTTGAGGGCGCGTTGGGCTGTCGGATCAGCCACGCAGCCCGACTGGCAGGGGCGCCAGTCTTAAGTCGCTGCTCGCGAGGTCGCGAGTTCGACCTGCAACACGGATAAATTTTTTTTTTTTAAAATCTCTAAAGTTTAAATTTTTTTTTTTTTTTTGTTTTTTAAATTTTTAAATCATTTTTATATAAATTTAAAAACTATATAGTATAAATTAAAAAAAAAAAAAAACAAATGTTTTTTAACATTTTTTTAAAATAAGTTTATCTATATAATTTTTATATAAAAGTGTTATTTAAAATTTGAAAAATTTAAAATTTTTGAAAGGTTTTATTTATCATTTGAGTTGATGATTGACATTTCCTAAGAGGAAATAGTTGTAAAAATTTTTACGCTTTAAGAGGTAAAAAAATTAGTAAAATTTCCTAAGAGGAAATCTTTGTAAAAGAAAATTTCTGGGAAATTTTCTTAAATGATAAGATCGGAAGGATGTTACCAAGCACTTTGTAGTTTGTTACTGAGAACAAACGCTGAAAGCTTTGATGAGCACGTGAGAACACTAGGCATAAATTCAGTCTTTTCACAGTTGCAAAATGCGGTTATTGCACAACAGAGAAATCCTGATCTAGGATACGAAGTAGATTCAGAAGATAACTCCTTTGGGAGCAGATTTGAACAATCCGACACAGTGGAGATTGCTCCACAAGGATCTGAATATACTCATTATTGTAATTCAGTTGAAATCCTACAACCTCCTTCTCCTGAAATTATATTGATCAGTGACGACGACGAACAAGTCGCTGACAATTTTGTAATTGCTGAATCACAACAACAAGAGTGAGTTGTTTATGATTGTAAATCAAGCAAGGCTTGATAGTTTGTAAAGTCTTTTTGAAATAAGACTATATAAGAAAGGTTTCTTGTTTTAATAGATTGTAATGGGATCAAATAACAATCTACCAATCCCCGAATTCAGTGGGGATAATTATGAGTACTGGTCCATCAAAATGAGGACATTACTCATAGGAAAAGGACTATGGGATAGTATTGAAGACGGTTACACTGCTCCAACAGATTGGACTACTTTGAGTGCAACCGACAAGAAGATCTTCAAAGATGCACAGAAAAATAACTCTTTTGCCTTATACCATCTTCAAGCGGCATTAGATCCAAGTATCTTTCCTAGAATTGCATCTTACTTAACTGCCAAAGATGCATGGAATGCCTTGAAAGAAGGATTCCAAGGAAGTGATAAAGTGAAGCAAGTCAGGCTTCAGACCTTAAAAAGAGATTTTGAAAATCTCATAATGAAGGAAAATGAAAGAGTCGGTGACTACTGTGTACGAGTCAAAGCAATAGTTGATATGATGCAAACTTTAGGTGATGACACAAAAGTTGAAACAATTGTGAAGAAAGTGTTGAGAACACTTCTTCCTAAGTGGAATCACATTGCCATCATAATTGAAGAATCAAAAGACCTTTCTACTCTTACATTTGATAGTTTGATTGGATCATTAACATCACATGAAGAGAGACTTCAAGGAGCACCTTCAACAAGCTATGGAGGTGATGACAAAGCCTTCACTTCGAACGAAGCTGCAAGACGAGGACAAGGAAGAGGCCGAGGCAGAGGACAACAACAAAGAGGCAAAGGCCAAAGCAACTCCTACAGAGGAGGAAATCAAAACAGAGGTGGAAATCAAAACAGAGGAGCCAATCAGAACCAAAGCGGCAATGCAGGCCATGGAAATCAAGGACGAGGAAGTAACAAGACTAAAACAACTTGTTTCAATTGTGGGAAACAAGGACACTTCGCTCGTGACTGCTGGTCAAAGACTTCAAAAGATCAAAGCAGTCAATATGGCTCATTCTACGGAGAAGAAGAAGGTCCATCAAATATTTTTCTCTCTTATGGACAGTCAGATCAAAATCTTAAAGATACATGGATTTTGGATACCGGTTGCTCCAACCACATGAGTGGCAAAGAAAATCTCTTTGCTACATTAGATTCAAATTACAAATCCCATGTTAAGTTAGGGGATAATAAATCTTTGCAAGTTGAAGGCATTGGAGCTATGGAAGTTCCAACAAAAGAAGGCCTTAAAAAGGTGAATGACATATACTATACTCCACAAGCTACAACACAATTTGTTAAGTGTTGGCCAAATGATGGAGAAGCATTACAAATTAGTTTTTGATGAAGGAAAATGTACAATCCTTGATAAAAACAATTGTAACAGAGTCATCACAGAAGTACCTATGACAAAGAATAGGTTATTCCCTCTAAAATTTGGTGAGCCAGGGGGAGCTCAACTTGCAAACATTGCTATTACAAATCCAAGTGTATTGTGGCACTTGAGATATGGTCACCTCAATTCCGCTAGCTTGAAAATGTTAACATCACAAGCTATGGTGACAGGACTACCAAAAATTCAAGAACATAAGAAGGTATGCGAAGCATGTGCTTTGGGAAAGCACTCCAGAATGAAGTTTCCAAGAGGCCAAGCATGGAGAGCAAGCTATCCTCTTCAGCTAGTACATTCGGACATCTGTGGTCCAATGCAAACAAAAAGCCTTGGAAACAATTCTTATTTCCTAACATTCATAGATGATTATTCTAGAATGTGCTGGATCTATTTTCTGAAACACAAAGATGAAGCATTTGATTGCTTCATAGACTTCAAAAATAATGTAGAAAAGCAATGTGACTACTATGTCAAATGTCTTCACACTGATAGAGGAGGAGAGTACTCCTCAAATGAATTTTTAAATTATTGTAAGCAAAATGGGATAAAAAGGCAGTTCACCACTGCCTATACCCCACAGTAGAACGGTGTGGCCGAGAGAAAGAACCGCACCCTTGTTGAAATGGCACGAACGATGCTTCATACAAAGCATCTAACATACAGCTATTGGGCAGATGCAAGTGAGAACTAGTGCATATATTCTAAATAGAAGTCCGACTTCTAGTTTAGATGGTATCACTCCTTATGAAGGATGGTACGGTAAGAAACCAAATGTCAAACATTTTCGAGTATTTGATTCTTTAGCTTATGCACACATTCCTGAGGAGAAGAGAAAGAAGCTTGATCCCAAGAGTCAAGCATGTATTTTTGTAGGGTATTGTGAATCGACCAAAGGGTATAGATTGTACAATCCCAAGACACATAAAATAATTATCTCCAGGGATGTAATTTTTGATGAAGGGGGAGAATGGGGTCATAAAAAATTTGTTGATATAGACTCTAATTCAGAAAGTTCCACATTTGTACAGCCCAAGAAAAGTAGTGGAAGTAGTTCCCCTCCACAAAGTCCACATCAGGAATCTTCATCAAGTACATCAAGTGGTACACCAAGTCCAAGAGGGACTCCTTTGTTGGCACCCCCAAACTCTCCGAAATGATTTCAGAGATCTGTAAGCGCTCCAAGTCCGATGGATATTGATCCAGTTTCTCAAAGGAAAGAGACAAATAGAGGAAAGCGCATACTACAAAGTCATCCATCTTCTCAAATGTTGGATAGGAATTTCCAACAAAGATACACTAGGAGTCAAGCTAGTGAGATGGATGACATTTTGTCAAGACTTGAAAATCTTCAAATGTCAGGAGATGATGAGTCTCATGAACCAAGGGGTGATGTAGTCAATTATGCTTTGTTGGTTGCTGCACAACTAGAACCATCTAGCTATGAAAAAGCATGTACTGAAAGTATATGGCAAGATGCCATGGAAGAGGAAATATCCTCAATTAAAAAGAATGATACTTGGGAGCTTGTGAAGCTTCCCAAGGAAAAAAATGTGTTGGATGTAAATGGGTCTATAAGACCAAATTCAATGCTGATGGAAGCATTGAAAGGCACAAGGCAAGATTAGTAGCTAAGGGTTTTACTCAAAAATATGGAATAGATTATGAGGAAACCTTTGCTCCAGTTGCTCGACAAGAAACAATCAGAACCGTTCTTTCCTTGGCAGCCCATAAAGGATGGAACATTCAACACATGGATGTGAAAAGTGCATTTTTAAATGGATACCTGATAGAAGAGGTGTATGTTCAACAACCTCAAGGTTTCCAAGAACAAGGAAAAGAGAACCTTGTTTATAAATTGAAAAAAGCACTTTATGGCCTCAAGCAAGCACCACGAGCGTGGTACTCATGAATTGATGGCTATTTCAGCGAGTATGGTTTCACAAAAAGCAAGAGTGAACCAACTCTATACTACCTGAAGAATGGAGTAGATATCCTCATAGTTTGTTTATATGTGGATGATCTAATATTTATGGGTAGTAATAATAAAATGAATATGGAGTTCAAAAACTCCATGATGAATCAGTTTGAGATGAAGGATCTCGGATTAATGAGATACTTCCTAGGAATGGAAGTACATCAATCAAAGAATGGGATCTTCATATGTCAACAGAAATATGCTCATGACATGATCAAGAAATTTGCTATGCAACAGTGCAAATCAGTTGCAACACCAACAGGACATGGAATCCAACTAAGCAAAGATGATGGAGCACCAAAAGTTGACATGACCAATTTCAGAAGCATGGTTGGGAGTTTAATGTTTCTCACCAACACTAGGCCAGATATACAAGTATGTTGTTTCTCTAGTATCAAGGTTTATGGCATGCCCATCCGAGCTGCATCTTCAAGCAACCAAACGAATTTTACGATATGTAAAAGGTACATTGGATTTTGGAATCCATTACCACAAGTCTAACTCTGTGAAGTTAGTTGGTTATAGTGACAGCGATTGGGGCAGTAATATAGATGACAGAAAATCTACATCAGGGAACTGTTTTAGTCTAGGTTCAGGACTAATAACTTGGAGTTCCAAGAAGCAATCTGTTGTAGCATTATCATCTACGTAAGCTGAGTATATAGCCATTACCCATGCTAGTACTCAAATCCTCTGGTTGAGGAAAATCCTTGAAGAGATTGGCAAAAAACAAATTGGTCCAACCAAACTGAATTGTGATAATATTAGTGCCATACAGTTGGCATATAATCCGATCCACCACAAAAGGTCAAAACATTTTGATATGAAGTATCACTTCATAAGAGATATGGTGGAACAGCAGATAGTTGAGCTTCAATACTACAGCACTTTGGATAATCTAGCAGTACATCTTCACCAAAGGCATGGCTAAAGCTCAATTTATAAAGCTGAGAGACTGTATAGTCAGTCCTCTCAACTTTAAGGGGGAGAATGTTGGAAAATTACCATTGGTAAAAGGTTAAAAAGAGTATTTTACCTTGGGTAAGTTTACTTACCTTTTACCTTACCTGGACGGCAGTTGGACGGCAGCATCTTTGGGTGGCAAGAGAGTTTTAATTTAATTTCTATTCCCTTCCCTTATCTTCTCCTATTCCCCCCTTTTCTCTAGTATGGTTATTTTGTGTTTATTTAAATCAATTGTAACCTAATTTCAAGTTAATGCATATTTTACCTTTGCATCGAATAGCTCACCTCTCACATTTAGTTTGTTACCCAAAATGTTAGCCTAAACATCGGTCTATATATATATTAAAATGAAGTCTTAAACAACACAATGTGAAGGGAGCAAGGGTTCATTGCAAAAATTGGATGAAGGGATATGTAGTATCCTTATAAGTGGGTGAAAATAAGCAGCACTAATGTGCTAAGGAATAGGAGATAAAAATAAGAATTGAAGTTACACAAAATAAATAAATCCTCGATAACAAAATACCTCCATAACTATATTCCATTGGTGTGATATTTCCATAACTATATTCCATCAGGGTATGAGGATTTTTTTGAGGCATTCAGATTGTCAACTTAAGCAATTGTCTATCTGATATACGTTTCCTTCTTTTCCTAGCACTAGTGAGAAAAAATTCATTGAGATTTTCATACTTCCTTTTGCAATTTCTCGCTTGCATTCTTTGATCCATCTTCAATGCTGAAACCTTCACTATGATCTTGAATGAGTAGTATTTCTTTATATTGGATTGAACTGAGGGGAAACTTCTTTTCAGCTGACGATTATAAAATTATGCTTCCTTGATTTGAAAAATATTTGACTTGCTCAAAATTGTTTTCGTGCATCAACTTAGTCTTTTTTCTTGTGTTAACCTACTCACGAGCTGGTCCTTCCTCCATACAACTTATAATTTTTCATATTATTTATTGATCTTGCCCATGTGATTCAATATTTTCTCTTCTCTTCGAAAAGTTGCAGGTGCTCAATGGTCTATCTACTATAAGTTCTTTGAGTGGGATTGGCAACTTATGAAATTAGCACCAATTGAATTCGGTCACTCTATTTGACTAGAGAATGATTTGCCCTAAGTGTTTTTGCTCTTCATGAGGCTTTAATACGTGTCTCCTTTCAATCATGTGCATAATACAATTATTTTCCTCATATATCTTCTGTCTAAATTGGCTTTGGAATGGGTGCTTACTGTATCTTTTGTGGATGATATTCGTTTCTATTGGATTCTCCTTAACGTGCCTCTTTTATCTTTTTTCAATATTTGGTATGCACCATTAGATCTGGCTAAGGTTTAGGAACACCGTTAGATCTTTCCTATAATAATACAAATACTTTCTCCTTTAGTACTATGATAATATGGACAAAATACTTCTAGCTTGGAATCATGCACACCATTAGATATATCTAGAATGTACGCATGTCATAAGATCTTCATGAGTTGCATGCATGTTAGCTAAAAAGGGAGAAGAAATAAGTGGGAATTCATGAAGGCAAATATGAACTTAATAAAAAATTAGCATAAAAACCAATTTTATATTGTTATATACAATAATAAAAAACCGTGGCACATAGGACTACATTTATTTCAACCCTTACCTTAAAATTTAGCGAATTTTAATTT
This sequence comes from Wollemia nobilis, assembly GCA_028583015.1. Lineage (NCBI taxonomy): Eukaryota > Viridiplantae > Streptophyta > Pinopsida > Araucariales > Araucariaceae > Wollemia > Wollemia nobilis. Next base: position 26,251,530 of record JAQPPZ010000856.1, on the reverse strand, counting down.
ATGTGTACCTTCAAATTAATTTTTAGTCTATGCACATCGCTCTTTAGGACCAAAGCTTCTCATCATTTAAGTGAAATGGAAGGGGGGAATCATAAAAAATAGGGTGACGTAATAGACCTTAAAAAATATTTCAATTTAAACCTTTTCCCTAATGTCTCAAGGATAACAATATGCCACTGACCTTTCCCTTTAAAGCTTGAGCAACTCACTCCTCTTTACTATGTATGCATCATTGGATCAATTCAAGGGTATATGCATGCCCTTCACTTTTCAAATGGTGCATTAGACTTAAGAAAAGGGGACACATGACACATAAAATGAAAGGGGAGGATTAAACTTTAGGAAAATTAATTAGGTTTGACATTTTGACTTAGGAAAAAGGGTTTTATAATTTTTCATTTATTTTAGGCCATTATTTTTTGTGCAAATTTATGAGCGCACACCCTTGGATGGATCTGGGAATGCACGTGCACCACTTGTCTTTGTAAAGATGCATAATACTTAAGTAGAAGAGGGCTGCATGAGGCTTAGAATTTTTTGGAAACATCTAACTTGACTTTATTAAATGTGCATTGTGAAAACTTAGCCTTTAATTTTTGAAAATATTTTAGTATTTAAAGGTGATTTAAATAAAGTTTTCAAAAGATATGCACGCGCCATTGGATATTCCTTTGATTCATGCACAAGGTGCAGGTGAATTACACAAAATAATGAGCCAGGGAAAAAAAAACTTTAATAATTGGAAAAATTAATTTGGAAGCCCCTTTTAATGCGCAAGCAAGTTGAAGCATGCGCACCATAAAATATTACTTTAATTCATGAGTGTCATTCATTTGGTAGAAGTTGCACCTTAGAAATCAATCTTTGTCACTTTGACCTTTCTTTCTAAAGGTTGTGCAGTTTTGTATGCTTACACCTTCAGATCAAGTGGGTAGCATTTGCATGTCATTCATTATTGAAGAGATGCATGATCCTTAACTGAAATGGGCACATTATACATAGGATGGATCAAAAATTATGTCTTAGGACATGTAATAATATTTGATTTATTATCTTAGATCTAAACCATTTAAGAAAGGTGGAAGGTTCTATAAATTATGGGCAAGTAAACCTCTTCTTAATGCATGCGTGCCTTTAGATTAAAATGATGATTCATGAGCACTGTCTATCTTCATAAAGTTACACGATGCTTAAATAAAGGGGATGTGTTAGAATTTAGGCATCATGATTAATAAAATTTGCTTTTTGCCATTAAATTTTAGACAACTTCGTATGTGCGCACCTTTGGATAGAGTTGGGGGTGTGTGTGTGCCTCTTATTTTCGTTAAGGTGTTTGGTGTTTAAAGAAAGGGGGCGCATGGGGAATATAATGAATTAGATATGAGGCCTTTATGAACTTTGATAATTATTTTCTATATTGACTTATGGTTAAATCATTAATAAATTGCAAAAGACCCTTCTTTTAAATGTCAGGTAAATTGACCTTTCTTTGGATAATGTGTTCTGCTATATTATATTAGGGATGTGTGCACTTCATTGGATTTGGAGGAGATGTTCGATTTATAGCAAAGTGGCACACGAATATGGGCCATGGGAAACTTTGGGAATATTTATATGAATTTTGGAAAATGAACATTAAAGAAGGCTTAGACCACGACCTTTCGAAACTAAAGTATTAACATTAAAGCTTGGTGGGTTTGATGCATGCACACCCTTGGATCTTGATCAAATGCATGCGCATCGTAGGATGTTGGAAAGATATGAGGGCTTAAATGTGGAAGGGGGTGCATGGAATTATTTAGGTGGGGTTTAGCCTTCCTTCCCCTTTTTAACTTAAGATTTAGTAAGACCTAGACTCATGGTAAAAATCTAATTTTGGATTAAAAATCGTTCAAGTTGTGTGCTCATTATGCCATGTGCTCTCTTAGATCATTTTAGGATACACAAATGTTGTTGGATGTATGGAAGGTGCACGTATTTTAGCTAAAAAGGGGTGCATATACTTGTAATGAAGGGGGAGCATGTGATCTTGGAGGTTTAGGAAAAAACAATTATCTCAAATTTTGACCATGGACATTAGGATAGTGAATTATGGATAAAATGTTTTGATGTAGGCCTCGCAAACTTGGTTAAATTTTATTTTATAAAGTTTGAAATGGAATGGGATGATAAATGAAATGGTGGGTAACTTTTTAACCTAAACCAACCAAGATCACTTAGGCAGCTTTTGAGTGACAATCAACCTTGATGAATAAATTGTACACCATTTTGTAACAAAAAATTGGAAGCCTTTTTTATTTGACAAAAACAACCTAACCCTAGGATGGGGCATGGACTTCCAAAATTTAAAATTAGGGATACTTTTCATGTTGGATTTTTTAAGCTCCAACAGGCCCATTTTTCTTGTGTTTTGCCTTACTTTTTTTTAACCTTGACCAAATCTACGCTTGGTAAATTACTAGGTACGAATTCAACAAATTTAGGTTTAAAAAAAAAAAACCTAATTTTTAAGCCAAAATTTTAGGGCATTGGCTTAATAAAGTTTAAGTTTAATTTTCTCACCTTTTAGCCCTCCAAACCCTCTATAAATAAAGGGATTGGATTCCCTTTTTCTCCCTAGTTACTTAAGATTTACTAACGACAATCAAGCTAGCAATCTATCAAAGTTTATGATAAATAATAATTATTTTGGTTTCTTATGCAATATTCTGATGCTCATGGTGCTTTGGTTTTCTATTGTTGGTGTGTTCCTTGTGATTTAAAAGAGGAGAGAGCCTTGACTATAACTTGTATTCTTGGAGGAGAGGTCTTCCACCTTTTCTCTTCTTCCATGAGATCACTAGGTTGTTTCTTTGCATTCATTAGTTCGTTTATTCACCTTAATTCATGTTTTGTTGCATATTTGGTCTCCTTTTTCGGTTTTAGAACCCTTTGTGTGAATCTTCACCTTGTGTGCTATAGGGTATGGATTCAACGAAAATCTTATTTTCACCTATCGGGCGTTCTACGCCCGTTTTTCTTTATGTTACCAAAATTGTGCTTGATAATTTATAGGGTGTAGATTCAATCTCGTTGTATTTTGGGGTGGTTATTCATCCCCAAATCCTAGGATTTCAATTTGCATACCATTTGCATCTTGTTCTGAGTGCTATAATTCTATTTTGATTACATTTCATATTGCATTAGCTTAGGGGAAATTACTTGTTTCCAAACCCTATGTATTCTTGTTCAAGCATCATGCCTATTCTATTTGCATTTCATTTACTATTTTATGCTATCATATTTTGATGTGTTTGTTCTGAATATCAAAGCTCATTTTATTTAAAATGGTCAGCTAAAAGGACTTAGGGGGCTTGACTGTTGCATCTCCAAGCTCAGTCTTACAACAACCTAAGCAGGCCCCTAAATGATGACCATATTTTGTAGAGTTTCTATGAATCTATTTTGTAAATTTGAAGTTGTGGAATATTTTGGATGCAAGATAAGGCTTGAATCAAACACTGGATCAGATAAGTTCCCTAAGTAAAGTTGTTAGGTTGTGTGTTGTTTGTTTTTGTTATTTTTATTCCCAATTCTAGGTTATAAATAAAAAGGAAAAAAAATATTTGATTGCTTTTCTAGGCATTAAAAAGGAAAAAGAAATATAGTTTTGCATATAGGGTTTAGCCTTATTTATGCATTCCCATGGTCCCTTGCTCAAATAAAAACATTTTATTTCTTGCAACCTAGGATTATATATCATTGAATCAAAGAATCATATTAGGATTAGTCGTTATCTTCTTGCATCTTGTGTGCTTCACATTATTATTTCATTTCCATAGTTTAGTTTAGGAAGGCCAAACATAGGTGTTTGCTTAAATCACACATTAAAAATTTCCACCATGGACTTGTAGCGAGTCCTAAAACCATTCTAGGTGAACCCGTTTCTTTGTTTCAAGTGTAGAGATACAACACATCCCTATGGTCACCTCGGATCCCAATGGATCCAGTCAAGAATCGTACGTAGAAGGGTATTTTTTCCCCTCTACATATTTGGTGAACCCCATGTGGAAACACATCTTAGTGGCCAATATAGAAACCCTCTTCCTTTGATTTTCTCTTGAAAACTTTAAATAATATCATTAAATTTGTTTGTTAGGATAAAAAAACATTTAAAAACATTTTAAGAATATTCTTATGTGTTTTTCCTTAGTTTTATCCCATATCCTTTCGTTTCTCCTAATAGATCTGTTCCTTAGGAGTCAGTAAAGGCATTTAGAATCTGATCAAATTATTTGAGAATATGATCAAATTGATAGGGAGAATCCTAATCTTGATACAAAAGAGCAAGAATATGTGGAAACTAATACTAACTATGATCCCTATGAGGGGCCTAATGGTGGCTTCACTTTTACATCATTTGAACATGTTTGGGATTTCATGAAATACCATAAGGTAACTTTGCTCAAAGCTATGGAAGAGGCAACTTAGCTTGAAAGAGGTGAGACTTATCCTCCTCCAACCATCTCTCCTATAATTTTTTGTGACAACCCTTTGTTTGAATCTTCACATCATGGTAATACTTCTCATAAACAAACATATGTAACCACGAATGTTGGAAGGGTTTTGCAAGTCCCTCCAACTAGTAGTACATATCAATATTATGTTCAATTTCCTCCTCATTCTTCTCATCTCAACATTCATGCTTCTGCTCTATCAAATATTAGTTATCCTCCACAATAATATACCACATATCATAACCCATACCATAACAGTATTAGTGCCTCCAACATTGGTCAAGTTCCCTTTCAATAGCCTACCTATACCCATCCCTTAGGGAACCTAGGGGTATTGCACATCAACAATCCCAATATGTAAAGTTTAAAAAATATGGTAAAACAATTGGTTTCAAGAGTGGATATGATTCATCCTCCTAGTTTCACTTATAACTATAGAGAAATGTGCAATCAACCCTTAGATCCTATCATTATCGCTAGACCCTTCCCTAAGAATTATCCAATGTCAATCTTGCCTATCTATAAAGGAACATAAGATACAATTGAGCATTTAAGAATATTTAGGACAACATGCCATGATATCATATAAGATGATATATTGTTGCTTAAGATGTTCCCTAAGAGCCTTGGTGGTATATCATTAGAGTGGTATTATCCACCGCTAAACCATTCTTTGAGGAATTTTGAAGAGACAATTGAATTGAATGTTCAATAGTTTGAAGCCTATGTTGAAAAGAATGTGACTATGAAATATGTCTACATTTTAAAACAAGGTAAAGAAGAAAGCTTTTCAAACTTCTTATCTTGTTGGAGGAATCTAGTTGGACGATTGAGATATACCTTACCAACTCGAGACATGCTTGATATATTTATTGGGAATTTACAAGAGCAAATATCTTATGAATTGGAAACTACAACTATCACCTCTTTTGACCAAAAAATATATATAGCAAGAAGGGTAGAGCAAGCCCTTATTTGAAGAGGTTAGCTTAAGATAAAATAATATAGGGCCATAAAAGCACAATATAAGAACAAGTGTGTGATTGGTGATGAGGTAATAGATAGTAGGCCTATTAATAGTGTTGTTAACACCCTACAAAAGATGTTGTTTGGAAAGCCTCAAAAACCCCCACCAAGGAATTTTATAAGACTCAACCAATCCCTTTCATTTATCCTCTAACAACTCTTGGAAATTCACATGATTGAGTTACCTCACATGAGGTAACCAGATACCACGACTGATTTGTATAATCCTAGCCAACATTGTGAATATCATAGAGTGGAGGGGCACATGACAAATAAATGTAAGAGGTTGAAACATGTTTTTGAGGACTTAATTGATGAAGTACACATTGTTATAGAAGGTTATCAACCCAATCCTCCAACAAACAATCAATATCCTACTCAAAAAGCACCCAAAAATAATAAAGACATGGAGATATTTCAATACCCCCTACCTAAGCATGGGAAATAGGTAGCTAATCAAGTTTTATATCATAATGTTCTATATTCCTATGATAACATGGTTGGTATGATAGCAATAACTACAAGGCAACAAGTGTGGATTCAACCGGCTCAATAATATCAGTATGAGACGAGTTCTTCATCCAACCCACCTTCAAAACCTCCCTTAGTTTTGAAGAATACCCAAAAATGGAGCACAAGATTAGAAAACCCACATTTAGTGTTGAAACCTCAACCTAAAGTCTCCTTTGACATTCAAAAATAGTTAGCTAGTACCCCAACTAAGATATCTCTCTTAGATATTTTGCAAACTTCTCCTATTCATAGGAAATTTTTGTTGAAGCTTCTAAGACAATAATTTGTTCCTCAAGATATTTCTCCTAGTGCTATAGTTGACATTGTAGGTTATCTTAGGATACATAATATCACATTTTTGGATGATGATATTTCTTTCTCAGACTTACGAGAGGATTATTCCATCTACATCACTGCATTTATTTTTTGAAACTTTTTTCAAGTGAATTCTGATTGATAATGGTTCTTCCCTTAATCTATGCACTTATCAATTTTTTAAAAATTTTGGATTAAAAGAGGAAGATTTAACTAAATCCAATGTCACTATCAAATCTTTCAAAATTGAGTCCTAAGGGGATTACGATGTTATATCTCTCCGCCTTAGGGTTGGATCCAAGATCTTAGATACCTTGTTCAATGTGGTGTCTTGCCTTGTATCTTTTAATCTTCTTCTTGGATGCCCTTGTATTCATGCGACAAGTGTTGTCCCTACTAATTTTCATCAATGTCTAAAGTTTGAATTTAAGAATCAACTTGTCACCATTTCGAGTGATCTTCACCCATTTGAATATTGTTCAATAGTTGAGCAAGCTCAATCTGGTCACAATTTATGTCCTACAGTCTCTCTTTCTTCAGGTTCCCCATATTAAACCACTAAGCAGCTTGAAAATTTAAAAGTGAGTTAGAAACTGTTCATCAATGTTTCATCACAAGATCAAGTTAATCATTTTTTAGAGCCTCTTCTATATCTTGCCAAGCTACCACATTCACTAAGGACTATGGATTCATCCTATAAGAGGGGTGAAGTTGTACACATTGGCACATGTACATTTTTCTTCATAGGAGTATCCCTCAAAGAAAATATCCATGGTAGAAACCCTCTTCCTTTAGAGTGTTCGTTTGCCCATTGTTACCTATCCAATGATTATCCACTTCTCAAGAAAATTATATCTAGTATGGGATATATAGGTAAAGGTTTGGGGCCATGATAGAAAGGTATTCAAGAGCCTTTGGAAGTTGAGATTTGGCTTGGGAGATGTGGCATAGGCTACATCCCTAATAAAACCAACCTCTACCCTTTGATAATGATGATGACCTTGTTACTTATGTTGAATATTTTGATCATCAAGGCTTGGAGTGGAGTGATGAGGATGAGGGTCCCCCTTATCCCTCAGAAATTCTATTTTGCAACATGGTAACTTTGGTGCATCATGAGTTAGTTACATTCCTAGAGGAGTACGCTAAAAGGGATACCCCTTGTGATAGAGATCATAAGGATATCCTCTAAAACAAATTATTTAACAGATTTTTTCCTTGTATCCTGCATGTCAAGCCTTCTAGTTCTCAAGGGGGCCCTATTCCTCTCTCTCATAGAGACCTAGCAATGTTAGGAGTCTCTTCCCTTTCATCAAAAAGGATGGCACACTTAGAGTTTACAATGACTTTTGTGTAGCAACTCCTAGAGAACATACTGTAAATGATCCTCTTTGTGATGATAATCATGAAGGTATATTCCACAATAGCTCTTTCTTTTATGGGTCAATTCTTTGTACTACCATCCTTTATGTTAAGATAGGTGGCACAATTAGAATTTGTGTTGACTTTAAGAACTTAAAGCACTAGTAAATGTATAAAAAAAACCCAATAAAAAAAAAATACTATGCATGAATTTTCATCTAGTTTAGTTCACATATTACATCTGGTTTGCTTGATTCATACTACATGACTACTTGTCATATTTTGCATGTTTTACCTAAAATTCTATTCCACTTGCATTTTTATTGTCATACAATTGCATTACTGCTTGTTTGTACTTGCATGACTACTTGATCGTATAGATTCTTAGGGATTTCATGATAATGACAAGTGATAACATCTAGTTAGGTCATAGATCACATGCATTGCACTCACACCAGGGCTTTGATGCTTAGAAAATCCCCAATATAGGGCTCATTTTTGTGCATTTTCATTGTTGCATTCACCCATCCCATCATATCTTCTTCTTCTTTCTTCTTCTCTTATATTTCTTGACCTTGAAATTTTTCGTTTCTTCTATCTCTCCAAGTCAAGTGATATAGTTCTTTTGTATATCCTTATCCATCACATGTTTTTCTTTCTTACTTTTGTCAATATAAGGATATACATTCTTCTTTCATTTGCTCATTCTTGCTTTCACACTTCTTCCTTATTGATTTTTTATGGTTAAGCGGTCCTTGTGGGATAGGGTAGATACTGAATGAATATCACTTATGGTGTTGATACGATCATTGACTATCTTATGTACACTTATTAACCATTGAAACCTCAATACGGATACACACCCACTATTATTTATACCTTATTCCTCACTTTCTTCCTCTATTTTTCTTTCTTATTGTAGCACATGCACATACTCACCTCTTGTTTTGCTATGTTTTCTTTGTCCATACACCTTGCACACACCACACCCCTATCAATAGTACTCATTGGCACATTACTCAATTCTTCTCCGCATACAAGATAACTTCATGACCACATGTAAGGAGCAACCTTCATCTCGATAATTTGTGAGCACATATCCTAGCAAGAATTTTCTTTTCTCTAGACATATTAGTGATCACTACATCCATAATGGGTATTGCTCCACATTTTTCCATCTTCTTAGCAAGCACTACACCTATAGCGGGTATCACTCCATATTTGTCCATACTTTTAGCGAGCATAATACCCTTACGAGATAGTTTCATAGCCACACACGAGGGGTAGCCTCCATCTCGATCATTTGTAAGCATAAATCCTTACAGGGTTTCACTCCCTTTTCTCTTCTTTTGCTTTTATCTTATTGAGCATTTGGAGCTTTGTTTTCATATATTTCTTCTTTCTCATCATTTGTTTTCTTTTTCTTCTTTCTCTCCTATCTTCTTTCCATCCATTCATCCATGCATTTCATATTGCATTTCATTTAGGTTTGCATTTAGCTAGATTCATGTCATTCATTCATTTAGTTGCATTAATCCATTCATTACATTCATTATGTTTGTCATTTCCATTCAACAAATCACTTAACAAAAATTAACATAATGCACACACATTTTTACACCATAAACATAATAAGTTATAATACCAATATAGTTAGTTGGATAATTATCCAAGATTAATTATTATTCATCAATTCATTATTTATAGGTATAAAGTATTTGATTTAGTCATCATCGAATCATTATTCATTTTGTGTATTTTGTAAGAGACTCCACCCTCTCTAAGTGGCTATAGGACTTTGCCCTCCTTAAGTGGCTTGAATTATTTAATTTAACTGATTTATAGTAAGTGGATTGCTTTAAGTGGTATTAGAGCCATGAATCAGGGAAATAAATCCACCACTTTCACATTTCCAGATCACACAAATCAACATTGTTCAAATTGTTATTTTTTGTAAATTTTACTACATTTAGTCCCAAGATAAAGGTTTAAAATTCGATCGTGGAAATGTTCGAGACTTTATGCAGGAATTTTTGCATACACAGGCAACATCATTGAAGAACACAAGCTTATACTGAGAGGGGGGTGAACAATATAAGACCACTTTTTACTTTTCTTTCCAAATCAATATTAAGCAATGTGTAGATAGCAATATCAATAGCAGTAATCAAAGCAATGCACAAATCACCACACACAATAGAGACACCACAATTTACGTGGTTCACCCAATGTGGGCTACTCCACGGAGAAAATATTTCACTAAAATTTTCTCAATCAATCTCTTGGGAATCCTTCCCAATTACAATGTTTATGGACCTCTATCCAAAGGAGACACCAATCCCCTAAATCAAGTTCATGGATCTCTATCCACTGGAGAACTCCTTCTCCTCTGCTCTGGTTGGTGATCCTCTAGAAGACTACTGCCTCCACTACACTGGCTTGTGGATCTCTCTCCACTGAAGACTCTTGTCCCCACTCAGAAGACCTATCCTCACTACCTTGGCTGATGGATCTCTATCCACTGGAGACTACTATCCTCTCTACTCTATCACCTCCAAATATCTATCTCAAATCTACACTAAACATAGTCCATTCGGTCTAGCACAAATCTGCTCAACAAGTCCACTCAGAACTTGCTCAAATATGCTCAATAGGTCCACTTAGAACTTGCTCAAATATTCTCAACAAGTCCACTCAAAACTTGCTCAAATATGCTCAACAAGTCCACATAGAACTTGCTCAAATATTCTCAACAAGTCCACATAGAACTTGCTTAAATCTGCTCAACAAGTCCACACAAAACTTGCTCAAATTTGCTCAACAAGTCCACTCAGAACTTGCTCAAATCTTCTCAATAAGTCCACATAGAACTTGCTCAAATCTGCTCAATAGGTCCACTCAGAACTTGCTCCAATTCTCAATAAGCCAAAACTAAAATTCAACAAAACTCAATAAGTCCACCGAACTTATAAAAAAGCTCATTAATCAAAATCACATAGAACTTATTCAAATCTGCTCAATAAGTCCACACAAAACAAACTCAATAATAAACAAAAAAAATATCTCAATAAGTCCACACATAACTTATTCAAATCTGCTCAATAAGCTCACACAGAACTTATCCAATCTCATAGAAACATAAAGTGAATTGTTAGAGACCCAATATGTTTCAACTCAATGCTCAAACACTTTCTCAACTCAAATCAGAATATAGAATAGTTTGTTTTATGGAACTTGAACAATCACTTCATACATCCACTTGACTAGGCTCAATCAACTCTACTCAACCAATTACTCAAGAAACAACCCTTGCTCACAAACCCTAGTCCAAGCATGTAAACACCAACTCAAAATATTTCCAACAATGCTCAACAACAAATCTCACATAACAATGATACTCATGTTCTTTTCAAACCCTAGTTCAAGTTCTTTGCACAACAACTCACTTCAACAACAATGCATATAAATCAATCTTCACATAACAATGATACTCATGTTCTTTTCAAAACCCTAACTCAAGTTCTTCACACAACCAATGGCTTCAACAACAATGCTTATAAAACAAGGTTTTAATCACAACACTTAATTCCAGAAAACCTTGAAGCATTAACTCAAACACTTTCGAAAAGGAAACCCTAATCAAATCCTTTTCACTCCAAAATTTATTTTCTAGAAATCCAATCAATCAACTCAACCAAGGAAGAATTTGCCCATACCTTTTTTCTTGACAAGGAGTTGATCTCACAAATCTGTCACACTCACACTCACTTCTTTGCCAATCTCAATAAGGGTTAGAAGATAATAATTTCCTCAAAAACACAATACAAAATGATATCAATAATTACACCTTATCACTCCAACTTAAAATAATATTCAACACCTTCACAATAATCTTCTTTAACACAAAAACCCCTTATTAAAATTAAAACAATACTCAAAAGTCTTAATCCTCCAATATGCCAATATAGTAATTTAAGACTTTATTAAAAATTAAAACCAAAAACCTCCTTATTACTCCAAGTGATAATTTTCAACTACCACCACTATCCAATAAGCAACCTTTCTAAACAATTCCACTAACAACCCTTATACCTCCCAACTTAGGCAAATAATAAAAATTTAATGCAAAATATTTACCTCACCTTCGAAGGGATTCGAACCTTCAACAATGCCCATGATGAACGCCTTAGTCATGGCTTCAACCACCACACGAGCTACATGCTCGTTTGAGACTAACGAAGCACCACGTGCTTCAAGTCGTGCCTCCCTTCTTGCCCTTTGCAAAAATGTGCACCTTTGGCACCTTCAACCAACACGACTGCCAAGCACACTGCCACATTTCGAATGTTGGCTCTCTTGCCAAAAAATGCTTTCACACCTGCCCACTCGCCACTAGGCCAAGCTGCCTAGTTGGCCTTCGAACGATCTATGCTTTCTATTTTGAACTATTTGTCGCACACAAAATTCATAAAATTCTCACGAGCTCTTCTTTCACTTCGCATCCAAATAATAATCAATCGAGCAAGGATAAAGTTTAATGCCCTTTGAGCATAGGTATATATATTAATTTCCTCCATGCTTGTAAAACATCGGCGCTTCGAATGCTTTCACCACCATGTAACGTCGATGAAGGTTAAGACCTTGATAAAGGCGCTTTGAATATTTTTAACTCCAAACCCATCTTTGGGTATTGTAAAATATTATAATGAATATTATAAATATTTTACTTTGGGCTTTTAACCATATCACTTAATATTATAATAACAAATATTATAATATTATATCCTTTTGAGTTTATTACTTCATTCTCATTGCATACCATGGTGTAAATAATATTTATTTATAAAATTTAAATTCTCATTGAATTTAAATAATTTATAAAAAATATTATATCTCCTTTTTAACTTTGCACAAGCCTCCTTGAGATTTTATGAAAACCTTTTAACTTATGCTTCCATATACTATTAAGATATTATGGAGCCCTTTTTCTTTTAACTTTTGCACTCGATTCTCTTGACCTTTGGCCTTCTTCCTGGATATCAAATAACAACCTTGACAACTTTGTTTCTTGATGAAGTCCTTGATATTAATGATGACTTCATCTGGTGACATCAATGACAACTTTGACTTAGGGACTCAAAATGTCCAACAATCTCCCCCTTTGTCATTGATGGCAACCCAAAAACTTTTTACCAAAAACTTGACTTCTTCTTCTATGTTGCTCCCCCTGGGACATTGCTCCCCCTGGCTCAATGCTCTCTTCAAGTATCAAATCTCTCCCCCTTTGACATCAATGGCAAAGGGTCACCTTTGGGGCTCGGGGCTAAGAATGAGCCTCTTAGCTTAGCCCCTCCCCCACCTTCTTTTGAGGTGGTTAATTCTAGGGTGGGAGTATTTCTACTCCCAGAAGGCATTGTTATTTACCTTTATCCTCTTTCCTTCTTATCTGATTCTTCTGATTCCTTTGATTGTTTTCCATGTCCATATTCCTATCCATATCCTTGTTCCTATTCATGTTCATATCCATGCTCCTATTCCTATTCATATTCATGTTCTTGTTCCTGTTCCTGTTCATGTTCATACCTATTTCTGGGATGTCTTCTCTACACCACTTTGTTGTGTGACCATCATTATTGCACTTATAACACTTAATGTTATTATTCCTTGGAGGTGCAAATGTCTTAGGATTTCTCCTAGTGAAGCCATATCTTCTTCTATCATGAATCCTACAATTTATTGCCTTGTGACCAAACTGATTACATGAGTAGCAATACCCATGAAAAAGTTGTATGTTCCCAATTTCCTGTCTTACATGTGTCCTGCATTGTGAAGCCATGTGCCCAAACCTGTGACATGAAAAGCATCTTCCATTGAAGCTTCCTTGTCTTGACCTCATTGGTCTCCTATTCTGATTGTTGTTCCATCTGTATCTTCTTTGTGCATTGTTCCTATTTTTTTTGAACTCTCTATTGTCCAACTCATCCTCTGATGTCTCACTTTCTTTCACACTATCTTCTTCTGAAGTATCTTCATCTGAAGTTTCTTCTCCTCCAAAACTTGAAGTTGACTCTCCTTCCCATTTCTTTTGAACCTGTTCAAATCCAAGACCTGTTTTGCTTGATGTAGTCTTTTGTATCTTGATGAACTTATCCAAGTTCTTTGAGCTATTTTTAAACCCTTTCATCTTGATCTTGGAGTCTTCTAAATATTCTTTTAGTAGTGCCACTTCTTGTGCTAACTTCTCACATTCCAAGATCTTTGCTTCTAACTTATCTTTGAACCTTTTTGCCTTAGCCTTTGATTTTTCTAAATCCTCTATAAGCAATCTTCTCTCTTCATCACATTCCTGAAACTGAATTTCAAGTTTAGAGTGTTGCTTTCTTACCTTCTTTACTATGTCAAGGGCATAGATAAGTTCTCCCTTTAGATCATAACCATCCTTTTCTGAATATTCCTCTATTTGTTTACCTTTGTCCACATCTCTGTTTTCTTTTGGCTTGTCTTCTATAGGATCACTTACTTCTTCTTCTAAAGCCATTAGAAGATTTTCATCTGGTCCTTCAAGTGCATTCTCATATTCATCATCACTGAAACTATAACCATCCCTTGTACAATCATCTTCAAGATGTCCAAAGTTACCACATCTAAAACACTTGAGAATAACTAGAGTCTTAACTGGTTCTTTTTCTTCAATCATAAATAGGACTTCATCTCTATCATTGTCTAAAAAACTAGCATCACTATCACTTGAATACTTACTTGCCTTATCCGCATAGTAGCTTCTCTTTTGCCTTTGAAAGAACTTCTTTCCTTGTCTACTTTGTCCATCCTTGCTTTTCTTCTGATGCTTATCCCGCTTATATCTTTCTGATTCCTTGTTCTTGTGATCCTATTTTTCTTCACCATTGTTGTTCTTGGGTTCTTGAAAATCTATTGCAAAATGTCCATACTTTCCACAATTGAAACACTTAATATATATTTTATCTCTAGATCTTCTATAGTCCTTATCTCTTCTACCATAGTTAGCTTCTTCATCACTAGATGACTCATTGCTTGATTCTGACTTCTTACCCTTTGTCTTATTGGTTGCTTTGAATGTTGCTTCCTTCTGGGACATAGGATATTTTGTTCTTATCTCAAATACTATGAGCATACCAAGCAACTTATCTCTTGTCAAAGTATCACCATCTATTGATACTTCTATAGCAAAAACCTGTTCACTGAATCTTTTTGGAAGAGATCTTAAGACTTTATCACAAACATCAGATTCATCAATCTTCATACCAAGTCCTCGCATATCATTAACAACCTCATCAATTCGAATTAGGTAAGCACTAATATTTTCCTCTTCGTTCATTCTTAATTCTTCAAGTTGTCTTTTGAGATTTTGACTCTTTGCTTTCTTGACACTTTTATCTCCTTCATATATATTTTGCAATTTATCCCACATCTCTTTTGTAGTTTGACAATGCATAACTTTCATAGACTCTATTCTACGCAAACCTCTCACAAGTGCATTCATTGCTTTTGAATTATAGTGTTGTAGAAGCTTACCTTCCTTATCTGTAGGAGGATTGATTAAGGGATCGTATCCAAATTCCATTGATTCCCAAATTTCATTGCCAAGTGCCATCAGGTAGATCTTCATCATCATACTCCAATACATATAGTCACTTCCATCAAATACTAGTGCTAAATTATTTGAGGACACTTCCTTAGGATCCATTGTGTTCTTGTTAGCCTTTCCTTCAAGTTGTTAAACTCTTCTAAAGGAACCCGCTCTGATACCAATTGAAGAACACAAGCTTATACTGAGAGGGGGTGAACAGTATAAGACCACTTTTTACTTTTCTTTCCAAATCAATATTAAGCAATGTGTAGATAGCAATATCAATAGTAGTAATCAAAGCAATGCACAAATCACCACACACAATAGAGACACCATAATTTATGTGGTTCACCCAATGTGGGCTACTCCATGGAGAAAATATTTCACTAAAATTTTCTCAATCAATCTCTTGGGAATCCTTCCCAATTACAATGTTTATGGACCTCTATCCAAAGGAGACACCAATCCCCTAAATCAAGTTTATGGATCTCTATCCACTAGAGAACTCCTTCTCCTCTGCTCTAGCTGGTGATCCTCTAGAAGACTACTACCTCCACTACACTAGCTTGTGGATCTCTCTCCACTGAAGACTCTTGTCCCCACTCAGAAGACCTATCCTCACTACCCTGGCTGATGGATCTCTATCCACTAGAGACTACTATCCTCTCTGCTCTATCACCTCCAAAGCTCTATCTCAAATCTACACTAAACATAGTCCATTCGATCTAGCACAAATCTTCTCAACAAGTCCACTCAAATATGCTCAATAGGTCCACTCAGAACCTGCTCAAATCTGCTCAACAAGTCCACTCAGAACTTGCTCAAATATTCTCAACAAGTCCACATAGAACTTGCTCAAATATGCTCAACAAGTCCACATAGAACTTGCTTAAATATGCTCAACAAGTCCAAATAGAACTTGCTCAAATATGCTCAACAAGTCCACTTAAAACTTGCTCAAATATTCTCAATAAGTCCACATATAACTTGTTCAAATATGCTCAACAAGTCAAACATAAAACTTTTCAATTCTCAATGTCCCTACTTAAATCTCTCAATAAGTCCACACAGAACTTATTCAAATCTGCTCAACAGGTCCACTCAGAACTTCCAATCTGCTCAATAAGTCCACATAGAACTTATTCAAATCTTCTCAATAGGTCCACTCAAAACCTGTCCAATCTGCTCAATAAGTCCACACAACATAATTATCTCAATAAGTCCACATAACTTTCAATTCTCAATAAGTCCAAAACTTGTCCAATCTCAATAAGTCCACACGAACTTATTCAAATCTCTCAAAAGCTCAACGAACTTATCCAATCTCATAGAAACATAAAGTGAATTGTTAGAGACCCAATATGTTTCAACTCAATGCTCAAACACTTTCTCAACTCAAATCAGAATATAGAATAGTTTGTTTTATGGAACTTGAACAATCACTTCATACATCCACTTGACTAGGCTCAATCAACTCTACTCAACCAATTACTCAAGAAACAACCCTTGCTCACAAACCCTAGTCCAAGCATGTAAACACCAACTCAAAATATTTCCAACAATGCTCAACAACAAATCTCACATAACAATGATACTCATGTTCTTTTCAAACCCTAGTTCAAGTTCTTTGCACAACAACTCACTTCAACAACAATGCATATAAATCAATCTTCACATAACAATGATACTCATGTTCTTTTCAAAACCCTAACTCAAGTTCTTCACACAACCAATGGCTTCAACAACAATGCTTATAAAACAAGGTTTTAATCACAACACTTAATTCTAGAAAACCTTGAAGCATTAACTCAAACACTTTTGAAAAGGAAACCCTAATCAAATCCTTTTCACTCCAAACTTTATTTTCTAGAAATCCAATCAATCAACTCAACCAAGGAAGAATTTGCCCATACCTTTTTTCTTGACAAGGAGTTGATCTCACAAATATTTCACACTCACACTCACTTCTTTGCCAATCTCAATAAGGGTTAGAAGATAATAATTTCCTCAAAAACACAATACAAAATGATATCAATAATTACACCTTATCACTCCAACTTAAAATAATATTCAACACCTTCACAATAATCTTCTTTAACACAAAAACCCCTTATTAAAATTAAAACAATACTCAAAAGTCTTAATCCTCCAATATGCCAATATAGTAATTTAAGACTTTATTAAAAATTAAAACCAAAAACCTCCTTATTACTCCAAGTGATAATTTTCAACTACCACCACTATCCAATAAGCAACCTTTCTAAACAATTCCACTAACAACCCTTATACCTCCCAACTTAGGCAAATAATAAAAATTTAATGCAAAATATTTACCTCACCTTCGGAGGGATTCGAACCTTCAACAATGCCCGCGATGAACGCCTTAGTCATGGCTTCAACCGCCACATGAGCTATGCACTCGTTTGAGACTAACGAAGCACCACGTGCTTCAAGTCGTGCCTCCCTTCTTGCCCTTTGCAAAAATGTGCACCTTTGGCACCTTCAACCAACATGACTGCCAAGCACACTACCATATTTCGAACGTTGGCTCTCTTGCCAAAAAATGCTTTCACACCTGCCCACTCGCCACTAGGCCAAGCTGCCCAGTTGGCCTTCGAATGATCTATGCTTTCTATTTTGAACTGTTCACCGCACACGAAATTCATAAAATTCTCACGAGCTCTTCTTTCACTTCGCATCCAAATAATAATCAATCGAGCAAGGATAAAGTTTAATGCCCTTTGAGCATAGGTATATATATTAATTTCCTCCATGCTTGTAAAACGTTGACGCTTCGAATGCTTTCACCACCATGTAACGTCGGCGAAGGTTAAGACCTTGATAAAGGCGCTTTGAATATTTTTAACTCCAAACCCATCTTTGGGTATTGTAAAATATTATAATGAATATTATAAATATTTTACTTTGGGCTTTTAACCATATCACTTAATATTATAATAACAAATATTATAATATTATATCCTTTTGAGTTTATTACTTCATTCTCATTGCATACCATGGTGTAAATAATATTTATTTATAAAATTTAAATTCTCATTGAATTTAAATAATTTATAAAAAATATTATATCTCCTTTTTAACTTTGCACAAGCCTCCTTGAGATTTTATGAAAACCCTTTTAACTTATGCTTCCATATACTATTAAGATATTATGGAGCCCTTTTTCTTTTAACTTTTGCACTGATTCTCTTGACCTTTGGCCTTCTTCCTGGATATCAAATAACAACCTTGACAACTTTGTTTCTTGACGAAGTCCTTGATATTAATGATGACTTCATCTGGTGACATCAATGACAACTTTGACTTAGGGACTCAAAATGTCCAACAATCATACAAGAGATTTAACATTTGCGGAGGATGTTACAAACAACACACTGGTAAGTATTAATCTAAATCTCACCCAACCAGGGATATCGATTCGGTGGTTTTCGAAGCAAATCCGAACACCCTGACGATAAATGCAAGCACACATTCCAGTGAAGTAACATGGGACGTCTTGATTCTGATGATTATGTGACCTGGTCACATTAACGTTAAAAAATAAATTTTAGCTTTTAAGTACGTATAAACAAAATCTTAGTGATCCATAAGAAGGGTGATCAAATTATTAAAATCATTATTTTGGTGTCAAAATTGGCTTTGGCAGATTTACCAGTCTCCAACAAATTTTTAGTTTAGAAGATCTTGCCAAACAATATTATCAGTCACCTATCACGTTGGGCTAGACGCTAATATCACCGTTTTGTTTTGGGTTGTGAAGTGAATACAGTTGACAACTTTCCAATTAGACAGGGTGTATGAAGGTTTTCAGGCTATGATAAATCATAGGTTGTTCACCATCCCACTCACATAACTCACCTACTAAACTACACCATGCATCAAGAAGGATATAATTTATAAAGGTTTAAACAAATAAATTTGTGAAATACACGCTTGCATCATCGCCCTAATTTTTTAAAAAAATTTAAGGGGATTAAAATTCCACATTCTTAGTATGGGAGCATTAGTTGTGGTTGTTTAGTACCAAGACATGCTATTATATTTGGACCACCACCCGGTGACCCGCTCTTCCTTCCTTCACATGCTCGTTACCCTTCTTCCCATCCATTCTTCACCAAGTTTTATCTCATTCCTTGTAGCCCACAACTATCCGTCCACTTGTCATCCGTACCACAATCCACTTGTCTTTTGCACCACAATTTTCATGTTTGCTATCCTATCGAGGTTTTTGTCTGCTATTCATTGAAATATGCACCATAATTTTCATCACAATTTTTGAGGTTATCCATCATTTGACCAACGAGGTTTATTTGTTGTTTGTTATCTACCGTTTGACAATTGAAATTCAAACATCTTTACCAAAATTAATGCCAGTTGTGAGGTGATCATTAGTCAACTAACTATCAGCAAAAAAATTAATGTCAATTGTGAGGTGACCATTGGTCAACTAACTATCCGTAGAAGTGATTGTTGGGAAACTCCGAAGCTTCGTAGAAGTGACCGTTTGTGAAAATCCCAATCAAAAAAATTAATTCTAACAAAGTGATCGTTGATGAAACTCCGAATCAAAAATCAATTTTGATAGATGATATTTTGCAAGAGTGAGTAGAATATCCATTGGCTTTATGCAGCTTCAAGAGGACCATTGCAAATTAAAACGATAACCCTTATCATTCAATTCAAATTTTAATATAATTTCTAGTTTTTAATTCAAATCCTATCACCTATCCTGATTTTATTGTAATTCAAAATGCATGAGTGATCAAACCACTCCAAACAAATGGAAAAGAGGAGAAAACGAAAGATTACAACACACAAATAAACCAAATGAGGGGTCCCTAAATACAACAAAATGACAACCGTGAAATCAAGGTGCACATCATAATTATTCTTTCAAAATTAATAGTTCTAACCCATACCACTAGTCCATGGCTTCTCCAAATCCTAAAAAATCCACACCTCCTACACCAGACCACAATAACACTTTGTCTACCCAAGACTTCATCTCTAGAATTCCCACTAGTGTGTACACATGTGTGTGTCATTTTCTAGGGAAACAAAAAATATATATTTCTAGTATCTTTTCCGTACTACAAGATCTTTTCCGTACTACAAGATCTTCAGGATTCAATGTCTAAACTTATCCCTCTTGATAATCAAGCATCCCAAGATATTGTCAACCCACAACCTTTAAATACTTGTCAAGCATCAGAACCTCCAAAACCTGCTTTAGAATTGTTATAAAATAAAGCAAATATTACCATTAGAAAACATTAATGTAAATCTTAATCATTATTTGATTCAGACAGTTAACATTTTCTTGTCAGCTTCAACTAAAATTACTACTTCCTCTAACCATGGAAAGGAGAATTTAACTAACTTACTACTTCCTCTAACCATGGAAATGAGAATTTAACTTCAGATCCTCAATCAAACCCTTTTATTGGTTAGCCTATCTGCACATTTATTTTCTTCCCTTATAGTATATGTAAACCTGATTTCTTCATTATTTTTAGCAAGATCTTAAATTTCCACAATTATCTCTTGTGGAGCCTTTGTTTTCCTCAAAATTGCATTTATATCTTAAATTTCCACAATTATCTCTTGTATGAGAGAATCATCTTCCATCCATACTATGTTCCATTTCATTTTTTTGCATATTTTTAACCCTTTTAAAATTGCCCAAGCTTCAACTTTATTGTTTGTCTTAAATCCACTATTGAAAGTGTAATGAGATAAAATCTCTCCTCTATTATTTCTAATTATTCTTCCTCCTGGTCCTGGATTTCCTTTAGATGTTCCATAAAAATTTAATTTAACCCACTCCACATGTGGTAGTTTCCACAAAGACAAAATATAATTAACTCAATAACAAATATAATATTTTGATGGAAGTGACCCCAATAAAAACCATATAAAACGTATTTAAAAAATAAATTAAAACATCATAAAAGAAAAATAAAATAATAGATAAATTAAGTAATTATAATGTTGATTTTTTTCTTTAAACTCTTTCAATTAAAAAATAAAAAAATTATAAAATAACTATATAAGAAAAGATAAAAAAAACTTAAAAATAAATGATGCAAGTTATATTTGAACATGATCTATTTAATTTTCTAGTAAATATATTCCAAAACCCAAATATAATTTAATATAAATTCAAAACAATTACTAAATTTAGATTAATATATACACAAAACAACCAATTATTTAATAACTTCATTGAAAAGGTTAATTCCATCGTAACCCCCTATTAAAATAAACCTTTATAAAATTTGAATGTAAAATTTATAAAACCAAATAAAAACTAAGGTTTGTCATTGCATGTAAACTTGGGAGGACATAATATTGAAATATCAAATCACTTCTATAAAACCTATGCATCTCTTTGCATGCATGTTAATCATTTCAAATTCTAACCGTTAAAACACTTGATAAACCCTTCCAAAGTAAGGGAGAGATATCTTTCATTCATGAGTAAGCATATATGAACTAGAACTAAGCTTACAGTTTTTGCCCGAAAAAGTCAACCAATTATTTCAAGTTGTAAAAATAACTGCAAAGTTGTGCAGAGGCAGCACCAACATGGACAAGTGCAACACAGTCTCTCAAATGATTTCAGGCTGAAGACCATCAACCAAATGTAATTTTCTATCTTGATAATAATATATTTAGTTGAATTACAAATATTTTTTATGCTATATTTTATTTCATTATATGTATCTTGACAAATTCATAATATGCTTCTCTTTAAATATTGCAGTTAGGAGCATGAATCTTAACTTTCAATTCATTTAAAAAAAATTATTTGTAAAGTATTTATTTATTTTTTAATTTCTTTTGATAGGTGAAGATTTCAAAGACAACTATATGAAGCTATTATAAGTGCTAATATTTCAAATATATTAAGTTTTAATTATAGAATTGATTTCTTTGCATTTATATAAAATTGATATAGATAGCATTTATACCTGTTCGTTATTAACTAGCGAACTAGCGAACGATACACAGTTATGAGATACAAGACTACCCCCTTTTCACTAGACGCAAGCCCTAGTATCGTTGACTAGACGACGAGACACGATGACAAGGAGGAAATGGCTAGAGACTGCGGACTTCGAATGGGGACCTGGTGATAGCTTGATCAATGAAGCGATAGGAATTGGATAGTTGGCAAAATTTATGGAGCGACGTGACAGACTGAGAGGAGGATAGCGAGGACAGCGTGGTCAATGACGTGACAGGTGGCTTTTAGACATATTTGGTGTGTTGGTGGTAGGTCGAATGAATGACTGTGTGAACACCGAAGGTGTTCACAATAACCTTAGTGTGACGAACAACTTAAAAAGTGCTTAGTGTTAGTAGCACCTTGCATGTGGGATTATGAGCATTCATTAACATGAAAGAATTTTGTGAAGGAATCAAAACAGTAAATCCATAGCGAAGATTAAGCGAACAGAGCGAAAAATGAGACGAAAACAATTATAGGATAGATATTGGGCGGTTTAAGGGCAAAAATGAATTAGGTTTGCAAAGAAAAATATTAAGTTTGTGATGCCTAAAATATAATATGATGATAATTTAAGTATACGGGAACAGGAATATGGTTTACCCAGTAACGGATTACCAACTCAATTGCACCTTGCCAACGTAAATTAATTACAATGTGAAACTTTAGAATAGTAGGAGATTTAAGTACCTTATTATTTGGTAATGCTATCTTGAATTCAAATGAAATGGTTAATGCATGCCTTGAAAATGGTTACGTACAACTTCGTTTGAATGGTGACTTCAACTATGATCAATCATGAAATATACTGGCTATTCAACAATTGGAATGTCAGCTGATTGTTCTCTGTATGCTTGATTTCTCTTCCTGTAGATACAAAGCAAATATTAGCGTCCCGCTTCCTTGCATGATTAAATTACGTCTTATTTAAGGTTGCGTCACCAATTTATTTATGAATGCTGACTTACGTCCACTTGTGCACACCTTATATTAATTTTTATAAAACGTGTTTCTTATTAATTCCACGACAGGATCGGGAAATTTACAAAAAAATATTCAGTAACATCACACAAAAGGCTAATTGCTCAATTCATCGGTGACCTCTGTAATTAATGGACCTCCTTTTAATAATTTATTATAAACACTTAATATTTCTGACATAGGATTTCGCTAGTTTCTAGAACGATTAACCCTAAAAATTGTTCCAAATTTTTTTGCTCAATTTTTTTGGCAATAAAAATGAAGCGTGTGCTATTGCCAATAATATAGCAGTATTCATTTAAAAAATTTCAATTCTGTCACCTCGAACTGAATTACAAAAAAAATTGTTGTTGGAAAATATTGGATTTCCTCCAAGTACGAAAAAAAATTATTATCTTGTGAAATGGTTTAAAAGAAAACGAAGGGATAGGATGTGACAGAGGCTTAGGTTAGACTTTTGTTGGTACCAATGACATAGTGAAACGATAATGCAAAAACTCCTTTGCATTATGACTGAATTTCTCTTTTCTGGATGCTTGTACAGTTCACCAGTGAACTACGAACCAACAGAGGAAACATATGCGAGGAGGAACGAAAAAAAATGAAGAAACAAGTGAACAAAATTTTCTTCTAAGATCGGATAGTGTTTTAATACTCCGGTAACCCTAATTGTCTCCCACTTGCACAAAATCGTGGCTCTGATACCACTTGAACTAGAAAACTTGTACAACAAAATACGAATAAGAATGTGAATGGATAAATCAACTAGTAATGCCACTTTAGGAGGGCTAAGTCCTTGTGATTACACAAATAATTATTCGAGATGATAAGATGATCAAAATAAATCACAACCTACTCTATTTATATTAATTAATTAGTGAATAAATCAAAGTTGGAAATATAGTCGACTTGGCTATATTGGTATTGTAACATTTCTAAGGGCAGAGATTAGTGGATGGATATGAAAGCCACCGTCACTAGATCTCAAGCAATGGTTGGTGATGAAATTCAACCACTAATGTTAAATGTGAATTATGCAGTGTGTAATTCTTTTTAAAATTTCTGATTTGCTATTGTGTTCATACAATGTTGGAAAGATAACTACTTTCCATAGTCTAAATTAGAAGCCACTACTCACAATACCATTTTTTCCAAAGGATGTAGAGTACAACGCTTAAAACCTGCTCTAGACAGCTGGGGGATTCATCTACTCCTCTATATGGAATCATCCAAGTACAAGGATACTTTTGGTATATGAATAATGTTCCTAATTAGACCTACTAAAATAGAAATCCATAACTCTATAATGCAAACTAATTATGCAATTTTTTAATTCACATGAAATCAGGATGCAATATTTTTTCAATTTGTGAATACAACAGAAACTAGAAACTTCAAATAGAAAGTGTGGATGGATGCAATTGACTAATATGAAACCTAATATGCAAGCTAATATGAATGTTTTTCCCATATTTAATTAATGATGTTCTTTTTAGCTTATAAACCTAAAAAAAATGTAAGATTACCAGAATACGTAAACATAAAAGTTAGGGTTTTAACAGTAGACTTACAAAATAGCCTACATTTTTTCTCTTCTCTATAAAATATCCCTAGGTATTTTTGAAATGAACTTGGGCATTTTTGGATAGCCTATGAGCACCGTCGGATGTTCGCATACCTTCTGCAACTTCCTGCAAGTCTTCAGAAACCTTAACCAGCAAAAAATGCTTGATTCGTGCCTCTAAAAATCCTGTAAAATAAGACAGAAAATAGCAAATAAATCAGTAAGGCAAATCATAAAAATAAACCCTTAGGGGGTCCCACCGTGATCGCCATTTTAAGAGATAAAAACACAACACCAAATAACATAAATATAAAGTAGAACTCAAAGAACAATATTGCACAATGAATGATTTTTATTAATGGGGGGAGCCTCAAAACTCCATTGTTACAATAAGAATTCTTGAATTTTTTGATACAAATTTTACAATGGCTAGGGTTCTCCGAAACCCTAGCAAGCAACGCTAGTGGTGTCTCAAAACACGTCTCTGCTCCCAATAAAAGTGAGTGGGCTTTTAGTTATTCGATGCCAAGCCACTCCAGCTTAAGTAGTTGCACAATGTTGATGTAACACTTCTAGATTTACACATAAGACAAACAACAAATGAGTTAGTAGCAACTATGAGGGCTCCACAATGTGAGGCCCTCTACAATCAATACAAAAACCCTAGCTATCTACTGTAAATAACATGAATAGAACTAAAAATACATGTAATGAAATACCAAATAAAAGATTTACCTTGTCTATTGTCTTCTAATCTGATAAACTTTGTTGTAGTGGACTAGTGCGATGATGCCCTAAAATCGCTTGAAGGTTAGGGGGACCTTAGAAATCTAGCGTAAAATACTTGCGGGTGCTTGGTGGCTGCAAGAAATGCCCGTGGGTGCTCGATAATGGTGGAAGGCACCCAGAGGCACTTTGTGGCAGAGAAGGAAGTGACCAAAGATGCTTGGGAGTGACAAGAAGCACCCAAAGGCATTCAGTGGCTAAGGGAGAAGTCTACAAAAGCATATCTGACTGAACAAGGGAGGCGACGAAGGATGTAGAGGTTATGGCAGATGAGGATGGGAGACGAGTGTGCTTAGATGCTCCAAGGAACTCAGGGATGAATGGCTAAGGATTCAAAATGTGGACAACTCAGGGATTGCTTGGGCTTTAGGTAAGATTTTGGGGTTGAGCCATCAAAATGGCTCCTATTAATAATCCAACTTAGGGCATACTTAGGGTTTCAAAGACACTAATCGTGTGGTTGAGATAAAAGCATATCGAAGGGTGGATATTAAATCTAGGGTGTGGCATGGATTGATGTATATGAATGGATAGGATTAAATGAAATCGGATGGTTGGGATTAATTCACTTATATAAATATAAATATTAAATATATATTAAATAAATATATATAAATATATGTAAATAAATGGTGGAAATGGCGGGAAAGTCAGGATGGATGACAAGTAGATAGGTTTTGGTGTCTACACATAACCCATACCATAATAGTATTAGTACCTCCAATATTGGTCAAGTTCCCTTTCAATAGCCTACCTAAAGGGAATCGATCCTCAAAAAACTCTTGGAAAGTCACATGATTGAGTTACCTCACATGAGGCAACCAGGTACCACGACTGATTGGTATAAGCCTAGTCAACATTGTGAATATCATAGAGTGGAGGGGCACATGAAAAATGGATGTAAGAGGTTGAAACATGTGTTTGAGCACTTAATTGATGAAGTAAATATTGTTATATAAGGTTCTCAACCCAATCCTCCAACAAAAAATCAATCTCCTACTCAACAAGCACCCACAACTAGTCAAGACATGGGGATCTTCCAAGACCCCCTACCTAAGCATGGGAAATATGTATCTAATCAAGTTTCATATTGTAATGTTCCACCTCCCTATGATAATATGGTTGGTATAATAGCAATAAGTACAAGGTAACAAGTGTAGATTAAACTGACTCAATGATCTCGATAGGAGATGAGTTCTTAATCCAACCCACCTTCAAAACCTCCCTTAGTTTTGAAGAATACCCAAAAAGAGAGCACAATATTAGAAAACCCACCTTTAGTGTTGAAACTCAACCTAAAGTCTCCTCTAACATTCAATAGCAGTTAGCTAGTACCCTATCTAATATCTCTCTCTTAGATATTTTTCAAACTTCTCCTATTTATAGGGAAGCATTGTTGAAGCTTCTAAGACAACAATTTGTTCCTTAAGATATTTTTCCTAGTGCTATAGTTGATGTTGTAGGTTCTCTTGGGATACATCATATCACATTTTTGGATGATGATATTTCTTCCTCAGACTTACGAGGGGATTCTTCCCTCTACATAACTACATTTAATTTTTGAAACTTTTTTCAAGTGAATTCTGATTGATAATGGTTCTTCCCTTAATCTATGCACTTATCAATTTTTTGAAAATTTTGGATTAAAAGACGAAGATTTAACTAAATCCAATGTCACTATCAAAGCTTTCAACAATGAGTCCCAAGAAGCTTACGATGTTATATCTCTCCCCCTTAAGGTTGGATCCAAGATCTTAGATACCTTGTTCTATGTGGTATCTTGCCCTGTATCATTTAATCTTCTTCTTGGATACCCTTGGATTCATGCGATGAGTGTTGTCCCTAATAATTTTCATCAATGTCTAAATTTTGAATTTAAGAATCAACTTGTCACCATTTTGAGTGATCTTCACCCATTTGAATATTGTTCAATAGTTGAGAAAGCTTAATATGGTCACAATTTATGTCCTACAGTCTCTCTTTCTTCAGATTCCCCATCTCAAACCATTAAGAAACTTGAAAATTTAAAAGTGAGTGAGGAATCGTTCATCAATGTTTCATCACGAGATCAAGTTAATCAATTTTTAGATCCTCTTCTATATCTTGCCAAGCTACCACCTTCCCTAAGGACTATGGGTTCATCCTATAAGAGGGGTGAAGTTGTACACATTGGCACATGTATCTTTATCTTCATAGGAGTCTCCCTCAAAGAAAATATCTGTGGTAGCAACCCTCTTCTTGTAGAGAATTTGTTTACCCATTATTACCTATCCAATGATTATCCACTTCCCAAGTAAATCCTATCTAGTATGGGATATATAGGTAAAGGTTTGGGGTCATGATAGAAAGGTATTCAAGAGCCTTTGTAAGTTGAGATTTAGATTGGGATATGTGGCATAGGCTACATCCCTAATAAAACTAGCATATACCCTTTGATAATTATGATCACCTTGTTACTTATGTTGAATATTTTGATCATCAAGTCTTGGAGTGGAGTGATGAGGATGAGGGCCCCCTTATCCCTAAAACATTTTATTTGGCAATATGGTAACTTTGACGCATCCTGAGTTAGTTGTGATCCTAGAGGAGTACGCTAAAAGGGATACCCCTTATGATAGAGATCACAAGGATATCCTTTAAAACAAATTTTTTAATGGGTTTGTTCCTCACATTCTGCATGTCAAGCTTTCTAGTTCTCAAGGGGATCGTGTTCCTCTATCTCATAGAGACATGGCAAAGTTGGGAGTCTCACCTCTTTCATAAAAATGGATGGCACAGTCAGAGTTTGCAATGACTTTCGTGTAGCAACTCCTAGAGAATATATTGTGGATGATCCTCTTTGTGATGAGAATCATGAAGGTATATTCCACAATAGCCCTTTCTTGGATAGGTCAATTCTTTGCACTACCATCCTTTTTGTTAAGATAGGCAGCACAATTAGAATTTTTGTTGACTTTAAGAACTTAAAGCACTAGTAAATGTATAAAAAACCCAATAAAAACAAAAATATTATGCATGAATTTTTATTTTCATCTAGTTTAGTTCACATATTGCATCCGGTTTGCTTGTTTCATACTACATGACTGCTTGCCATATTTTTCATGTTTTGTCTGACATTCTATTCCCCTTGCATTTTTCTTGTCATACAATTGCATTACTGCTTGTTTGTACTTGCATGACTTCTTGATCATGTAGATTCTTAGGGATTTCACAATAATGGCAAGTGATGACACCTAGTTAGGTCATAGATCACATGCATTGCAATCACACCAAGGCTTTGATGCTTAACAAATCCCCAACCTAGGGCTCACTTTTGTGTATTTTTATCATTGCATTCACCCATCACATCATATCTTCTTCTTCTTTCTTATTCTCTTATATTCCTTGACCTTGAAAGTTTTCATTGCTTATATCTCTCCAAGTCAAGGGATATAGTTCTTCTTTTGTATATCCTTATCCTTTGTATGTTTTCCTTTCTTCCTTTTGTCAAGACAAGGATATACATTCTTCTTTCATTTGCTCATTATTGCTTTCACACTTATTCCTTATTGATTTTTTATGGTTAAGCGGTCCTCGTGGGATAGGGTAGATACTAAATGAATATCACTTATGGTGTTCATATGACCATTGACTATCTTACGCACACTTCTTAACCATTGCAACCTCAATACGGATACACACACCCACTATTCTTTGTTCCTTGTTCCTCACTTTCTTCCTCTATTTTTCTTTCTTCTTGTAGTACATGCACACACTCACCTCTTATTTTGCTATGTTTGCTTTGTCCATACACCTTCTTGCACACACCACACCCCTATCAGTAGTACTCATTGGCACATTACTAAATTCTTCTCCCCATGCGATATAGCTTCATGACCACATGCAAGGGGTAACCTCCATATCGATCATTTGTAAGCATACATCCTAGCAATAATTTCCTTTTCTCTGGACATATTAGCGATCATAATACCCTTACGGGATAGTTTCATGGCCACACACGAGGGGTAGCCTCCATCTCGGTCATTTGCGAGCATATATCCTTACAGGGTTTAATTTATTTTCTCTTCTTTTGCTTTTCTCTTATTGACCTTTTGGAGATTTGTTTTTGTCTCTTTCTTCTTCCTCATCATTTGTTTTCTTTTTCTTCTCTCTCTCCTGTCTTATTTCCATCCATTCATCCATGCATTTCATATTGTATTTCATTTAGGTTTGCATTTATCTAAATTCATGTCATTCATCCATTCATTGCATTCATTATGTTTTTCATTTCCACACAACAAATCACTTAATAAAAATTGACATAATGCACACACATTTTCACACCATAAACATCATATGTTACAATACCAATATAGCTAGTCGGCTAATTGTCCAAGATTAATTATTATTCATCAATTCATTATTTATAGGTATAAAGTATTTGTTTTAATTATCATGATTTATTATTCATTTGGGTATTCTGTAAGGTACTCCACCCTCTCTAAGTGGCTATAGGACTTTGCCCTTCTTAAGTGGCTTGATTTATTTAATTTAATTGATTTATAGTAAGCATATTACTTCAAGTGGTATTAGAGCCATGAACCAGGGAAATAAATCCACCACTTTCACATTTCTAGATCACACAAATCAACATCATTCAAATTGTTATTTTTCATAAATTTTACTGCATTTAGTCCCAAGATAAAGGTTTAAAATTTGATCATGAAAAAGTTTAGGAATTTATGCAAGAGTTTTTGCATACGTAGGTAACATCATACACGAGATTTAACATCCACGGAGGATGTTACAAATGATGCACGGGCAAGTATTAATCTAAATATTGTCCAACTAGGGATATCGATTCGGTGGTTTTTGGTGCAAATCCGAACACCCTGACGATAAATGCAAGCACACATTCCAATGAAGTAATATGGGACATTTTGATTTTGACTATTACGTGACTTGGTCTCATTAACGTTAAAAAATAACTTTAAGCTTTTAAGTACATGTAAACAAAAGCTTGGTGATTCATAATAAGGATGATCAAATTATTAAAATCAATCTTTTAGTGTCAGAATTAGCTTCTGTGGATTTACCAGTCTCCAAAAATTTTTTAGTTTGGAAGACCATGGCCAACGATATTATCAGTCACCTATCACATTAGGCCATATGCTAACATCACCGTTTAGTTTTTGGTTGTGAAGAGAATACAGTTGACGACTTTCCAATTAGATAGGGTGTACGAAGGTTTTTAAGCTATGACAAGTCATAGGTTGTTCGCCAGCCCACCCGCGTAACTCACCTAATAAACTATGCCACACGTTAAGAAGAATCTAATTTATAAAAGTTTAAACAAACAAATTCATGAAATTCATGCTCGTATCATCGCCCTAAATTTTTTAATTTTTTTAAGGGGATTAAAATCCCACATTCTTAGTATGGAAGCATTAGCTATGGTTTTTTAGTACCAAGACACGCTATTAGATTTGGACCACCACCCGATGGCCTACTCCTCCTTCCTTCACACCCTTGTAACCCTTCTTTCCATCCGTTCTTTGTCAAGTTTCATCTCGTTCCTTGTAGCCCACAACTATCCGTCCACTTGTCATTCGCACCATAATCCACTTATCTTTCGCAGCATAGTTTTCATGTTCGCTCTCCTCTCAAGCTTGTTGTCCATTGTTCACTAAAATCCACACCATAATTGTCACCATAGTTTTTGAGGTTGTCCACCGTTTGACCAACGAGGTTTATTTGTTGTTTGTTATCTATCGTTTGACAATTGAAAGTCAAACATCTTTGCAAAATTAACACCAATTGTGAGGTGATCATTAGTCAACTAACTATCTGCAAAAAAAAATAACGTCAATTGTGAGGTGATCGTTGGTCAACTAACTATCTGTAGAAGTGATTGTTGGGAAATTTCAAAGCTCCGTAAAAATGATCATTGGTGAAACTCCCAATCAAAAAAATCAATTCTAACAGAGTGACCGTTGGTGAAACTTCGAATCAAAAATCAATTTCTATAGAGTGATCATTGGCAAGAGTGAGTAGAGTAACCCTTGGATTCATGCGGCTTCAAAAGGACCATTGCAAATTAAAACGATAATCCTTATCATTCAATTCAAATTTTACCATAATTTCCAATTTTTAATTCAAATTCTGTTTCCTATCTTGATTTTGCTGCAATTCAAAGTGCATGAGTGATCAAACCACTCCAAACAAGTAGAATAGAGGATCAAACGAAAGATTACAACGCACAGATAAACCAAACGAGGGGTTCCTAAATACAAAAAAATGACAACCATAAAATCAAGGTATGCAACATAATTATTCTTTTAGAAATAATTGTTCTAACCCACACCACTGGTCCATGGCTTCTCCAAATCCTAAAAATTCCACACCTTCTACACCAGACCACAATAACACTTTCTCTACCCAAGACCTCATCTCTAGAATTCCCACTAGTGTGGATGCCGGTGTGCGTCATTGTCTAGGGCAACAACAAAAAAATATTTCTAGTATCTTTTTCGTACTACAAGATCTTTGAGATTCAGTGTCTAAACTTGTCCCTCTCGAATATCAAGCATCTCAAGATATTGTCAACCCACAACCTTTAAATACTTGTCAAGCATCGGAACCTCCAAAATCTGCTTTAGAATTGTTATAAAATAAAGCAAATATTACCAATAGAAAACATTAATGTAAATCTTAATCATTATTTGATTCAGGCACTTAACATTTTCTTGTCAGCTTCAACTAAACTTACTACTTCCTCTAACCATGGAAAGGAGAATTTAACTAACTTACTACTTCCTATAACCATGGAAATGAGAATTTAACTTCATGATCCTCAATCAAACCCTTTTATTGGTTAGCCTATCTGCACATTTATTTTCTTCCCTTATAGTATGTGTTAACCTGATTTTTTTCATACTCTTTAGCAAGATCTTAAATTTCCACAATTATCTCTTGTATGTTCCATGGAGCCTTTGTTTTCGTCAAAATTACATGTATTACTATGAGAGAATCACCTTCCATCCATACTATGTTCCATTTCATTTGTTTGCATATTTTTAACCCTTCTAAATTTGCCCAAGCTTCAACTTTATTATTTTTCTTAAATCCACTATTGAAAGTGTAATAAGATAAAATATCTCCTCTATTATTTCTAATTATTCTTCCTTGTGGATTTCCTTTAGATGTTCCATTAAAATTTAATTTAACCCACTCCACATGTGGTGGTTTCCACAAATACAAAATATAATTAACTCAATAACAAATATAATATTTTGATGGAAGTGGCCCCAACAAAAACCATATAAAACTTATTTAAAAAATAAATTAAAATATCATAAAAGAAAAATAAAATACTCCATAAATTAAATAATTATAATATTGATCTTTTTCTTTAAACTCTTTCAATTAAAAAATAAAATATTATAAAATAATTATATAAGAAAAAATAAAACTTAAAAATAAATGATGCAAGAACATGATCTATTTAATTTTCTAGTAAATATTTTCCAAAACCTTAATATAATTTAATATAAATTCAAAATAATTAATAAATTTAGATTAATATATATACAAAACAGTCAATTATTTAATAACTTCATTGAAAAGGTTAATTCCATCATAACCCCTATTAAATTAAACCTTTATAAAATTTGAATTTAAAATTTATAAAACCAAATAAAAATTAGGGTTTGTCATTGCATGTAAAATTGGGATGACATAGTCTTGAAATATCAAATCACTTCTATGAAACATACACATCTCTTTGCATGCATTTTAATCATTTCAAATTCTAACCATTAAAACACTTGATAAACCCTTCCAACGTAAGGAAGAGATATCTTTCATTCATGAGTAAGCATATATGAACCAGAACTAAGCTTATGGTTTTTTCCCGAACAAATCAACCAATTATTTCAAGCTGTAAAAATAATTGCAAAGTTGTGCAGAGGCAGCATCAGCATGGACAAGCGTAACACACTGAGTCTTTCAAATGATTTCAGGCAGAAGACCATCAACCAAATGTAATTCACTATATTGATAATAATATTTTTAGTTGAATTACAAATATTTTTATGCTATATTTTATTTATTATATGTATTTTGACAAATTCATAATATGCTTCTCTTTAAATATTGTCGTAAGGAGCATAACTTTTAACTTTAAACTCATTTAACAAAAATCATTTGTAAACTATTTAATTTTTTTTAAATTTCTTTTGATAGGTGAAGATTTCAAAGACAAAGACAACTATTATAAGTGCTAATGTTTTAAATATATTAAGTTTTAATTTTAGAATTGATTTCTTTGCATTTATATAACATTGGTATAGATAGCATTTTGGAATTGCTAAAGGTCATTATTTTAAATGTCGGGTAAGTCGACCTTTCTTTGGATAATGCACACTGCTAGATTATATTAGGGATATGTGTGCTTCATTGGATTTGGAGATGTTCAATTTATAATGAAGGGGGCACACAGATGGGTCATGGGAAACTTTGGGAATATTTAGATGAGTTTCAATAAAGGAACATTAAATAAGGCTTAGACCATGATCTTTCGAAACTAAAGTATTAACATTAAATCTTGGTGGATATGATGCATGCACACCCTTGGATCTTGATCAGATGCATGCGCACCGTCGGATGTTGGGAAGATATAAGGGATTAAATGTGGAAGGGGGTGCATGGATTTATTTAGGTGGGGTTCAACCTTCCTTCCCCTTTTTAACTTAAGCTTTAGTAAGACCTAGGATCATGGTCAAAATTTAATTTTGGATTAAAAACTGCTCAAGTTGTGTGCTCTTTATGTCATGCGCTCTCTTAGATCATTTTAGGATACACACGTATTGTTTTTTTTTTTTTTGAATTTACATGGTGGAATCGGTAGCCGCAACGAATCCGGATAGGCTGTCCAGCTTTTATGGCCGCCACAATATTCTGCGTTGTCCACCCTAGAAGCCGCCACACAAATCTTCGCACAGTCTGCCCTTATAACCCCCATGCCACAATCATTTTAAACCTTTTACGTCGCTAAAATCACCAGGAAAGGGACAAGCGTTCAGTCCGGCGAGGCCTAATATTTGAACCTTGGACCTCCGCCCCCTTATGGGGTTTGGATGAACCAATTGGTCTACACCTCGGACCTGATACACACGTATTGTTGGATGTATGGAAGGTGCAGGTATTTTAGATACAAATGGGTGCATAGACTTGTAATTAAGGGGGAGTGTGGGATCTTGGAGGTTTAGGAAAAAAACAATTATCAAGACTTTTGACCATGGACATTAGTATATCAAATTATGAAGAAATGATTTTGATGTAGGCCTCGCAAACTTGGTTAACTTTTATGGGATGATAAATGAAATGGTGGGTAACTTGTTAACCTAAACCAACCAAGATCACTTAGGCAAATTTTGAGTGGCAACCGACCTTGATGAATAAATTGTACGCCCTTTTGATTTAGCAATTTTGCAACAAAAATTTGGAAGCCTTTTTGATTTGACAAAAACAACCTAACCCTAGGATGGGGCATGAACTTATAGAATTTAAAATTAGGGATACTTTTCATGTTGGATTTTTTAAGCTCCAACAAGCCCCCTTTTCTTGTGTTTTGCCTTGCTTTTTTTTAACTTTGACCAAATCTGCACTTAGTAAATTACGGGGTACAAATTCAAAAAATTTAGGTTTTTTCTTAAAAAAACCTAATTTTAAGCCAACCTTTAAGGGCATCAGCTTAATCAAGTTTAATTTTCATTTTCTCAAATTTTAGCCCTCCAAACCCTCTATAAATAAATGGATTGGATCCCATTTTTCTCCCTAGTTACTTAAGAGTTACTAATGACAATCAAGCTAGCAATTTGTCAAAGTTCATGCGAAATAAGAATTCTTTTGATTTCTTGTGCAATATTATGGTGCTCGTGGTGCTTTGATGTTCTATTGTTGGTGTGTTCCTTGTGATCTATAAGAGGAAAAAGACTTGATGATAACTTGTCTTCTTGGAGGAGAGGTTTTCCACCTTTGCTCTTGCTTATTCCATGAGATCACCAGGTTGTTTCTTTGCATTCATTAGTTCGTTTACTCATCTTAATTCATGTTTTGTATCAAGTTTGGTCTTCGTTTTGGGTTTTATAACCCTCTGTGTGAATTTGCACCCCGTGTGCTATAGTGTATGGATTCAAAGAAAACCTTGTTTTCACCTATCAGGCGTTCTACGCTCGTTTTCCTTTCGTTTACCAAAATTACGTTCAATAATTTAGAGGGTGTATATTCAATCTAGTTGGATTTTGGGGTGGTTATTCATCCCCAAATCCTAGGGTTTCAATTTGCATAATTTTTACATCTTGTTC
The DNA here is from genome assembly GCA_028583015.1 of Wollemia nobilis. Classification (NCBI taxonomy): domain Eukaryota; kingdom Viridiplantae; phylum Streptophyta; class Pinopsida; order Araucariales; family Araucariaceae; genus Wollemia; species Wollemia nobilis. The sequence continues at coordinate 26,215,499 of JAQPPZ010000856.1, read as the reverse complement.
TGAGTGTTATCATTATGTTTTGCTTATACTTGTTCCTAAACCCTAGGTTTCAAAGCTATATTCTTGTTCAAGCATCATGCCCATTCTATTTGCATTTCATTTACTATTTTATGCTATCATATTTCAATCTGTTTGTTCCAAAGATCAAAGCTCATTTTATTTCAAATGGTCAGCTAAAAGTACTTAGGGGGTTTGACCGCTGCATCTCCAAGCTCAGTCTTACAACAACCTAAGCAGGCCCCCAAATGATGACCATATTTTGTAGAGTTTCTATGAATCTATTTTGTAAATTTGAAGTTGTAGGATATTTTGGATGCAAGATAAGGCTTGGATCAAACACTAAATCATATAAGTTCCCTAAGTAAAGTTGTTAGGTTGTGTGTTGTTTGTTTTTGTTATTTTTATTCCCAACCTAGGTTATAAATAAAAAGAAAAAACATTTGATTGCTTTCTAGGCATTTAAAAGGAAAAATACATATAGTTTTGCATCTAGGGTTTAGCCTTATTTATGCATTCCCTTGGTCCCTTGCTCAAAGAAAAATATTTCATTTATTGCAACCTAGGATTAGATATCATTGAATCAAAGAATCATATTAGAATTAATCATTATCTTCTTGCATCTTGTGTGATTCCCATTATTCTTTCATTTCCATAGTTTAGTTTATGAAGGCCAAACATAGGTGTTTGCTTAAATCACACATTAAACATTTCCACCATGGACTTGGAGCGAGTCCTAAAACCGTTCTTGGTGAACCTATTTATTTGTTTCAAGTGTAGAGATACAACACACCCCTGTGGTCACCTCGGATCCCAATGGATCCAATCAAGAATTGTATGCGAAAGGGTAGTTTTTTCCCTCTACATATTTGGTGAACCCAATGTGAAAACACATCTTAGTGGCCAAGATAGGAAGCCTCTTTCTTTGCTTTTCTCTTGAAAACTTTAAATAAGACCATTAAATTTATTTGTTAGGATTAGAAAACATTTAAAAACATCTTAAGAATCTTCTGGTGTGTCTTTCCTTAGTTTTCTCCTCTATCCTTTCGTTTCTCCTAATGGCTCTGTTCCTTAGGATTTAGTGAAGGCATATAGAATTTGATCAGATTCTTTGAGAATATGATCAGATTGATAGGAATAATTCTAATCTTGATACATAAGAGCAAGAGCATGTGGAAACTAATACTAACTATGATCCTTATGAGGGGCCTAATGGTGATTTCACTTTTACATCATTTGAACATGTTTGGGTTTTCATGAAATGCCATAAGGCGACTTTGCTCAAAGCTCTGAAAGGGGAAACTTAGTATGAAAGAGGTGAGACTTCTTCTCCTCCAACCATATCTCATAGCATTGTTCATGACAACCCTTTGTTTGAATCTTCACATCATGGTAATCCTTCTCATAAACCAACATATGTAACCACCAATGTTGGAAGGGTTCTGCAAGTCTCTCCAACTAGTAGTACATATCAAGATTATGTTCAATTTCCTCCTCATTCTACTCATCTCAACAATCATGCTTTTGTTCCACTAAATATTAGGTATCCTCCACAACAAGATACTACATATCATAACCCATACCATAACATAATTAGTGCGTCCAACATTGGTCAAATTTCCTTTCAATAGCCTACCTATACCCCTTCCTTAAAGAACCTAGGGATTTTGCACATAAACAATCCCAACAAAGTTTAACAAATATGGTGAAACAATTGATTTCAAGAGTGGATATGATTCAGCCTCCTAGTTTCACCTACAACTATAGAGAAATGTGCAATCATACCTTAGACCCTATCATTATCTCTAGGAACATAAAGGGGATCAGATTCTATCTATAAAGGAACATAAGATCCAATTGAGCATTATGAATCCAGATGTCGATCTTGCCTATCTATAAAGGAACATAAGATCCAATTGAGCATTTAAGAATGTTTAGAACAACATGCCATGCTATCATATAAGATGATATGTTGTTTCTTAAGATGTTACCTAAGAGCCTTGGTGGTATGGCATTAGAGTGGTATTATCAACCACTCAACCATTCTTTAAGGAATTTTGAAGAGATAACTGAATTGTTTGTTCAATAGTTTGAAGCCTATGTTGAAATGAATGTGACTATGAAATATGTCTACATGTTAAAACAAGGTAAAGAAGAAAGCTTTTTAGACTTCTTATATTTTTGGAGGAATCTAGTTGAACGCTTGAGATATACCTGATCTCCTTGAGACATGCTTGAGATATTTATTGGGAATTTACAAGAGAAAATATCTTATGAATTGGAAACTACAACTATCACCTCTTTTGACCAAGCAATAGATCTAGCAAGAAGGGTAGAGAAAGCCCTTATTTTAAGAGGTTAGCTTAAGATAAAATAAGATAGGGCCATTAAAGCACAATATAATAACAAGTATGTGATTGGTGACGAGGTAATAGATAGTAGGCCTATTAATAGTGTTGTTAACACCCTACAAAATATGGTGTCTGGAAAGCCTCAAAAAATCCCACCAAGGAATTTTATAAGACAACCAATCCCTTTCATCGATCCTCAAACAATTATTGGAAAGCCACATGATTGAGTTACCTCCCATGAGCCAACTAGATACCACTACTGATTGGTATAAGCCTAGTCAATATTGTGAATATCATAGAGTGGAGGGGCACATGAAAAATGGATGTAAGAGGTTGAAACATGTGGTTAAGGACTTAATTGATGAAGTACACATTGTTATAGAAGGTTCTCAACCCAATCCTCCAACAAAAAATTAATCTTCTACTCAAAAAGCACCCACAACTAATCAAGACATGGGGATATTCCAAGACCCCCTACCTAAGCATGGGAAATAGGTAGCTAATCAAGTTTCATATAGTAATGTTCCACCTCCCTATGATAATATGGTTGGTATGATAGCAATAACTACAAGGTAACAAGTGTAGATTCAACCGACTCAACTTTCTCAGTAGGATATGAGTTCTTCATCCAAACCACCTTCAAAACCTTCCTTAGTTTTGAAGAATACCCAAAAAAGGAGCACAAGATTAGAAAATCCACCTTTAGTGTTGAAACCTCAACCTAAAGTCTCCTTTGATATTCAACAATACTTAGCTAGTACCCCAACTAATATCTCTCTCTTAGACCTTTTGTAAACTTCTCCTATTCATAGGGAAGCTTTGTTGAAGCTTCTAAGACAATAATATGTTCCTAAAGATATTTCCCCTAGTGCTATAGTTGACGTTATAGGTTCTTTTGGGATACATAATATCACATTTTTGGATGACAATATTTCTTCCTCAGGCTTACAAGGGGATTCTTCCCTCTACATCACTGCGTTTATTTTTTGAAACTTTTAAGTGAATTCTGATTGATAATGGTTCTTCCCTTAATCTATGCACTTATCAATTTTTTAAAAAATTTGGATTAAAAGAGGAAGATTTAACTAAATCCAATGTCACTATCAAAGCTTTCAACAATGAGTCCCAAGAGGCTTACGATGTTATATCTCTCCCCATTAGGGTTGGATCCAAGATCTTAGATACCTTGTTCTATGTGGTGTCTTGCCTTGTATATTTTAATCTTCTTCTTGGATGCCCCTGGATTCATGCGACGAGTATTGTCCCTACTAATTTTCATCAATTTTTGAAGTTTGAATTTAAGAATCAACTTGTCACCATTCTGAGTGATCTTCACCCATTTGAATATTGTTGAATAGTTGAGTAAGATCAATCTAGTCACAATTTATGTCCTACAGTCTCTCTTTCTTCAGGTTCTCCATCTCAAGCCACTAAGCAACTTGAAAATTTAAAAGTGAGTTAGGAACCATTTATAAATGTTTCATCACGAGATCAAGTTAATCATTTTTTAGAGCCTCTTCTAGATCTTTCCAAGCTACCACCTTCACTAAGGACTATGGGTTCATCCTATAAGAGAGGTGAAGTTGTACACATTGGCACAAGTACCTTTATATTCATAGGAGTTTCCCTCAAAGAAAATATATGTGGTAGTAACCCTCTTCCTATAGAGCGTTCGTTTGCCCATTGTTATCTATCCAATGATTATCCACTTCTCAAGCAAATCCTATCTAGTATGGGATATATAGGTAAAGGTTTGAGGTCATAATAGAAAGGTATTCAAGAGCCTTTGGAAGTTGAGATTTGTCTTGGGAGATGTGGCATAGGCTACATCTCTAATAAAACCAACATCTACCTTTTGATAATGATGATCATATTATTACTTATGTTAAATATTTTGATCATAAAGGCTTGGAGTGGAGTGATGAGGATGAGGGCCCCCCTTATCACTCAGATATTCTATTTTGCAATATGGTAACTTTGGCACATCCTGAGTTAGTTACGATCTTATTGGATTATGCTAAAAGGGATACCCCTTGTGATAGAGATCATAAGGATATCCTCTGAAACAACTTCTTTAACGGGTTTGTTCCTCACATCCTGTATGTCAAGCTTTCTAGTTCTCAAGGGGACCCCATTCTTCTATCTCATAGAGACCTGGCAAAGTTGGAAGTCTCTTCCCTTTCATCAAAAAGGATGACACAATTAGAGTTTGCAATAACTTTTGTGTAGCAACTCCTAGAGAATATATTGTGGATGATCCTCTTTGTGATGAGAATCATGAAGGTATATTCCACAATAGCTCTTTCTTTGACAGGTAAATTCTTTTCACTACTATATTTTTTGTTAATATAGGTGACACAATTAGAATTTTTGTTGACTTTAAGAACTTAAAGCACTAGTAAATGTATAAAAAACCCAATAAAAACAAAAATACTATGCATGAATTTACATTTTCATCTAGTTTAGTTCACATATTGCATCCGGTTTGCTTGTTTCATACTACATGACTGCTTGCCATAATTTGCATGTTTTGCCTGACATTCTATTCCCCTTGCATTTTTCTTGTCGTACAATTGCATTACTGCTTGTTTGTACTTGCATGAATTATTGATCATATAGATTCTTAGGGATTTCACAATAATGGCAAGTGATGACACCTAATTAGGTCATAGATCACATGCATTGCAATCACACCAGGGCTTTGATGCTTAGCAAATCCCCAACCTAAGGCTCACTTTTGTGTATTTTTATCGTTGCATTCACCCATCACATCATATCTTCTTCTTCTTTCTTATTCTCTTATATTCCTTGACCTTGAAAGTTTTCATTGCTTCTATCTCTCCAAGTCAAGTGATATACTTCTTCTTTTGTATATCCTTATCCTTCGTATGTTTTCCTCTCTTCATTTTTTCAAGACAAGGATATACATTCTTCTTTCATTTGCTCATTATTGCTTTCACACTTATTCCTTATTGATTTTTTATGGTTAAGCGGTCCTCGTGGGATAGGGTAGATACTAAATGAATATAACTTATGGTGTTCATATGACCATTGACTATCTTACGCACACTTCTTAACCATTGCAACCTCAATACGGATACACACACCCACTATTCTTTGTTCCTTGTTCCTCACTTTCTTCCTCTATTTTTCTTTCTTCTTGTAGTACATGCACACACTCACCTCTTATTTTGCTATGTTTGCTTTGTCCATACACCTTCTTGCACACACCACACCCCTATCAGTAGTACTCATTGGCATATTACTAAATTCTTCTCCCCATGTGAGATAGCTTCATGACCACATGCAAGGGGTAACCTCCATATCGATCATTTGTAAGCATACATCCTAGCAATAATTTCCTTTTCTTTGGACATATTAGTGATCACTACATCCATAATGGATATTGCTCCACATTTTTCCATCTTCTTAGCAAGCACTACATCCATATTGCTCCACATATTTCCATCATCTTCTTTTGTATATCCTTATCCTTCGTATGTTTTCCTTTCTTCCTTTTGCCAAGACAAGGATATACATTCTTCTTTCATTTGCTCATTATTGTTTTCACACTTATTCCTTATTGATTTTTTATGGTTAAGCGGTCCTCGTGGGATAGGGTAGATACTGAATGAATATCACTTATTGTGTTCATATGACCATTGACTATCTTACGCGCACTTCTTAACCATTGCAACCTCAAGACGGATACACACACCCACTATTCTTTGTTCCTTGTTCCTCACTTTCTTCCTCTATTTTTCTTTCTTCTTGTAGTACATGCACACACTCACCTCTTATTTGCTCTGTTTGCTTTGTCCATACACCTTCTTGCACACACCACACCCCTATCAGTAGTACTCATTGGCACATTACTAAATTCTTCTCCCCATGTGAGATAGCTTCATGACCACATGCAAGGGGTAACCTCCATATCGATCATTTGTAAGCATACATCCTAGCAATAATTTCCTTTTCTCTGGACATATTAGCGATCACTACATCCATAATGGATATTGCTCCACATTTTTCCATCTTCTTAGCAAGCACTACACCCATAGCGGGTATCACTCCATATTTATCTCTCTTTTTAGTGAGCATAACACCCTTAAGGGATAGTTTCATGGCCATACACGAGAGGTAGCCTCCATATTGGTCATTTGCGAGCATACATCCTTACAGGGTTTCGCTCCCTTTTCTCTTATTTTGCTTTTCTCTTATTGAGCTTTTGGGGCTTTGTTTTCGTCTCTTTCTTCTTCCTCATTATTTGTTTTACTTTTCTTCTTTCCCTCTTGTCTTATTTCCATCCATTCATCCATGCATTTCATATTGTATTTCATTTAGGTTTGCATTTAGCTAGATTCATGTCATTCATTCATTTAGTTGCATTCATCCATTCATTGCATTCATTGTGTTTGTCATTTCCACACAACAAATCACTTAACAAAAATTAACATATTGCACACACATTTTCACACCATAAACATAAATATGTTACAATACCAATATAACTAGTTGGCTAATTATCCAATTTTAATTATTATTAATCAATTCATTATTTATATTTATAAAGTATTTGATTTAATTATCATGAATCATTATTCATTTGTGTATTCCGTAAGAGACTCCACCCTCTCTAAGTGGCTATAGGACTTTGTCCTACTTAAGTGGCTTGATTATTTAATTTAATTGATTTATAGTAAGTGGATTGCTTCAAGTGGTATCAGCACCATGAACCAAGGAAAGAAATCCACCACTTTTACATTTTTAGATCATGCAAATCAGTATCGTTCAAATTGTTATTTTTCATAAATTTTACTGCATTTAGTCCCAAGATAAATATTTAAAATTCGATTGTGAAAATGTTTGGGACTTGATGCAGGAATTTTTACATACACAGACAACATCGTATAGGATATTTAACATCTGTGGAGAATGTTACAAACGACGCACGGGCAAGTATTAATCTAAATCTCGCCCAACCAAGGATACTGATTCGGTGGTTTTCGATGCAAATTCGAACACCCTGATGATAAATGCAGGTACGCATTTCGATGCAGTAACATGGGATATCTTGATTCTGACAATTATGTGACTTGGTCTCATTAACGTTAAAAATAACTTTTAACTTTTAAGTACGCATAAAAAAAATCTTAGTGATCCATAAGAAGGGTGATCAAATTATTAAAATTATTCTTTCGATGTCAGAATTGGCTTCGATAGATTTACCAATCTCCAACAAATTTTTAGTTTAGAAGACTATGGCCAATGATATTATCAGTCACCTATCATGTTGGGCCAGATGCTAACATCACCATTTCATTTTCAATTGTGAAATAAAAATAGTTGATGACTTTCCAATCAGATAGGGTGTACAAAGGTTTTCAAGCTATGACAAATCATAGGCTGTTCACCATCCCACCCGCATAACTCCCCTACTAAACTATGCCACACGTCAAGAAGGATCTAATTTATAAAGGTTTAAACAAATAAATTCATGAAATTCGTGCTCACATCATCGCCTTAATTTTTTAATTTTTTTAAGGGGATTAAAATCCCACATTCTTAGTATGGGGGCATTAGCTATGGTTTTTTAGTACCAAGACACGCTATTATATTTGGACCACCACCCGATGGCCCGATCCTCCTTCCTTCGCACACTCGTAACCCTTCTTCCCATCCGTTCTTTGCCAAGTTTTGTCTCGTTCTTTGCAGCCCACAACTGTTTGTCCACTTGTCATCCGTACCACAATCCACTTGTCTTTTGTACCATAATTTTTGTGTTCACTATCCTCTCAAGGTTGTCTGTTGTTCACTGAAATTCGCACCATAATTCTCACCATAGTTTTTGATGTTATCCACCGTTTGACCAGTGAGGTTTATCTAGTGTTTGTTATCTAGCATTTGATAATTGAAAGTCAAACATCTTTGAAAAAATTAATGCCAATTGTGAGGTGATCGTTAGTCAACTAACTATCCATATAAAAAATTAACACCAATTGTGAGGTGATTGTTGGTCAACTAACTATCTGTAGAAGTGACTATTGGGAAACTCCGAAGCTCCATAGAAGTGACCGTTGGTGAAACTCCCAATCAAAAAATCAATTCCAATAGAGTGGCCATTGGTGAAAATCCGAATCTCCGTAGAAGTGACCGTTGGTGAAACTCCCAATAAAAAAATCAATTCCAACAGAGTGACCGTTGGTGAAACTTCGAATCAAAAATCAATTTCGACAGAGTGATTGTTGGCAAGAGTGAGTAGAGTAACCATTGGATTCATGCGGCTTCAAGAGGACCATTGCAAATTAAAACGATAATCCTTATCATTCAATTCAAATTTTACCATAATTTTTAGTTTTTTATTCAAATTCTATCGCCTATCCTGATTTTGCTACAATTCAAAGTGCATAAGTGATCAAACCACTCCAAACAAGTGGAATAGAGAAACAAATGAAAGATTATAACGCACAGATAAACCAAATGAGGGGTCCCTAAATACAACAAAATGACAGTCATGAAATCAATGTACACAACATAATTCTCCTTTTAAAATTAATAGTTCTAACCCACGCCACTGGTCCATGGCTTCTCCAAATCCTAACAATTTCACACCTCCTACACCAAACCACAATAACACTTAAAATTTTCTTGTCAGCTTCAACTAAAATTACTACTTCCTCTAACCATGGAAAGGAGAATTTAACTAACTTACTACTTCCTCTAACCATGGAAATGAGAATTTAACTTTAGATCCTCAATCAAACCCTTTTATTGGTTAGCCTATCTGCACATTTATTTTCTTCCCTTATAGTATATGTAAACCTGATTTCTTCATACTTTTTAGCAAGATCTTAAATTTCCACAATTATCTCTTGTGGAGCCTTTGTTTTCCTCAAAATTGCATTTATATACCCAATAACACTTTGTCTACCCAAGAATTCATCTCTAGAATTCCCACTAGTGTGTACACATGTGTGTGTCATTTTCTAGGGAAACAACAAAAATATATTTCTAGTATCTTTTCCGTACTACAAGATCTTCAGGATTCAATGTCTAAACTTATCCCTCTTGATAATCAAGCATCTCAGATATCATCAACCCACAACCTTTAAATACTTGTCAAGCATCAGAACCTCCAAAACCTGTTTTAGAATTGTTATAAAATAAAGCAAATATTACCAATAGAAAACATTAATGTAAATCTTAATCATTATTTGATTCAGACAGTTAACATTTTCTTGTCAGCTTCAATTAAACTTACTACTTCCTCTAACCATGGAAAGGAGAATTTAACTAACTTACTACCTCCCCTGATCATGGAAATGAGAATTTAACTTCATGATCCTCAAACAAACCCTTTTATTGGTTAGCCTATATGTACATTTATTTTCTTCCCTTATAGTATGTGTAAACCTGATTTCTTCAAACTCTTTAGCAAGATCTTAAATTTCCACAATTATCTCTTGTATGTTCCATGGAGCCTTGTTTTTTTCAAAATTACATGTATTGCTATGAGAGAATCACATTCCATCCATACTCTGTTCCATTTCATTTGTTTGCATATTTTTATCCCTTTTAAAGCTGCCCAAGTTTCAACTTCATTATTTGTCTTAAATCCATTATTGTAAGTGTAATGAGATAAAATATCTCCTCTATTATTTCTAATTATTCTTCCTCTTCGTCCTGGATTTCCTTTAGATGTTCCATTAAAATTTAATTTAACCCACTCTACATGTGGTGGTTTCCACAAAGACAAAATATAATTAACTCAATAACAAATATAATATTTTGATAGAAGTGGCCCCAACAAAAACCATATAAAACTTATTTAAAAAATAAATTAAAATATCATAAAAGAAAAATTAAATAATAGAATAAATTAAATAATTATAATATTAATCTTTTTCTTTAAACTCTTTTAATAAAAAAATAAAAAAATTATAAAATAACTATATAAGAAAAGATAAGAAAAAAACTTAAAAATAAATGATGCAAGTTATATTTGAACATGATCTATTTAATTTTCTAGTAAAAATATACCAAAACCTTAATATAATTTAATAGAAATTCAAAACAATTACTAAATTTAGATTAATATATATACAAAACAACTAATTATTTAATAACTTCGTTGAAAAAGTTAATTCCATCATAACCCCTTATTAAATTAAACCTTTATAAAAGTTGAATGTAAAATTTATAAAACCAAATAAAAACTAGGGTTTGTCATTGCATGTAAACTTGGGACGACATAATCTTGAAATATCAAATCACTTCTATAAAACCTACGCATCTCTTTGCATGCATATTAATCATTTCAAATTCTAACCGGTGCAACACTTGATAAACCCTTCCAACATAAAGAAGAGATATCTTTCATTCATGAGTAAACATATATGAACCAGAACAAGCTTACAGTTTTTGTCAAAACAAGTCAACTCATTATTTCAAGTTGTAAAAATAACTGTAAAGTTGTGCAGAGGCAGCACCAGCATGGACAAACGCAACACACTGAGCCTCTCAAATGATTTCAGACAGAAGACCATCAACCAAATGTAATTCACTATCTTGATAATAATATATTTAGTTGAATTACAAATATTTTTTATGCTATATTTTATTTCATGTAGCTTGAGAAATTTGTAATATGTTTCTCTTTAAATATCACAATGAAGAGGGAGCATGAATCTTAACTTTCAACCATTTGAAACTATTTAATTTTTTTTTTAATTATGAATCTTAACTTTCGACTCATTTAACAAAAATCATTTGAAACTATTTAATTTTTTATAAATTTATTTTGATAGGTGAAGTTTTCAAAGACAGCCATATAAAGCTATTATAAGTGCTAATGTTTTAAATATATTAAGTTTTAATTTTAGAATTGATATGTTTTAAATATATTAAGTTTTAATTTAGAATTGATTTCTATAACAGTGATATAGGTAGCAATTATACCTGTTTGTTATGTTTTTTTTTCTATATAAAAATTAAATTATATTTAGAAACTCAAGTCTTAAATGTTTGTATGAAAGAATTACTTTTAATTTTTTTAATAGGAAATATGGAATTGAAATAATAATAATTATGCATATATCCTTGACAATAGGAACATGGTTCTCCTTCTCCTTAAAATTTGAGAAATATAAATAGTTTGATTAACATGTTTTGGTAATTATCTTTAATTTTCAATTTAAGGATAATATTTATATTTTTATATGAAAACTAACAGCCATGACATTTTTCTCACTTTCATTAATTTTCATTTCAAAGTAGTTGTAATTTTTATTTACCAATTGTATAATGTTAGTGGTACCAAGTATGCCTTGTAATGTATAATACTCCTTCCAATATTTTTTTTTATCTTTTTTCAATTTATCTAAGAATAGAGCAAATAATATGGGTAAAAGAGGGTAACCTGGTTGTATACCAATATTACTATTAATAGTGACATTCTTGGTTTTGTTGCTATCATTTAATCATATTATTAATTTTATGAATTTTTTTCATTTGAAAGTAATATCTTTTATTTGAAAGTAGTATTACTTATCTTAGGTTTAGGTTGTTTGAAACATTTAGTTTTTCATTATTTCTTGCAAATATATACTTTGCATTGTATTAAAAACCTCAACAAACTCTAAAAAATATAGGTAATTGGTATTTTTTTCCTCATGTTTTATTAGTAATAAACTTTAAAATTAATTAATGACAAATCATTTAATATTTAGATTAAAATCCCACCTGGAAGCTCATCAACTAACATGGCAAAGAGAAGCCTTGCCATAATATTTTTGTATTTTCTTGTATTATTTATGTCTTCAGAAGACTTACTTAATTGATTCATCACTTGTTAAAAGTTGGAAAATGTCTCTCATATGAATGACCTTTTAAAGTTGAAAAGTTCTTGCAACAGGGTTGTTTGTCAAGGATGTTTCTAACCATGAATATGTTTATGCAGAGTGGATACCTTTCAAAAACAAATGAAACAAATGAGTCTTAAAGATATAAATGATCTTAGAAAGATTGTTTTGAACTTTGAAGAGAAGATTTACAATTCTGCTATTGACCAGGTATGTTCTTTTAGCTTTCGCATTTATTTATTTAATGTAGTCCACTTTGATAAGTATTAAATTAAATAATCCCCGTGAGTGTGGTTTACCGGCAAGGTAGTACAATCCCAATAATAGATATGTATAAGAAATATTACTCAAAGAAAAAAAAATATTAAACTAAATAGCCTATTAACTTCTTGGAACAATTACACCTAAAGTTATTGAAGATTGTAGAGCTTCTTTAACAAATTCCTTATGTTTAAATTTCCTTTTATAATTGTTGCAATGTGGTATGGCTCTTCAACTCTTGATAGACATTTTTAATTTATGATCTATAAACATGTATCATACTCTTTGATATAACTTATTGATATAAAAAATCCGTAGATGAAAATTTAATTTAAAAAATTTATAATATTACATATTTTCTACAACGTAAAAATAGACTTAGTAGTGTTAGAAATGTATAGTTCTTCATCCAAATAGGATGAGCTATTTTGTTATTTGTTTGAATAGATTATGTGTCCACTATGGTTCACAAGAAACTTAAATATTTCCGGTCTAAAGTATTCTGGTATATATACTTACATTGCCAATGAAAATGTAAAATTTTATACTTTTCCATTTTATTGTCAATTTTTTAAGATAATAATAGCTTGCTTTTAAGATAATAATAATAGATAATAATAACATTCTAGATTTCTAAGCGAATGGAAAATTTTTCTAATATAAAATATTCATCCTCAAACAAAACAAAAAAAGTGTTTTTTTCTTCTTTTGAACTTCTCTTCTTTTTTTCGGTTGTTTGCTACTTAAGTCTTCATTAGATATGATTGCAATTTCCTTTTGAATACGGATAGCTTCTTGATTAGTTTTTATATGCATGGGATTAGTTGATACCACTAACGGCTGGTTGTGGGCACTGACGAGACCTTGATATAATGCAGCAAGACTATCTGAGAAAAATTTCTCACAAGATAGTATTACTAGAATCAAAATTCCAAGTGCTTGCAGCGAATCCTCCTAGCAGCAGCAAGAAGCCTCTTGATCCTGGTGAGGAACTCATGTAATGCTAATATGTAACATAGATGAACTTTTCAATTAGAGTAAAACATGGATTTAGATTACTGTACCATCGTTATATTATTCTTTGGTAGAATGTTTCTGGATAAATCTGCATTCAAGATTTTAATTCTAATTATTTGTGTGATATTTGTTGCATTCCCAAGTCATCTACAAAATCATGTGCTATTGCCAAACCACACATATATTGCAGATGTCCGCCATAATCACACAAATAAATCAGTCTTAGTGAAAAATTCCAACCTATACTACATTTCCTTCGACAAAATTACAAAACCTTAAACTATGATAAAACTTAGTTTCCTTTTTATTCGGTTGTTATCTTTATTCATTCAAATTGTTTCAAGTCCTCTTGGTGAACACTTCTTTTACCCATTTTATCATTCTTCCATTGCCGCCTTTATTGTTTTTTTTGGTTTTCCACCCTTTCTTTCTGTATAACCTTAAAACTTTCCATTATTTCATTGACATATGGTTTCTCTTTGATGAAAGGTAGAGGAGATGACTTGGAAAATAAATAAATAAAATTCTACAAAGATATATCCAAAAACTTTCTCCCAATATCCACACTATTTCTTGTGTGGAATCCAATATTTATTTGCTATTTAATATAATTATCTTAGAAATTTTATGGAGATGCAATTTTTTTTTCCCTAGTTCACTGTTTGCATTGGTGCAGGTGGAGTGCAGAACTCAGCTGATTTGGCATCTGCTTTGCTGTCTACGTCAAGCTCATCCCAAGGTAAAGGTGGAGAGAGTTTTGGTACTCACATCAGCTCAGTGAGTAACTCAAGAGGTCAAATTTTAAATCAAGATGCTCTTCTTCAGAGGCAGATGACAGTAAGGCAGCAGCAAGTAGTTCAACATGACCAACACCAGCTACTTTATCAACAACATTCGGTGCCATCAATGCTTCAGGAGCAGCAACAACAACCTCTAATGCGACAAAACCAGCTCCCAGCATCCCAGCAGTCTATTATGCAAACAGTTAAACGGCCAGCTCTTCAATCAACTCACCAATCTCTTATTCAGCAGTCTCAAACATCTGCTCTACAACCCGCTCATCAACGAATCTTCCAACAAGCTCAAAAATCTAATTTACAACAAACTTCTCAGTCTCTCTTTCAGCAGCATCAGCAGTTTGCTATCAGGCACCAACAATCGCAGCAAATTGCCATGCAACAGCAGTCATCTATGCTTCAACAACAAAAACCTTCGGTAAATGTTCTAAATTTCCAGCAGCAGCGAAATCATCCGCAACAATCTCTGCAATCCAATACTGTTCAACATCAGCAAACACAGCAGCCTTCATCATCATTGTTACTATCACAATCACAGAAGCTGCAGCAAAAGTCAAAACAGCAGCAAATTTTCTCCCACCTCCAATCTCAGCCTCAGCAGTTGCAACAGCAGCAACCCTCGCTCTCACAGTCAAACTCATTACAGCAAGAACTGCAACAAAGGATTCACACATCAAATGGTTTATTGCAGCAACAACAGCAGAACTCTATTGAACAGCAAAAGCAATTGGGCTTAACAACTCAAAGTGTAAAACCAAACGTTGTTGACATTCAAGAGAAGATTTTTCAGAGGGTAACATCTTTATACTATTTTCTTTGTGATAACATTAAGTTTTTTGTTTGATCCATATACAGATAAAGTATGTCATTATTGCTTATAATAAAGTGCCTTACAGTTGACATCCATGAATAATTCACTGCTACATACAAATTCCTTGACGGGATCTCAATATATAATATTTATCTCAATCTAAGTTTTGCTTTTATGAAACAAAGATTTTGATGATAAATATTGTCTTTTTAACAGTTGCAAAGACTCAAAGAATTGTATCTTCCAGAGATCAAAGAATTGTTGGCAAAGATTCAACAGATTTCTCAACAGGTGCATTTACTTTTCTAGATGGTTTTCTCTACCATGAAATTCAAATAATTGCCATGGTAATGGTATAATGTAATTATCTAAACGTAGCATGAGTATGTTGCGTAGAGGAGTGAACTAACATTGCAAATGTTTTCTATAGTTATGCTGACTATGTAATCCAAGTAATTAGAAGCCCAATCAACACTGAAAAGATTACATATTGTATCTATGGCTGTGACCTGTAGTAAAGATGAATCTTAATGATTATGATAAAGTCGAGTGCTTTAATTAATTTGGTATGGATATTTATGAACTGTTTTTTTTGGCAGCCTCTAGCACCTGAACAAGTTGAAAGAATTCAACAGCTCAAAAACTCATTGCAAGTATTTATTAAAAAATTAAATCTTCCAAGAAGCAGTATTCGCCTTGAAACAAAAGAAGAAAATATTGACATGTTTGAGAAGCAAATTAACGGCGTTCTGAGCCGATGTAGGAAGAAAAAGCCTGCACTGCAACAGCAGGGACAACAACTTACACTTCAGGATGGAAGCCAAATGCAATCTATGCAGCAGCAGTTGCAAACTTCAATACCTCAGATGCAACAACAAGAGAAACATGTTAATCAGTTTCAACAGATGAATTTGCAAGCTCCAGTGATGTCAATGCAAGCAAACAGTCTGGCACCTATTCAGCAAAGTTCCTTGCCACCATTGCAAGTTCAAACATCACAGCAAACTATTGGAACCACAATAAATAATGGGGACAACCTAAATCTGGCACAAGGAAAATGTTTAGGCTCCTTGCAGCAGAGTTCTGTTAGCTCACTTGAACATAATACTAATGTTTATCCCCTTCGCCATAATACTTCTAACATTCAACGGAACAGTACAACCTCCTTGGAGCGCAGCAGTATAAATCCTATACAACAAAGTAATTTAAATTCTCTGCAATCAAATGCCAATTCTCTACAACATCGGCACCAACCAATAAGACAACAAGATATCTTCCAGTCACAACAAATTAAGCAGCAACATTTTGAGTTTCGAGCTCAACCGCAACAGCCACAGCAGCAGCAATTGCAACGCCAACAATTCCACAAGCAACATATACAGCAGTTACAGCAGAAAAAACAAGAAGCTACTCCCTTACAGGCAGAGTTCCAGGTCCAAAGAGTGCAACAATTTCAACAAATGAATGAGCTGAATAGTGCTTTAAAGCTAAAACAGGCTGCTAATGTTAAACAAGCACCTATGCAGCCACATCCTAAACAAGTTCAGCCTTCAGTTTATCAACAACAGAAGCGGTTTAAGACAGGGACCTCACTTCCTGTTTCCTCTCCTCAACTCCTTCCAACAGCTCCTGCTCAAGTCTCTCAGCAATCCTCCCCACAAGTAGATCAGAAAAGCTTAGATGCATCGTCACTTCAGATGCCTAAATATGGAACTGCCATGCATTCTGCAACCACACCGTTTGGTGCTCCTTTGCCATCCTATGTCCCACCTCCATCATCTTTAAAAGATGCTAAGAAACAGTCTTCAGAAACTTTTTCAATTTCAAATCCTGGAAGGAGTCAAGGAATTCAGCAGACAGATAAAACTCTAAATAACGTTCAATCTTTGGCTATTGGTACACCTGGAATTTCTGTATCACCTCGATTTAACAGTTTTTTGCCTGCACCTGCTCAGAGCATTGCTAACCAGGATCAAACAGCTTCATCTGAACTTCCTACAGACGACAAGCGAAGCACAAAAGAACCTCCTATGGAGCATTTGATAAAAATGGTATGCATTACTGAACTTTGGTTTTGTTTACCACTGAAAATTCATATTGATGTGTGGCCTAACACAAGCCTTAAGATATGCACATTGTTACATACTCAACCTTAGTTTTACATTGTAAAGAATATTTTCCATTTTTATCTGCTACTGAAATTAGCAAAGATGTACTATCTGAATGTAAGCCTCAAGGTCTGTTTATTGTTACTTGTTAGGATGCTTCAACTGTGTAATTGTTCAGGAATTTGCACACACAGATAATATGCTTGTGTATGCATGTGTATATACACACATATTAGTCACTTTTCATTCTTATTTGTTTGAAAATAAGAATTGAGCCTCTTTTGTTACCGAAGTACATCCCTTGGGATTTGTTGATACTGTAATAACTCAACAGCCTTGCAATCCAGCTTCAGTACATTACTATGCATCCTAACATATAGTTTCATCATTCACAGCATTTTCAGGGGATTATGTGTTGTGTACTTCTGAATGTGTTACTAGTGGTAGTAGAAGCATAATCTTTGTTGAGTTATTTATAAGATAAAAAAATATTGGCGACCAACTGCTTAAATACCTTGACTTTCAAGTGGAGACTAGGTTCAAATCTTGCCAGGCAATAAATGAATAATTGTCAAAATATATTTGTAGTACCACTATATGGTTTGTTAAAAATACTAGGATAATACAATATTGATGTAATACAGATGAAGCCCATTAAATAATTCTAATTAAAAATAAGCTAAAATTGAAATGCTATTCATAGAGTTACTAAATGATTTGTGGAATTGTCACAGTTACAATTTGGCTGGCAATTTGTGTATACAGCCAGAACTCGGCTATTGATTGCAAAGGAACTGACATGGACTTTGGTCTTTGAACTGACAACCATTCTAGTTTTGTAGGCTATATTCTAGACTACAACATAGCTCCTTAAGTTTACCTGCTTTAGAATGAGGGGTCGGAGTGCTTTCTCCAACATCCCAAAAAACAGTTATTGAGGAACAATTTTGCATTGTGATAATAGTGCTGGATGAAAGGGTTCTTCATACTTTGTAAATTATGAGCTATTTCTACCATATTATCGTACTCTGGTAAAAGTGTTGTTGGAAAATAGAGTATATTAAATTTAAATATTGAAAAAATTATCAGCTCTTTGTCACCAGCAATACCAAATTAGAATACTTTCATACTGCTAAAAAATCTCTTTTGTCATTTTAGTTAGCTTTGATAGCTTTTATCAGGTTTTGGTGGAAAATATCTTTTGTCATGCTTACTGGCACATATTGAATCTAGAATCCTGTTGTGCTTTTTTGGTGTGAAAGCTTCTTTTAGTTGTGGGTTTGGAGTTGAGCATCATGGATGGAGTCATAATGCTTATTTTGAAGGTTATGAAATACAAATGGCTGTTACTTCATCGATTGAGCTCAAGTTGGCTGTCATCATAATTTTTCTGAAATTTATTTTTATTTTGACTACAGATAAACTCAATGTCCTCAAAGGCCTTAGCTTCTGCTGTGAATGACATAGGCTCAGTAGTAAGCTTGATCGACAGAATGGCTGGATCTCCACCAGGTAATGGTTTTCAAGCTGCTACTGGGGAAGATCTGGTTGCCACGACCAAGTGTTGTTTGCAAGAAAAAAATGTAATGTCACAGGACGGGAGTGCTGCTAAAGAAAAAATGGAGCGTCATATGAGTTCCATGCCTCTCAGCACTGTATCTTTAAATGGAACTGTAACCAACAGTCTTCAACAACAAAGTAATCAAGAATCCGCAGAGAGGGTGTCAACAGCAACATCAACATTCAAGAGCCCAAGATTGAAGGTATTGTATATCATTTGTATTGATGGATGGATGGATATACAAATAGATAGAGAAAAAGAGATAGAGAGATGCATAATATGAGTTGACTTTGCATATTTGTAAGACTCTTTGTTCTTTTCAAATGAAGTTGTAGACACTTCTATTAGTCATTCTCATATTAGTAGCATTATTTTTTGTAGACATTTCTAAGGTTAGGGTAAAAACCCTAGGGAATCTATATTTGTCCAGTTGAAATAGGACAAACCGAAGTTGCAAAAAATTTATAACTCTGAAATAACTACAATAAACAGCAGTTTGGAAACTTAAAATTTGAACTGAAAATTAAGATGGAAATTAATGAAGCTGATGTAAACTGAAATCTGAACTCCTTAAAAATTTAGAACCATGTGTGTGTGTAATAAAAGCATAGTACTGTTGACAAATAAGGAAGTTTGTGTGTTCCAGTTTGAGGAGGAAAGGAACACTAGTGGTGTTAATATGTGCATCCATGTTCAAAGGCAACATGGAGACCATAAAGAAGGATGGAAGGGCCAGTCCAACTGTTCATACATGGGATGGGTATATGGTACCAGTACTAATGTGCATCTAAAGAAAAAAATGGAAGCATTTGGGTGAGAATCATGGGATTTCATGCAATAGTTCTTTTGAGAGATTTGGTTGTTGACATTTACATGCATTGTGTTACAGTGATATATATTGTTCAACTGCAGGGAAAAGTATCTTGGGCCAAGTGGCATGAATGGTATGTATATCAACTGCAGGAGGTTTGGCAGTGCCCAATCTTGAGTAAAAAAGGTGATGGGTTGCAAAACAAGCATATTGAAGAGCATTTAGTATGCCCAATACCCAAGAGCTGTTCTTCAACATTCCTGGCAGAATTAGGTGAGGAATGAGGTAGAGGATGCTTTGCCTTGTTTTGAAGATGAAGAGATTGGTTGCAAAAGCAGCTAGTCAGGAACCAATGGGAGGAATTCATGGAATAACTATTTAGGAACGAAGAATGAAGTGATTGGAAAGTGGTTTATTTGGAAGGGATTTAGCAAGAGCTTTCTATACTTTCTGAAAATGAACAAGGAAAAATCTAATTCTGAAGAGAATTCGGTCATGGAGAATTCAAAACTGAAAAATACTAGAGTTGGTAGGAAGGCATATGAGACAACCTGAGATGAAGAATGAGGATTGAAACAAGAATGACAATCAATTATGGAAATCTTGGGACTAAGGCAAAAATTTCACTTTAAATATAGAGATTGAAGACCAATGGAGGACCTTGCTCACAACAAATGCAGTGAAAAACTTCAAAGCAAAAGCATGGTCTTAAAGAGTGAAGAGACAACTTAAGAAAGAGGGTTGATAAAAAATTTTTGGAGGAAGGAAAAAGGGATGGTGACAACAATGGATGCCCATTTTGTCCTATGATGGATAAGATGGAGGGATTAATTACTGAGATTATGAAGGCAAGAAAAGAGGATGCCATGTATATGGATGTCTTTCCAGAACTTGGCCTAGCCCTTCATGTTGTGCATAATAGGGACCAAGCAATGGAGGTTGGATGAACAGTAAGGGTCTCTCTTTAGCAATTGGTACTTTGGAACTTGATGGTGTACATCTAAAGAACTTAGAAAACCCTTCACTAAAATAAAAGTGAGAAAATATCTATTGCTTGAACTAGATAAAATAGCCATATGATCACAAATGTTACTATGGACTATCTCCAAGGTATGACAAGCATGCCATGATTTGTCCTTAGGAAAGCAATCCTAATGGTGTTTTCCCAACATGTATCCCTCATACACTCCACTAGCGGGTTAATTGTAGAAAGACCACAAAACCATATGAAGATGACTCATGTGCCTTTAGGATCGAAAATTGGTATGCCCCTAGAATTGATGCCACAACTCACTAGTATCATTGTCCTTAGCAACTTACTAGTGTCATTAACCTTAGCATCCTACTTGAAGACAAAGAAGCATCATGAAACTTATATACATTGTATGATTCATCACAATACCCAAAGACAACTATTTTGATGTCATTATTGTGGCCAAGATACCTTCTTATTGATGTGTCTAATATGATAGATGGAGGGTTCAGAGGCTGAGCAGACTGGCGGTCAGGGTGGGGACGACATCTTGGGCCCAGGGCCTCCTCCCAGCCTCGACGCAATTGCAGGCCTAGGGAAAAAGCCTCCAGATCCTGGGCAGGGTTCTGCCCCGGGAGGGCCCAAACCCTCCTACCAGCAGATCCTGGCTGGCGCCAGGGCCCAGCCTCGGGCCCTGGGCATAGGGCTCTCCCTCGAGGGCACCCACATTTCCATTCAAGAGGAGGTCTACTCATCCTTTGTCTCTGGATCCTCTGCCTCCCTGGTTGGGAAGTTCCTGGGAGGGCGACCGGACATGGAAACCATCCGCGAGATGGGCGGCTTCCAAGTGGAAAGTTTTTGGACATATTCGGTTGGTGGCCCTTACCAAGGGCTTTTTCATTATCAAACTAAACAACAACGATGACGCTGAAAAGATTCTGTCTGGCGGGCCCTGGTTCCTGGGACGCAAAAGCCTCTTCCTCAGGCGATATGGAGCTGACTTCCATCCCAGCACCCAAAGTATCAACTTCGCCCCGATCTGGGTTCGGCTCCCCGAGCTTCCCTTTCACTTGTGGCACGAAGACGTACTAAGGCTCATTGCTCAATCGGTCGGTGAGCTGGTGGCCTTCGATCCCGCTACCAAGGCAGGCTCTCGCATGGTCCATGCCAGATTTTGCGTCAATGCAAATCTAGAATCCGAACTCCCCTCTTCTGTGTCCATCTCCTCTGGGTCCTTCTTCTGGCGCCAAACCCTGATTTACGAAAACAAACCTGCTTTCTGCCCTCTCTGCTGCACTCAGGGGCACCTTCCCTACCAATGCCCCATCTCCAAGAAGGTTGATGCCTCTCTCCCTGCTAAACCCCCTTCCCGACCAGGCAGGGCCCCTTCCCGCGGGCCCCCCCACGACGGCCACAGATCCCAGGCTTGGAACAACAAGGAGGCTCCCCCTTCTGTCCCAAAGGAATCCCAGGCGGGCCCTTGCCTGATGGATAGCCCTTCCCAGGCTCGCCCTTCCCCCGAACCTCTCCCTGGTTGCCCTCCCGGGGCCCCGATCCCAGGCTCCCCCCTCGCCCGGTGCGGATCCCTCCCCCTCCCCCTCCCCGCAGGCCCTCGCTTGCGCCCCCTCTCAGCCCTGCGAGCCGCCCGGGCTCTCTCCCCCGCCGGCTCCCGCCTTCCCTTCCTCCCCCTTGGATGCCAGAGTTTCCTTCTCCCCCCCTCCTCGCTATCCCCCTCTCGACCCCCTCCCGCCCCTCCCGGCGGTCCCTACCGGCCTCCCCCCTCAGAGTGCAGCTCCGAGAGGTCCGACGATGAGGTTGAGGGCAGCTCACTGTCCGGGCCTGATGAAATCAGCCCCAAGATGACCCGAAGCAGGACGTTCGCCACAGACTTTGGCAGCAAACTCAAGAGAGGTCGCCCCACCCTGGGCGATCAGCGATCGAGGATCACTGAAGACGACATAGCCAATGGCTCTCAGGCAACCCTCTCTGACATCGTCGTGAGCTTTTCCAAAGCAGACGCCCTTCGATCCAAACCCCCCGCTCAGCTCGGGAAGGGGGGCAAGCGACCCCCCAAGGGTGTCAAATGAAGCTCATCACCTGGAATGTCAGGGGGCTCAATGGTGCCCCCAAAAAAAGGATCCTCGACCAACTCCGCAAGGATCACCGCCCGTCCTTCCTCCTCCTCCAGGAGACCAAAATAGATGAAGCGGCCGCTCAGAGGGTCGCCCAAGCTACTTGGCGCAATTGCGAGTCACTGTCTACCCCTGCGGCTGGCACAGCCGGAGGACTGTTGTGCATGTGGGATCCCCGGTCTTTTGAGGGGAGACTCATTTCATCTTCCCCCAGAATAATCAACATTCTGGTCCATTGTGTGAAGTCAAGGCGTTCGTGGATCTTGTCTAACGTCTACGCTCCCAACAACCCGGTTGAGAAAGCTGCCTTATGGAAGGAAATCAGCTCGATGAGGGAAGCCTTTGCCCCCCTTCCCTGGATCCTAGCAGGGGACTTCAACAACCCCCTTTTCCTTTCTGACAAAAGTGGGGGCTCAGTGGCTCCGTCCAAAAGCATGGAAGACTTTGGAGCCTTCACCGACCTCAATGAGCTCATGGACGTCAACCTAAAAGGAGCCAGGTTCACCTGGTCAAACAGAAGAGCGGGAGCAAGCCATATCCAGGTCAGGCTGGACAGAGTGTTCCTTTCTAAGGAAGCCATTCCCCTGTTTGTTGACGCAACCTTGTTGGCTCTCCCCAAAATTGGGTCTGACCACAGCCCCCTTCTCCTCGAAATCGACCATCGCTCTTTCCTCAAGCGGCCCTTCCGGTTCGAGTCCATGTGGCTGCACCACCCCAACTTCAGGGCCCAAGTTGGTTGTTGGTGGGCTCCCCCAGTCCCTGGGCGCCCTGCTGAGCAAGTCTACCACAAACTGAGATGTCTCAAAGAACAGCTCAAGGTATGGAACAGAGAGGTGTTTGGCAACATCTTCGAAAATAAAGCAGCAATCAAGAAAAAGCTCGAAGACCTTGAGCTCAGGTTCCAGGAAGGCTCCCAAGATCCGGGGATCAGGGAAGAGGAACGTTCAGCCCTCAGCGAGTACCACAACATCCTGGCCAGGGAAGAAACATTCTGGAGGCAGAAGTCGAGAGCCCTATGGCTCCAAGATGGTGATGCTAATACCAAGTTTTTTCACACGTCGACCCTCAGAAATAGGGGCTCTAACAGAATTTTTGAGTTGGTGGGCAGCGATGGCAGAATAATCAAGGACGAAGAAGCCATTCGGACTGAAGCCATCAACTTCTTCCAGGAGCTCCTTGGCGACAATTCCCAGATGTCCCCAAAAGCGACAGACTCCCTGCTGGAGCATATCCCAACTTTCGTCTCGGCCCTGGCGAACGAGATGCTCCTACAGCCCCTGTTTGACTCCGAAATCCATGCTGCTACGTTTTCCATGAAGGCCGAGGCGGCCCCGGGCCCGGACGGGTTTCCCCCCGGTTCTTCCAATCCTTTTGGGACCTCGTTGGCCAAGAAGTGTGCGCAGCCATCCGGGACCTCCAGTCCGCCAGCTCCATCCCCAGAGGTATAAACTCCACCTTCATTGCTCTGATCCCCAAGTCTCAGGCGACCAGATCCCTCTCACGATTTTTGCCCCATCAGCTTGTGCAATGTCTTATACAAAATCCTGACCAAATCCATGGCCTCCCGCCTTAAGGATATCCTTCCCCTGATCATTGCCCCCTGCCAGGGGAGCTCGGTCAAAGGCAGACTTATCACAGACGGAGTTATCATCATGCACGAGGCCATCCACTCGGCCCTCCTATCCAAAAAGGCCTCCTTTCTGCTCAAGCTAGATATGAACAAGGCCTTCGATAGAGTTGACTGGGATTTCCTTTCCAAGGTCCTTCTCAAGTTCGGGTTCCACCCCTCCTGGGTCAGTCTCATCAAAAACTGTGTGTCCTCCCCTTGGTTCTCTATCCTCATTAACGGATCCCCCGTCGGGTTCTTCCCCAGTTCCAGAGGCCTTCGCCAAGGTGACCCCCTATCCCCGATCCTCTTCATCATCCTGGCTGAGGCCCTAGGACGCACCATTTCGAGTGTTGTCTCCCGCGGACTTATCTCGGGCATCAGGCCTGCGTCGGGCCTACCCCTTGTGTCCCATCAGCAGTTCATGGACGACACCATCCTTGCTACTTCAACTTCGATCCCTCAAGCCAAGACCATCAAGCACATCTTGACCCTGTATGAGGAGGCGGTCGGGCAGAAAATCAACCTCCGAAAAAGTAAAATTTTCTTTATCCATACCCCCCCGGCTAGGCAAATCAGAATCGGGCGGATTCTTGGATGTACCCCTGATTCCCTCCCCTCCTCTTACCTCGGGCTCCCCCTGTTTACAGGAGCTTCCTCCAAGACCCTTTGGAGCGGGATGATTGATCGGATCCAGAGGAAGCTGGCCCCCTGGAAAGGCCACCTCCTCTCACAGGCAGGTCGAGCCACCCTCCTGTCGGCGGTTCTTCAAAGCATTCCGGTCTACTTCATGTCGGTCTTCAGAATCTCGGCCTCCATTGCAGCTCACATCGAGCAAATCCAGAAACGCTTTCTGTGGTCGGGCAGCGAAGATAAGAAGAGGATTCCCCTGGTTTCCTGGCCCCTGGTCTGCCGCCCCAAAGGCGAGGGAGGGATCGGGCTCAGGCGGGTGACCCCCATGAACAAGGCCCTCTTGTCCAAGCACGCCTGGAAGGTGTTCACCAACGCCCCTGATGAATGGGTCAGTATCGTGCGTAGGAAATACATCCACCACCACCCCTTCCTCAGTGACTCCCAGCCCAGAGACGGATCAGCCTTCTGGAAATCCCTGATCTCCACTAAAGACATCATTCGGAAGGGGACCAGATGGATCCTCGGGGACGGAACCAAGATCGACTTCTGGGAAGACAGGTGGATCCAAGATGAGGCCCTGATTGCTGACAGCGATCTCCTCGTCCTCAAATCGGACCTGGTGGGCAGAGGGCCCAAAGTGTCGGACTATCTCACCCAGAACCATGGACGGGTAACATGGAAGCCCATCCTGAACCCCAGGCACCCGCTTCAATCCTCCAGGCTCCAGCGTCTCCTTGAGGTGACAGTTATCCCGTCTTTCGGAGGGAACGACAGATGCGTCTGGCACGACACTCCCAATGGCGTCTTCTCTGTCAAATCTGCCTACAACTTCCAAAGAGTCCCTGATGAGGCCCCATTCCCAGCCAAACAGGTGTGGGCCAAGAAGTTGATCCCCAAAATCAGCCACTTCGTTTGGGCGGCCATCCAAAATAAGATCCTGACTATCGAGAACCTGATCAGGAGGGGCTTTCAGATCCCGAACAGATGCTTCCTTTGTTGTGTTGCCTGGGAGTCCACTAATCACCTCTTCCTCAGATGCCCCTTCTCTTCTGAAGCCCTAGGCCTCATCCTATCCCAATTTTCTATCCAGTGGGTGGCCCCCAATTCCATCTCTGACCTCCTGTCCCAGTGGCCCAATCCCTTCGCCCACCCCTTCCTCCGCTTCCTTTGGGGCTCCTGCCTCCCTCATCTGCTCTGGCAACTCTGGCTTGAGCGCAACAGCAGAGCCTTCTCCTCCCCGGCCCGCTCCCCCCAGTGGGTGGCGGCCAAGGCGGTTGCCTTCGCCCTTGAGAACTCCCGCTCCCTCCCCTTGAGCGAGGCACCCCGAAGGCTGGTCGAGTCCACCCTCCTCTCCTCCCTCGGAGTCCAGCTCCCCCCTCGGTCCCCCTCCCGCCCCTTCCCGTCATTCCGCGACAAGGTGGACTGCCCCCCTCCCGGATGGGTTAAACTTAACTTCGATGGAGCTTCTAAAGGAAACCCCGGCCCCTCTGGAGCGGGTGGGGTCATCCGGGACAGTCACGGGGCCCTGATCTTGGCGTACGCCGAACCGCTTGGCATTCAGACCAACAACTTCGTCGAAGCAACAACTCTCCTCCGCGGGCTGATAGCCCTCAAGGAGACCTCCCCAAAAGTCATCATCGAGGGCGATTCTCTAGTCATCATCAAGGCCGCCCGCAGCTTGGGAAATAGCTCATGGCGTATCCACAACACCATTCGGGAAGTTCTCACCATCCTCCAAGGATTCACTCACCACTCCTTTCGTCATGTATACAGAGAAGGCAACAGTGCAGCCGATTTCATGGCCAATCAAGCCACCACAGTGGAAGATCTCACTACCTGGACCACGAATTTCCCTGATGCTCTGGTCCAATTAGCGTCTCAAGACAATTCAAGCCCCGATGAGAGTTCAGGCGCTTAGATCGCCCCGAGCCGGGGCCCTGAAGGTGCGACGTCACGCCCTCCCCACGTGGACAGGGGATACTCCTTCCCGCTCCGCCTTGATGATTGGCCCCAACGACCCTCCCGCCCGAGGGCTGGCCAATCCGATCAAGCGCCATCACGTCTCGCCAAGTGCTCCCCGCTTCAAAGGCGACGACCCTGACAGGGAGGGGATCTAACCTGCCAGGTCGGGGCCCCCGTTCAGGTCAGGCCCGGCTGCAGGGCTACCTGGAGCGGTGGCGGCCAGTATTTTTTTGGGTTAACTGCTGGGCAATTTCGAGGTTTCTCCCTGTTTGGTGGCCTCAGGCCAAATTTTGTCTTGCTGGCAGCATAGATGGATGGACTTTTTGTAGGCACCGGGGCCCCTGGGCCCCGGCTTGGTCCCCAAGGGCGCAGCCCCGGTCTACTCTAACATCGAAATTTAGCTACGGCTACTTATGTACCTAAGGTTTTGGGACCCTTCAAAAAACCCGCTGTAAATATTATTGTTACTTATCAAAATAAAAAAAGTAGTAATTATCTATATTAAGATTTTCATAGCCAAAATGCAGCTCTAGATATGTTGACACATCAATAGAAGAAAAAAAACAAAAGGACAAGTCATATGTATGTAAATTTCATTTAATATGCACTTTGTAACTCATGGAAGGTGAATCACCACATTTCCATATGGGTGACCTTCCATATTCAATACAATGGATTTCCAACACATCAATTCTTGTATAAAGAGAGATGCACCCCTAACTATAAAAAGAATGAGTAATGGATACAATATTATAGCCTCACATCTCTTCTTAGATATTGCTTGCATTGTACTCTGTTTTCTGAGCAATAAAATCATTTTGTTATTATGCTTATATATCTATGTTATGATATTGTTGGTTCGGCTTTCATACACACCCCATGAAGAATGAGCATAAAATACCAATAACACTTATACGGGATAAATCCCACTCACTTTAGGATCTTTCTGGTTATCCAAGGTGTGAGTTACAGAGTTGGGTCGAATGTCTATTCACTCTTTTCCGCTTCTGGAATAGTTTCAAGTGGACTGTCTGTTACCTTACAATGGGCTCGACCTTCATTCAATAATGTTTAGAAGTTGTTATCTTTGTTGACTATCGGATTTACAATGAGTTCTTTGATATAGCTCTTTATGTTTTAGCAGATTAAATAAAAGACAAATTTGAAAGAAAATAAAAATGGATCATTTAATAGTAGAACAAAGAGAGTAGGGTAGGGCAGAAAAGAGAAGCTTATCTAAGTTAGTTGCAAAATCAAAACTATCAATTTCAATTACACTATTTAACTTCACAATAGAACCAATCAAAGAGGAAGGTGTCCAGCTTTCTAAGATCACCTTCTACTAAGAGCATAATACGGAGATAACATATATTTGAAAGAAAATCATAAATAAAAGGGAAGTCGGTGTTAACCGGTATCTCTCACAAGCGATCTAGCTCACGACAGTGAGGACAGAGCAATTAGGACAGACCAAAACCTTAAATCTTTAATTTTTCCTAGCATATAACAAACAAAGTGAAGCCTAGCAGCATATTCAATCTTGATAACGCAGATTTACAACTAAAATAAATAGAACTTTAGTGAGACGAAAATAGAAGAAGGTGCACTTATCGAAATCCGAAAGAGATTAGGCTCCTGGCCATGCTATCACAGAAGAACGATTTCACACAATCCCCAGGTCCATAACAAAGCATTCAAACAAGATTTGCAGGAAATTGCTAGAATGTCTTTTATTCCAAGTTTTTGCCTCCTCACTTTACATTCAAGAGAAGTATTTATAGACTCAGGACAGACCCTGATCTTTTTAAAATATTTTCTTCTAAATATCTTAATCGTATCATAAAAATCCCACCGCTGAAGCTTTACAATATAAGGTATTTTTATATAGAGTTTCGATAAACCCTAATCACTCTAAAATCTTCGTGTGGATTTCGCCATAAATGGAGAAGATAAGATTTGGTTTTATCCTCGTCAAATGGGCACTGCCTGTAAATGTATCTTTATCTTTCGGCAAGTTGTCAGAGTATCTCATTAATTCTTCGCAAAATTTGGATGAGTCACTGACTTCGAGGCCTTCCATCCTTGCACAGCCGCCTTTGTTTGGTTCGAGTTGAGATTTTCGGCCCGTCATTACTTTTGCCATAAATTTTCTGGGCAAATGGATCCACCGGAAAATTCCTTGAAGCCTGTATTTATGGCCGGATCAGCGAAATCTGGATGAGTCACTGACTTCCCGGCATCTCTTATCTTATGGAACATGTCGCGATATCGTGACATTTCCTTCAAGCTTTTCTTCTACTTTGCAAACTTCCCAAAAATTGTGGGTTGACTCCAGCGACTTTGTCCACCTGTATTTGGCATTTTTACATATTGGTGAAGGATCTTCCTTACTCATAAATAAATTTAACATTTGAAAAATGAATTTTAAATTACTCAAGAATGATCAGCTTCACATGGTGTAGAAAAAATGATGAAAAACTCAAAGTGCCTAGAATTTGATGAAACTTTACAAGCATCTAAAAAAGGCCCAAAGGGTATCCAAATTTGCAAACGGAGCTTAAAAAATTCATCATGGATTAAGGGAAAATGCATTTAGAAGTTTGCTGGCCAAAAATAGAAACTGCTATTGAAATCAATGCCATATGCAAGTATACTTGGACACTTTGATGTAGGCGAAGCTTGAAAAAGGGTGCAAGCAAAATTTGGAATTAAAACCCGAAAACTCAAGAGGGTCCCTACGAAAAAAAATGAAAATTAAATATTTTCAAAGGGATGGAATTTCATTTTTTTAGTGGGGGTGTGTTGCTTCTCAACAAATGGCGATATCTGCGGGGAAAATAGTAGCACTATTTAGAATCCAGAACTCTAGTTTCAAAACAATTTAGACTATGTACCATGCTTTGCCACAAATATTTTCTAAAATGACTTAACTACTATCTCGCTAGTCGTTAAAGTTTCCCAAGGACATACTAGGTTGAACCACTTAAGGAAGATTCTGATGTGCGATTACAAGTGTATAAACCTTCTTCCAAGGATGACCGGGTCTTCAAATGCTTGCTATGAATCGAACAACTATTTAGATTGTGTAGGGGAAACCGAGTAGAGCTCTGTTTACTAGTTTAGCCTTTCACAGCCCCGACAAAGTTACTCTTTAGATTTTCACGACCCTGATCACAATTATGAGGTGGCATCTATAGCTTGGTGAACATGTTTGAGATGTATCCTTCGGGAGCCTTGGTTATGCGTAGGAAAGAGTGCCAGTTTTATGTTGGCTTGCCCAACTTTCACCATCTCTCTCTTTTCTTTTGAAAGATACCGATTACTGGAGTGCCTTGCTGCTTCTTTTTTTTTTTTTTTTATATTCATCGAGCAATTGATCAACTAACTGTTTCAGCTCAGGTACCAACAACCTCCTGGGACGCTTTGATGTAATTTTATGAATCGGATTCCCCTCTCATGACCAACTTTTCTTAGATTCCCTGGGAGTTCTTCAACCAAACAGTATAGTAATTTCTTTATAATCAAAATAATTGTGGCAAGCAAAATACAAAATCCAATTATCTTTCTACTATTGTTCTAGATAACAAGTAGTCCCACTTTTTAATCCTAGCAGACTATCTCTTAAAACATAATGAAACAAAATGAAAACACACTAGGCCAATTTTAAATGTTGATTTGTGTTTTCTTTGTTTAGGCAAACTCAAACAAACAGGATTAAAGAGCTAATGAGGAGGAAAAATGCCACCAGTCAAAGACAAAATTGCACAGACCTACAAAGACAAAATACAGAACTTCAAACTTTTAAATAAAACAAAACAAAAACACACTACTTCACACTTCATTTACAATATTATACATATGCACAAAATCTTTGCAATTATTCAAATGATGTAGTGGATGGAACAACTGAGAAATAATGCTTCAGATATTGACCATTGACAGGAAGGTTCAGAAAATTACCTTCCAGGTCTTGTAGGCGAAACGCATTATTACCTAGGATTTTGGCAATCTGGTATGGCCCTATCCATAGAGGTTGCAACTTGGTGTGTTTACCTTTCTTTTCATGGGCTTTGTCCCATAGAAGCACCAAGTCTGCAAGTCTGAAGGCCTTTACTCTGGATCTTTTGTCAAACCAGCGCTTGACTCGTCTCTTGGTGTCGGCTAAAATGCTCCAAGGCTTGAAGTCGTTCATCCTGCAAATTAATTAAGTCCAATATACGAGCTTCTGCATCTGCATGATCATCAAAGTAATCTAAAGCAAATTGGTAAGTGGGCAATTTTAGAGAGATAGGAACTATGGGTTGGGTGCCATACAACAAAGCAAATGGGGAAGTCTTAAGAGCTTCTTTATGTCTTATCCTGTCAGCCCAAAGTGCATACTTCAATAGTGTGTGCCATTGTCTGGGTTTGTCTACAGCAGACTTCTTGATGGCATTCATCAAATTCTTATTTGTGGACTCAGCTAGTCCATTACCTTGGGGATAATAATTGGATGAAAACTTGATGACTATCCCCCTCTGGTATGCCCACTCTGCAAATTCGAATGACTGAAAAGCCGGTCCGTTGTCGCACACCAAATTCAAAGGAACTCCAAACCTGGTTATGATATTTGACTCTAAAAATCCAATCACCTCGTGGGTTGTACTTTTCATGGTGGCTGTTGCTTCAACCCATCTTGTACAATAGTCAGTGGCTGTTAAAACATACTTGTGCCCTATGGATGAATTCAGGTTTATCACACCTACGAAGTCAAGTCCTCATTGCATAAAAGGTTTTTCTATTATAACAAAGTTGTAATGGTAGAGCTCGATTAACCTCGCTTGGATGCAAAGATCCGACACTCGTTGGCAAGTTCTCACATGCCGATGTGCATCTTTAAACAATGTAGGCCAGTAATAGCCTCGCTCTCAATATCTTGTGTGCAGTAGCGGAACCTGAGGAATGCCCCGCTCCTAAATTTTCATGAAAACTAGACATCACCTCGTCTACTTCATTCTGAGAAATGCATCTTAAGAATATGCCAACGATAGTTTTCTCTGTATAAGTTGCCTCCTTTGAGTAGAAAATGAGCAGATTTCAGCTTCAGTGCTCTTCTTTGAGTTCTATTCAGGTGAGGTGGACAAATTCCAAACCTTAGCAGATGAATGACATCTCCATACCAATCATCCACCCCAGAATCCAGCTGATTAATTTCTGCCTCTACAGGTATTTCAGCAATATGTCGGGACAAACCAAGTCCTCTGATTAATTTTGTAGGTCAAATTTCTAAGTCGTATTCCTGTAGTCTCGTGGCCCAATTACCTCTTAGCTCACCCAATTCATCCTGGCTTAATAAATATTTTACAGCTGGATCAGGAACTATAGCATGGACTTTGCTCCTCAATATGTAATGCCTGAATTGCTTGACTGCTCTCACCAAGGCATAGGCTTGCTTATCCAAGCGAGAGTATTTTAGCTCAGCACCCTTTAAGTTGGTGCTTTTGAAAGCAATCAGGTGTTCCCTCGTTTCCCTTCGTTGGGTTAAAATTGTTGCAAGTGTGTGTTCGGAAGAAAAAGAGTACAGGTAAAAATCTGCACTGAAATCTGGGCTCACCAGAACTGGAGCTTGCTTGATGGCAGTTTTGATCTCGTGGAATGCTGCTTTGGCTTCTGTTGTCCAGGAAATCTTAGCAGTTCCCTTCAGCATGTTATTTAGTGGCTTGACTATTTCTGCAAAACCAGAGATGAATTTTTTGACGAAATTAATTTTCCCAAAAAATGATCTTAACTCTTTCTTAGAGTTGGGAAAAGGTATCCCCGATATGGCTTCAACTCTCTCTGGATCCATGGAAATGCCATCTTTGGTGATTAAGTGTCCAAGGAGTTTTCCTTCGGTTACACCAAAAACACACTTCTTTGGGTTTAAAGAAATGCCAAACTCTCTTGCATTTGTTGAAGACAGATTCCAAGTGCTTTACGTGGTCAAACCGAGATTTAGAAAAAACTGTCAAGTCATCCATGTAGACAACGATGCACTTACCCATGAGACCTTTGAAGGCATGATCCATTGCACGCTGAAAGGTAGCTCCAGCATTTATCAATCCAAATGGCATTCTCTTGTAAGCAAAGGTTCCCCACTTGGTCGTGAAGGCAGTTTTCATCCTGTCTTCCCTTTCAACCAGTATCTGGTTGTACCCCAAAAATCCATCTAAGAAAGACATCATTTCTGAACCATTCACAATTTGTAGCACATCATCCATGGAAGGCAAAGGATAATTATCCTTTTCGAAAGCCTTGTTCAAGTTTCTAAAATCCACGCACAAGCGGATTTCCCCATTCTTTTTTCTAACCGGTACTAAATTGGCTACCCAAGTAGAATGTCTGATGGGAAATATAATGGCAGCACTCAATAATTTCTCCACCTCCTTCTTGATGAGGGGTTCCAACAAGGCGTTGACATGCCTCTGTTTCTGTCGAAAGGGTTTGCAGGACTCCTTTAAAGGTATTATATGGGTGTAAACTTTTGGATCAAAAACCTTTAGGTCTTTATAAGACCAAGCCATAACATCCTTGGATCTATGAAGGAATTCAATCATATTCTTTTTAATTTTAGGGTCACAAGCTTTAGCTAACTTAAGGTGTCTGGGATCTTCTTCAGTCCCCACATTCAGTTTTTCAGTTTCACCGCCTGCTATACCAATAGAACTTCCTCTTTGTTTAATTTGGTCGATATCAAACAGTCGCTCAAGTTCTACCATTCCTTTCGGAATTCTATTATCTTTCAAACTCATCATCCCCCTTTCATCATCAAACTGTTCCAGCATAGTATCCTTTTGACCATCATCAATTATAGCATTTTCAAATGCATTGGTATTCTGTAAAAAGTCTATAATTTGTTGGTCGTCAGAAAAGACTTGAAAATTGTCTACGTTATCTGGAACCGAAGGACAAGGGATTAATTCGATTGAAAATTTCTTCCATTTGAACTCCTCTAATGGCTTCAGATTTGTGGTCGATGAAGCTAAGACATCTGCAAGTGAATTCTCCTCTCTAGGAATGTGTGTCAAATTAAAAGCATCAAAATCCTCTATGAGATCCCAAGCTCGGTGTTTATATCTTTTCAGGTAAGATGCCTTGCATTGAAATTTACCTCTAACCTCGATTAGCCACCAACTCTGAGTCTGTGAAAACCTGGATATTTTTCACACCTTTATCTAAAGCAAATTTCAATCCCAGCACTAGTGCTTCATATTCCGCCAAATTATTTGTGCAAGGAAACTGCAAGCGATAAGACATAAAATAGGTCTGATCTCTAGGTCCTTTAAGAACTGCCCCTATACCAAAACCTTGTTTGGACTTAGCTCCATCGACATGAAGCATCCAAACTTCATTATCATGATCAAGATGAGCTTTAACAGGTTTCCCCTTTTGTGCAGTTGTCAGATTATAAACCCCGATATCTACATCAGCAATATTAACAGTCTCATTCTTGGCATTATACTCAGTGATCACGTGTTTATATCTAGGTTCTCTTTCGATTCTCAACTGATTTGCAACACCTTTCCAAGGTAACCAC
Source organism: Wollemia nobilis (assembly GCA_028583015.1). Lineage (NCBI taxonomy): Eukaryota > Viridiplantae > Streptophyta > Pinopsida > Araucariales > Araucariaceae > Wollemia > Wollemia nobilis. The sequence goes on along the minus strand of JAQPPZ010000856.1, from coordinate 26,181,064 downwards.
ATATGTGAGAAATCAGTCGCCAAGTACCCATTCAAAGACTTTGACCAGTCTCTGCTCAGAAGCATTTTGTATCCCACGAGAATATCTACCACCTGAATGTCAATTTTGTGTTGTGCTCTCAGCTTAGATGCTAGATGGATGTGTATATTCTGAAGTTCACCTACCACCTTAACCTCGTTTTATCCAATTGGATGACTCTTCTCTCGGACTTCATAGGGGTTAAACCCAACTGTTGACAGATGGCTAGAGGCATGACATTGGCTGAAGCACCAGAATCCACCAGACAGTTGTGTAGATTCTTCCCAAATATACGGACAGTTAGCAGGAAAGGCGGAACTTCTGTCCTTTCTTTATACATGGCCAAGTTTGCATTCGCTATCTTCTTCCCCTTTTCTAGAGGTTTGGCGGTAGGCTCAGAGTATGTCTTAATCAAATTATCCCTTTGTTCAATAATTTGAGCCAACTCATGAAGAGTGATGTTAGCCTTGATCTTCTTCATATCCTCCACTATGTTGTATCCTTTATTGAGTGAAGCAAAAAATCCACTTGGTACTCTTGGATCTCCTCCCTTGGGTGGAGGTGGGTTATTATTTGAAGATGGATCTCGGAGGAACATTATGGGAGTTGTCCGGAGGTGTAGATGTAGTATTAGGCTCCAGATTTTTGTTCCTGAGGTTATAGTTGTCCCTTCTATACTGTTGAAAGGCTTGCACTTCATCCATAGGCATCTCCACAACATTCTCTGACTCATCCAAAAAAGTGAAAGAATCTAACACCATAGCTGTACTATGTTTGGATGAACCTGGACCATCAAGCATTTCTTTGGTTTTCAGGAAAAACCAACTCACCAGATAAAGCTTCAAAGGCATTGCAAAACTCCAAACAATCTAATTCCCCGTGTTGAGATGTTCCGTGTATCCTGCACCAGTTGGGCAAAGCCAAGTCACAAATATTCACTTCATGCCCCTTACCTTTATAATCCTTATTGGGTTCATAGGGTGGTCTAGTGAATCTATTCTGTTGATAAGGAAATCTATTTGAGTTGTCCCCGGTGGACACTCGCCTTTTGAAACTCAAAAAGTCATTTGCCAACTTCTGGACCATCTTTGAGACTTCCTCAACTCTTGTTTTATCAGATTCTTTCTCTGTATTCTGTACATGTTCAGCATGTGTTACAGCCAATGGATTTCCTATTGGTGGAGTTTGGCTCGATGGCAACATCATTTGATGTGGGATAGGATTTAAAATAGGGGTATTTTGTGTAACAAAGGGAATTAGAGGAGCGTTCAAAGGTTGAGGTCCTAATTGTCTTTCAAGAACCAAAGCTTCTCTATATGCCTCTGTTAAATTAGTAATATTTGCATCTCTCTTCAGGAAAACAGAGGTCACTGGATCTAGGGAATTCCTAAAAATTTCCAATGCTAGGTCTGCAGTTGGCACATAATGACCCGTCAATCTACCATAAGCTTTTTGAAACCTGACATTGAAAGATCTAACGGTCTCATTGATTCCTCTCTTAATGCTGGAAAACTATTGATATAACACACTGGGGTCAATCACTTCCCCAAATTGTGATACAAAAACTTTCTCTAGGTCATTCCAACTGGTAATAGAATCATTAGTGAGATTCAAAAACCAGTCGTATGCTCCCTCCTGGAGAGTGAATGGGAATAACCTACAAGCCACATCTTCATGTTGCACATTTAACAACTTTAGAGCATTTTTATATGCCACTAGATGTTCTTCTACTGTTCTAATTCCATCATGTTTGTAGGTAGGGAGATACTTCTCAGGATTTTTGGGCAAATCATGCGCTGCACCAGGAATATTCAAAGCAGTGGAACCCAACCAGTTCGCCATTACTACCTGATTAACGATGATATTTTGAGTTGCAGTTGGAGGAACTACAAGGGGTGACAAAACTACACTGGACAAAGACTTGGCCCTTCTGAGGCTACTTCTCCTTGGGGTTTCTAACTCAGGCACAAGGAGCTCTCCAGCTCTGGAGTGGGACCTGGTTACTCTATAGGTAGAATCCAGCTTTTCACAAGCAACTCACAATCCTTAACAAATACTGAACGGAGTTCAGGGCCCTCCTTCTAGCGCCAATTTTAAATGTTGGTTCGGCTTTCATACACACCCCGTGAAGAATGAGCATAAAATACCAATAACACTTATACGGGATAAATCCCACTCACTTTAGGATCTTGCTGGTTATCCAAGGTGTGAGTTACAGAGTTGGGTCGAATGTCTATTCACTCTTTTTCGCTTCTAGAATAGTTTCAAGTGGACTGTCTGTTACCTTACAATGGGCTCGACCTTCGTTCAATAATGTTTAGAAGTTGTTATCTTTGTTGACTATCGGATTTACGATGAGTTCTTTGATATAGCTCTTTATGTTTTAGCAGATTAAATAAAAGACAAATTTGAAAGAAAATAAAAATGGATCATTTAACAGTAGAACAAAGAGAGTAGGGTAGGGCAGAAAAGAGAAGCTTATCTAAGTTAGTTGCAAAATCAAAACTATCAATTTCAATTACACTCTTAAACTTCACAATAGAACCAATCAAAGAGGAAGGTGTCCAGCTTTCTAAGATCACCTTCTACTAAGAGCATAAGACGGAGATAACATAGATTTGAAAGAAAATCATAAATAAAAGGGAAGTCGGTGTTAACTGGTATCTCTCACAAGCATTCTAGCTCGTGCAGTGAGGACAGAGCAATTAGAATAGACCAGAACCTTAAATCTTTAATTTTTCCTAGCATATAACAAATAGAGTGAAGCCTAGCAGCATATTCAATCTTGATAACACAGATTTACAACTAAAATAAATAGAACTTTAGTGAGACAAAAATAGAAGAAGGTGCACTTATCGAAATCCGAAAGAGATTAGGCTCCTGGCCACGCTATCATAGAAGAACGATTTCACACAATCCCCAAGTCCAGAACAAAGCATTCAAACAAGATTTGCAGGAAATTGCTAGAATGTCTTTTATTCCAAGTTTTCGCATCCTCACTTTACATTCAAGAGAAGTATATATAGACTCGGATAGACCCTGATCTTTTCAAAATATCTTCTTCCAAATATCTAAATCTTATCATAAAAATCCCACCGCCGAAGCTTTACAATATAAGGTATTTTAATATAGAGTTTCGATAAACCCTAATCACTCTAAAATCTTCGTGTGGATCTCGCCATAAATGGAGAAGATAAGATTTGGTTTTATCCTCATCAAATGGGCACTGCGTGTAAATGTATCTTTATCTTTCGGCAAGCTGTCAGAGCATCTCATTAATTCTTCTACAAAATTCGGATGAGTCACTGACTTCCGAGGCCTTCCATCCTTGCACAACCGCCTTTGTTTGGTTCGAGTTGAGATTCTCGGCCCGTCATTACTTTTGCCATAAATTTTTCGGGCAAATGGATCCACCGGAAAATTCCTTGAAGCCTGTATTTGTGGCCGGATCTGCAAAATCTGGATGAGTCACTGACTTCCCAGCATCTCTTATCTTTATCTTTCGGCAAACCGTCAGAGCATCTCATTAATTCCTCGCTTGATTTGTGCCGAAATTCAGGTTTGTCTATCTTTCTCGCCATTACTTCTGCCATGAATGTAACTGTCGAATTACTTTCTGCAAAAGAAAAACAAAGATTAGAATTAATTAATTTTCCCATTTAAATATTTCTAGGGTTTGGACTGTGTCGAAAAGCTTTCACTTCCTTTGGATGGGTGATGAAAAATTTAAAGAATGGCCAAATTTTGCAAAAATGAATATAAATCCAAACATGTCGCGATATCGCGACATTTTCTTCAAGTTACTTCTTCCTTGCTTGTGCCTTCACGAAAATGGAACATGTCGCGATATCGCGACATTTCCTTCACTTCATGTCTTTTCCAGCTTTTGTCCTCGCGAAAATGGAACATGTCGCGAAATCGCGACATTTCCTTCACTTTGCTTCTTTCAGCTTCCGCCCTCACGAAAATGGAACATGTCGCGATATCGCGACATTTCCTTCACTTAGTCTCTTCCAAGCTTCGGCCCTCGCGAAAATGGAACATGTCGCGAAATCACGACATTTCCTCCACTTAGTCTCTTCCAGCTTCCCTCGCAAAATGGAACATGTCGCGAAATCGCGACATTTCCTTCACTTAGTCTCTTCCAAGCATTGGCCCTCGCGAAAATGGAACATGTCGCGATATCGCGACATTTCCTTCACTTAGTCTTTTCCAGCTCTCCCTCCGAAAATGGAACATGTCGCGATATCGCGACATCACTTTAAAAGATTTTAAGATACAATTAATTTTGAGCGAAAGTCCGACAAGTCCGAAAATGGAACATGTCGCGATATCGTGACATTTCCCTCCATTTTCAGTCTTTCCTAAGACAGTCCGAAAAATGGAACATGTCGCGATATCGCGACATTTCCCTCAAGCTTTTCTTCTGAGCTTTTCCTCTCGCGAAAATGAGACAGGTCCAAAAATGGAACATGTCGCGATATCGCGACATTTCCTTCAAGCTTTTCTTCTGAGCTTTTCCTCTCGCGAAAATGAGACAGGTCCGAAAATGGAACATGTCGCGATATCGCGACATTTCCTTCAAGCTTTTCTTCTACTTTGCAAACTCTCCAAAAATTGTGGGTTGACTCCAGCGACTTTGTCCACCTGTATTTGGCATTTTTACATATTGGTGAAGGATCTTCCTTACTCAGAAATAAATTTAACATTTGAAAAATGAATTTTAAATTGCTCAAGAATGATCAGCTTCACATGGTGTAGAAAAAATGATGAAAAACTCAAAGTGCCCAGAATTTGATGAAACTTTACAAGCATCTAAAAAGGCCCAAAGGGTATCCAAATTTGCAAACGGAGCTTAAAAATTCATCACGGTTGAAGGGAAAATGCATTTAGAAGTTTGCTGGCCAAAAATAGAAACTGCTATTGAAATCAATGCCATATGCAAGTATACTTGGACACTTTGATGTAGGCGAAGCTTGAAAAAGGGTGCAAGCAAAATTTGGAATTAAAACCCAAAAACTCAAGAGGGTCCCTGCAAAAAAAAATGAAAATTAAATATTTTCAAAGGGATGGAATTTCATTTTTTTAGTGGGGGTGTGTTGCTTCTCAACAGATATGTTATACTTTGTTATTTTTTTAATTGCACTCTTTCATTATCATTTTTAACTTGAAATTTTGACTTTTGGATCCGTTGAAATTCTAAGTTTCAAATTAGTAGTATCAAAGCATCTGTCTTTTAAGTGTATATCAAGATATCAAAAATTTTGGTGTCAGATGCGATATCCATATGATTACCTCTCTTGTCATTCCAAATGATATCAGGTGATAACTAGAATGGATAACACTGAGACAACCAATCATTTCAAGGATATGTTGAATGAAGCCCTTGTGAAACAAAGGAATGAGATGATGAATCAATTTGCTCAAATTCTTCAACGACTCCTCACTGTAAATTCTGCAAACTCCACCTCTCACTTCCCTACCACCATTCAATTCTCCCACACCTTTTAAGGTGTAGGTGAATTTTAATATTCCTACTTTTGAAGGAAAAATTAATGTTGATGCCCTAGAAAATTAAAATTTCACATGTGAACATGAAGAGAATTAAGATGTAGTGTTCACATGTGATAATTTCATGAAGGTTGTCAAGGAATAATATTATCTCGTGGGAGACAATGATGACCAATACATGTGATGACTACAATTGCGTAAAGGTAAAGACCAATTTGTTCAAGATTATACCAATGCCTTTCTCTTCATGGAAGCAAGGCTAGGTATTCAAGACACCAAAAGTCATCGAATCCTCAAGTACCATAGTGGGCTACAATTGTACATTCAAGAGGACATGAACCTCTTCGAATTCAAGATATTAGGAGAGGTATATAAACTTGTAAAATTGGAGTAGGAGCACAAAAACAAAAATAGAAAAGGAGGAGGAGCAAATAAGAAAAACTAGAACAGAAAGTACCTACCAAAGAAAGCAAGAGTGACTCTATAAAGAATTAGGATAAGGGGGTCAGTCCTAAAATCAAAATTCAAAGCAAAAAAAAGACCCCTAAGAAAATAATCCCTTGAAGGCCAAAAGTGGAAAATGGTGCGATTATCACAAGAGCAACCGCCACCTCCACATCCATAGGATGAGGATAGAGGGAAGCAAATTGTGGAAGCCAAACCAAATGTGACCATTGCCACCACACATACTGCAACAAAGGAGTCACAAGGAGGAATTTTTGTTTCACTCACAAATGTGGATCAAGGGTAAGCCATTACATTTCATTGTTGATAGTGGGAGTCAAAAGAATATGATTTCTACTCAAATGGTGAAGGATTTGAATTCGCCTATTACACCACACCCACAACCATATAATGTTGGATGGTTACAACAGGGAAGAGACACTTGTGCCACTTAATAATGTCTCCTCCTTTATGCCATCAAGCCCTTCAAATATGAAGTTATGTACGATGTTGTGGCGTTGGATGTTTGTGATGTGATTTTGGGCCAACCATTTACATGGAAGAGGCAAGGTGTATATGAGTCTAGGCCTCAAAGTGTCATCATCACTGTTGAGGTCAGTGCTTCATGATACCAGAGGTATCTCCTCCTATATATGTTTCCTTAATCAATGCTAAACAATGCACAATGATGATAGCCAAAACAAGAAAATCCATTTTATTAGTAATCAAGCTGCAAAGTAGGAGGATTGTTGCTATGTTGATTGTAGGCCTTGCACAATAGAAACAAATGGACTAGATTGTAACAGAATATGATGAGTTGGTCAAGTTGCCAAATAGGTTTCCACTGCATTGTGAGGTAAAGTTTTCCATTGATTTTAATTCCTAGTTCTCCTTTGCCTAATGCACCTATTTATCATAGATCAATCCTTGAAAATGATGAACTCAAGAGTCAAATCCAAGAATTGATTGAAAAGGGGCACATCAGAGCAAGTGCTTCACCATGTGGTAGTCCAATTATCTTGGATCCAAATAAATATGGAGCATGAAGACTCTTTATTGGCTTTAGAGCTTTGCTTAAAATCAATGTAAAGAAACGCTACCCACTCCCTTGGATAGATGACTTGTTGAACCAACTCTATGGTGATTTCTTCACCAAAATTGATCTCAAATCTAGTTATCATAAAATACCCATAGAGCCCAATGATGTATGGAAGACTACATTAAAATCCAAGGAGGGTTTATTTAAGTGGTTGGTTATGTATTTTGGCTTGACCAATGCACCTATCACATTCATGAGGATGATGGATGACATCTTGCATCCCTACACTAGCTCATTTGTGGTAGTCTACTTAGATGACATTCTCATCTATAGTAAAACATGGGAGGAACATATGCAACATGTTCAATAGGTACTTTAGATTCTTTGAAGACACAAGCTATATGCTAATTTGGAAAAGTGCTCATTTGGCATGACAAAGATTCAGTACCTTGGGTATATTGTTGACAAAGAGGGAGTCCATGTTGATCTTGAGAAGATTTAGGTAATTAAAGATTGGCCTACCCCAAAGACTCTAACAGAGCTTCACAATTTTTTGAGTCTTGCCAATTTCTATCGAATATTTGTATTGGGGTTCTCACACATTGCTTGGTCACTACACCAAGTGACCAAAGGAGGTACCAAATCCAAGTTCCATTGGGGAGATACACAATAAAGGACATTTGAGAGGTTGAAGGACCAATTTCATTTAGCTCCTACATTTTCCCTACCTGATCTACATCAACCTTTTGAGATAATGACCGATGCATTAGAGTATGCATTGAGATTGTTCTCACATAGCATGGGCATCCAATTGCCTATCAGAGTGAAACATTCAATGAAGCAATTTGAAAGTACCCCACAAAAAATAAAGAGGTCTTAGCCATTTTCCAAGAATGTAAACAATGGAAGCACTACATCTTGGGCAAGGAAACCATCATCCGCACAAATCAAAGACCCCTAGAGTTCATTCAAAAACAGAGTAAGCTAACTAATGAAATATATCAAAAGTGTGCCACATATCTATAGCAGTTTCATTTAATCATCAAGCATTAGAAAGGGAGTGCCAATTCAATAGCAATTATTTGAGTCATCCTCCAATCATAGCACTCACCACCATGTTTTTTATTTTTATTTGCAAGATAACCTCCTCTCCCACATGGGTCATATTTGTGTACCAGTTAGTGAATGCTCCAAGATGATTTGGGAAGCACACTTTAACAAAGTAGAAGATCACATTGGGGTGGACAAAATGTTGGCAATACTTCTATTGGTCCAAGATGAGGAAATATGTCAAGACATACATCAAGTCATATAACCCTTGCATTGTTTCCAAACCAACCAACAAAAAACAAGGATTGTATCCACCATTGCCAATGCCATCTAACCCTTGGGAATCTATCTCCATGGATTTCCCCTCAGGTTTTCCCACATCTAGGCATGGTAATGATTGTGTTTTTATAGTATTTGATCAATTTTCAAAAATGGCTATCATGATTCCTTGTAAGAAATCCATCTCAGCTAAGGAGACTGCTAAGCTTTATTTTAGTCATGTGTGGCTCAATTTTGGCTTGCCAAAGTCCATTGTATCTTACAGGGATAGTAGAATTTTGAGTATTTTTGGTCCACCCTATGGAGCATGATGGACATCCAATTGACCAAGTCCACAACCTTCCATCCTCAAATTGATGGCCAGCCAAAAGTTGTGAATTGAGTGATTTGTTATGCTATGTTATTTTTGAATTGAACTCTGCTACATTCCAAATATAAGACAAGACGTCGGCTGAATATTTTATTTCAGTAAATTACTATTTACATAGTTTAGCTATCCAACGGAATTCATCTTTTATCATCTTCACAATTTCTTCATTGCGTAATCGCACTGTGCCTTGAAGGCGGGGTTGTGCCCACCTAGAATGGCGATCATATTCATTTGCATTAAATTTATCCTTCGCTGATTTATTTCTATATATCCGCTGCATTTTGACATTTACTGTTTATATATACGTTCTGTAATCTGTGCATAACCGTGTGTTGGGCGAGGGAAGTGTTGTCACATTTTGCACGGGGTGCAATGTTTTCAATTTTTGTAAGAGAGCTGCTCTTCCCTTTCCCTCTTCCTCTCTTTCCCCTTCCTCTTCTCCCCCTTTCTCTCTCTTCCCTACATTCTCATTCTTCCCTCTTTCTCTTGAGCCCCTCAGTCAAATCTCAAAAATGACAGCAGTTGCCCTGAAAAATGGCTAAGTGTCAGGGCGCAATCCGACTTCGCAGCGAAGTCGGAGTGCGCCCTCCAGTTGGAGCTTTCAAGCGGTAAAGAGCATGCTGAGGTGTTCGGGTTTTCGCGGGCCATAAACGGGGGCGATAAAATGGATAAATGAGCTCTGGATATTTTATTATTGCAGATCTTCTCGCCAGCTTTCCAACGATATATTATAATAGGTGATCGGGTTAGCGGATCAAAAGTTATGGCCTCGGGAAGCAGAACCAGGAAACCCAGTTTTTTGTGCGAAGTCCGACTGCGCCCAGTTTTTGGTGCGAAGTCCGACTGCGCCCAGTTTTTGTGCGAAGTCCGACTGCGCCCTTCTTCCTGAGCGCACTTGGAAACAGTCTGGCAGGGAAATTGACTAAGTGTTGGAGCGCAACCCGACTTCGCAGCGAAGTCGGACTGCGCTCCCTTGTCCGTGCGAAGTCCGAACGGCGGTGAGAATCAGCAAGTGCCGGTGCGCAACCCGACTTCACAGCGAAGTCGAACTGCGCCCTTTGACCGGTGTGCAGTAGGGAAATAGGCCAACCCGATTGCGTTGTTTTTCACTCGTGCTACCCGATTGCGCTCTAATCCCGGGCGAAGTTGGATAGACTGCCTTTCAAGGCAGACACGTGTCAAGCATTATCATCCGACAAGTGTCCAACTTTGGTATCCGAGCCAAGACATGCCGAGCAAAAGGACAAGCATGGGCTGCACTACTTATGCCAGCTGCCTCATTTAAGGCTGATGTGAGTTTCCACCTGCCTCAGCTACCCGCATTCCTACCGATGTAAAGTTCTACCCAACGCGCTGCCACGTATCTCGTGCACCTTCGGGAGACCATGCTGCAAGTACAGTCCTGCTAGACAAAGGTCAGCATCAGCAGTTCACGATCGTTTTTGTCAGCTAATGTTTGACTGGGACTTTGTGCCCATTAATGTAATCGGGGGGTTCTCATGCTATAAATACCCGCCACATTTTCATTGTAAAGTGGTGGAAGGGGAATGTCTGTTAGGGAACCATTGTAGCTGTGCTTCTGCTTCTTAATATAAAATATATACCTGGCTCTGTTATACTACTTTTATTTTTTATGCTGCCTCTCTTTTGTCATATTTCTTGTGTCATTGCTCTGTTGTTGAACTTCGAACTCCAACATTTGATGGCCAAGTACTCCCGGACTTCATAGATCAGAGGATACATAGAATAAATTAGGTAGCAGTTCCTTCAGTCGTGTGTTATGTTTATGTTGCTGTCCGTAGTGGTGATTGATGCATTGCCGTGCTGTTAGTTCTCTTTGTAGGGAGAATGTTTGCTAGGGGACCATTGTAGCTGTGCGTACACTTCTCTGCATAACACATATACTTGGATCTGACATTTCTTGGTTACGTTTTGTATTTATGTTGCTGTCCGTAGTGGTGATTGATGCATTGCCGTGTTTGTTAGTTCTCCTTGTAGGGAGAATGTTTGCTAGGGGACCATTGTAGCTGTGCGTACACTTCTTTATATAAAAAGTATACTTAGATTTGGCGGTTTCTGGTTATGCTTTGTATTTATGTGGTAGTAAGTAGTGGTGATTGATGTGTTGCCGTACTGTTAGTTCCCCCCACCCAACTCCAATCACATCTGTAAATTCTTTCCGCATTTTTATCTCTTTCCTGCACTCTCATCTTAAACCATAAAACCCCACAGGAAGCCGGCCTTCTCCGGAGATTGGCACGGAAGGCATTCCTTCCTTCCAGCCTTTCAATGTTGGTTTGCGGGTCCTAAGGACGCAATAACGACAAATCCTTTCCTCATGGCAGATTCGTGACCAACAGTTTCTGGCATGCCCGGTGGGACAAAGGGTCCCACATTTGGAAGATCTCAAGCTCGTCCTCACTCGGGATAACAGTTTCTGGCACGCCCGGTGGGACAAAGGGTCCCACATTTGGAAGATCTCAAGCTCGTCCTCACTCGGGCTAACAGTTTCTGGCACGCCCGGTGGGACAAGGAAGTTTCCCACCCCCAAACAGAATCGAAGCACTGGTGCTCGCTTCATTGCTGTTCAAAATCAGAGCACCTGGCGACTCTGCACGTTCATATTCTCTGAGTCCAAAAGACCGGTCCTAACGCCTTCGTGCAAACAAGAAGGTGGCGAGCAAGGAACCCGGGAAACCTGCCTGACTTCTCCAGGCGAGCGCGTCAGGCTGGCTGATTACCAAGCTCGCATAGACGAATCCGTGAGGTGAGACGAACAGTCTCCATATTTTAAGGAGGCCCGAGTTGGTGAATCTCTGGCTTGCCTTCATCTGGAAAAATCACCTGGCGACTCTGACTGAGCTGAAGATCCAGATTTCTTGATCGTAGGCGCCTTTTTTTTAAGCTAATAGAAGACACCCCGGAGGAATCAAGGTTTGGTGAGCAGCCTTGACCTCACAAGCGGAGAAATGAATGTTCGCCTACAGTCTCTGGAGTGGTGGTATTGGCTCCAACCATCACCGCAACCGGTACCCGAAGAGGGCTCCCGTCTGAAAAATCTCCTTGCCACATCGTTCATCAATTGTACGGGTACCGGCATGAATGACAATCTGCCACGTTGCACCATGTTCGCGACCTGGCAAACTTTGGGAGGCCAGCCGGACTTCAAGGATCATCTGAAGTACAATCAGATCTGGTCCGGACACTGCAGGTTCACCGGATAGGCAACCAAAGCTAGATTTGTGTTTGTGGCATGCTAATAATGCCGCAAAATTTTGTATAAATAAGCCGGCTAGTATTCAAAGTTTTAGTTGTTTTCTTAGTTCATTCTGTGCAGTGTTTTCTTTTCAGTATTCCAAGAGTGCCGTGGGTGCCAAGGGTTTCAGAAGGAGGTTGCTGCTGACAGTGGATATCAAGAGGACAGCGAGGGTGACTCTGTTGCCCAATGGATGAAGGCATGGATTCTTTGCGCCGAGGCGAGCTCGACACCCCGCGAGCCACCAAGAATGTTGTCACATTTTGCACGGGGTGCAATGTTTTCAATTTTTGTAAGAGAGCTGCTCTTCCCTTTCCCTCTTCCTCTCTTTCCCCTTCCTCTTCTCCCCCTTTCTCTCTCTTCCCTACATTCTCATTCTTCCCTCTTTCTCTTGAGCCCCTCAATCAAATCTCAAAAATGACAGCAGTTGCCCTGAAATATGGCTAAGTGTCAGGGCGCAATCCGACTTCGCAGCGAAGTCGGAGTGCGCCCTCCAGTTGGAGCTTTCAAGCGGTAAAGAGAATGCTGAGGTGTTCGGGTTTTCGCGGGCCATAAACGGGGGTGATAAAATGGATAAAATGAGTTCTGGATATTTTATTATTGCTGATCTTCTCGCCAGCTTTCCAACGATATATTATAATAGGCGATCGGGTTAGCGGATCAAAAGTTATGGCCCCGGGAAGCAGAACCAGGAAACCCAGTTTTTGGTGCAAAGTCCGACTGCGCCCAGTTTTTGTGCGAAGTCCGACTGCGCCCTTCTTCCTGAGCGTACTTGGAAACAGTCTGGTAGGGAAATTGACTAAGTGTTGGAGCGCAACCCGACTTCGCAGCAAAGTCGGACTGCGCTCCCTTGTCTGTGCGAAGTCCGAACGGCGATGAGAATCAGCAAGTGCCGGTGTGCAACCCGACTTCACAGTGAAGTCGGACTGCGCCCTTTGACCGGTGCACAGTAGGGAAATAGGCCAACCCGACTGCGCTGTTTTTCACCTGTGCTACCCGATTGCGCTCTAATCCCGGGCGAAGTTGGATAGACTGCCTTTCAAGGCAGACACGTGTCAAGCATTATCATCCGAAAAGTGTCCAACTTTGGGATCCGAGCCAAGACATGCCGAGCAAAAGGACAAGCATGGGCTGCACTACTTATGCCAGCTGCCTCATTTAAGGCTGATGTGAGTTTCCACCTGCCTCAGCTACCCGCATTCCTGCCGATGTAAAGTTCTACCCAACGCGCTGCCACGTATCTGTACAGCCTTCAGGGAGACCATGCTGCAAGTACAGTCCTGCCAGACAAAGGTCAGCATCAGCAGTTCCGCGGCTGTTTTTGTCAGCTAATGTTTGACTGGGACTTTGTGCCCATTAATGTAATCGAGGGGGTTCTCATGCTATAAATACCCGCCACATTTTCATTGTAAAGTGGTGGAAGGGGAATGTCTGTTAGGGAACCGTTGGTTACGAATCCGCCATGAGGAAAGGATTTTTGGTTAATGCGCCCAGATTCGCCCACCAAAGATGAAAGGCCGGAAGGAAGAGATGCCTTCCGAGCCAATCTCCGGAGAAGGCCGGCTCCTTTTGGGGGGCTTGATTTAAGCTAAAGGGAACAGGAAAGAAATAAAGGAACGGAAAGAGACAAATGTACAAAAAGAGATACAAATATGTCCAAAGGTTGGTGGGGGGGAACTAACAGTACGGGAACACACCAATCACCGCTACTTACTGCATACAAACACAGAGCATGACAAGGAACTGCAAAACCTAGGCGTACTTCCGATACACCAGCAACGTATGCACAACTTCAATAGCTCCCTAGCAAACATTCCCTACAAGGAACTAACAAGCTAGGGATCGTATCAATCACCGGATACATACACCGACAGGGGTAGAAAGTAAACCTAGAGATGTCGAGCTGTGTATATGTGTTAGGTAGAGAGTTTAACCGCACAGACTTCAATGGCTCCCTAGCAAACATTCCCTACAAGGAACTAACAAGCAGGGATCGCATCAATCACCAGATACGGGCCAGCAACGTCACACACAACTGATGGAACTGCTACCAAATTTATAATGAATGCTTTAAATAATGAAGTACAGAAGGTGCTTTAAGCAAGCAATGCTAGAGGAACCTGATCGCCAAATGCCAAAGTGAATTAACGAGCAACGACACAGGTGGGCCTAAGGCATATAATGAAAGACAGGGATAAAAGAATAAAGACAAGAGAATGCAAACCGTGCATACAGATTGTATTCATAAGCAGAAGCACGGTTACAATAAGCACAGTAGTTCCCTAACAAACATTCCCCTTCCACACTTTACAATGAATTTCAGATGGGCTTTTATAGCCCGAGTCCCACCCGTTACATTAATGGGCACGTAGTCCCGACCAAACATGAGCCGACGTAAGCGGCGAAAGAGCCGCAAATGCTGACCTTTTGTCGGATCGGGCTGTACCCGCAGCATGGTCTTCCTGGAAGCTGGACAGCTACGTGGCGGAGTGCTGGGTAATTCTTCAAGTCGGCAAGCTTGCTAGTAGCTGGAGCAGGTGAAACCTCAGATCGGCTTTGAATGAGGCTATTAACGCAGGCGGTGCAGGCAGCCCATGCTTATCCCTTTTGGTCGGCAGTCTTGGTTCAAATCCCGAGTCGGACACTTGTCTGATGATGGGTTATGCCATGTGACACATGCCTGCCTCAGAGGGCAGTCTATCCATCTTTGCTTGGGATTGGGGCTCCTTGGGATGCGTGCAAAAATCAGTGCAGTGGGGGAGGGCCTTCAAGCCTTGGTCAAATTCCGGGTTTGTTCCCCTACTGTACACCTGTCAAGGGCGCATTCCGGCTCTGTTGAGAAGTCAAACTGCGCACAGGCGAACACTGGTGTCTGCCGCCATATGGACCTGCTCCGACATTTTACCCTTTTTCTGCATTGACCTGCCAGTCTGCCAGTGCAAGGTGCGCCCAGAAAGTGGGGCGGAGTCGGACTTCGCACCAAAACTGGGCGAAGTACGCACTTCGCACCAAAACTGGGCGAAGTGCGCACTTCGCCCTTGCACCTGCCCATTCTGCAGCGAATGAGGACACGGGGGAAAAAGGATCCGTCGCCTCGCTCTCGAAGGTTTATCGCCGTGTCCAGCCATTGCTTTGCTCGGCGCTCGCCTCCTCTACCACAAGCTTTCCCTGGGCAGAAACTTCTTGAATCCTGGATGCGAAGTCCAGGACCGCCATTGCCTTAAAGGTATGGGGCTTGCATTCCCTCAGCAAACCAGCCCTCATTTCCTTAACTTTTGTCTTTGAAAAGACAGCCGCTTGAGATGTTTTTTCTGCAAGCTGCGACTGTGCCTGCTTCAAAGACTCCTGGAGCTGAGAAATCTGCTCCGAGGCTGCTTTCTTTTCGGTTGCGGCCTGTTGCTGAGAAGCGGCTAGCTGGGCTTTGAATTCATCCTGCTTCTCGCCGCGCCGCTTCCAGCTGCTCAATGGACCTAGATAGGTCCTCTTCAAGTTGCCTTACTTTGTCCTGCAACGCGAAAAGTTCTTCCTGCTCCTCCAGACTCTTGACAAAGAGATTGTCAGCTTTGCGCATGATCGTCTGAATCTCATACCGTTTATCAATGTCGTCAAAGCTTTTCTCCTTTGTCTGGAGCACGTAGTCCGCCTTAGTCATTTCTCGGAGAGGCTTCTTCACTATTGGGATTATTTTCTCCGTTGTAATCACTCTCCTTCCGAAATCATACTTTGCGCGTTTTGCCGGGGCGGCTATCTCTTCATGTCTCCTCCGCTTCGGGTCTTGGCGGAAAGAGACGGAATACTCTACGGCTCTTGTTGCCGTGGGCAAGTCATCCGAGTTCTGGAGGTCGTCCATAAAATCTGGTTCCCCCAACCTAGGGATCTGCTGAGACGTCTCTCCTGCGGGGATGGGATCAGGAGGAACCGGACAGACCTTGGAAGAATCGGTCGCTTGTGGGGGCGACCGGGAAATGGAAATGGGAGAGGCTGACACTGTGAGGGTTTGAAGCGGCTGAGGCGGAGGATGTGATGGTGAACGGACAGCCTCAGCACTAACCTCGGGCGAAGGGTTTGGAGTTGTGCTCAGAGAAAGAGAGACGTTAGGGTTCTGAGCAAACTGGTCGAAAGAGTGGGGGCCGCTAGAAGGACGCGGAGACGGGGAGGAGGATGTGGTCATGGCTCGCCCAGATTGAGCGGGGGACTGAGTGGAAGTAGAACCGGGTGAGACTAGAGAGACAGGGACAGCAAACGTACTGCGGGCTCCGCCAGAGCCGATGCCGGGTGAATGTCTTCGCTTATTGTCTCGGCGGCTGGCTTGGGACTCGCCCAAAGGAATTGCCTCTCGCGGCGGCAGGACGCGGCCGCGGCTCTGCGACCGGTCGCCGCACTATCGTGCTAGGGTCGCCCGATTTTCTCAACTCTCCTCCGCTTCTTTTCTTCCGGAACAACCGTCGGATCGTGGGAAGGAGACGGCAGGTGCAGCAGGCGCCGATGCTCCCACGGTAAACTTGTACCGGGGTTTGACTTGCGTAAGGTCCGCCGCGACCGGTCCGCTTTCCGGCGGTCGCCGGCGCTTTTCTTGCTCGAGGAAGTGCCTCGGCGCCGCCTCGACTAACTTTTTCGCCTTTTCATGCGCCGCCTTAGGAGCCACGAACCGCATTGGATCGGCTCCGGTACTTGTTGGGCCGGCGCCGGCAGCTTGCCGAAGTGTACAATCGTTTGGGAGGAGACCCACTTTTATAATCCTCAAAGGGGCCTCTGGGAACGTAACCTTGATATGCGAACGGCCGCCAACTGTCATGATGCTGGTCATAGAGAACCGAGAATTCGTCATCTACGGCCGGGTTTCTCCTTGTGGATTTATCGTGTCGCGTGCGGCATCTCATTTTCCAAAGATTCAATAATCTTTTCTTTAGACCAGCTTAAGGCCTCGCAATCTTGGACAGAAATTTTTTGAACCCCGGAGATGAGAAGTGATGGTCCCGGTTTCTCTTGGGGTCATATGTCACCTCCTCGCAGAGAAATCCCGCCAAGGGGGAGAAGCTTCCATTAATTCAATCTCCCAGCCAAGGTCCACATGGACCACGTCGCATCTATCTTCGGTTATGTCCCGGGGCACAAATGTGCAAACTTTCCCCTTATCCCATGAGGGTCATACTTCCAGCGATGCGGCAGCAAAACCAGGCCAATCCGGGACAGCGCTTGCTCTAGGTAGACATGTTGTCCTACCTCGATAATCTCAACATTGGCCCAGGAAAGAGGGTATTGAAAAATCTGTCCTCTTTTCTTCCCTAGGCCAAACTCTTCTTCCACATAGTCCATCTGTCGGGCAACCTCCATCCCGAACAGATGCTCTGAGCACCAATAGGGCAGCAAATAGGGTTTGCCCTTGAATCCATAGATTCTGATCACAATCCCTCGCGTCGGTCCGAAAACGTCCCCGAGCTTCCGATTTATCAAAGCACTCGCCATTTCTCTCGGGGACGGGGGATTTCACTTTCGGTGAAGACCGACATGACGAATCCCGTAAAGTTGAAGTTGAACTTGTAGTAGGACCCTTTCCGGTATAAGTCATCCGTCCAGCTTATAGACGGGCTCGGGGTTCTCCCTTCTCGTTAACCTTCTTCGTGTTCGGGATCGGCATTTGGGGGTGCAGATGGTACAAACAAAGCCGCACCGTAACGGAACTCGAAACGAAAATTGGTTGATCGGCGCTTCGGATTTTCAGCAGATCGGAATGAATGGCGTAAGCTGCACCATCCGCCTGACCGAAAGAGATGGGGCGCTTTCCGCTCCGCTGCGCCGCTGGTTCGTAAGATTCTCCACACAGGAGGCATTCTGCCAGCGCCAGCTGGTACGGGTGCACCAGCTCATCGGAGTCGCAGTCGAGGATCCACGCCAAGATGGTATATAGATACTTGCTCTGAAATTTTACCAAAGGCATGGGGCCAGTCGGCCATTGTCCGGCTGGAAGCGGGGCGCTCACCTCTGAATTGAGGAAATCCCTCATTCGCTTGGTGTGCGTGAAACGTCCCGCTTGTTCGCCCAAACTGATTTTTCTGAGGATGGTGCCGGAGTCATACTCCAGCCCTGGGGCGAAAGCTGGCTGCACAGTCTCCCTGCGCAGTGCGAACAAGGGTTTGCCAACGGAACTGCAGATTTTCCGGGAAGCTGGTTTATAGTGTCTGACAATTAAGTCTATCAGCTCCGGGCATTGGTGGACAGGAGGGCACATGAATCTGAAGAGGTTTGATTTGTACGCCGCTCCAAAATGATGGGAGGGCGAAACCTTGTCAGCCCAGCTCTCCACATTCGCTCTCAGCTGAGTTAGGCTCATGGAAAACGAGCCGTCCACATATCCTGCCAGGTAATTCACCGGAGGTGGTGGGGATTGCCCACGCTGTACCTTCTTCGTCCGGGCCTTTGACTTTTTCTCTCGCGGAGGATCGCCTTTGAAAACTCCCTAGCCGCGGCAAATCCCCCGGTTCGTTGCTTCCACTGGATCGTGCCGACACGGCATTTTTCCCTTGTCCATCTCTCCGAGTCAGCAATAATGACGAGTTCAGTCGTTCGCAACAAATTTCGCTATCGTAGGAATAATTAGCACTCGTCCGAGGAATAATCTCTCGCAACTGGAATGTTGGCATGATTCTGACCCCCTTTTCTAGATAAAAACAGCGCCATTAATGCAACGCAGGAGGGGTAGGTCGGCTGAGTTAAAACCCTTGGTGGCCGCCCAGGAGAACGTTTAGGAAAAGACGTGCCCCGCCTTGCTTTTTTAGTTGCGTTTTCGCTTGAAAAACGCGCAATCATTAACTCAGCGTTGGGGACTGCACCATGGCTGACGTTGCTGCCACCACTTGGGCACACTGATCAAGACAAAACCTTCGGTGCGGAAACCCACATTAAAACAAGTGCAAACGCGCCTTGGGCCCAGCTTGGGGTTTTTGAATTTTTTTTTTTTATTATTCTTTAAACCGCGTCCCAATACTGGCCCGGAAAACTAGGCGCAGCCGGGCTTCGCCCGAAGTTGGGCACGGCCCGACCTCGCCGGCGAAGTCGGACTTCGCCCGAATTTCGGGCGAAGTACGAACTCGCACTAAACTGGCGAGTACGAACTTCGCGCGGCGCGTGCTTGAACCGTTCTACCTCTGCTTTAGCTGCGCCCAAGGTTTGGGCGCGATCCGGGTCTTTGCCGCCTTTCATCTTTAGATGGACTTCGCACGGCGCTGCGCCGCTTTGTTCGGACTTCGGCCGAGCTTGATGCGAAGTCGCGCAAGTTCGCACTTCGCCCAAGCGCTGAGCGGCGCACTTCGACGGCGCGGTCGAGTCGGACTTGCGAGTTCGCACTTCGCACAAACTTTGCGCGCAGGGCGTACTTCGCACGAAGGGTTGCGCAGTGTGGACTTTAGTCTGCTTTAGCTTTTCTCGGACAAACTTCGCAATTCGGCCGGGCCGAAGTCGAGTTCGCTGCGAAGTCGGACTTCGGTCAACACTTAGTCGATTTTTTGCTCTTTTTTCTCCTTTCTTTCTCTGCATAGCCGAACTTCGCCCCTCCTGCTGGGCAACGACAGACTTCGTTGCGAAGTCTGTCTTTCTCTCCCATGCCGCATTTAAGCTCAAAGAAGGAAAAATAAACTGAATGCTAAAACTGGAAACTATACATGCGGGGAAAAATAAAAACACAAGGCAAAATTTTTACAGGGAAGGGCCACTCGGCACCTTCAACAGACGATAAAGCTTCAAGTGGAACCCGTTGACGGGGATGGGGAGGAGCTGACCCTCCATATCCGAAAGTATGTAGGCATTGAACTGATTCACCCGGGCAATCTGATAAGGGCCCTCCCAAAGAGCGTCAAATTTTCCGTGATTACCCGGTTTTGCCTTGTATGAGTCCCACTTCAGCACTAGGTCCCCGACTTCGAAAACTCGGGCAGTGGTGCCTTTGGCAAACCAGCCTTTAGTGGCTGCAATGTGATCGGCGAAGGCCTCGGTATGCACTTTCTCTCGTCTTCTTCCAACCGCAGGAGTTGGCACAACTCGTCGTCTCACCGGGTCTCCGCTGCTCCCGTCTTCGTCAATCATCCACAAGGCGGGGATTTCAATGTGTGATGGCATAACAGCTTGCTTGCCATAGACGAGCGCATAGGGGGACGTCTTGAGGGATTTCTTGAACGCAACTCGTCCGCCCATAGCGCCCGGTTCAGGAGCAAGTGCCAAGTCCGCTTATTTTTTTCAATGGTCCTCCGGAGAATTTTCGGGAGGTTCTTGTTAGTAGACTCGGCAAGGCCATTCCCTGCGGGTAGTAATTAGAAGACATCTTGTGATAGATGCCAAGGCCGCCGGTGTACTCCGTGAGTACAGCGCCTACAAATCCCGGACCGTTGTCCGTCACAATCGACTCGGAACCCCGAGCGGGTAATCGTGCTCTCAATGAACCCGATGACCGTTTCTTGGTCGGCGTTCTTGGTCGGGATCGCCTCCGTCCACCGTGTGAAATAGTCAGTAGCTGTGAGAATAAACTTGTGGCCAGCGGAGGAGTTAGGAGAAATCACCCCAATGAAGTCCAGACCCCATTGCTGGAACGGAGCTTCGGCTTGAATCGATTGAAGGGGCAGGGGTGCTTTTCTGTTTCGGCCAGCATACCTCTGGCATTGATCACATTTGGCGCAGACCGCATACGCGTCTGCGAACAGAGTGGGCCAATAGTATCCAGCCCTTATTATTTTTAAGGCCGTTGGCCTTGAAGAATGGTGACCCCTAGGCATCCCGGAATGAAAATCTCCGAGGATCCTAGGCTGGTCAGATTTTATGACGCACCGCAACAGGATGCCGTCAATATTTTTGAAGTAAAGCCCCTCGGGGCGAAGAGTGTACCTTAATGCACCTAACCGAAATCTCCTTCGTTGTGAGGCGTTCAGGTGATCGGGACATCTTCCGGTGCGTAAGTATCTCACCAGCTCATCTGTCCAATCACTCCCCTCCGATAAGGAGTTGGCTAGGTAGACGCGTGTCGCTGTGTCCTCCCACTTACAGGCGGAGATGCCGGCTATAGCGCTTCGGGCCAATTCCTGACACAAGGCTCGGCCTCTGATAAGCTTGGTGGGCCGTACTTCGATGTCAAACTCCTGGATCTTGGCAATCCATCCCGCTCTCTTGTGACCCGGTTCCCCTTGCAAGATGAAACTGCGAACATCGGGGTGAATCACAAAGACAAGTGGTCTTACTCGGGAGACAAAGTGCCCGAACTTTCGAAGGGACTTCATGACCGCATGGACCCGCCGCTCTATAAAATTGTACTTCTCTTCGTGTGGCGTAATCACTTGGCTTAGGAACGCAATGGGGCGCTCCTCACCGTCGTCTCCCTTCTCGAGTCGGACTGCAGCAGTAACTTTCGGGTTCTCCCACCGCATACAGGATGAAGTCCTTGGAGTAGTCCGGGTTTGTCAACACCGGAGCTTGCGCAACTCGAGCCTTGATTTCCTCGAAAGCTTGCTCTCTCTCATCAGTCCATTCGTAAGGTGTATCTTTCTTCAACAGCTCGGCCATAGGCTTGATCACTCGTGCGAAATCCGGAATGAACTTCCGCACGGAGTTAATCCGACCGAAGAAGGACCGCAGACCTTTTTTATCGGGCAATGGGCAAGCGAACGAGGGCTTCGCTCTCGTCAGTGGTCAATGGCGAGGCCTTCCTCGGAGATGACATGTCCCAAGCAGCTTTCCTTCCTTTACCGCGAAGACAGACTTCTTCGGGTTTATAGAGATGCCGAATTCTCGACAACTTTCAAATATCTGCCGCAGGTGCGAAACATGATCTTCTCGTCGGTGAGAGAAAACAGTCATGTCATCAAGATAGATGACAATAATCTTGTTGAGCAGCTCTCTAAGGCCAGTGTCCATGGCCCTTTGGAACGTGGCACCAGCATTGGATAAGCCAAACGGCATGCGCCGATAGGCGAACGTCCCCACTTCGTGGTAAACGCCGTCTTATGCTCGGTCTTCGTCTTTGACCCAAATCTGGTTGTAGCCGGAAAATCCATCTAAAAGTGAAAATCTCTCGGGCTCCAAGAACGATATGCAAAATTTGGTCGATTTGGGGAAGCGGATAGTGGTCCCGGAGGGAAGCCTCGATTTAGGTTTCGAAGTCGACACGAGACGTATGTCGCCATTCTTTTTCCTCACGGGCACCGGATTCGCGACCCAAGATGAATGTTTGATGGGGTAGATGATCTTGGCCTCCAAAGATCTTCAAGAGCTCGGTCTTCATCATGGCCTCAACCTTTGGATTTACGGCCCTTTGCTTTTGTCGGAACGGCTTGGCGCCATCCTCTAGCTCGATGGTATGCTCGGATGACAGATCTGTCATACCCCTCAAATCTTCGTAGCACCGTGCCACGATGTCGGGGAACTCCCGGCACGCTGATCTAATCTGCACCAGCTCCTCCGACGTGCAGTCTGTTCCGACCTTGATGGTTTTACCGTGTTCGAGCTCCGTGTCAGCATACTGCCTCGGGTCTACTTTGATCCTGTGGGATATTGCTCTGTCATTTCGATCAAAGAGACTTTCTAATGTAATCAGTCCTTTTGGGACGTGATTATTCCGTAGAATCGTATCAACCCCTCATATTGCTCGTCATCAGGGTCTCTACCTTCGATTACACACACTTCGTTAACCATGAATGTGACGATCTCCTCGTCACAGCCTGAATACCCGCTGTAAGGTATCCCTATCGTGCACGTAAGGCTCGTAGAATGGTGCGGACCGGCTTCAGCTTCGGACGACGTCTTCACCGGAACGCACCTGGCTCCAACAGACGCCATAATATCCGCGTGCTTGTTTCTCTCACGCGATATTGCCTTAACGTTCAATGAGTCAAACGATTCCATCGAGTCCCGGACCCGATTGCGGTACGCTCTAAGATAGTGATGCTTAGACGCGCATTTATTCGTAACTTGATGACACACTAACTCGAATCTCCGAAAATTTGGAGATGCTTGATTCCTAGCCTTTCCGCCTTTCGCACCCAAGCACGTGGCTTCGTATTCCGCCGAATTGTTAGTACAGCTCCGTGCCAGCCTGTAGGCATAGTCCCTCTGGACTCCGGTTGGAGAAACCAGGAGGACCCCCGCACCGGCGCCATTCTTGCAACGGGCGCCGTCAAAGAAAAGCTTCCACAGCTCTTCGGGTGCAGGTCCTACTTCCTTCGCAACGGACACGTCAAGCTCCTCGGGCTGCTTAATGGAATAACAGCCCTGTTTCATTCCGATTACGGCATTAAAATCCCGCAACGAGAACTCGTCTTCTAGCCGTAGCACTTCGAGAGCTTGCTCGGCCGCTCTATCGTCACCGCTTCTTCTTCTCGACAACCGGACCATGCAGCCCATCTCTCCGCCGGGTATCTTGTCTACTAGAAAAGGGGAAGGCTTCTCATTGAAAATTTTCAGCCTCCTTCCTTTGAAGGGCACTTCCATGTGCGAGTAGTCTAGAGACAGTACCCGCCCAACTTCGCAGTTGAACTCCCGAGAGAGACACATGCCGAAGTAAGGCTCCAGGTCAACAATCACGACCTCTTGGATGACCACAATGTCGAGAGCTTTGTGCAGCCTGGATAGGGATGTCCTTTATGACACCAACCGTCTTGACAGGGGTGCCGTCTAATTGCAAGCACACCTTGGTTGCTCCGTGTGTATTCCATCCCGATCTCATCGCAGACGGCCTTCGGCATCACGATCGAGGAAGCACCGTAATCCACCATGCAGCTAGGAACTATGTGCCCTTGCATCCGTAAAGACGGATAAAAGGGTGGCGGTCCTGTTCTTCCCAAGTGGCGGAGATCGTCAAAGGTTGAACCAGGACAGCAGGTCGCATCCGCTGCCGTTCTTCATGTTTTTCGCTGATTCTTGCAGCAGATCTACCCGGCCCGGAAGCGTAAGGGCATCGTACATGCCGATTCTCGGCAGAGTCTTCTTTAACTCGTCTACAATGTCGTAGCCCGAGGTACTAGCTCCTTCCGCTGGTTTAGCCGGTTCATACTTGGTCCGGCATCGTTGGGTGGCCTCAACTCGCTGTCTCTTGGTCAGAGACGGGTACTTCAGCTTCTCCTGGGCTTGTTCTTTGGTTTCGGCTGGGGGCTGAAGTACAGGAAGCTTAGCGGGAGTTGGGGCCTTTGCTGGAGGCTTAGCTGGAACAGCAGCGGTCTTTGCTAGAGAAGGTTTAGCGGGAGCTTTATCTTTGGATGCCTTCTCCTGGGCTGTGTAAGGCCACGACCGCTTGTACGGTGGCAGCCCATTGGGCTGCGGTCTTTCTCTTCTCGCATATACCCGCAAAGGTTTAGCCGCGTCCGCAGCCTTTCTTTTCTTCCTTGGCGGGCGTCACTGGGTTCTCTTCTGGCAGGGCAAAATTGGCCTCGCCGTCCAAGATCATGTACAGCTCATCATCTTCTATAGTGCTGCCGGCCAAGGTCTGGATGTAGTGCTGGTGCAAAGTGCAATCTTCCTCCGAATGCGGGTCATTGCACGTAGTGCACCAGCTTGACTCGGTCGGGAGGACCAGGTGGGTCATCTATAGCAAGATTTCTCGGAGGCGGACGCCTCTGCGGTTGGTTCTCCGGGGCTTTATCTTTTGTCGCTGCCGGTGGCGCATACGGCCTTCTAGGAGCAAAGTCCATTTGGGCCTCGCTTCTTTTCATAGCTGTCATGTCATTGGACATGGCATGATATCCGGAGGCCAAAGCCCGCACTTCTTGTAGAATCGTGTTCGGATGTCGTTGTCGGAGGCGGCAATCGTGCCGGTGGAGGCAAAGCGGCCAATGGAGGAGGGTTAGAATAAGACGCATACCGCGGGGGAGCAGGAAGCGCCGGAAAATGCGGAGCGGGAGGAGGCGGATGAGGGTAATGCAACCGAGGCGGGCCGTATTGAGTTACGACCGGCGCCGGATTCCATCGCGGCCGGGGCTGCTGCCCCGAAGTAGACGGCACACCACCGTAGCGTAAGGATACCGCGATCTTGGAAAGTCGGGATGAATCGGCTCCCGCACTCGGACGGAAGCCCGCCGATGGAAATAATGTCAGCTTCAGCTTGCTGGGCAGCTTCGTACAACGCAGGGAACTCGTCAATTCGGGCGATCTTCAGCAGCAGGCATATGTCTGAGTTGAAAGACCTCAGATAGTAGTGAGCAGCCATGCCGGTTGAAGGCCGAAGTTCGCGAGGTACCCGTTTCCAGGATCTCGCAAACCTAATGTTAAAATCAGACACCTCCTCTTGAGGATGCCTCTGGATTGCTTGGAACCGATGCAAGAGAGAGGTAGGATCAGCAGACTCGTTGCATCCTTTTACGAGCCTCCCGGCAAGTCAGGGCCACCCAGATGATGGATCCCTCTCGGCAGCCGATCTCCACCAAGAGAGAAGCTTTCCCCTCGTGGAAAGGGCCAGCAGACGGGTCTTCACACTTTCATCGGTGATGGTATGCAGTGCGGCCATGGCAAGGATGTCCTGGATGTGCTCGTACGCCGTCTTACCGTAGCCGTCGTATGTGGGAATAGACTTTAAAGCAACAGGGGGCACAGCTTGTCGACCGATCGTGGCCAAAGGCCTCGTAGAGTCCACCGCCGGGAAGAGATCATCGTCATTCGGTTGTTGATCAGCCATTTCTTCTTCTTCTCCGCCGTCGGTTGTGTACTCGGTATCGGTACTTTCCGAGGATACAGGATTTTCCTCTTCCTCGGCCTCTTCTACTTCGTACTCGGCTCTTCCGACCTCAGCTTCGGCCTCTTCTTGGATCTCAACCTCGGCTTCGTCGAAACGAGCTCGCGGATCAGCCAGCCTGGGTATCTCGCCTCGAGCGTGGATGTCTAGTTCGTAGAACTCAGGCGGGCTTCTCGGATTTCTTGTTCGCCACCTTCTCGTGCGCATGAAGGTGACCGGACCGGTCTTCTAGACTCAGAGGATTTGTTCGTGCAGAGTCGCCAGGTGTTCAGATTTGGAACAGCAATGAAGCGAACACCGGTGCTTCGATTCTGTCGGGGGTGAGAAACTTCCTTGTCTCACCAAGAGCTCGAGAACCGTCGCCGCCAGGTGGAGACTGATCAGAAAATCTCTCGTCAGATGTGGGACCCGTGTTCCGCCGAGCGGGTCAGAAGAACTGTTGCGCTAGGTGGAAACTAGATGGGTACTCTTTCTTTAAATCGTGGGACAAGCGTCCCACCGGGCGTGCCGAGAAACTGTTGGTTACGAATCCGCCACGAGGAAAGGATTTTTGGTTAATGCGCCCGTATTCGCCCACCAAAGATGAAAGGCCGAAGGAAGAGATGCCTTCCGGGCCAATCTCCGGAGAAGGCCGGCTCCTTTTAGGGGGCTTGATTTAAGCTAAAGGGAACAGAAAGAAATAAAGGAACGGAAAGAGACAAATGTACGTAAAGAGATACAAATATGTCCAAAGGTTGGTGGGGGGAACTAACAGGACGGGAACACACCAATCACCGCTACTTACCGCATACAAACACAGAGCATGACAAGGAACCGCAAAACCTAGGCGTACTTCCGATACACCAGCAGCGTATGCACAACTTCAATAGCTCCCTAGCAAACATTCCCTACAAGGAACTAACAAGCTAGGGATCGTATCAATCACCGTGATACGTACACCGACAGTGGGTAGAAAGTAAACCTAGAGATGTCGGAGCTGGTATATGTGTTAGGTAGAGAGTTTAACCGCACAGCCTTCAATGGCTCCCTAGCAAACATTCCCTACAAGGAACTAACAGCTAGGGATCGCATCAATCACTGTGATACGGGCCAGCAACGTCACACACAACCGATGGAACTGCTACCAAATTTATAATGAATGCTTTAAATAATGAAGTACATAAGGTGCTTTAAGCAAGCAATGCTAGAGGAACCCGATCGCCAAATGCCAAAGTGAATCAACGAGCAACGACATAGGTGGGCCTAAGGCATATAATGAAAGACAAAGATAAAAGAATAAAGACAAGAGAATAGTAACCGTGCATACAGATTGTATTCATAAGCAGAAGCACGGTTACAATAAGCACAGTAGTTCCCTAACAAACATTCCCCTTCCACACTTTACAATGAATTTCAGATGGGCTTTTATAGCCCGAGTCCCACCCGTTACATTAATGGGCACAGAGTCCCAGTCAAACATGAGCTGACAGAAGCGGCGAAAGAGCTGCAAATGCTGACCTTTTGTCGGATCGGCGTACTCGCAACGATGGTCTTCCCGGAAGCCGGACAGCTACGTGGCGGAGTGTCGGGTAATTCTTCAAGTCGGCAAGCTTGCTAGTAGCTGGAGCAGGTGAAACCTCAGATCAGCTTTGAATGAGGCTATTAACGCAGGCGGTGCAGGCAGCCCATGCTTATCCCTTTTGGTCGGCAGCCTTGGTTCAAATCTCGAAGCTGGACACTTGTCTGATGATGGGTTATGTCTGTAGACACATGCCTGCCTTAGAGGGCAGTCTATCCATCTTTGCTTGGGATCGGGGCTCCTTGGGATGCGTGCAGAAATCAGTGCAGTTGGGGAAGGCCTTCAAGCCTTGGTCAAATTCCGGGTTTGTTCCCCTACTGTACACCTGTCAAGGGCGCATTCCGGCTCCGTTGAGAAGTCAAACTGCGCACAGGCGAACACTGGTGTCTGCCGCCATATGGACCTGCTCCGACATTTTACCCTTTTTCTGCATTGACTCGCCATCCGCAGTGCAAGGTGCGCCGTAAAGTGGGGCGGAGTCGGACTTCGCACCAAATCGGGCGAAGTGCGAACTTCGCACCAAATCGGCGAAGTGCGAACTTCGCACCAAAACTGGGCGAAGTGCGAACTTCGCACCAAAACTTAGCCAATTTCAGATAGACCCGCTGGAAAGCTGGAAAATCAACTCGGGAACTCCAAGGAAAAAGGGGGGAGAGAAAGAGAATGGGAAAGAAAAGGAAAGGGAGAGAAGGGAGAAAAACGGAAGGAGGAAAAGAAGAGCAGCACTGTTACAAAACAATATTGAAGACATTGCACCCCGTGCAAAATGTGACAACAGGAACCATTGTAGCTGTGCTTCTGCTTCTTAATATAAAATATATACCTGGCTCTGTTCTACTACTTTTATTTTTTATGCTGCCTCTCTTTTGTCATATTTCTTGTGTCATTGCTCGCTGTTGTGCTGAACTCTGAACTCCAACATTTGATGGCCAGGTACTCCTGTACTTCATAGATCAGAGGATACATAGAATAAATTAGGTAGCAGTTCCTTCAGTCGTGTGTTATGTTTATGTTGCTGTCCGCAGTGGTGATTGATGCATTGTCGTGCTGTTAGTTCTCCTTGTAGGGAGAATGTTTGCTAGGGAACCATTGTAGCTGTGCGTACACTTCTCTGCATAACACATATACTTGGATCTGACATTTCTTGGTTACGTTTTGTATTTATGTTGCTGTCCGTAGTGGTGATTGATGCATTGCCGTGCTGTTAGTTCTCCTTGTAGGGAGAATGTTTGCTAGGGGATCATTGTAGCTGTGCGTACACTTCTTTATATAAAAAGTATACTTAGATTTGGCGGTTTCTGGTTATGCTTTGTATTTATGTGGTAGTAAGTAGTGGTGATTGATGCGTTGCCGTACTGTTAGTTCCCCCCACCCAACTCCAATCACATTTGTAAATTCTTTTCGCATTTTTATCTCTTTCCTGCACTCTCATATTAAACCATAAAACCCCATAGGAATCCGGCCTTCTCTGGAGATTGGCACGGAATGCATTCCTTCCTTCCTGCCTTTCAATGTTGGTTTGCGGGTCCTAAGGGCGCAATAACGACAAATCCTTTCCTTATGGCAGATTCGTGACCAACAGGAAGGTAATGGAGTTTCCCTTCATATGGTATCAATGACAAACGATTCTGGATAACACGCCGTTGGAAGGAAGCCTCTACATTTTGCGAATGCGTTCCAGCGCGTCTCCGAGTGCTTTCAAATCATGCCATATTACATTTCAAAACGACGCTCGGCCATCCAGATAGCAGCAACGTCGGGAAATTGGGAGTTTGCAGTCCCCACCATGGAAAAACACAGTCCGTGAATGCGTGGTGGTTGAGAAGGTATATCGTCGCACAAACTAGTCAAACTTCACCATTGCGGGAGTGTAAAGTAATCCAAACATCCTATGCAAGCCTCAACGACTCAACAAACAGAGGAAAACACCGAAATCTGCCAACGAAACCATCCACAACAGCTTCCACCTTTCGGCCAATCACAACACGAGCATAAAATTAATTTCCACCATTTTATAAGGTACCAAAAGATTTTAATTTTTTATTTTATTTTTGTGTGGGTTCTAATATCCCACATTCCTGGCATTTCGGGCAACTTACGGTTTATATAGCAGAGTCCGCACCTAGTAGGGTGTGACTTAGGTCACATGGCCAGTCCTTCGCGTGCGTTAGCCTGCTTAGCCCAGCTATCTCCTTGCGTGTCCTCTCGCGTGTGGCTTCTAAGTTTCGTGTCGCTCTTGTCCTAGTTGTCGTGTGTCTTCGGTCGGGTCCTACGCATGTCCCTCGCGTCCAAGTCCTATCCATGTGTCCTAGCCCTTGTCGTAGGTCCCTTGTCCTTCGTGTCCGAGTCCTATCCACGTGTGTTGTCCTTGGTCGCAGGTCCCTTGTCCCTCGTGGTTGCTCTCGTGTCAGTCTCGGGCTTAGGTCAACCAGTCGTCGTCTGTTCTCGGGTCTCGGTCATAGTGCTCTCGTGTCAGTCTCGGGTTTAGGTCAACCTGTCGTCGTCTATTCTCGGGTCTCGGTCATAGTCCTTTGGTCCAGTTATGCTCAAAGTTGTCTAAAAGTGTCAAAAAGTTGTTGTCTTGTCTAAAAGTGTCAAAAAGTTGTTGTCTTGTTAATTGTTGTCTAAAAGTGTCAAAAAGTTGTTGTCTTATCAATTGTTGTCTAAAAGTGTCAAAAAAGTTGTTGTCTTGTCAAGAAAATTGTCTTCGAAAAAGTATCAAAGTTGCTAAAAGTTGTCCTAGTCCGCTTATCAAAGAGATTGTTAAGAAATTGTCAAACATTGTCAAGAAACTGTTCAAAGTTGTTGTCAAGGAGGCGAGCCAAAAATTCAAATCCGCGTCGCAGTTGGAGCGACAATTGAAGCGGAATACAAATTTTTGCCAAATTTAACAAAATTTTGCAAAAATCAAAGCTCAAAGGCTCCTAAGCAGGAGATTCTAGAAAGTGCATGAGCAAAAAGTGGACCAAAGGATCCAACGGTCGACTATCAAGCTCGGAGACTCCCAACAAAGACGCAAGAAGACCTCGTCGAAGCCAAGGTACAAAAAATTCTCCTTCTCCTTTCGGAATTGGTAGTTATAATCCGAGTCATCCATTGATCAGCCCAATGGCATCCAATACCTCTCCAAACTCCTCACAAGAGAACCTCACTCAAGTAGAAAATAGTCGTCCCATGATCAATGATGATTTGTTAAGAGAATTAATAGACAGCCTTAAGATTATGACTACCAGCTTCAACGCATCTAGCAAACAACCCCAACCAAATCCTCCTAGTCCCAACCACTGGAGTACTGACATTCACTATGACGACTATACACACCACAGAGGTCAAAATAGTCAGTCCCCAAATCTCAATGGTCACAAAAATAATGAGGATAGGGGTAACGAAGAAATTTTGGAGCAACAAAGGGGTTCTAACAGACCTTACCAAAATAACAACCAACGACAAAGGAATAACGAGGAACAAGATAGAAACAATTCTCACTACCAACCAAGAGGTCCTACTGGAGTCAATTATCCACGCATTGACATGCCTACCTTTGAAGGTCAGGATCCACGTGGGTGGATAGCCAAAATGGAAGGCATATTAGAGTTCTACCAATTCAAGGATGAGGACAAAGTCCCTTTTGCAGCAACCAAATTAGGCACTGAAGCTTATCAATGGTTTACATGGTATAAACGTGAGAACGACCATCGGGCCTTCTTTTGGGATAATTTCAAGGAAGCCTTTCTTCACAGATTCGACAAAGGTCCCACAGGTTCATACACAGTATGGTTGTTGTCACTTAAGCAGAGAGGATCAGTAGGGGACTATATCTCGGAATTCACCAGTATGCTTCACTATGCACAAGACCTACAACCGGACGTGGTGGTAGCGGCTTTTCGAAATGGATTGAAAGCGAATATTAAAGTCGAAGTGGACCTACAAAATCCATCCAAGCTGGATGAGTGTATAAGGATTGCCGATTTGGCAGAGACGAAGGTGCAATTAGGCCCATCCACACGACGTGATTCATATGGGCGACCTCAATTCCGCAACAACTCTTTCCGCAGAAATGATCAACCATCATGGTACTTCTGCTACAAATGTCGCAATCATCATCCAAAAGATCAAGCATGTATACCACGACAAAACTTTCAAATTGAATATGCAGACAAGGAAGATGAAGAAATAGAGGAGTACAACGCACCTGAGGATCCCACAGTTGATGACCAAAGTGAACACGAGGAGGTTGTAGCTGAAGAAGATACCATGACTATTTTAGTACATGCTCTTATGGGGTTATCCTCTCACCATACAATCAAGGTGGCAGGTTTCATTCGAAAATAGAGGGTGACAATATTAATTGATTCAGGAAGTACTCACAACTTCATTGATGCAAAACTTGCAAGGGCATTGGATTTGCACGTCTACTCTTCTAGTCAAGATCGGTTTCAAGTCAGAACTGCAAGCAGGGAAATTTCTCAATGTTTAGGTAAGACATCTTCAATTTCATTACAAATGGGTACGTATACTTGGCAAGGTCCTCTTTTTGTTATGGAATTAGGAAATTCAGAAGTTATTTTAGGCGTTGCATGGATGGAACAATTGGAAACCACCGTGGGTTTTAATCACAAACATCGCTTTGTGGAATGGCAAGACAATGGGAGGACCATTCGTCTTCAAGGACTACCCACACCTCCATCAAAAGTTGTAAGTTCACATAGCATGGAAAATATATTAAGAAAATATGGTGGGGGATTCATAGCCCGAATCAATTGCATAGAGAAATTAGAACAAGATATGCCTGAAATCAAAGAAGAAGATCTCCAAAACATTGTGGCTAACTATGAGGAGGTTTTTCAAGAACCAAAAGGACTACCACCCAAAAGATCTCATGACCATGCCATACACCTAGTGCCTGGAAGTCTTCCACCTAATGGTCATCCTTATCGATATCCCCAACCCCAGAAAATAGAAATTGAGAAGATTGTCCAAGAGCTATTAGACCATGGTGTCATCCATCATAGTACTAGCCCTTACTCCTCACCAGTAGTCTTGGCTCGTCGAAAAGACAATTCTTGGCGTATGTGTCCAGATTTTCATCCTCTCAACAAAATCATGATCAAAGATAAATTTCCTATCCCTGTCATTGATGATTTACTAGATGAACTACATGGTGCCAAATTCTTTACCAAATTAGACTTACGTTCAGGGTTTCACCAAATCCGAGTTAGGGAAGAAGATATTCCCAAAACAACTTTTCGAACTCATGAAGGTCATTATGAATTCTTGGTCATGCCCTTTGGTCTCACTAATGCCCCATCTACATTCCAAAGTCTCATGAACCAGGTGTTTCATCCATTCCTACACAAATTTGTCCTAGTCTTCTTCGATGACATACTCATCTATAGTAAATCATGGAAGGATCATTTATCACATGTGGGAAGAGTTCTTCACATCCTACACAAGGAAAAGTTGTTTGTCAAACGATCTAAATGCTCCTTTGGTGTTCAAGAAGTTGAGTACCTCGGTCATATAGTATCTCAAGAAGGTGTTAAAGTGGATCCCAATAAGATTAAGGTAATTCAGGATTGGCCTTTACCTAAAACCATCAAGAAACTTCATGGTTTTTTGGGTCTCACTGGCTATTATCGCAAATTTGTGCGTAACTATGGTAAAATTGTGGGTCCTCTCACAACGCTCACCAAGAAGGATGCTTTTCATTGGTCCGACGCAGCTACTCAAGCCTTCGAGGCTCTCAAGGAAGCAATGTGTACGACTCCAGTTTTGGCCACTCCAGATTTTCAAAAACCATTTGTCATTGAATGTGATGCCTCAAGAACAGGTATTGGGGCAATATTAATGCAGGAGGGTCATCCCTTGGCATTTGAAAGTAAACAACTTTCAGGGAAGAATTTGGGTAGATCCACTTATGAAAAAGAAATGTTGGCTATTCTACACGCAGTGGAGAAATGGAGGCACTACTTAATCAATAGTCGTTTTATTATAAAAACAGATCACAACAGTCTCAAGCATTTTCTAGAACAAAGGTTTTCTTATCCCGAACAAAATAAGTGGTTGACTAAATTGTTGGGATATGATTTTGTGATTGAATATAAGAAAGGAAAAGAAAATGTGGCAGTTGATGCATTATCTAGAAAATACGAAGATGAAGTAGTCATTAATGCCATTTCAGGACCATGTTCTCAATGGGTGTCTCAGTTACAGGAAGAATGGTTGTCCAACGGTGAAACAACTCAAATAATTCAAGAATTGTCTATGGGTTCATCTAAGCACCCTCTTTTCTCATATGATGACCAAATATTACGTAAGAAGAATCGCATTTACATTCCACACAATTCAACAATCAAATCACAGATTCTAGAGGAGTCACATGCTTCTCCATCAGCAGGACATTCAGGGTTTCTGAAAACCTACATGCGGGTTAAACAATCCTTTTGTTGGAAAGGGTTAAAAGCAGAGGTCAAGCAATGGGTAGCAGAGTGTGAAGTGTGCCAACGCAATAAGGGAGAAACAGTCAAGTCACCAGGGTTGCTTCAACCGTTACCTATTCTAGATCGTCAGTGGGAACATATTTCCATGGATTTTATTGAAGGTCTTCCTAAGTCGGAAGGTAAAACAGTAATTTTTGTGGTAGTTGATCACCTTTCCAAATATGCTCATTTTCAGGCCTTACAACATCCATTTTTAGCAAGCAAAGTGGCCAAGGTATTTATGGATTCAATTTTTAAATTACATGGAATGCCCAAAAATATTGTAAGTGATCGAGATCCCATTTTTACTAGCAATTTTTGGAAAGAATTGTTTCGACTTAGTGGTACCAAATTAAACATGTCTTCTGCATACCATCCACAAACAGATGGTCAAACAGAGGTAGTTAACAAATGTTTGGGTACTTACCTGAGATGTTTTGTACAAGATAAACAATATCAATGGAGTCAATGGCTATCATTGGCAGAATGGTGGTACAATACTTCTTACCATTATTCCATCAAGATGTCTCCTTTTGAAGCATTGTATGGAACTAAGCCACCAACAGTAGCATATTATGTACCAGGTTCCTCCAAAGTGGCCCAAGTAGATGATTGGCTTCAGCAGCGACAATCAATGCTCACTATTCTGAAAGACAATTTGGTCCAAGCACAAAATCGTATGAAGCAACAACAAGACATGCATCGTTCGAAAAGAGCATTCAATGTGGGTGATATGGTGTTCTTACGTTTACAACCCTATAAACAATTGTCTCTGAAGATAAAATCAAGTCAGAAGTTGGCTCCACGATTTTATGGTCCTTACAGAATTGTGCATCGCATTGGGGAAGTAGCATATCAACTGGAGTTACCCCAATCCTCTCGCATACACCCAGTGTTTCATGTCTCCTATCTCAAGAAGGTGATTGGCCAAAAAGTACAATCTCAGTCAGAATTACCAGTGTTGGATGAAGAAGGGCGTATATATCTCCAACCAGAAGCAGTTGTACAAACCAGAACACGCAGACTAAGATCTCGTCACATCCAAGAGTTTCTCATCAAGTGGCAGGACTTACCTGAAGAAGATGCAACCTGGGAATCTGAAAGTATTTTCCAGTCATTTCCAGCTTTGAGGACAAAGCTTTCCGAGGAGGGGAGTCATGCTACATACCAAACATAAGACAAGATGTCGGCTGTATATATATATTTCATTTTATAAATCACTATTTAGGTAGCTAGTTATCCAGGAGAATTCATCATCTTTTATCATCTTTACTATTTCTTCATTGTGTATTCGCACTGTGCCTTGAAGGCGGGGTTGTGCCCACCCAGAGTGGCAATCATATTCGTTTGCATTAAATTTATCCTTCACTGATTTATTTCTATATATCCGCTGCATTCTGACATTTACTGTTTATATATACGTTCTGTAATCTGTACATAAACTCTTTCATAATCTTCCTTAACTCGAAATAATAAGTTCTGGATCCATCAAAATTCTAAGTTTCAGATCATCCTTAGGTGAAACTTCCCCTATCTTTAGCAAAGAAACTTGATGGTAGACAAGATTGGAAAATAACTTTTCAAGCTCATATTACCTGTACTTCTCCACAAAAGAAAGGTATGGTAAAGCATACCCAACATTTTAAAGGACATAGAATGGTTATTGTGAATAATATTCACATACTTCTGATATATACTGAGAGTGCCTCCAATAGGAGATATATCGGCTTACAGAGCCCTAAGCCTTGTAATATACTCAACACTATCAAAGTCCTTGAGCTTGAGATTGGAAAGCTCCTTCTCCAATGATTGACTTCCATAGTATTGATTTTCTCAACAAGTGTTTTAAATCTGTCACAAACATCCATTGGTTGTGTACACTCGGTAAGCAAGGTCATGAGACCAAAAGACTTCTTTTGTTGTCTAACTTCAATTTCACTGGTTTGGTGGGTTTTTGTGTTCAAATAATTCAACAAATTCCTACTAATAAGTAGGATAGCTATTTCTTCCACTCAAATGCTATAATTAACCACATTCATACAAGTAACAAACATCTTCAGATCTGTCAAGTTCCAACACAAATTTTCCTCCCAACAAGTAGAACATTTACATGATATCATTATGTATAGCTCAAGAAATTATGCGATCTGGAATTAGGGGGCAAAAGACATCTCTATATGGAAAATTTATAGCCTAGAGAAGTTCAACCTTACTAATAGATCCCAAAATTCTTAATATGGAATTTTTGTGCCTTAGGTTTTCTCCCAAAATCTTTTCATATAACTTGCCATAATAACATTGGTTAGCTTGCCCACATATGGTTGGATCATTTTTTGAGACTTGACACAATCAGTGAATATGATACTTGGCCCTATTTGAGAATTATAGAATGAAACCTTGCAGCTTGGGGTTAGCCATGAGCATGCATGTAAAAATGTTTTTATTCCCCACTTAGGTGCCACATTGGCCAGTTATGAAGCTCACTTCAAATAGGAAATTCCACCTAGAGCCATGTAGACATGTCCAAATCACCTTCCAAGCTAAAGAGAGGTGGAAAAGGTTTGAACTTTGGCCCTCATGTTGTATGGACCCTTACAGACATGTTCAAATTACCTTACAAACTGAAGAGAGGAGGGCAAGGTTTGAACTCTGGACTTGATGTTGTATGGTGCCTTGTGCTAGCTAACAAGCTGAGGGTCGTGCATAAACACACAATGGGCTGCAGGGAGTGAAAAAGACTCTTGATGGCCTTGTTAGGTATCCACCAAAAACATGTGGCCTGTCATTGACCCAAAGGTTCAAACCAATCATGAATAG
This sequence comes from Wollemia nobilis, assembly GCA_028583015.1. Lineage (NCBI taxonomy): Eukaryota > Viridiplantae > Streptophyta > Pinopsida > Araucariales > Araucariaceae > Wollemia > Wollemia nobilis. The sequence goes on along the minus strand of JAQPPZ010000856.1, from coordinate 26,144,544 downwards.
AGCTGACTTAAGTTATCCAAGCTATGTCATGTTGCATGGAAGAGATGGATTCTCCATCTATAGGGTTACCCCATCAGGTGATAGACCCAAAAATCATGGTCTCCTTCCCTCAACCACAAAGAAAATGGGTAGGGAATGTGTTGTCTGACCAAACAGAGTACTATGTACATGGTAGAATACTCCATCATTTTTTGCCTTCTAAAAACTTCAATTTTTGAATTTAGAAAGAAATTGTAAGGTTGGTACCCAAAATTTCTACCTGGAAATTCACACCTAAAATGACAAAAAATTGAATTGGGACCTTCACTTACTTTCACATAGATTTCAAAAATGTAGATGTTTTCAGCAATTCTCAATGGTTTATCATGTATATCTGTATACTGAAATTCAAAAAACTAACAACTAGTCCTATAATTGGTGTAACTAAATGTGGAAATAAAGTTTAAAGGACCTAAAATCAAATCCTCACATCCTTGAAATCCAACCTTGGAAGCAACCTATGGTTCAATAAGGTTTTCTTAAAAACCTTTGTATGCATTTAGGTGATCCTCTCAGGTTCAGCACAACCTTTGATCCTTTATAACCCAAAGTTGCTGTCCCTCTATACATCCTAATTCTGATGAACAAATGTAATTTTGATGAAAAATGAATTAAAAAAAACCCTAACAATGTCGATCCCATACTCTACAGCCAGAATGTTTGGAACCCACCTTCACCCAAGGCAACACCCACCAAAAGCCATCAACCAAATTCTTAGATCGAGCTATGGAGATTTCCATGTGCTTTGATACCATGTAGAAATTGATAACATGGAGATACAAATAAATGGAATTAATACTCACCCAAACTCAAAACAGAAAAATGAAAGATGCATAAATATTAAAAAAGGAACAACAAAAATTTGATACAGTGCTCTTAGACACCAAAATACTTCACTAACAATGAAAGAAAGAAAAACAAACTAAAAATATGACACACAGTGTCGTGTATGTATGTATGAATATTGAAACAAAGTTTCCCTAAAATTTTCTTTACAATTAATATTGTTATACTTAAATGAAAAACATTCTATTCTAGACTATGGTTTTCTTTTTAAGTATGCTGAGATCTCTTTCCCTAAACTCGGTTTTCATTCTAAAATCAATTTATTGTTCTTCTATTTAGTTTCACATATTGGATTATCATAGCATTCTGTCCAGAAAGTGCTCATATCAGTAATCTATTTACCTCATGTTACTAATCCTTTATTACACACTCATGTGGTGACTTGTCCTTTGACCTTTGTTTGGAGATCTTTCATTTTCCTCTTTAGTTTAAGTCATTCTATTGGGAAATCTTAATGCTTCAACTTGGACTAGACAACTGCCCATTCATGATCTTTTCGAGGATCAGTCTGTTTTTCAAGGGTTGAAGTGTGAACAGTTTGTCCTTCAGATAATCCTGGTTTGTAGAGATAAATCTAATCATGGCTTATCTGTGAGTATCTCCAGTTGTGAATTGCATGGCCTTCATGTTCTTGAAGGTCTACCTTGTATTTCAGTTTCATTCAGGTTTAATTGCTTCCTCAATAGTAAAGTTGCAAGGGTGATGGATTATGTTCTTGTTGATGGGTCCTTGATTTTGCATGTTCATGATTTTCCTATCTCCTACCTTCTCCCCCTGCTGGTCACACTCCTTTGACTTTTATTTATGCAACCTCTCAGATCTCCTTCTCCCCTTTTCTGGTTCTGACCATGTTCACCACACTACCGTTCACTCCAATGTCAAGTAAACTGTTGATTATGCTTGCAGCCTTCCCAACTTATGTTAGTTTACAATTATTTCTCTAATGTCATGATAAAGCACGAATTTTGGGGGATTATGAACTGGATTTGAAACAAATAGAAATATAAACAGTTAAAATAGGACTTTTGAAAAAGAAAAAAGAAAATGTATTTTCAAAAAACATTTATAGATAAAAATGGGATAAAGGAAGGTATGGTTCTAACATAGGCCTCATAAAAGGTTTGTATGGCTGGGCATTTGGCTTGGGCACAAACAGTCCTCAGGTCTCTTGCTTGATATTTCTCAGCACCAGAAGTAACCACTCACTTGAGACTCAAATCATTTCATAATTGTATTTTCGAAGATATCCATCTTGTGATCAATGTGGGTCAATATAACTGATATCATATTTTTTTTTGCAATCTCTAGATTTTTTATTTGTAAATAAATGGTTTCTATTGATAACTGCATATGTGAGGAGCAACTGGCTGTATAACTGATAAGAAAATTATAGTTGCATTATTGACCACATAATTGCTTAGTAACTGACTTATTTGTACCTATGTGATGGTTTCAAGTAAAGAATATATTAGCTTTTATCTTGAATTGAAAAGTTGTATTATCTTGGAAATAAATATAGTGATGCAAGGATTCTAATGGCATGCAAATAAGGAAAACAGGAAAAACAAATCTACAGACCTGAGATATAGGGTATTGGATTGAAAGAGACTTCACTTATGTTACAATTTGATCACATAGTGATATTACAACCACTCTACAATTATGCATGTAATGCTTGGCAAGATATGAACTCGTGTCAACTGATATTGGAGAAAAACTTTCATGTTAGTTTTAGTTTTTATTAAGTCTTACATACACACTAGTAATCTATTAAAAAGATTATTTAAAATTAATATTTAGATAGTATCGGATTTTATTGCACTTTTTGTTTATGCAGATTAGCCATGCTCTGAGAGATGAATTACGAGAGATAAAGCAACAACTAATGGATACTTCAGTTTATATCACCAAAGATGACTATGCAGATACACTTGCAACTGAAAAGAGAGAAGGGATCATGTTACAATGTTGTTATAATGCAATTGCGTTGAGCCCAGACATGAAATCACGCTATAGGTCGTCTCAAATTGTAAGTCCTGTTTTCCAAGCTCTAAGGATGCAAAATCTCGATTCACTTTTCAAAATCATAGATACTCTATACTTTCAACACGTTTAGGAGTTTCATGTTTCTTTTTTTTTGTTTTTTAACAGATATCTATTTCACCATTACACCTACTTATTCCAACAGATTATCCAAATATTTCTCCTATACTTTTAGACAAAGCTCCTGCTAAATCATGGTCAGTTACCTGTGATGACAACACTTTCGGTTTCAGTTATGTTTATTTACTTAGTGCTTTCTTTCTGTTTACACTCTTTAAGTTGTGTTACTTCAGCTAATTACATTTGCACCATGGCAGCAAGGAATACGATGACCATGACCTCTCATCTAGAGCAAAAGCACAGTTCCACGAAGCTGTCCGAAACCTTAAACAACCTATGTCATTAAAAGATTTGGCAAGGACCTGGGATATCAGCTCTCGTAATACAGTAATTGAATATGCCCATAAGAATGGAGGAGGTGCTTTCAGCTCAAGGTTCAGCACATGGGAGTACTGTGCAGATGATTAATTACTCTGTCATCAAGTATTACAATGCTTTTCATCGTATATATAGTCCTAACTTTGTATGGGATCTTTTTACCCTTAGTAATTTTTAGGATGACCATTCATTTTGATGTTGTTTACAGTTGGAAGAAACAACACAGGAGTCAGTTTTAATAAAATGAGAAAATGTTGGTAGCCAACCTGTGTTATATTTGTTGAACTTTTTGAACGTGGTTACTTTTACAGTAAACAATCAATGGGATTGTATGTGGATTTTGATCTCAGTCAGCTTCTTTTAATGTTTTGACTCACATTAAAAAGAAATCAGGAGACCAGTACTTGTGTATTCATCCTAATGTTTACATGTACGAAAATAAAGAATAAATGAAAATTGCATGTCAAAGACATCTCAAATGCATAAAGGTATTTGGAACACCCAAATGGGTAGGCCGATCCCTCCTGCCAGGAGCACAACTGGCATTGAGTCAGTCTCCTGATCTCCAAGACTATGGCAACACAGCTGGTGCAATGGTATTGTGGCAACACTGGCACTAGTGCATGAGTTGGGTAATTCCTCCTACAATGGGGTTGTGATGGAGACTGCAAATGTAAGGTTTTTAATCGCAAAGGCCGAACCATAGTTGGTTTGGATACTGTTGTTGTTTGATGGTTATATGCTGGTAAGTCCCATAACACAAAAAGAACGTTTTATTTTCGAAGCTTGGTGTGGAAACTAATAAAATTACAAGAAGAATCAAACATAGAATATAGTAACTTAAGGGACTAGCCATGACAAACACGGGATAGGTAGAATCATTTCTGAAGGCTTACATTAGACTTTTTTAACGGTCGAAACTTGGTATTATTTTCAAAAAATTAAGGAAATAATATTTGGAATTCAATGGTATTTTTTAATTTCCTTAACATGTATTATGGAACTTTCTATGGTGCAGCTTATGATTGTTTTGATGAGGTTATAATCCTATTCAATAAAAACAAATAGTCAGTTTAAGCAAAGTCAATTAAAACATCTTTACGGGTTTTATTTAAGAAGAATTTGGAAAGATTTGTGTGCTTTTGAGATTCAAATTGAACTTTTGTAATTTTGTCATGCTTTTACTAAGTGCTTTGATTTAATGTTTCTATCTTATTTTTTATATATATATATTAATATTAATATTGAAAGTTCTGTTTCAGGGTTATATTTATATATATTGCTACTAATTTATGCTTTCTAAGTGATCTACATAGTGTTTTCTTACCAAAAAAAAATTAAGATATTTTTCATGTAAAAATATAGATATTTTCGTCAGCTTTATATGATCACAATTCCTGTCCTGATTTATTAGTATTAATCCAACTATAAATACTTGAAATTATTGTGTTTTATTCTTTTTGATGGTTTAAAGTCACATTGTTTTTAAACCTTTTGTTTGTCTTCGAAAAAATTGGGATTGAAAGGATCTCCAATTGGAAAAGGTCAAGAACTAACTAAACGATGTTTTAACAACTTTAGTTACAAAAAAAACAGATAAGAAAATAATTTATAAAGTAATTTTAAATAAACATTTTGCATTTATCTCAATATCTTGGGATGTATTAATTCGAAATTTAGTGAATCATCATATTTACAAGGTTAAAATCAAACAATATTAAGAGCTAATTGTTTTTTTTGGTTACATAGGAGAGAGATTTGGTCACAACCATACTATTTTTAGTAACTGACAAGCGCAAGGTTCAAACCACAGGAACTAATATTAAGAGCTAATCGTTATAATACATTACAAAATTTATCATAGGACATGTCAAACACTTTGCTTTAGTGATGTATTTAGATATTTTATTAAACTTATAACACTATCTTAGACTTTCAATGGATAAGGAATAATGTATACTAATGAGGATAACAAGTACAACAATTAATGCTTTGTAGGCCATTTTGATATCTAGGACTTATTTAGGTATGTTTACTTTATTAAAAATAATTTCTACAATGTTAAGTTTTATTTAAAAAAATGAGTTTTGTTTCATTGAATTGATTTAAGATCTTACACATAAGTTTGTAATTGTAAATTTATCTATTATTGAATTTAATATTAATGCATTGTAGAAACGTTCAAAGAAATATATTTTATTTTTATTTATTAGGAAAGTAGAAAAATGAACAATACAATGTACTTTATCACTTGGCTCTCATTTCTAAGCATCCAAGAAAACATAGTTCACAAAATATCTTAAGAGTAGAACATGCTAACAACTAGTGTTGTTGGATATCAAGGTTAAGTCCCATGAACTAAGATGGCATTTCCTATAACATTAACAATGGGATAACTAGAATGCACTAAAAGGATGACCATCCTCAATATCCATTTTGAACTCTTCATTTATGACCTTCATTCCTATATGGAAGTCATCTTTTGTAGTATACTTTTCATTAGACCTTGTGTTTGAAGTATTAGATGTGTACCCTTCAATGAAACACGTAGACATAAACACACAAAAAGAGAGAAGAAATGGAGATAGTTTTAAGAATATAAAGCCCTTTTCAATTACCCTTCCCACAACATCTATAGTTAATTTTATTTTTCATGGTTGGAGTCCTCCCACTTTTTTTCTACATACTCACACACCCCTTGTCGTGGTTCTCTCGAATAAGAGGTCAAAGCCACACCACTACGATGTCCCAAAGGAACAAGTCCTCCCACTTTCAGTGTCATTGTTTTAAGCATATTATCGTCAAGAAAAGACATTTAATGATGACAACATTGCTTGAACCACTATCATAGCGTAAAAAACCACGACTTCTAGGTTTTTTTTCTAATATTTTTTTGACATTGCTATGATATTGTGGTGCATTTTTTTCTTAAACAAGATAGCTTCTAAAATTAACACCAATATAATGCTAAATCATAATGATGATGTATGCTATTTAGACAATTATTGATTCATTTAATGAAAATGCTATTTAGATAATTATTGATTCATTTAATGAAAATTTTAAATTTTTATTATTTTTTGAATTTAATGAAAAACCCTTGCGGGACTACCTTGGTCCGAGAAACCACGACCAAGGGATTCTACACCGTCAAAATCACACGGGAGTCGTGCCTGGTCATAACCGCACCAGCATAATCAACTAGATTTTGGGTACCTAATGTGCGTTTGGTAGGGTGAAGATTCGAACCAGGGACCTCCCTTAGAGGATTGCCCTATCCTCTCAAACTTGCCTATAACACGTGGGTAGTTTAAATTCTTATTATAATGATTATTATAATTTAATATAAATTTTAAATTGTTCTTTTTTATTTATATTTATATAATTTTTACATTTATGAAAATTACTTGCATGTTTTTTTACTGAGAGTGTTTACAACATGAGTAAAAACAATAAACATGTATTTATCATAATGAATGAATATACAATGTATATAGTGGATGTAATATATACAAAATTTGAATGCACAACTATAAATATTTGATCATATTTGTTTTTCATGGGTTGTGACTAGCATTGTATTTATTAGTGCCTCTCTTCTTAGCAATGTAGCCCTCATCTTCCTCACCTTTTAGTCCAACATCCTCGTTGATCCCCACAATACTTTTAACTTACTAGATCATATATTGAAATAAAAAATAATTTTTTAATAATTGTTAAAAAATATTTAAATTTAACTATATCATAATATTGAAATGCATACCATTAAGTGGCATTAGCTCAACCGACTAAATTCCTCAATATTTCAAGGAGGAGACCCAGGTTCAAATCTTGCCAAATGATACATGGAAAATATCCAAGCTTTGTTGTAATACCACTATGTGGTGATGATGTAATTTTTACCACTATGTGCCCGTTTCAATCTCCTATAACCTATTGAAAAAATATTTCTTTTTGAGTAAAAGGTAAAAATTTTATTAAAAAAAAAATTGATCAGCTTATACAAATTCATTTTGATATCTTGCCTTTCTTGGCAAGGTTCAAAATGCAAATTTTATGTTTTCTTTTATCTACCCAGGATCTCTGAATCCCCTATTCTTTAAACTTTACCTCCTTCTTAACTGTATATGTCCTCTTCCAACAAATATTATTGAAGCCCTCTTTGTTATTTTTTCTACTCCTGATAGCTTTCATGTTGCATTTGATTCCATAGTTGAGCTCGAATGTCTTGTTCTATCTCTATCATTGGATATTCTTCCTGTACTTTGGTCTACACTGTTTCTAATATCTTCCTTAACATAATCCCCCAAGTCCTCTCTTCTGAGCCGAATTCCTCTTAATTTTTTTTTTTGTTCCGTTCCAACCATATTTGCCAGCAGATGAAGCCAATCCCTAAATTTCAAGTTGTGCTTAGTGTTTTGGATTTGAAGGTGTTATGTGACCAATAGTCCCAAAAAATACTACCATTAGGAGGATACCATTTTGTTTGGCTAAATATGGAGTACCACCAATTCCAGATTGTGTAAGCATAGGAGCAATAAAAAAGGAGGTGGTTTATAGTTTCTACCTCTTGGAAGCACATTACACATCTGCTAGGTCCAATGAACCCTTTTCTCCTCATATTGTCCTAAGTCATAATGCTTTTGTGAGCAACCTGCCATATAAAACAATTAACCTTTGGCCAACCTTTTGGTTGCCATATTTCTTTCCAATGATGTTGTTGGGGTTGGTTCTTGCTACTTTGGTGATCCTTTTGGTAGCCTGCTTTCACTGTGTAAGTGTCTTGTTTCCCATATCCCCATGCTAGTTGGTCAGGTCCATCTTTCCATAGCCATGTTCTTTTTTCTAAAAATTCTTTTAGTTCACGTTTTTTTAGTTTTCCATTCTTCACCTAACCACTGGTCCAAATTTTGCCATATTCTTGAAGCTGCTAGTTGTTGGCTTGGGGGGATGAGATACTGAGATATAAGAGTTTGGCCATGATTATGAAGAGTCTTGTTGTGACGTCCTTCACAACAACCCCAAAATTTGAGGACCCACTTGAAATTTGAAATTTATTTGAAATTCATCTCTATATGTGGTCGATTTCATTCATCCTTGGATTTTGAGAATCCATATTCGTAATTGTTGTTTTGGTTTCAACGTCAGATGTTATCTCGCGATTCATGGGTTTCTTCTTTGTTCTCGTATGGTTATGTTGTGTGGGTAAATATTAGTATGTGTTATGTTTTGTTTTATAGTTATTTTATATTATTTTGTTTAGGTTTACTTGGTTATGTTATTATTATTGTTTTATGTTACATGGTTATTTTATAAACTTGTTTTAAATTAATTAAATTATAAAGTTTTATAACTTTATAATTTAATATATTTAAAATTGTTATTTTATAAACTTGTTTTAAATTAATTAAATTATAAAGTTTTAAAATTTTTGAGGAATTTTGAGGAATATTTTTTATATACATCCACCATGGGGATTGAACCCAGGTCACATCATCGATATGCAAGTGGCGTCTTTTTCGGTAGTCCACACTCACGGGGATGAGCCTGCGAACTGTAGCAGCCGCCACGGTAGCAGCCCGTGGACTGTAGCAGCCGCCACTGTAGCAGCCGACACTGTAGAAGCCTACAAACTGTAGCAGCCACCACTGTAGCAGCCCGTGCACTGTAGCGGCCGTAAAAATTTTGGCCCTAAAATAAAAAATAAAATAAAAAAATGGCAGATTTTGGAGGCAGCAAGTTGTGACGGATGGAGCAGCAAGGAGGAGGAGCAGGAGGTCTAGGGGTAACAAACCCTAGGTGTGGGGCTTCGGAGGGCAGATCAGCAGGCGCGACAGGTGGGGGCTCTGGTGAGATAGTAGGCCCCCAGGCAGAGGATGTGGACAAGGAAGTTCTATTGGAACCAGTCTAAGGGCGTTGGGCGGATGCGATTGAAGATATCTCTGAGGGGGACCAGGACTCTGTGCGTCAGGATCAAAGGAAGACCCAGGAAGGAGACAAAGAGAAACCTGGCAACTGGAGACCTTCATATCTTAATGCTCTTCGCGGTAAGCAAAAATTATCTGACTCTTATTTTAATCTAAAATCTATCAATGGTAGGTTGCACGTCCCGGATACCTTAGCTCAACATGTGGCTATGGAGGGAAGAACATCTCTGGTGGCAAAATTTATGGGGGTGAGGCCGGACTTGGAAGTCATAAGGAGATGGGCCGTCCAAAAATGGCAACCAAGGGCCGGTATGATGATTAAGGCTTTACCCAAGAGTTTTATTTTGGTGACATTTCAATGTGAACAGGACATGGAAAGGACTCTCCAAGGAGGTCCTTGGTTTTTTGGGAAAAGGGGCTTGTATCTGAAGCGTTGGTCCCCCGATTTCAACCCCCAGACTCAGGTGCTAGATTTGGCTCCTATTTGGGTTAAGATGCCGGGATTACCTCTGCTTTTTTGGAATGAACAAATCTTGGCTGGGATAGCTACAGAGATTGGAGAACTAATAGCTATTGATCCTGCAACCTTGAGCAAAACAAGACTCCTTTTTGCTCGCATGTGTGTGTTGGTAGACCTGAGTAAAGAGCTCCCTAAATCCATTATATTGTCGTCTATGTTTGGCCTTCATACTCAGGTCTTTGAATATGAAAATATGTCTTTTAAGTGTAGTGTTTGTGGGAAGGTAGGGCACCAAGGTATCCATTGCATTTCCAAGAACCAGCCCCCACTCCAAAATACTGCTCCTCAAACCCAGAATAATATCCCTCCCCCGTAGATCTCCATTCCTACCCAACATGGGCCTCAAGGACATGGAGCTCGAAATTCGAATATCAGAGACCCTGTTCGCCCTATTGTAAGCAAGAGGCAACATTATAACCCTCATCCCAAAAATACCTATGTCCCAAAACCCTCTCACATGGGAGTTGGTCCCTTTGATGGGAACCCTCAAGCTCAACCTGCTCCTAATATGATACAGCAAGCCTCAGAGCCAAATCACAAAGGAAAGAACCCCATAGATCAACGCCCTGGGGCAAGTAATTTTGATTGGGTAATACGGGAGACCTATGGAGGCTCGGTGGAAGTGGTCCCATGTACTGCAGAGGAATTTATGGGAATAAATTCCAAGGAGATCAACATCCCAGTGGAGAACAGTTTTGATGCATTAAATCATCTGAAGGGAGATCAGATGGATATCCAAGAAGTGGAATCTGAGGTAGAGGAAACTCAAGAGAAGGATTTAGAGGAGAAAAATTAGAGGAATGAGCAGGAAACTAATAATACAGGCAAGGATACTCAGGAGGAAGAGGTGAACCACCAAGATCAGTGTAACCCCAAAGCAAGGAAAAAAAATCTACTAATCAAGAAGCTAAGAGCACGGAATCATCTCCACTGTCAGAAAGACCAATTAACCTGGAAAGCTAGATTGTTACCCCAAAGACCAAGACTGACCTATCCAATATGGTTACTAGAAGCCAAGTGAATCCCAAGGAACCCCAGCCTAGAGCGGATGTATGGGGATATGGTTTGGTAGGAAGAGGGAAACCTAGCAATGCTGCCTTAAGGCAGAAAGAAGGAGAGCGAGGAGTGGCTGATGGCATTCAAGCAGTATTGCTCTTTGGGGCGAAGGCTCAGGGATCCAAAGACCATAAATGAAGATTCTTTCATGGAATATTCATGGGAGTAATCCTGCAAAAATAAGAGCTTTGTATTCTCTTAGACAAGAACACAAACCGGATATGATTTTACTGCAAGAAACTAAAATGGAGGAGAGTAGAGTTATTCCTTTTAAGAATAGGACTTGGTGAGAAGCTGAAGTAGTAGGCCAAGAGGCCATTGGAATAGCAGGAGGGTTGCTGGTTATGTGGAACAAGAATGTGATTGATAGTAGAGTGATTCTAAGGTCTAGTTGGTTTATTTGTCTCTTATGTGTGGATAAAACCACGTAGGAAGAGTGGATCTTAACGAATGTATATGCTCCAGTTAGACGAGGGACTGAGAAGGGTTCTTTGGAGTCAGCTAGCTGAATTGAGGGAGACGGTCCCCAACTACCCTTGGATTGTGGTGGGGGATTTCAATTACTACCTTAATCCTGCAGATAAATTGGGGGGCTCTTAAAGAATAACTGCTGATATCTATGAGTTTAGAGATTTTGTTGAGCAACATGAGCTGATGGATGTGGACCTGTTTAGATTCTCCTATACATGGTCTAACAAAGATTGAAGGAAAACCAAATTTAGATCAGATTAGATAGGTTTCTTCTTTCTCAAGAATTCCTGGAGAGGTTTGGGGACTCTTCATTAATGACACTCCCAAGAATCGAGTCTGATCACAACCCAATTCTGTGGGAAACATGTGAGGACTCTAATAAAAGATACATCAGACCCTTTCGATTCAAACTTATGTGGTTCCAACATCAGGATCTCAAGGATCTGGTTTCCCAATGGTGGGACAAAAAGTATAATGGTTCGAAACTGGCCCAAGTGGCATGTAAACTAAGGAATGTGAAGGCTAACATTAGAGAGTGGAACAAAACTTCCTTTGGCAATATTTTTGTTAAAAAGGCATAACTAAAATACAAGATCAATGAACTACAGGAGAAGCTGAAGTTAGAGCAGCTTACAGAGGATCTGAGAAACCAGGAGAGGGAGCTGTTAGCTGATTACCACATGATGCTAGGATTTGAAGAAACCTTTTGGAGGCAGAAATCTAGACTGTGTTGGTTAAAGGAGGGTGATAGAAATACAAAGTTCTTCCATGTCTCTACTCTTCGCCATAGGAGTACTAACAAAATTAAGGAGATCAAGATGGCCTATGGGTCTAACACCAAAGATATGGAAGTCATAAGGAGGGAAGCGGTTGAGTACTTTAAATCGTTGCTAGAAGATGTAAATCCGACTATTGAAGAAGAGGACTCTCTGTTGGCAGCCATTCCACTCCTCGTAACTGAGAATCTTAATGGATTCTTACTTAGTCCTTTCACAAAGGAGGAAATCAAGAAGGTGCTTTTTGACATGGATGGTAACAGCTCCCCAGGACCGGATGGCTTCCCCACAACTTTCTTCCAGAAGTTTTGGGATATCCTAGGCAATGATGTAGTGGAAGCTATAATTGAGGCTCAAAAGGACATGGAAATCCTAGAAGGAGTTAATGCTACATTTTTAGTCCTCATCCCTAAACTAGTGGGAGCAATGGAATTTTTTCAGTTTTCTCCCTATCAGTTTATGTAACATTCTGATGAAGATTCTCACAAAAACAATCGCCAATAGGCTGAAGGTTATCCTTCCTTTCATCATTGATATGAACCAAGGAGGCTTTGTGAAAGGGAAAAAAATACTGGATGGTATCATCACAATTCATGAGGTTATTCATTCAATGGTGGCTAGTAAGGAAGCTGGTGTGTTACTAAAGCTTGATATGAATAAAGCCTACGACCGGGTCTCATGGCGGTTCCTCACCAAGATTTTGGGTAAGTTTGGTTTCTGTCCCCGGTGGATTAAGTTGATTTTTAGTTGTATCTCTACTACATTATTTTTGATCATGGTGAATGGTTCACCCTCCGGTTACTTTAAGAGTGAAAGGGGGTTGCGACAAGGAGATCCTTTGTCTCCATACTTGTTTATTATTTTAGTGGAAGCATTGGGAAGGAACATTTCAGCAGCGGTGGCAGATGGTCGATTGGAAGGTTTCAAATCAGCCTCAACAGTAGAGCCAGTGTCTCACCAATAGTTTGTGGATGATACAATCATTGTGTCCAAAGCCTCGATGCCTCAGGCTAGGAAGCTGAAGAGAATTCTAACCAAGTATGAGACGAAGCGAGACGGTACATAAACTATAAGAAGAGTAGCATCTATTTCTTTAACACGCCTGGTGGGAGGGAGGAAAGAATAGCTAACCTCTTCGGTTGTGGAAAGAAGCTTCTACTAGCAACTTATCTAGGCATGCGTATGTTCGAAGGAAGAATTAAGGCTACATTGTGGAACTCAATCATTGACAGGATCTCCAAAAAGTTAGCAGGGTGGAAGGGTAGCCTTCTCAGCTCCGCAGGAAAAGCCTTATTAGTTCAAACTACTTTACAGAGCATTCCAATTCACTGCATGTATCTATTTAGAATTATTGCAAAGGTCTGAGCTACATTGGAGCAAATTCAACGCAACTTCTTGTGGTCAGGTTCAGAGGAGAGAAAGAGAATTTCGTTGGTAGCATGGAATCAGGTGTGTGCAAGCAAGGATCAGGGAGGCCTGGGGTTAAAGAGAATGAAAGAAATGAATCAAGCTCTGATTGGCAAACAAGTATGGAGATTTATCAATAATGATCAATTGGGATGGGTAAAACTTCTTAAGGCAAAATATATAAAAAATAATCAAGACTTCTCGAAAGCTGATAATCTCCCTAGAGGATCCTATTTTTGGAATTGTTTGCTCGAATGTCGTGAGGTAGTAAGGAAAGGCATCAGATGGAGAATTGGTAATGGAAGACAAGTGGACTTTTGGAAAGACCCATGGTTGGAAGAGGCCCCTTTGAAATATAACTTAGACCTTTAGGTCCTCCAACATAAAATTTTAGAGGAAATGGGAGGAAAAGTAGGGGATTTTATTGCTGTAGCACAAGAAACTTCCTCTTGGAAGAAAATCACAATTCATAATCTGTCAGAGCAAGAGAAGGTGGCCCTAACCAAACTCAATGATGCTTTAAGGGTGTTCCCGATCATTCTCGGGGAAGGAAAAGACAAGGCGATTTGGGGCAAAACTACAAGTGGGATCTATTCGATAAAAGCGCCTATAAGTTAATCCACTCGGGATTCAATGGTGGACTCCGACTTCTATTATTTGGTTAAATAATTTAACCCCAAAAATAGCTTTCTTCTTTTGGTTGGCAGTTCAAAATAATATTCTGACAACAAATAATCTGCAAAGGAGAGGTTTCCAATTCATCAATCGATGTATCTTGTGTGAGAAAGCGATAGAATCTGTAAGTCATATATTTCTAACTTGTGAATTTTCTTGTACAGTCTTCCAAATGATCCTGTCCAAATTTCATATAGATTGGGTCTATCCAAATAGCATGTCTGACTTCTGCATACAGTGGGCTTCCCCCTTCCGGGCGAAACTTTTGACTTGGCTCTGGAAGCTCAACTTACCCCATTTTTTATGGGGGATATGGAATGAGAGAAATAAGAGAGTATTTAAAGGACGTAAGAAATATCCCAGGTTATGTGGTAATAAAATAATCAGAGCTTTGAAAGAAAACTGGAAAACTTTCTTCTTCAAAAATGAGACCATGTCTCTAAGGGAAAGGAGGATTTTGCGGAACTGGGGAGAGGAACTTCTAGACCTAGACATTACAACCAACCCACGAGATGGTGTTAAGTGGATACCCCCCACACATAAGTGGGTTAAGTTTAATTTTTATGGGGTAGCGAAAGGAAATCTGGGGGCTACAGGAGCAGGAGGAGTTCTGAGAAATGAGGAAGGAAAAGTGGTCCTTGCCTTTGTAGAGCCTTTGGGAACTCAAAAAAATCATTTTGCAGAAGCCTGAGCCTGCATGTAGGCAATGATAATTGCCAGACTTGAGGGTTATAAGGAAGTTATCTTTGAAGGGGATTCGCTTAATATAATCAAGGCAATTAAGGAGGATAAAGACCCCAACTAGACCATCTTGGAGCTTATCCTAGAAGCAAAGATTCATAAATCTCATTTGGTTAATGCCCGAATCCAACACACCATCAGATAAGGGAACCAGGCGGTGGATCTAATGGAAAATATTGCAGTTTCTGTTGGGGAGATGCAAATTTGGAAGGATAACTTCCCTCAAGAACTATTGGTGTTGGCTTCTAGAGAAGAGCTAAGATCAAACCTATTAGAGCATTAGGAGATCAGAGGGGTTGATGATGAGTAATCCGACAGATGGAATTAGGCAGAAAAGGCATCCCATTTGCTTGGGGCCTGGGAGGTGACAAGTGTACAGTACAACAACCTAGTGGTATTAGTAAGTGCTAGGTGTTGT
The DNA here is from genome assembly GCA_028583015.1 of Wollemia nobilis. Classification (NCBI taxonomy): domain Eukaryota; kingdom Viridiplantae; phylum Streptophyta; class Pinopsida; order Araucariales; family Araucariaceae; genus Wollemia; species Wollemia nobilis. The sequence goes on along the minus strand of JAQPPZ010000856.1, from coordinate 26,129,187 downwards.
TTGGTTTTTGTTTTATCCTGAATAGTCAAGCGACAAGTATAGGACTGTGGACTCTAAGTATGGCTTAATGTGGGTCTTAGAAATATCCATTTTGTATTTTGATTATACGGGCTTGATGCTAGAACCAGCCCATTTTGACTATGTAAAAGGTTTGTGGACCTTATAACCACCTCTACCTTATACCAAAAAAAAATAACTTTATATTTTAATATAGTTAGAATGTTTGTTTTATAAATATTTTTTAAATTAATTAAATTATAAAGTTTATAACTTTATAATTTAATTATATTTAAGAAGGTTATTTTATAAATGTTTTATATTCTAATTAATAATTGTCTTGTTGGCATGATTATAACTTTAATTTTCGAATGCCAATGAGAAGAAATATTAAATCCTTTGGAAAAACGTTGGTGACATTAGGGTTTCATTAAGAATTTGTTTTTTCAACTGTATGGAAACTATAATGGAACGGAAAAGAACCAACTATGTAACGAATTATTCAAACTATAAATGGAGAATGAAAAGCTAAGAACTGGGTCAGACAAGTTGAAGAAAAAGAGGAAAAATTGAAAGGAGCCAAATAGAAGACCAAGTTGCAGAGGAAGCTAATGAATACAGAGACTTTGTTGGATTCATTGTAAGATCTAATATTTTGTATCAAATTCAATTTATATTAAAAGCAAACACTATTGTGGTGTTTTTAATTTATAAGTTGATTGATATAATTTTTTAATTAAAATTTCCATAGCACCAAATTTGTGGTAGGATTGTGTAAAATCTAGTCTGCCTGAGTTTGGTTTTCAAAGTTGTGTTTTTCTGTGCTGTAGCAAGTTTATCCGAACGTTTTATTCAAATTTGTTTCTTTACCCTAAGACCTTTTATATTTATTTGAGGCATTAAGATTTAAAATAAAACCTAATTTATTTTATAAAAGATTTAAATTTTACAACTAGGTTAAAGTTTAAATTTATCACTCAAATATTTAATTCTATAAATATTTCGGGTGAATAAATTTAAAATAGGGAATTAATGAACTTTTGATTTTAAATTTCATAAAGTGTATAAAGTTCATTGAATTTGTTTTATTAAAACCCTAAGTTGAATTTCAAAGATTCAGATTTATAGAAAGGGTTGTAAAATTTAGACAGAGAAGGATTATATGGATTATTGATTTTAATATCATAAAATTTTAAAATCCATAATTTGAGATTTATTTACGTTTCTGAAAGTTTGATTTATTAAAATTTTCAATCTCAAATCATAAATTCCAAAGTATACTATTGAAAGGATTAAATTTATTTACTTCAAATATTTAGTTTAATAAATATTTGAAAATAAATAAACATCACATTAAAGAAGATTACGTGAATTCTAATTTTCATATTATAAAGTACAAAACTTTATAATTATAATTCATACATATTAATTATTTATATTTATTTATTTTAAATATTTGAATTAATAAATATTTGAATAAATAAATATTTGGTTTAAAAGGTTATATGAATTCTAATTTTTATATTATAAAGTACAAAACTTTATAATTAGAATTCATACACATTAATTATTCATATTCTATGAAAATAAGCAAGGATTATAAAGCTTAGAATATTCTAAAAGCCCAAACATAAGGATTATAAAGTGTTTCATATTTTATAATTAGGGTTTTTATTTTATTCATCATTTATTAGATCTGATTTTAAGCTTCATTCATGAAATAAATGTAAGTTTTGAATTAAAATACTTTAAAACATTCATGCAAATTTAATATAAGGTTAAAAGCATTTTTAATCAAAGTTTGTCCTTTAAAATAGATTTGCATTCTAAAATATTAGCTTTAAAAGGTAAGTTTATTCATTTTAAGGAAGTAAATTATACTGATGAAAATGCAAGTAATGAGTTCAAGATCAAAATATTTGTTATACTAGGCCCCTTGTTAACAATTGATTGTTAATCCCTGAGATGTTTTGTACACTTAATTGACATAAATTCATTATGTGATACGTAAAATAACCTTGGAGAAACATATTTTCTTTGCAAGAGAGGATTACGATCCTAATTGTCAGGTGATATTTGTAATCGAACAAAATCACACCTCAACAAGTCTCTCTGATGCCACTAAGATGAGGGTATTGTTTGATAATGGGGGTGAAAATTCCCAAGAACCATCCCACAATATAACTTTTATCCCATCACCTACTTTCCAATGTAAGTCTTCCTTAATCACTGAGGCCCATCTTTTGAGTGTTTTTCATATCTCTGATCCCACACCTGTAACTGGCAACCGTGGGACATCCTCCATTTTGTGTGTAGGGTAATATTTAGCTTTTAGAACTTGAATTCATAATTGATATGCGTTTGTGATCCACCGCTAGTATAACTTCCCTATTAGTGCTAAGTTGTTTGTTGATGCAACTTTGATTCCAAGACCTTCCTCTTCCTTTGGTTGATAGACTTTCTCCTAGCTTACCAAAGCATTTTTTTGATTTTCTTGTGCTCCTGACCATAAGAATTTTCTCATCAGTTTATCCAAATATTTGAGTATGCTCTTTGGAGCTGCTAAAATGGAAAATTTGTAAACTAGAATTGCTTGTAACACTGACTTCAAAAGTGTGACTCTGCCTCCAAATATTAACCATAAATGAGACCAGTGTGACAACTTTGAGAAAATTTTATCTTTTATAGATTTCTAATCTTTCCTTTTTAGTATTTTTATGTTAAGGGAATTCCCAAGTAATCTAATGGACATGAGGCCATTGAGAACCTAAGAATGTTTGCTATCCGATCTTTGATTCTCTTATGAACATTAAAGAATACAACTTTGGATTTTTCTTCATTTAAAAGTTGGTCAGTGGTTGCAGTGTAGCAATCTAATATTTCTCTGATATTGGTTGCTTCTTTTATTGTTGCTTCCCCCCATAATCATGTATCGTCTACGAATTATATATGGGTGATAGCTATATATCTGTTTATTTGAATTCCTATAATGTTGTTCTCTACTTTTTTCTTCTATATGAGTCTTCCCATTCCTTCTGCAAAATAATGAATAAATATGGAGAGAGAGGATCTCTTTGTCTAATTCCTTTACTAGACTTGAATAGTGGGGAGGGGGTTCCATTAATGAGAATTGAAAAGGAGATTGTGGAGATGCATTCAAGCATCCAGTTGATCCAATCTTTCTGGAATCCAAATATTTGTAAAATTTGATCTAAAAATTCCCAACTCACTCTGTCATAGGCCTTGGATAGATCTAACTTTAGGAACATTCCTTTGTTCTTTCTTTGGCCCATATGATGTATAGTTTCTTGTGCTATTACAATCCCATCTAATATTTGCTTGCCCTGCATAAATCCTCTTGTTCAGGAGATATGATATTTGGTAATATAGCTTTTAGTCTGTTGGTTATTACCTTGGTGATAATCTTGTAGATCACATTGCAGAGGGCTATTGGTATGTAATTGGTTAGATTCTCCATCTCTCATAACTTTGGAATTAGAGCTAAAAAGTATGATTGAGGGATTTGAGAATCCTACCACTCGATCTGGGTTCTTCTACTGCTCTAGTTATATCTTCTCTTATAATATCCCAAAAAGCTTTATAGAATTCTATTGGTAATCCTTCAGGACTTGGGGCCTTTCTTGATTGCATGGAGAAGATTATTTCTTTCGCATCTTCTTCTTTGATCTCTTTCATAAACTCCTTATTCTGCTCATGGACTAATTTTGAGATACTTTCCAAGATTTCCTCCTAGGATTTTTTTGATAGATATGAATCTGCAATAAAAAAAGTGGAGAAATACTCATTATCTGATTTTTGCATACTTGAAGTGGTGGTTTCAAGGAGTCCTTCTGCATTTGTTAAAGCATCAATCCAGTTATAGTGTTTCCTAGCTGTGGCTAACTGATGAAATAACTTTGTATTCTTATTTCCTTCTTGAAGCCAAGTAATTCTAGATCTCTGCTTCTAATAGGTTTCTTCTTTCTTATCTAGCTCCTCTTCCTCCTACATTAAGATATTTTCATGGGAGAGTAATTTCTCTGAAAGGGGTTTTGAACGAATTATTTTTGAAACTCCTTGCATTCTCTCAACTAGCTATGCTCTTTGTTGCTAAAAATTTGATCTTTGGAATTTGCTCCAATTTTTCAATTTATATTTGATATATTTCAATCTGGAGTGTAGCTAAAATTGTGCCCTTACAAATGTTGGTTTTCCTTGTTACCACAATTGTTGAACTAACTCTGATAATTATTGGTTTAGAAGCCAAAAGTTCTCAAATCTGAAGGGGTAGTTTTTGGACTGGGTTATTATGTTTGTGATATTTAGATGTACCAGGAAATGGTTGAAAGATAATAGGTTTATGATTTCTGAATGACAACTCCATAACTAGTGTATTTCTTCCTCTATCAATATCCTATCAAATCTTGATATTATTGCTCGGTCTCCTTTCCTTTTATTGGTCCAAGTAGTACCACATTCAGGAGGTGGAATGTCAATCAGATTTAAATTATTAGCTTGGATAATCATGAGTTTTTCCTTCTCACTAAGATGATTTAGGCCTCCCTCTTGGTCATTCACTGACATCTTTGCATTGAAGTCTCCACCCACCAAGAACCTATCTTCTGGGTAAGCTTCTTTAATAGCTTGGATTGACTTCCATTAGGTTTTTTGTTCCTGCACTTCCTTCATCCCATAAAAGTTAATAATGAGCCAGATTGAGTCCGATTCTCTATCTCTCAATCTAGTCATCAAGATCCCTCTAGCTGATGCTGCTCCTACCTGCTAAAAAGTATCTCTATTCCACAAAGTGGCCATTCATCAGAGAAACCATGGGAATCTTGGGACTCATAGTCTCCATTTATCCAACATCTCTTGGATATTGTTTGCATTGCTTCTAGTGATGCTCTAGTTTCCTATAATAAAACCACATCTGGGTGGTTATCTTCTATTATACGTTTAACAACCAATTGTATGGGGTGGCCATTTAATCCCCTTACATTCCATGTGTGTATAATAATTGGGAATCCATGTTGTAGAAGTTGGCTATGGGTTTAACCACACCTGCATCTCTCAAATTTTATCCTTGTTGTTGTATTTTTTCTTTGTTCGTCTTTCTACATACTCCTTGAGAGTTTGCATTTTTAGCATTTTTCCATTTGGCTTATCCAAAGGGTTGGGTTTTCTCTATATTTCTCTGCTATTTCCATAATTACCTCCTTAGATGTATGTGGCTTTTTATTATACAGTACTAGAGCTCCTTCTGTATCTGGTTGTATCCGCTCTTTATATTATATCTATTGTTCTTTGGTTGATGCAAATTGTACCTGTGTTTATTGTCCTTCTTCTACTCCTCTCATTACTTTTAGGTTTCGTTGTTTTTATATATCTGTATGTTTTGGATGATGAACCTATTATGCTATCATTTTCTCTAGATTTTCTATTTTATTTGAGTGTGGTATTCCTCTCCTTCCATTAGATCATCTAGCCTGCGGATCTCATATTTGTTGGATGGAGCCCTTCCTTCTTGGCATTGATTTGTATATCCTCCCTTCTGTTGATTTCTTCCTCTTTTCTAGTTATTATTTTTTGTTTCCTTTCTCATAACCATCTAAAATCCTTGTTCATTTTATTTTTGCTAGGGTTGGTTTCCTGAGTTTGGATTCGTTGGATTTGTCTCTCCTTTGGCTAGTTTGGGGAAGGCTTTCACCAAATATCTGTATTCATGACATGCTCTACATTTGAAAGGCATAGATTCATAGTCTATTTGTTGTCTCTATATATTCCTTTCGAATTTGAGATTAATTTCCATTGGCAATGGTTTTCCCAAGTCCATTTCCACACAAATTTTGGCATATGTTGTTGATCCTCCTTATGTTGATTCTCTTGTTCTGCCTATGTATTTTCCCAAGATATTACCTATCAAATCCAAAATTTCCTCTTTCCAGTATTCTAAAGGAAGTGCAAATAATTTTAGCCAAATTGGAGCTATCGAGGGTTCAGTTATAGGATCAAAAGCGGATCGCCATGGTTGCATGAATAGACTTGCAGGGCCGATGTTATACGGACCTCCCTCAAAAGCTATATAATTTTCAGATATTATTGTGAATTCAACTACAAAGTATCCATTCAATAAAGTGAAGATATCCAATTTCCCTTGTGGTGCCCAATGTGATGAGCACCAGAAATGCTCATATTTTGTACACATTTTCTTGATCATTATGCGGTCTGTATAATAAGGATTGCGTACTTTTATAAATGATTATATAGATATTTGATGAAATTATGCGTGTTATCTAATTTGTGTGTTTTCAGTGTGTTTTGTGGAATTGCAGTTGGTTTAGTTAGATTTGGATCAGTCGAGGTCTTTTTGATGGACCTGGCACTTTGTTTCTTTGGGGATCAATGCAGAGAACATAGGCGCCTTCCTCTTCCAGGAAGGGCACAAGAGAAAGTAGGCGCCTTCCTCTTCCAGGGAAGGTCACCAAGAGAATGTAGGCGCCTTCCTCTTCAGGAAGGCAAGAGTAAGTAGGCGCCTTCCTCTTCCAGGAAGGCACCAAGGAAATATAAGTGCCTTCCTCCTCCAGGAAGGTGCCAAAGGGAAGGAAGCGCCTTCCTCTCATAAGGAAGGCACCGACGGGAAGGCGCCATGATAGGAAAGTGCCTTCCTCCCATAAGGAAGGTGCCACTAGAAGACAAGCGCCTTCCTCTCATAGAAGGCGAGCGCCTTCCTCCCATAAGGAAGGTGCCACTAGAAGGCAAGCGCCTTCCTCTCATAGGAAGGCACCAACAGAAGGTAAGCACCTTCCTCTTCCAGGAAGGCGCCATGATAGTAAGATACCTTCCGTATAGGGAAGGCACCCGATATACTTAGGCACCTTCCTCATAGGGAAGGCACCTCTGTTCTTCGCCCGTTGACCAGATTTGCATGACGTGGACAACAATGGCTGGTGCAGTTCCAACTCTACGTCATGTAGAGCTAAATTGGAGATCACACCAATGTATGAAAGTGTCTTACCAATGCCAGGTGAAGCATGAACCAATCAGCGAACACGCCACCGTTAGAACCAAATGCTAGTTTTAAGCAGACGTCGATTGCATTCACCAGACTGTCTTAATTTAGTCTGGGATGAATCGACTGTTGTAACCTCTTTGTAATAGAAGTTCTATGGGTGTGTTATATAAACACATGCAGACCACTCTGAGAGATATAGATTGATATAGATTTATATAGAGATATAGAGACAGATAGATATTGTAACACTTTGATAAATATATTACAGTTCTAAGAGTTCTAAGCGCGTGTTCAGCTGGGAGGAAGCTACTGGAGCCTGGGCCCACTCCAAGCCAGTATTTCTTCCCCACTTTTCTTCTATTTTCTAGATTAGTTTATTGCTTTTATAGGGTCATTTACCACATTGCTATTTCTAGTATTTGTAGTAGATTCATTTTTAGGAATGTGTGAATGTTTTATTTTCATAGATTTAATTATTTTCTTCTTACGTAAATTATTGAGGAGTGCATGAATGATTGACAACCATTTTGAAAACACCCCCCAATAGTAGAATTAGCGGACTCATCTCAAGTGGTATTGTAAGCAATCTTATTCAGACCCTTCGCAAGTTTACGAAGCTCCCTGGGTTGATAAATTAAATGCATGGGCATGTGACAAAAGTAGGAAAAAGTTAACCTTGTTTGGCCCGCAACATTTTGGCACCGTTGTCGGGGAAGCGTCTCAACTAGATTATTTACAATACCCTAAAACCTTCCATCTGACCTTGTATGAGTTCTTCGAGAAGAAGAGGACCGAACGATCGGTTTATAAGAACCAATCCATCAGAACCAGAGTCAGCCGAGCATTCTGAATTTGAATTAGACTCACTCGACCCACCAACAATCCATTGGAGTGAGGAACCACACTTTGTGCAAAGTGCCTCCTCATCCCATCAATGTGGGGAAGAATGAATCATCATAAATCCCCTATTTAATAGGACTCCCTTAGAGGAAGCCCTATTGTGGAAAGTTGTAGAAGATCGGACGATCTCACCAGACAACCTTAGAGCTTTGACTCAAAAAGTCTTAAATGACCGTAAGGCCATAAGCACTGCATTAGAAACCACATTTCCTAAAAAAATGGCTGATAATGATGAAGTCTCATCTGGATTTAGTTTCTCGATAGAGGAAGGAGTAGGAGATGCCAAAATGAAAAACATATCCCCTGCTCACCTTTCGACCTTCAGAGGATACCCAACTGAGGACCCTGACCTATTTTTATTTAAGTTTGATGTCTTATGCAGGTCTGTGGACTACAAATCCGATACGTAGAAGCTGAAACTCTTTCCTTCTACATTGGATGATGCAGCTCTACGGTGGTTCATCGGTCTGGGAGACAAACACATTGCCACATGGGACCAGATGAAGAGGCTCTTTTTAGAGCAATACCAAGATTTTGGGAGAGCAAGAGACTCTAGGGAGGAGGTCCTGAGCATGACACAGAAAGAATATGAGTCTCTCAAGGAGTACTGGGAGAGATTCAACTTTAATCTTCAATGATCTCCTCATGCGAGACTATCTGATAAGTCCCTCAAAAGCATATTTTTGAGAGGACTTACCAATGAATCACTGGAGGCTCTTAACATGATCTCTCGAAGGTGATGTCTACCAGCATGCTATGGAAGACATCCGACAACTATGCCGAAACTACTCAAGAAGGTGAGGCAAGGCCACCTCCAGAACCATGAAAGTGACTGCTTCAGTCACAAAGATAGAAATAGGTAACATGCTGGAGGATTTAAAGAGCGAAATGCTCTCATCTCTAGCATTGCAGATGGATACGTTGTTGTTAGAGAAAAAGAAGCAAGAAAATGATGCAGCATTGGCTTATTTCTATCCAAAATGTAGAGGGAGGCATGCAAAGAATGCATGCCCAGAGAACAAAGTCAGAGTATGCATAGTTTGTAGGCTGAATCATAAAACTTGATTGTGCCCACAACTACCCAGTAATCAGGAGGAGGCTGAAAGCATGGATGCCTATTTCATAGGCAATCGAAAGAGTTGGCCATAGCCCCCTACGAGGAATATGCCAACCAAAATGCCGCCATATGGGGGAGGGCCATACATGCACCAAGGACCACCTCAACCACCTAACATGGGGTGGTGGGGGCCATCACCCTGGTCTAACGCACCCCCAACAGCATTCTCGAACCAGCAACCATGGATGCCATATCCATATCCTGGGCAATAGTGGAGAGGCCACACTACATGGAATCAGGCTCCATAGAATGTAGCACCTGCTCACCCCCAATAGAATTTATCGACATTTCCAGTAGTGAGACCTGCGTAGCTACCCACACAACCGATGACAAATCCGAATAATAGGGTGAACCAGCCAGCATACAATGTGGAGGGTGAGATGTATCCTATGTACAATATTCAGCTTAGGTCAGGTAGGCAGCTAGGAGTAGGAACACCTCCATTGGTAGAAGAGGAGGAAGAGGTAGAAGAAACACCTTTGGTAGAGGAGGAAGAAACACTTGAGAGAGCGAAGGCTCCATTTCCCAATCGGCTGCAAGAATAGAGAAAAGTAACGCAGCCAAAATTTGACATCTTGTCAAGCTTGAAGAACCTCACAGTGACAATTCCATTATTCCAAGCAATCCGAGATGTTCCAATATATACCAAGGCAATCAGAGAGATGTGTCTGAGGAAGCCGGGATGAAGAGCAACCCAGACTATCAATGTCATGGGTAAACTAGCAGATTTGATGATGGGCAGAACATGCCATCCGAAGTATGCAGACCCAAGCAACTCGGTGCTGACTATAAAAATTGAGGGACATTCCCTGTCCAATACGTTGGTCGATCTCGGAGCAGCCATCAATGTAATGCCTCAGGAGACCATGCAGAGGCTACAACTCATGAACCTAAAACCCACCATGATAGTGCTATAGCTGGCCGATCGATCGACCGTAGCACTAGAAGGAATGTTGGAAGACGTGATAGTAACGGTCAGCGCATGGGAATACCCAACCGAATTTTTAGTCTTGCAATCCAAAACTAGGCTGGGCGGTTACCCGCTCATCTTGGGGAGGCCATGGCTGGCAATAGTTGATGCTTACATCAGCTATCGGGATGGGCTGATGACCATCTCCGATGGGCGAAATGTTAAAAGGTTGACCATTTCACCCCTAGCATAGTCTGTCGACTCAGTAGGAGAACCCATGTTCATCGAGCATGGAAATCCAGAGTTGTCCATGATCCAGCCGGTGATGACATTGGAGGAGTTGATAGAAGAAGATGAATATGGTGCTATTATGGAGTTTCTCCATGGAGAGCCCTCCATCTCTGCACCTGGATCACCGTTGACTGGCGCCCAAGATCACCACGTTCGACAGATACACGTTGGGCCAGGAAGAACATTAAATGTCAGCAGTAGGTTGACGCCCACACAACTGACAAAATTAGAAGAGCTCCTGGTAAGGCACCAACAAGCATTTGCATGGGATTACTCAGATATGCAGGGCATCAGCCCAGAGATCTGTACCCATCGGATTTATCTAGATGATCAGGCAACTCCAAGCCGATAGCCATAGAGAAGAATGAACCCGACAATGAAAGACATTGTCAAGGAAGAACTGCACAAACTCTTGGCTGTCGGATTCATATATCCAATTTTTGATAGTGAGTGGGTATCACCGTTAGTGGTGGTCCCTAAAAAGAATGGGAAGTGGTGAATCTGTGTGGACTACAGAGCATTGAACAAAGCAACCAAGAAAGACCACTTCCCACTCCCGTTCATTGATCAGGTCTTGGACACACTCTCGGGGAGGAAGTACTTCTCCTTTCTGGATGGATTCAGTGGATACAACCAGATCCAGATAGGAGAAGAAGATCAGGATAAGACAACGTTCACCTGCCCATGGGGAACGTTTGCCTATAGGGTATTGCCTTTCGGACTGTGCAACGCACCTGCCACCTTTCAAAGGGTGGTGCTTAGCATATTCTCAGACATGATGGGAGATGGGGTCGAGGTATACATGGATGACTTCACCGTCTATGGAGAAACCTTTGAGGAGGCAATGACGAACTTGGAAAGAGTGCTCGATAGAAGCAAGAAAAATAATTTGTCCCTAAGTAATGAAAAATGCTTTATGATGATGCAAGAAGGCATCGTACTGGGGCACCACCTCTCTGCAGAAGGAATAAAGGTTGATAAAAGGAATATTGAGGTCATCAGGGACCTACCCAGCCCTAGAACGTAGAAAGAGGTAAGGAGTTTTCTTGGATCAGTCGGGTACTATCGACGATTTATCACCGAATTTAGCAAAATTGCCAAACCACTGCACACTCTATTATCTAAGGATGTGGAGTTCAATTGGATGGAAGACTACGAAGAAGCATTCCAATTGCTTAAGGAGAAACTGATATCTGCACCAGTTTTAAGAGGACCAAATTGGGCCATACCATTCCATATCTACTGTGATGCATCCAACGGTGCGATTGGAGCAGTCCTCGGACAAAAATATGGCAAAGAATTTTATGCCATTTATTATGTCAGTAAAAACTTGGCAAGAGCAGAGCTCAACTACACGGTGACAGAGAAGGAGTTCCTCGTAGTTGTCCATGCTATAAACAAATTCTGCCACTATATCATCGGATATAAGGTATTTGTCCATACAGACCATGCGGCTATCAGATACCTAATGAGCAAGCCGGCCATTGGCGGAAGAATTATCAGATGGCTATTGCTACTATAGGAATTTGACATCACCATAGTCGACAAACCAGGCAAGGATAACGTCGTGGCAGATTTTCTATCCAGATTGATACCAGCAGACCATCAAGCAGTGGAAGACCAGTTTTTGGATGAACATTTGTTCACTATTAGTGAGCAAACCCCGTGGTATGCAGATATAGCCAATTACTTGGCCACCGGAAGGACCTCACCTGCTCTCTCTTTCTGAGAAAAGTAGGCGGTCATAGAGAAAAGTGCATCATTCCTATGGATGGATGGCCTCCTATTTAAAATAGGACGTGACCAAATTATAAGAAGATGCATAGCAGAACAGGAGTTCTCAGAAGTACTCAAAGCATGTCACGACGAACCATGCGGAGGACACTTTGCAGGGAAATGAACTGCCTACAAAATCCTATAGGCTGGGTACTTTTGGCCCACTCTGTTTAAGGATGCGGCTACGTACGCCAGCAAGTGTGATGAATGCCAAAGGATGGGCAGACCAACCCATCGAGATGAAATGCCCCTCCAGCCTCAGGTACACCTGGAACCTTTCGATAAGTGGGGCATGGACTTCGTGGGACCGTTTAATCCACCTTCGATGGGGAGGAGGTTTATTTTGGTCTGTACGGATTACGTTACCAAATGGGTTGAAGTTCAGGCATTGAGGGATTCAAAGGAAAGAACGGTTGCCGATTTCTTATTTGCCCATATTTTTACATGATTTGGGGTCCCTAGGGAGATAACAACAGACCAAGGGCCTCAATTTACCTCCAAGTTGATCGAGGAGCTGATGGAGCAATACAAAGTTTGGCACAATAAAACTATGCCCTACCATCCACAGGAAAACGGGCAAGTGGAAGTGACAAATAGAGAAATAGAGAACATCCTGATGAAGACCGTGCAACAACATAGGAAATATTGGGCTACACGGTTGTCGGAGGCAGTCTGGGCATATAACACCACGTGGAAATCCACCATAGGCTTTACACCTTTCCAACTGGTCTATGGGAAAAATGCGATGATGCCCATCGAATTTGAAATCAAGACGCTGAGAACGGCTTCAGAATTGAACTTGAGCTTGGATGAAGCTCAAAAACAAAGGATTCGATAGCTAGATCAGCTGGATGAAATCCGATTAGATGCTTTGCAGAGAACGAAAATTATACAGAAGCAAAGAAAGCGGTGGCATGATAGCCACATTAAGCTGAAGCAGTTCCAAGAAGGGGAATGGGTACTATTGTACGATTCTCGGTTCTAGGAGAGGAAAGGCAAATTAATGTAGAGATGGATGGGGCCGTATGAGGTGGTAGAGCTCATCAAGAATGGGGCAGTGCACGTTAAGACAATTGATGATAGCAACACCATGTTCACAGTCAATGGCCACCGACTACGCCCCTATAACACGTCCAAAACATTATAGGTAGAATCCAGAATAGGCATGGGGGAGACCCCATCTTGTTAGATCTAGACCGAACTCTCACAGGTGAAATGGTGGGCATGGAAGTGCTCACCCAAAATTATTTAATGTAGTTTTTTTCTTACAGTGTGTTTTTGTAGGGACGACGCCCGCATGCAAGCTGCAGGCATCCTAACCCAGGGCCTAACAGGCATGGAATGCATCTAACTACCTTTATTTTCCTTTCTTTTTTGGTTGCTTTTTGTAGGTGGAGGACCTGACAGCATGAGGAATAGGTATCTAGGAAACCAGGCCTGATTCGGCTCAACATTCCGACATCGGCACTCGTAGGTAGAAGCTGAGGCAGCATGAAGCAAGACTGAGAAGGCTTGATCACCCTTTCCTAGTCAATCACAACATGATTGCTAAAAATAAGGTGCCTTCCTTATAAAGAAGGTACCCAAAAGAAGGTGCCTTCCACATCCAGAAGGTGCCCAAGAAGGTGCCTTCCTTATAAAGAAGGCCCAAAGAAGGCACTTCCTATAGAAGTGCCCAGAAGAAGGCGCCTTCCTTATAAAGAAGGCACCGCACCAGAAGAAGGCACCTTCCACATCAAGAAGGTGCCCCAAGAAGGTGCCTTCCTTATAAAGAAGGTGCCCCAAGAAAAGAAGGTGCCTTCCTTATAAAGAAGGCACCTAAAGAAGGCCTTATAAAGAAGGATAAAAAAAAAAAAAAAAAAACCAAGGTGCCTTCCACATCAGGAAGGCGCATCCATGCAGGTGCCTTCCACATCGAGGAAGGCGCATAGGAGGTGCCTTCCACATCGGAAGGCATCAAGGTGCCTTCCACATGAAAGGCGCACCCAATTAGGAGCACCTTTCATAGCAGGAAGGCGCCATCATCAAGAAGGCACCTTCCACCATCGGATGACACATCCAATCAGAGGTGCCTTCCATCATCGAAAGGTGCATCCATTCAGAGAGCATCGACAACATCGAGAAGGTACCACATCAGCACCTTCCACATGGGGAAGGTACCAAAGAATGCCTTCCACGTACAGCCAGCACTCACGCCTCTCGGATGCCTCGAGCGGAATGAAGCATCACATGAATGAGCGGCACCAGATGACCATACCCCTCCCCCATGTCACAAATCAGTGAATCAACGGCCTTCATGATGCCTGAAACATCGAATCAGGTACGCGCATGTTAATTCAAATTTTTATATAATTATTTATAAAATATGCAGTACCAAAAAAGATACCATCATCATAAAGATCATATCCCCCCATAGCCGAAACCGCATGCCAATGATATGGCACCTTCCATAACTACTAGGGTTAGGCACCTTCCCTATAAGAAGGCGCCTTCCTGAGGAAGGAAGGATAGAAAAAATAGTAGTAGTAAGGGAAGGCGCCATGGGAGGAAGGTCTAAGAATCATGTAGTGAAGAAGAATGAACCAGGTGATACGGATGGAATCAGAGGAGCGGTGAAGACACAGTTCGAGGCCGAGGGATGGCTCGAATACTGTACCCTGGTCAGTCAGGGCTAGGATATGGAGGCAGCCAAGGAGTTCGCTACCTCCTTGAGGGGCGATGTAGCCCAGGTGCGAGGGGTAGAAATTCTAGTCACCCTCGAGTTCATCTCACAGGCGACTGGATTGCCCCTCATAGGGGAATGTGTATACAAGGGTGGACTATTGAAGCCGTACATCGAGGTGCTGCTGCCAGGGGAGAATGTGTAGATAGACAAGGAGGGGTTACCCAAAAATAGCCTCCCCATGAATCTATGAAAGATATTCGAGCAGGTTGCTCGATTCTTCACATGCACCAAGAAATATACCCATCTACATGCTAATCATGTGCAGTTTCTCAATCACCTGGTGCATGGAAGGAAGTTGAACGTGCCCTTCTACTTGGTGAATGCTCTAAAGGATGAAGTGGCTCGGTACTAGAAGGGGGCACCATCCGCCTTAGCCCACCATGGGCTGATATCGGCACTGGTCCGCCATGCAGAAGCATAGAGGTAGAACCTCGATGCAGAGGGAGATGGCGGCCAAGAAAGGTGACACGATGTTGTTGCCAAAATAGGACAAGATGAGAGATGCCCTATAGAGGAAATAGTGAGTATCGAGCAATTGGCATTGCCCTATTTCATAGAGGAAAGAGGGCAGTCACTAGTGCCCAAGAACATGGAGGAAAGAGGGCATTCCCTAGTGCCCGAGCATGAGGAAGAAGGAGCACCGCTTATTAGCGATGAGGATGAGTTTCGGCCGATAGAACCAGTCCCCAGGAGGAAATGTCTGTGGTGACTCCTCTCGGTAGAAGAAGAATAGAGTGACCCGAAAGTAGACGTTGCAGCCCAAACCCTCTAGGAATTGACAAACCGGAGCCCACAAGATGCAGGGACTTCGGGAACAATGACCAGGTCGATGCGGCCTTGGAGGAGGTGCTCGAATGGCAAACCAATTGCTGGATGACCCAACAAATTTTGGAGGACTGCCAGAACAAGCATGCAGGGGAGTTGAAGGAATGAGATGGACGGATCGCCCAGCTCGAGCAGCTGGTCCGACAGTTGTGGGAGGAAAACCAGCTACTTCAGGATAGGGGAATGGAAAGAAGGGATGCGTCGACCCAAACTGATTGGGCGAAAGAAGTCTCGATGAATTCTCCCACATCTACCGAATGAGTATTCTCTTCGAGAGAAATTCGATCGGACGCTCGATAGAGCAGCCCAAAGGTAAGGGAGAATTCCTCTATTTTTGGGAGTGAAGGGGAGAGAAGTCCCACAATACCCCCTGTCATCGTCCTAAGTGATACAGAGTAGGACGAGGGCCTCCAGTAGTAGACAGGACTAGAGGATAAGGAGGAACTCCCCAGACCTAAAGGAGGAGAAGAGCCTGAGGGGTCGACATCAGACAGATAGGAGAATGAAGGATCACCCCTAGAGACAGCAGCACAGAATGAAGAGAACGCTCTAGAGTAGGCCCCTCGGAGCGAGGAGACGTCCACCAGGGAGAAAGAGAAGACCCCTATTCGAGCCACCACATTTTCCGTAGAGGCCAGAGGAAAAAGGCCCAGGATGGCTCGAAAGAAGGTGAAGGTGACCTTCGTCGAGCTAGAAGAGGATGAGTGGGATATGCAGCCATTCGTTGAAAGGTAAAAATAATTCGAACGACTGCTCAAGGAGATGAAAGCAGCCAAAGAGGCTAGGAAGGCAGCCTCGAGGATGCGAGGAGACTCTGGCATCTACGTCAATCCGATAGAGGACAGCCAGTTCTAGGATATTTATGGTTCATCCCAGGGATGGCCCTCCATGATGAGGAGGTATTTGGAATGATGGGGGTATATGGCCCCCAATTGGAGGCCACTGCCATTGCAAAGGAGAACGTAGGGCTTACTCCTGAAGCAGCCAGATTATACAAGGCCCAAGTAGTACCTTCTAGGAGGGATAATTTAGATATCCCTCTGGTAGCGGTCAGACCTCCGGATGTTGACCTCTGGCAAGCTATCGAAGCTGCATTCCAGTCAGCAGAGACGACGCTGGCTAGATCACCGCTAGTAGCGGCCAGAATGAGAAAAGGATAGTCGATAGCCGCACCCTCAGTTCCATGTAGGAAAAGGTGAGCCACACCTTCAGATGCCAGTGCATAGAAGAGATAGACTCGGGCCGTAGGTGCAGCCGAATCCTCCAAGAAATGACAATGATGAAGGGTCAATAGGGCTACCTATAGTTTTGATGCCATGAGGGCATGGCATATGTTAGGCGTGGGGGGATGATGAGCACCATAAATGCTCATATTTTGTACACATTTTCTTGATCATTATGCGGTTGTATAATAAGGATTGCATACTTTTATAAATGATTATATAGATATTTGATGAAATTATGCGTGTTATCTAATTTGTGTGTTTTTAGTGTGTTTTGTGGAATTGCAGTTGGTTTAGTTAGATTTGGATCAGTCGAGGTCTTTTTGATGGACCTGGCACTTTGTTTCTTTGGGGATCAATGCAGAGAACATAGGCACCTTCCTCTTCCAGGAAGGTGCCAAGAGAAAGTAGGCGCCTTCCTCTTCCAGGAAGGCACCAAGAGAACGTAGGCGCCTTCCTCTTCCAGGAAGGTGCCAAGAGTAAGTAGGCGCCTTCCTCTTCTAGGAAGGCACCAAGGAAATATAAGTACCTTCCTCCTCCAGGAAGGCGCCAAAGGGAAGGAAGCACCTTCCTCTCATAAGGAAGGCATCGATGGGAAGGCGCCATGATAGGCAAAGCGCCTTCCTCCCATAAGGAAGGCACCACTAGAAGACAAGCGCCTTCCTCTCATAGAAGGCGAGCGCCTTCCTCCCATAAGGAAGGCGCCACTAGAAGGCAAGCGCCTTCCTCTCATAGGAAGGCACCAATAGAAGGTAAGCACCTTCCTCTTCCAGGAAGGCGCCATGGTAGTAAGACACCTTCCATATAGGGAAGGCACCCGATATACTTAGGCACCTTCCTCATAGGGAAGGCACCTCTGTTCTTCGCCCGTTGACCAGATTTGCATGACGTGGACAACAACGGCTGGTGCAGTTCCAACTCTACATCATGTAGAGCTAAATTGGAGATCACACCAATGTATGAAAGCATCTTACCAATGCCAGGTGAAGCACGAACCAATCAGTGAACACGCCATCGTTAGAACCAAATGCCAGTTTTAAGCAGACGTCGATTGCATTCACTAGACTATCTTAATTTAGTCTGGGATGAATCGACTATTGTAACCTCTTTGTAATAGAAGTTCTATGGGTGTGTTATATAAACACACATAGACCACTCTGAGAGATATAGATTGATATAGATTTATATAGAGATATAGAGATAGATAGATATTGTAACACTTTGATAAATATATTATAGTTCTAAGAGTTCTAAGCGCGTGTTCAGCTGGGAGGAAGCTGCTGGAGCCTAGGCCCACTCCAAGCCAGTATTTCTTCCCCACTTTTCTTCTATTTTCTAGATTAGTTTATTGCTTTTATAGGGTCATTTACCACATTGCTATTTCCAGTATTTGCAGTAGATTCATTTTCAGGAATGTGTGAATGTTTTATTTTCGTAGATTTAATTATTTTCTTCTTACGTAAATTATTGAGGAGTGCATGAATGATTGACAACCATTTTGAAAACACCCCCCAATAGTAGAATTAGCGGACTCATCTCAAGTGGTATTGTAAGCAATCTTATTCAGACCCTTCGCAAGTTTACGAAGCTCCCTGGGTTGATAATTAAATGCACGGGCATGTGACAAAAGTAGGAAAAAGTTAACCTTGTTTGGCCCGCAACACAATGCTTTCTAGACTAGGAGTACAAGAACCTTGCAGAAGGTCAGAGTCCCACAAACTTGCATATTAAGGTATGCTTGGATTTATACACAATATCATCTGCTATGAGTTCTTCTGCAATTTCTAGCACTGGAATTGTTTCTATCTGAGGTAAACATTTTTTTCTTTTGGCTTGTTCAGATTTAGTATCCTTTCTTTTACCCGTGGCTTGTAGGATTTTTCGGGCCTGTTCTCCTGTATCATCTCTCTTTCCATTACTCTCTATGATCTCTTTCACAAAGGATTGTGTATTAAGTCCCTTGGGACTATGAATCCTTCCCTCAGAAGTCCCCTATGTGAACCCTCCTACCGAGGATTCTCCCATCGAATTCTCCCCCCTTGTAAACCCTAATTTTTTAATTTTAAGCGTTCTCTATTTTTTCAACCTTCTATTAGGGTTTTCTATTACAACCCTTAAATTACATAAAATAAGGCAAAAACAAACTCTAAAGCTAGATTAAAACTTCAGAAACATGAGTTTCAGCAAAATACAATAACAAACCATACCAAAAAAACAAGTTGGTTTTCTCCCTTTTATCGCAATACAACTTCAATATCCGTCTAGGATTCTCTTCTTTAATTCTTCCATTGAAAAAATATTGAAATGCATACTATACGATAGTTTTTATATTGATGTTCTTGATATGGATAATGATATTTCATATTTATATTTCTACATAAAACAATACACAATATATATATATATATATATATATATATATATATATATATACACACTAAGAGTAATGTAGATATTTCCATATGAATGCCTCTAGGAGTTATAGGTGAAATACATTTTTGAAGAGTACCCACATTATCAATGTAAATATTCACATTTACATAAGTCTGTATATGTATTTTATTCATAAAAAAATTCATCTACAATTAATTTTCATATGTATATGTATATGTATTTTATTCATAACACAAGATTAAGAATTCCTTACATAATTTTAATTAATGAAAAGAAACCAGTTTCAATATTTTTTCAAAATATAGGTCCGATGTGTAGACCAATTGGTTTATCCAAACCCCACAAGGGGGCGGAGGTCCAAGGTTCAAATCTCGGGCCTCGCCGGATTGAACGCTTGTCCCTTTCCTAGTGCTTTCAGCGACATAAAAGGTTTAAAATGATTGTGGCATGGTGGTTATAGGGGAAGACAAAGTGAAGATCTATGTGGCGACTTCTGGGGCAAACAACGCAGAATACTATAGCGGCCATAAAAATACGGACAGCTTGCCCGGATTTGTGGCGGCTACCGATTCCACCATGTAAATTCAAAAAATATATATTTTTTCAAAATATAAAATGCCACAATATTGAGAGGGAGATTAGGGATTAAACATACTATATTGTAAGTTGATAGAATAAGAATACATTGGATTAAATAAAATAGCAATCATATTAATCTCCATTGATAACCAAATTTGAAACAAACTATCTTCACATAATAAATATGTAGGACAATTATACAATTATAGACACTACAAGGGCACAAATAGTAAAAGAGGTCCTTAAGATTAAAAAAATCTACAAAATTTAAAATAAAAATGGAGGTGGAAATAAAAAAGGGGCAACGCTAAACATGTAGGCAAGAAAGGGAAAGAAGTGGATTGCAAAAGATGTAATAATGAGATGGTACAAATAGACTTTTGTAGCATAATAATGGATGCCATCCACAATACTAAAATGTCCAATTTAGTATCAAATAATTGGCATAGTGGAGTTTAGAGATCGCAAGACTAGATAAATGATATATTTATAGTAGGTCACTTGGAAGCATGGCAGGTTGACATCAAGGATAAACAAGTGAGAGTGACCTAACAAGCATTGCAAAAATGGTAACATTGTATCTTGACTATAACTCCTTCAAATGAAGTTGTATTGATTATCATAGGAAAGTCTACCCTTGTATAATGTCCTTTTATCTCACTTTTTATTGCTCTTTAAAACTATTTAAAATTTAACCTAGATCTATTGTGAATTGAGAATGAGGAGAAGAACTAGGGTTTGAAGAGCAAGAGCCAGAGAGGGATGTTTTTTGTAGGACTACCCAAACTATCGAACTTGTTTCGGCCATATCTCACTCATCCGGACTCGGATTGAGCTGAAATTTTGAGGGTAGATGCCTGAAAAACCCTAGAACGTCTCCACCAATTTTCATATCATTTGGAGCAACACAGATCCTAGTGCATCCCTATGTGTGAACGAGATTTTTGGCAAGCGGCTATGCGAGGGTTTCATCTGGGTTGAGTGCAAGCAGCTCCAGAGGTTGGTTTTTAGGGCCTTCGGGCCCTAGCGGCCAATATTTTTGTGGTTTATGCTCAATATTTTAGCAGGAAATGTTGCAGGGGATCCAAGATGGGTTAGAAATTTATCTTTCAATAGATCATACTATGAACTTGAGTGACAACGACTTCCAATTTGCTGCACAAAAGAAAAGTGAAAACCATACCTTTCCACGACGTCTAGGGCAAGGATTAAAGAGATCACGAAACAAGTTTCAAGCAGTTGATCAAAAAATGGCTCATATCTCAAGTGAATCTGGTGCTAAGGTGCACCCACAAAATAATTCTACTGTGAAAACCCCTGTCAAGGGTAAGAATTTCGAAAACTCAGCCCCAAAAATGAATTTTAGGGATGCCCTCCATGGTGGACAACCTCAACCCAATGCTAATATCAATCTTAGGGCTTCCCATAAACCTCTAAGAATGCCTAATATTGATCCCAGGAAAATGGAGTCAGGATGTCTTAAAGCAGCTGATGGAACTCCTATTGTTAAGCTTGATATGGGTAACATTCAGACTGGCATTGAAGATTTGGAAAAAAGAGGACTAATTTGTCGGTTCATGGGTTTTCGTCCGAGCCTATCTGCTTTCAAAGTCTAGGCTGCAAAAAGCTGGAAAACTAAAGGTGAGTTACAAATCTCTATTTATCCAAATGGTTATTTTCTTGTTTTATTTGCTAATAATGAAGATAGAGAGAAAACTTTTCAAGGGGTCCCTTGGTTTTTTGGAAGGGCAGGGCTTTTCATGAAGCCCCGGCATACTAAATTTAAAGTCGAAGAAGAGATGCCTTCTATAGCTCCCGTGTGGGTTAGACTCTTTGGCCTCCCTATTGAATTTTGGAATCCTACTATTTTTTCTTCAATTGGAAACTCTTTAGGAACTTTTATGATGACTGTTGATTGTACTCAAAATTTTGAACATATTATTTATGCTCGAATTTGTGTTTTAATGGATTTTGACAAACCCCTACCTAAAAAGATCACATTACAATTTGGGGAAGACACTTGGGAGCAAGTAGTGGACTATGAGAACATTCCTTTTCGTTGTAGAATTTGCCATGAATATGGTCATTTGGCCGGTGCTTGCCCAAATAAAATTCCTGATCAAAAGAAAGAAGATATAAACTCAGCGAGGTTTCCAAATGCCTAAGAAGAAGAACACTCAGAAAAAACTAGTTATGAAGGATCAATCAAAGTCATCTGCTAATATGTTTGAAATCCTTTCCACAAATGATGTCCCAAGTGAGGAAGAGGAAATAATGGAAACAAAAATCTTAGAAACACAATTTAAATATGAAGGGAAGAACTCGGAGACAAACCAACAAATCAAAGGTTTTCAACAAGAAAAAAAGGGAGAAAATTTACACAAGAAAAACAATCTTTTAAATGTCAAAACTTCAAATAATACAGGTCCCAATATAGACTCCGTTGAACCCTCTAGTAAAATTTTGGTTGTGTACGAGCATTCTTCAAGGTTAGAAGCCATCTCAGATTCAATTGGAATAAGTCAAGAAACAGGAAAAAAAACTGAAGATGGATTCTAATAAAAAAGCAGGTCGCAAGACCAATCAATATCATATGGTAAAAGAAGGTGAAAAGCTTGTAGAGGAAGGTAAGATTAATGCCCTTCCCAACTTTTTTAGCCCTGGTATTAATGAAGATCATCACTTGGAATATTAGAGGACTCAAAGGGAGTCTTTCAAAACAAAATGAAATTAGAAGAATGATTCAGATAAATCATCCACATCTTGTTTTCCTTCAAGAAACAAAGATGTCAATGGAGGATATGGACTCAATTGCCAGTAAAATTTGGCCAGTTGGAAAAGTGGTTTCCCTCAGTTCCCAGGGGACTTCTGGTGGCATTGCTTGTCTTTGGGACCCAAAAGAGGTAGTTATTCACCATATGGTTGGCAGTTGGGGTCTGTTGGCTATAGCTATTCAAAGTAGACATTCCAACCAAATTATGCTCTGCATTACTTGTTTATGCTCCGACTGCTTTGGAGGAAAAAAGAAGACAGTGGAAGGATATAACTCATATTATCTCTCATTTTCTTGAAGCTTGGATCTTGATCGGAGGAGATTTCAATACCATCCTCTCTCTGGATGAGAAAATGGGGGAAATAGAAATTTGGACAAAAGCACCGACCTCATGAGCGAATATATTGCAAACCTCCATCTTGTGGACATCCAACCGAGATAATGGCCTTATGACTTGGTCTAACAGAAGGCAAGGCTTAGCTTGTATAATGGAGAGATTGGATAGGTTTTTGCTCTCTGAAAATTTCTTAATCCATGGTCACATTCCTAAAGTGAAGACTCTTAATAATGCTGGTTCGGATCATTGGCCAGTCATGGTGGAAATGTGGAAAACCAATGTGAGTTTCTCTCCTTTTCGTTTTCAATTAATGTGGCTTAGAGACATTTCCTTTAGACCTCATGTGCAACAATGGTGGAAGGAAGGTAAACCTAGGCATGGGACTAAGATGTTCTGTTTTGCCAAAAATCTGCAATACATTAAATCCAAAATCAAGACTTGGAACTGGAAAGAGTTTGGGGATGTTCATAAAAAAAAATATGAAGTTATTGCTCATCTTGAAAATTTGAATAAGAAAATCCGTTTAGATGGCCTCACAGAGAAGAGAAGTGCAGATGAAATTAAACTCACAACTCAGTTAGAGGAATGGGAAAAAAGAGAAGAAATCTTATGGAAGCAAAAATCTAGAATTCAATGGCTCAAAGAAGGAGATCGAAACACAAATTTCTTCCACAAATCTCTTCTAGCTCGAAGATCTCACAACTTTATTTCTTCCCTGAAATCAGATTCTGGAGATGTTGTTTATACTTGGGATGGCATGAACTCTATTGTTGTTGATTACTTTTCCAATATTTTTGTTGCTACTCCTCTTGACTCAACTTCTCAACAAAATGTTCTTCAAGCAATCCCTTCTCTTATCACTTCTGAGGAGAACTCTATTTTGACTGCTCCTGTTACTATCAATGAGCTTCAACAGGTAGTTTTTAAAATGCAAAAAGGGAAAACCCCAGGTCCTGATGGTTTTCCCATTGAGTTCTACCAAGAGTTCTGGGATATCCTTCATGTTGATTTATTAGAGGTGGTGGAAGAAGCCAGGAAAGCCAAAGAAATTTTGAAGGTTATCAATAAAACTTATATTACTCTTGTTCCAAAAGCTCAAGAGGTTGATCATATCTCAGCTTTTAGACCTATTGCTTTATGTAATGTTCTTCTCAAAATCATTACTAAAATCATGGCAAAAAGGTTGAAGCCTCTTTTGCATAAGATTATTTCCCCAGAGCAAGGGGGTTATGTGGAAGGGCATCAAATAGTAGATGAGATAGTTCTTGCTCAGGAAGCCATCCATTCCATGGATATGCAAAAATCTCCTTCCATGTTCATTCGGTTAGACTTATCCAAAGCTTATGACAGAGTGGATTGGCACTTCCTTATCAAAGTTTTGAGGCAATTTGGTTTCTCTAAGGATTGGATGGATTGGATTATGGGATGTATCTCTTCAGTTTCCTACTTAGTTCTTATCAATGGCAGGCCTTCTCAGTCATTCCCAGCTTCCAGAGGTATTAGGCAAGGTGACCCGCTATCCCCTTATTTATTCATCATTCTTGTTGAATGCTTGGGTAGGACTATAACCAAAAAGAGGGAAAACAAAACCCTTGAGGGAGTTACCATTGCTCATGGAGCTAGACCTATCTCTCATCTTCAATTTGTGGATGACTCTACTCTTTTAGGTAAAGCTACGGTTAAGGAAGCTTCTAATATTAAGCAAATCATTAGCTATTTTTCTAAGGCTACTGGGCGGTTGATCAATGAAGACAAATCTAAAGTTATTTTCTTTCACTACTCTGCTAGACAGGAATCCATGGTCTTGGATAAATTAAGATATAAGAAGACCTCCCTTCCAATCACTTATTTAGGTATTCCCATAAATATTCAAAGGCAAAAAAATAAATATTGGAATTGGTTGTTGGACAAAGTCAAGAAGAAAATTGGAAAGTGGACCAACAGGTGGCTTTCTTCTGGGGGTAGAATCACCTTGGTAAAATCAGTCCTTCAAGCTATTCCTATTTATGTATCTTCCGTGTTGAATATTCCAAAGGTTGTTCTTCGAGAACTGGATCAAATCAGTCATCGTTTCCTTTGGAGTGGTACTAAGGAGAAAAGAAAATGGGCCTTGGTGAAATGGGACACTTTATGTCTTCCTAAGAATTAAAGGGGGTTAGGATTCCGGTCTTCTATTAATAACAACAAAGCTTTAGCTGCTAAATTATATTGGAGGATGTTGCATAACCCCAATGCTCTTTGGGCCAATAATCTTCGTGCTAAATATGCTGAGAACAAAAGTCCTGAAGACCTTGTTCGCTATCAACTTCCTACCAAAGGTTCTCCCATTTTAGCAGTTCTTAAGACTGGTGAGGATTTGATAAAGAAAAATTTATTTTGGATCATTCATAATGGTCAACAGGCAAATTTTTGGACAGATTCTTGGGATGGTCACAAGCCTTTGATAACTCAGTTTCCCGATTGGAGGCCTTGGATGGAGGAGCTTCACCGAGCTAACTGGATAAAGGTGGCTAATTACTTGTCGATACCATACTTGGTAATTCAAAGGTTGGTAGATATTGGATCCCTATTGAGGACTGGCCTATTCAAATCCCAGAAAGGCAAAGACAAGATATCCAAGGCATCCTTCATATGAGATCTCTCTCTTGGTCCCATGAAAAAGATTGTTTTGGATGGAACAACACTACTAAGGGTGAGTATTCAGTTGCTCAAGGTTATTTGACCTTATGCCATAATAATCCCAACCATTCTTCTGACATATTTTCTCAATTGTGGGCTCAAAAGCTCTGGCCTAAGGTGAGGTTCTTTAATTGGCTTTTATTGCATCGTAGGGTGCTTACTTGGTGAGCAACTTATGAAGCGTGGTTTTCATGGCCCTTTTAGATGTGAGATGTGTGAAGAGAATGTAGAAACTCTCAACCATATTTTTATTGAGTGTACTTTAGCCTCTGAGCTATGGAGGAGAATGGCCACTTTACTTGGCTTACAGTGGTCCAATTTTTTTACTTTTGAACAACTTTGGAGGGATTGGCCTAATCAAGAGGGTGTTGATCATTTTATTAGGCAGTTAGTTTGGATGGGTTCTACCATTCTTCTTTGGAATATTTGGATTGAAAGGAACAACCAAATTTTTAATCAAGATAGGAAGGATATTCACTATATTTGGCAAAAGACCATAGCCAACTTAGTTGAATCAGTCCATCAACTCCTTAATCACCCCCAAAACTCCCACCAAAGATGGGATCAAGTGATGCAAATATTGAAGATTAAATCTTCTAAGGGCAACCAACTTAAAGGGAATGTGAGTATTAGTAAGATGGATAGGACAAGAAATTGGCAACCTCCTCCTAAGGATTTTGGAAAAGTCAATACTTATGGAGCCTCTAGAGGGAACCCTGGAAAAGCCAGTGTGGGAGGAATTGGTAGACTTTCAGATGGCTCCCTGGTTTTTACTTTTGCTGAGAATTTGGGTATTCTTTCCAATAACCTTGTTGAGGGGTATGGTATCCTCAGAGGCCTTCAGGAGGCTACTAAGGTTGGATGGGAAAAGGTGTTAGTTGAGTCTGACTCTCAACTTATGATTAATATTTTGAAGACTCCTTCCAAGAATCATAAGGTTGATTGGAGAATAAAAAGAATTATTGAGAAGATTCAATTAATCCGGATGGGATTTTTGAAAGTTGATTACAATCATGTGGTCAGAGATCAAAACAAGAGTGTTGATGCTTTAGCTAATTGGGCTTTGGACAAAGGTGATCTTACTTGTTATGGCCACCCTCCTAGATGGTGGGCTTCACAAATTAGGGAAGCTCTTCTTTCTATCATTTCTTTGGATGGCTCCAGTTACGAAGGTACCTAGTTTCTTCTTGTTTTTTTTGCTTCTCTTTGGTTCATTCAGGTTTTTTTAGTTCCCTAGCTCACTCTTTTCTTTCTTTTGTTTCCTTTGTTGTTTCTTGCCTTAATAGTCTTCTGGTCTAGATAGGTCATTGTTATGTTCAATTTTTTTTCTTTTTTCTTTTTTGTTTTTTTGTTTAGTTTTTTAAGGTGTGTGTGTTCTTTGTGTTTTGTTTTTTTTTGTTCTTGTGTTTTTGTTGTTTTGTGTTTTTTTTATGTTTTTTGTTATTGTTCTTGTGTTTTTGTCGTTCTTGTTCTTGTGTTTCTCTTTGTTTGTGTTAATTCATGTTTTTTTGTGTGAGTGTTTTCTATGTTTTTTGTTTTTGTTTATTGTTTGTTGTTGGTTGTTTTTTATTTTATATTTTTAATATTTTAGGTTTTGGTTGTGTTTATTTTTCATGTTTTTTTTGGGTTATGTCTTTGTAGTGTTCTGTTGTTTTTGTCTTGTTTGTGTTTTGTTATGTGGTTCTTGTGTTTTTCTATGTGGTTCGTGTTGTGGTTTCTTTTATCTTATTGTGTGTGTGTTTGGTTGTGCTTTTGTTTTTGACACACTCAAGGAGCATGTTTTTTATTTTATTTTATTATTTTTGTTGTTATTTACTTATTTATTTACTTATTTTTAAATTGGTTTTGTGTGTTTGTTTGCTCCTTGAGTATGTCAAAGGTGGTAGGCCAGGTCCGAGTCTTGGGCATTTTTGGTGGAATGGATACCCCTGCCTCCTTGGGTCTTACCCGAAAGTGGCATCCCTTTTGGGATGTTTTCCACAAATAAAAAAATGAAGTTGTATTTTAATAAAACATTACATGAAGGTTTTTAACATTGAGTTAGTTAAATGCTTAGTATTCATTTGGGCCTAAAAAATAATTATTAATCCTAAACTTAATGAAAATAATCAAGAGCAAGGAGTAATGTTTTGGACAAAAGTAAACCACATTAAAGTAAAAAATGAGTTATTCTTACTACAAATGAAAAAGAGGATTTAAAGGGTTATGTTTGGTATAAATGTTATGCCAAATATATCTATTTCAGCATTCAAAATGATAAAACCTTTTATACAATTTTTTTTTTGTCTTGTGAGATCTAAATAAAGTAAAATTTTATTCAAGGTTATTGACATCATTGTATACATGGATACCAATTTTTATCTCAAAACTCGTATATTTGGGTCTTGAAAAGGCTATAAAAAAAGTATAGTCAACATGCTAGATAGGAAGTGAATCACATCCTAAAATTTATTAAATTTCAAAAATATTATGATGATTAGTTAATTTTAGCTTTTTATCAATTATTATTGAGAAAGTATCATTTGGGAGAAGGCGATTGATTTCGAAGAAGCAGGAGAGACCTCACACATGCTTGTATTTGTATGAAGACATTTAATTTTAAATAAATTACATAAATGATTACTTGATTATGAATGATGTTTGATGTCTAAATTGCATATATGTTTAATATGAAGAGTAACATTTGTGAAAATTACATTGAGTAGATTTTATTCTTATATGGATTTGTTTTATAAACCAAATAAATTAATGAATTTGTCATGATTTATTTTTAAACAAAAGTGTTTCCATTCATCAATATTGCTTGAGCATTCATTTGGTTCTTGTGTAAGTGATGATGCCCCCATGTTTACCATGGAATGGATGGCCTTCTTACCTTGCAATTTTAATCTAGAAACACCCAAAAGCTAAAAAGGAATAATTTTTCTTTGTTTATACTTGAAGGAACCACCAACAATTCTTTCATGTCTTGCTACTATTATGGCATGTCATTACTATTGAAAGTGTAATTTGACTTATGGCATTACTATGGTATGTCATGACATTGTATGATGTAATCTTGTATAGTCCTACAAGCAATCATTGTATATGATTTTTTATATATTATAATATTCTATTATGTAAGCCCTATGGGTTGTAGTTAAGCTTTTTATGGTTAAAACCACCTTATAACTTGTAATTAACCTTAAGCCCTCTTGTTATGTTGGCTTAGGTTAAACTCATTTATGTAATTGGGGTTTTGGTATTGGTATAAATACCTCCAACCACTCCATCCATTATATCAAAGTGTTGTGATTCTTATCTATGGATAATATAGTGATTATTTATGGTGCTTATAGGTGCCCACTATATATTTCTCTTCTTCATTCTTTTCTACAATTTTTATATAAAATTTAAGTGAATGGATTGATTCTATTAATTTCTAGAAATAGGTGCGAAATCCAACATGGTATTAAAGTAGCTATGAAGCTTCATCGCTTGGTCACTTAGAAATTTTATTTAGAGTCTCCAATTTTTCTTTTGACTTCTAGGACAAATTTACTTCTTAGAGATTCATAAGCACCTTCGACAAAAGATACAAAGGAAAGATCTGATTGTTTTCTTTCTTTAATTATTTTGTCTTGTTTGGGTAATTTATGCCTACTCTAAGGTATGTTCCATTCTTACTAGAATATTTTATACGTAGTTTGCATAGATTATTAGAATACTTTAAACGTAGTTTGCATAGATCTAAACTACTTATAATAAATATTTTTGTTTTGATTTCACAAGGACATCTTGACTTCTTCATGGAGAGTCAAACATTGTTTTATCACAAATAGGACTTGGTGCCTTCGCAAAGGAGGAAGAATTCTGATTCTTTTACCCCACATGGGAGATTTGGTGAAGGTAAAAGAGGTATATTCATTTGCCTTAATTCAAATATTGCACACCATGTTAGTTTAATTGGTTGGAGCTATTTATTTTTATGGATCATGATGCCCTTATTCATAGAGAGGGCACACCTTTGCACACAAGCAATGATGGTGGTAGTCAAGTTAGACAGACATGGTAGAAGGGCATTCAACCTTTTGATATAAACAAAAATAAGAAATTTATTTCTTATTATTTTTCTTGTAGAAAAATCATAAGGAATTTAAAAAAAATGATGGTTTTAGAAATGTCACTAAAGGGCTATTTTTGACAAGCAAATTTCTAGAGGCCATAACTTTTATATACAAGTATTTTCAACCGATTTTTTTCAAATTCACATGAATTTTTGATCTCTTTGCATTGATGATATATATTCAAGGACTTGTTATAAGTGGATGGAAATCTCATTGTATGACCATATTCAAAGCCTATTGCCTCATTTTAAAAGGGAAAATTTACCCTATGTTATGCAATCACAATTTTGGTCTACATTTATAAGAGATATAGTTAGATTTGTATCAGTTACAATAATCCTTGAGTTTTTTGGATGCATATAGGAAAAGGATTTAGAATATGCTTTAGTCAATTCCTATTCTCCTTTGAGATATTAATTGAACTTATTTATGAAGATTTAATCTTTCATGATCTCTTCATTCTTCTATTCCTTGTACAGGTAATCTTAGAATTTTGAAATGGCTCTTTTCATAGTCAATTCCATGTAAAGTTTTTTTTGTTGATGGAAATTAGGTGGTCTAAGGAAAAATTGAAGTTTTAAAAAATTGTGATATGTATTGTAAAAGGGAAAGTTATGCGTCTAAGTCTTACTTTATGCAACTATAGAACATTGAAGTAAATTTTATTTAGAGAGAGTAATATTGAATTATCTTTCTCATATAGAGTCTTTGCAAAAGTTTCCTTTGGATATGTGTGAGAGTATCTAGTAGTGGCAATGATGACTATGGTCTACCCTAAGAATATTCTTGTGCAGAGTTATTTTTGCATCAACGAGTTTTTTAGATGATGAGAGGGATCCATATGAGTCTTCCTCAAGTGCGGAGGCACACTAGAGCATCCATTATGGGGGAGAATATATTATTATTACTAATGTACTATTTTGGGCTCTCAATTAAGATTATGGGGGGTGATGAAAGTGTTATTTGATTTATGGCCAAGGCCAACATTGTATGATGTAATCTTGTACAGGCCTATGGGCAATCATTGTATAATTTTATTTAATTTATTATAATATTTTATCATGTAAACCCTATAGGCCATGACTAACCTTGTTATAGTTACAATCACCTTATAATTTATAATTAACCTTAATCCCTCTTGTTGTGTCAATTTAGGCTAAACTCATTTATCTAATTGGGGTTTTTGTATTGGTAAAAATACCCCACCATTCCATCCATTATATCAAAGTATTGTGATTATTATCTATGGATAATATAATTATTATTTAGTGTGGCTATTCTCCATCATCCCTTTTTATGCTTTCTATAGAATATTTGAGTGGGTAAGTTGACTTTTGTTCATTTCTAGCAATAGGTATGAAATTTAATAGTTACAAGATAAGCATGCAACCATTTGGAGGAATAGGAAGGATTTTTAGGGGTTTGGAATGTTGAAAGGCTCCTTTCCTTTGTGTTGGATCAAAACTAATAAGGGTTTGGCTATCGATTGATTTTATTGAAGGTGTTAAAAACTAAGTAACTATTTTCATCATGTTTAAAAAACTGAAAATCCTTTAGAAATGGGAGATACTAAGGAATGAGAGCCAAGAAGCATATCATTGTAGATTATTATAGTAGTAAAGTAATACCTATTAGGTGTAGTTCTACGTCTTGCATGTTAGAAAATCGCTAAATTTTTGTAACAAAATTTTAATGTTGAAAAGATCTTGAACTTGAAATATCATTTTATTAAATTTTTGGCCTTGAAGGAATTTTGAAAAGAATCCTGGGTGTTGGAAATAGATGGCATTGGATTTGTGAATTTCTAATTATATATATATTTTAAATAATTTGAATTTTATTAAATTAAAACAAGATTATTTACAAGTTGATACAAGACTTCCAACCTTAGCCAGAAAGAACACCTATTTACAATAGTTAAAGGAGATCTACATTAGAGCCAAATATCCTAAACCATATGTCTGTAATGGTTGTCAAAATTAGCTAAAAATTGGATTTTCTCACCAACTTGCATAATCCTATCATCATCAATAGCCATGCCACTATGCCATTGAACCCCTATTTCATTTTTTGTACCCATCTTAGCCAAGATGTTTACCACTTTATTCAAAGATCTACCCACATAAACTAAAATCACATCTAATTCCCTCCATAATTCCTTAATTTGGGTGACAAGAATCCTTAACCTCCACGTATCCAAAGCAAAATTCCTCATGCAATCTAGAGCTCCTACCAAGATTTAAGAATATGATTATATGATTATCCTCCTATAATTTTTTCTTACCACCCAAATAGAAGAAAATTTGATAGCTAATTCTTCTGCTTCATTTTTTATGGTTCTACCCGGACCTTGCAGTTCCTAATAGAGTACTCTCCCAACTTGATTTTTGTAGATCACTCGAATTCTAGCTCTACACAGATTACCTTTTGCAACTCCATTAGTATTAATTTTAATCCAACCTTCTAGGGGTGGTTTCTAACTAGCTTTATCCTGCCCCTCTTGCATTTTAGCTTCCTTCTCCATCATCCCTATATTAGCTTGAGTTTCCTCTTTAGCATACATTGCCATAGTTTTCATGAATTTTCTCTAAATAACCTACTAGACACCATCCAAGGATGAAAATATTTCTCTAAAAATTCTCCATTTCTCTCCAATCGCACTTGCCAAAAAATAAATTTTATTCCAAGATTTCACTCGATACGAAGAGCTTCATATTTAAATCTACCCCTTTTCCATCTTCCCCAAATATTAACCCAATTCAAATCACCATTAGCTTAAACTTTATAAGATAAAAACCACTGCTCCTAGATTTGGAACTTGAACGGGCACTCAAACATCAAGTGGTCAGATGTTTCCTCACTTTTGTAGCATAAAATACATTGGGATGGACCAATGATACCCCTACATCTTAAATTATTAAAAGTAAGAATTCTATTATGCATGAACTACTAGGCAAAGAAGTTTAATTTTGGCCAACCCTTGGGCTACCAAATATTTCTCCAATTCTCAACCTAACATTCATGAAGAGAAGGTTCTAGAGGGATCTTATCATATCCATCCTTCATTGTGTAGACTCCAAGGGTCCCATAGGCCCAAGTTAATTCATCCTCCTCATCTCTACCTGTGAGAAATATTTCTGCCAATATTTTAGTCATGATGGGTGTTAATTCTAGAGGGATTGGAATTAGCCACTCATCCAACTTCTTAAACTACTTAAACCTTTAATCCCCTTGCTAACTAGTGTTGAAATAACTTTTAATATAGATCCAATACATGCTTTCCATGACTATTTTTATTGGTTGTAATTTTGAGAATTTAGTAATGATAGGTGGGTATTGATCATATGAATCTATCCAAAATAATGCCTTCTCCCCTCTCCCAAATTTCCAAAATAATCCATCTTTCACTACCTAAGATCCTAAATTTAGAACCTGTAGACATTAAAATATGGTTAACCTGATTAAGCATCCACAAACAATGATCTAATTGACATCATATGGCCCCTTGGGCAGCCCTTTGAAGGCTCACAATGGTTCTAGCCACTCCATAAGATATTTTGGAGGCTTCTAGCCTAATTTTGGGAGGTTTTGGACCAAACTTGCTCACCGTCCCACCTTGGGATGATGGTGAGCCATCATCCCAGGGTGGGACGATGAGCAAGTTTGACCCAAAAAAAGTCAAATATGGGACAAATAGCACCCAAAAACTACCATTTACCTCACAAATTAAAGCATGCGGGTCATAGGGCACTAAATACATATGACATGCTTCATAATGGGGGCTAAAAGTGGAGATTATCCTCCCCATCCAATGCATGCCTCCTTTTTGACAAATGGCACCTCCTGCCATGCATGCCCTTACATGCCTTTTTGCACATAAACCCATTTGGGCTATAAAATGGATTCAATATCCACACAAAAATACATATAGGAGTTCTAGGATATGTAACAGAGTGCTGCAAATATTTCCCCTCACTTTATTGTGCTCTCTTTCCCTCAAAATATCTTCTTAGCGAAGGAGGTTACCGGGTGACTTCAAGAGGGTATTTTGGGCATAAATTTACCATAAGGGTGAATTTCTTCACCAAATTAAATTAAAATACCCTTTATATTATTTAGGACCATTCCCCAATGGGATTGGTAGCAAAATGTGTGCAGAATTGGTGGATATCACCCCCAGGGTGCCCTCCAATTAGTTGCAGTCACCACCGTCCCCCCTGGGATGAGGAGAAAACTATGCATAATTTATTTAATATTTTTTATGCTTATTATATATTATCATAGGATTATAAATTTCAAATTTCATGTAATTTGGAGTTATATTGGCCGAGATATAGCATTTTGAAGTTTTTGTAGGTTCGTAGGGCCCATCTAGGCACCCCAGGTGCATTCAGATGGATATGCACCTCATTTTTAAAATATAACAACATGGGTAGTCTTAAAATGTTTATTTATGAATTATTTCCAAGTTTCATGAGTTTTGGGCATGTTTAGGGGTGGTAATTTCTTATATTGGTCTTCATAGGTTGTAGACAGGCGACACAAAATCTAGGGGCCTAAGGATGCAATTTCAGATCCTGTTTTGGTGATATCCCTTAAAAAAATCCTATTTAACATCCCCATAAATTTTCAAGTGATTCTGAGTTGATTTGATATGTTTTTAATATATATGCCTTTTACTAGTCATTTGGTGCCTGTGGGGATTGCATGTTTTCCATCACACACACTTGCTATTTGACCCCTTTGGTTTCCTTGTGTGTAGGTTCATGTTTATATAAGTAATTTGTAAGGAATAAAAGACATCAAAGATCAAATATACAAGTAGCAGTGGCATTTGCCCGCCCACATCGATTGTGGGTACGAGGAAAGACATTGGATGTGCACCCGGATTTCTTGAAGGATTTGATCCTTGGGCACCCAAAATTTGTAACAATTGTATCACCTTTGAGACCTCAAGGTGACTGATGTGTAACCTTAGATCTGATCCACCAAATTAGTAAGAAGTATACTCTCTTTATTTCATACCTTGTTATTTGGTTTTGCTTCCATTTTTACATGCATGCTTCCGTTGGATGCTCATAAGCTATAGAGGATAGATACACATATTTTTATTCATAATTACGTGCACATTTTTTCCCTACTTCAGTGGTGATCACTTTGGGACCCTTGTCCCTTGTTCTTTGGGTGAAAATCTGACCTCATTTTTACAAATTTTGCCCTTTTTGTGTTGCAGGTGCTCCCCTCCTCACCATGGAATGGTGGAAAAACCTTTATCTGGATTACTATGGGATGGTGGATTCACTGTCCTATATTAGGATGGTGGTAAGGCTTCTAATCGTCCCACCCTGGAGCATTGAATAAACAAAGAAGTTTTTGCTCAAAAATCCAGAATTTGGAGGTCTCAAAACTGATAAGGTAAGTGCCTAAACCCTCTATTTTTTTGCTACATTTTTAGAGATTTTTCTTGCATAATTTGTTTGCATAGAAAGGTTAAAATTCATATTTTTACTTTTATTATAACATAAAGCAACAAAATGAAGAAGAAAAATTGAAATAAATTCGTAGTAGCAATGCATCTTCATGGCTTGGTTGCTTGTGGCTTACCCAATGGGTAAGATAGCATTTAGGATTTGCATTCATAAGTTACAATTGTAGGTTACTTATCCTAACTTTCTAAAAGTAAAATGCACTTATTTGCATGCATTTATTTAATGCTTATTTGCTTACTTTCTTGGGATTAAAAAGAACCACACACACCATGACCCACTTAAACGCTAGTGAGGTGGATTTCATCACCATCCACTAGTAGAGTGCAACGAGGTGGATTTCATATCCACCCATTGCCTCAAATACCACGAACCTTATTATTTTAGAAGTCCAGTTCCAAGATCCATCATAGCCTGTGTGTTATATCTTGTATCTCTCTTCAGAGAGGTATATCGTAGACTGCGGGTGAACTGGGTGAGGAACTGGTAGGACCTGTGCTCCCTGGCCGTGTGGACCTCGTCACCACACATTATAGGCGGGATAAAGTAACCCAGATTTCATAGCTAGGTTGATGAGCTACGAGTATATAGGTGAAAGCCAATTAAACATGAGATTATCATTCAACAATATTTCAAACATGTGACACAAGGTCATCCTTTGCAAACAACACATATGAAACACATAAAACAGTTTAGGGATTCACATTTAAAACTTAAAATATATAATCATCTATCTATTGGGTGTTTCCTTTTTTTTTTCTATTTCATTAAAAATTTGTAAATAAGATAATAACTTGGGGTATTGACAGAGAAGCATGATGGTGCGCACCTGCAGCCAAGCCCAAACACGGGTGGAAGCTACAGAGAGTGGATTAGGAGACACGAATCATCTTTGATATATCCCTAGGGACTTGGTTATACCTCCCTGATGAGATTCTACTCTACCTAGCCCTAAGATAGTAGGGCACGAGCCTCATATTTGAAGGGATCGTCTGTGAGACACCCCAAAGGATGATGAACATTACTTGGGAGAGTGTTACTGGTATGTAGATATTTCACATGCCTTCCTTGGTGAAAGGCAACTGTGCACCGAGGCACTAATAGACAGAGTGGTGCCATGCATCCATGTACCCATCAAGGCTAACATGCCTAAGCATAGGTAGGAGCATGACTTCACACACTGGGTAGAGCAAGTCGATACAACTTTACCTCCGCGTCGCCTTAATAGGATACAACAACTCATACATCTTGATGGGAATGACACTCGTCAATCGAGGTGAGCCAATTTTTCCCTACCTTTCCTTGTCTAGGAGGGAATACATGAGGAGATCCTAGATTTTCCTTAGGAACAATATTTCATGCATGCCCGATGTGCCTCTACACCAACTAAGTATAATGAACATATGTTCTAGCCCAAACCTCGAGTCAATGCGACGAACCTTGAGAGAGGCAAGCACCCTATGGAGAACACAAAGTATCTTGAACGAGGTCAGCCCCAGGGTGAGATTCCTAGGCCCCCTAGGCCTCGCACTACAGATCAAATCAGACAAGCGGTTGCAAGATATACAGAACGCCAAGCTCAGTTCAAGCAGCTTCGATGAGACAAAGAGCAATTAGATCGCTTGCACCAGCTTGAGAAAGAAAGGATTGAACAACAAACCAATGAGCTGTTCTAGAAGACTTTATGAGAGAGGGTCCCTACCCCTAAGACACATAGGTAGGAATTCCATCTAAGGAAACCCATGCTCATTCAAGAGAGGTCCCCGATACCTTATCCAATGTTACCTCCATGACCTCCTAGGCCATATCGGGAGATGCCTCCCAGGCCAAACATAGGGCACCCACCATGGGTGGATACCCCCATTTATAGACCTGCTCGAGAGACATCTTATGGGGCCTATACTGAGCATGAGATAAAAGTAGAGTATGTGGAGATGCATTACCAAGGCAGGGGGGTGATTTACCACTACCTCACAATAGGTTGGAGGACCCTAGACCTCCATCACAAGATGTGAATAAGGATGACAAGATTAAGTCCTCAGGCCTGTATAAATCATTGCTAGAATGTCTAGAGTCAATTAAGAACAAGACCTTTAGGTCAGGATCTCAAAATCCCACTATACACCAGTTGCGTAGTCAACACATCCATCCTTTAGTACCTGCACCTCCCTATCCAGATAAATTTAAGTTACCTCAATTGGCCACCTTTAAGGGAGAAGAGGATGCGTAGGAGCATGTCACTAGGTTCTCAGGCCAATGCTTTGGCATTCATGACGATGATTCTTTTCTTTTTGAAGAACACAAGCTTATACTGAGAGGGGGGGTGAACAGTATAAGATCACTTTTTACTTTCTTTCCAAAACAATATCAATTAATGTCATTAATTGCAATAACAAAATATAGTAGTGTGCATTAATAACTTAGATAGCATTAGTAAGTAAGAGCACAAGTCACCACACAATTGAGACACAAAAATTTACGTAGTTCACCCAATGTCAGCTACTCCATGGAGAAAATATTTTACTAAAAATTTCTCAATTAATCTCTTTGGGAATCCCTCCCAATTACAATTTTTATGGATCTCTGTCCAAATGAGATGTTGATCCCCTAATCTCAAGTTCATGGATCTCTTCCACAGGATAACTATTTCCCCTTCTGATCTGACTATGTGATCTTCTATAAGACTCTGTATCTCTGCTGCACTGACTGATGGACCTCTCTCCACTTGAAGACTCCTCACTCAGACCTATCTTCAACTGTGTTGGCTGCTAGATCTCTATCCACTGAGACTCTATCCTCTGTACTCTATCACCTCCAAATATTTTTCAATAGGCTCACTAAGAACCTGATCAATAGGCTCACATAGAACCTGCTTAACAAGCTCACATAGAACTTGTCCATTGCTAAATAATAAGCTCACACAGAACTTGTCCAATGCTGAATAAGAAGCTCACACAGAACCTGTCCAATGCTGAATAACAAGATCACATAGAACCTATCCAAATGTGCTCCAACAAGCTCACTAAGAACTTGTCCAAATATTCTCTAACAAACTCACCAAGAACTTTCCCAAATCTACTCTAGCAAGATCACCAAGAACTTACCCAAATCTACTCTAGCAAGCTCACCAAGAACTTGTCTAATCTGCTCTAGCAAGCTCACCAAGAACTTGCCCAAAATTGCTCTAGCAAGCTCACCAAGAACTTGCCCAAAACTGTCCACAAATCTATCCCAACACTGTCCTCAACTTTATCCCAAAGGCCTTCTCAAAGGCTCAATCAATCATGCACAAAACTTCCACAAATATGTCCATAAATCTATCCCAAAAGCCTTATCAAAGCCTCAACCAATCATGCTCAAGTAGTACTCAAAAAATCATCCACAAATCTATCAAAGCAAGGCTCAAAGATGAACTTAATAATGAATGGGAATGCACTTTGTAATGAATGAAAACAATGATCCACAATGCTCTCAACTCAACTCAACTCATAGAAGCATAAAGAGAATTGTTAGAGACTCAATATGTTCTAATCTCAATCTCAAGTCAAGTCTTGTAGAACCATAAAGAGAATTGTTAGAGACTCAATATGTTCTAAACTCAATCTCAACTAATCACCACAAGGGACAACTCTTCTTCACAAACCCTAGTCCAAGTATGCATCAACCAACTCAAATGTTTCCAACAATGCTCAACCACAAATCTCACATAACAATGATACTCATGTTATTTTCTAACTTAAGTTCTTTCACAACCAATGAGCTTCAACCACTATGCTTATAACACAAGGTTTAAACACAAATCTCAATTCAGAAAAACCTTGATGCATTCAACCAACCACTTTCGAAAAGGAAACCACAAATAATACTTTTCCCTCCAATGATATTTCAGAAATCAACCACCATAAACAATAAATAGAATAATGTACCCATACCTTTTATGAAGATGAAAAAACCTCTTTAGAAATCTGCCACAATCACAAAATTCTTTTGCCAATCTTCACAAGGGTTAGTGTTGACAGTTTTTGTCACATTGCACAATGGGGTAGAAAATTAAAACTTTGTACAGTGTTCTTTGTTGTAAAGTATTTCTGTCATTTTTTTTTGAAATATTTGTAAGTAGCAGCAATTTTGTCTTTCCTTGCTACCCCTTTGTACATAAGAAGAAGAAGAAAGAACTTCACTGTCGAACAAGCTAGGGAAAATAGCTTCGCCAAAAAATGAAGAGAAGTATGAAAAGAGCTTCGCACCCGAAGCATTTCTAGTGATTGCTTCGGGCAAAAGTTGGCGAAGCGGCATTGCCGAAGAAGAATACGAGGAAAGCAAAAGAGCTTCAGGCCCGAAGTTCCTCAAAAGGCTACTTCGGGTGAAAACCTCACGAAACAGCATGGCGCAAAGGAGAGCTTCGCGGTCGAAGCATTTCAAAAACTACTTCGGGTAGAAGTTTTGTGAAGCAGAATTCAAGCGGCATTTCGAAAAATAGCTTCGCCAAAAGAAGATCGTGGACCGAATTAGCTAAGGCAAGAAAACTACTTTGGCCCCGAAGCATTTCAAAAGGCAGCTTCGGGCAAAATTTTTGTGAAGCAGTTTTGCCGAAAGAAAAGGGCGAAGGAAGAAGAATGAAAACTACTTCGGCCCCGAAGCATTTCAAAAGGCTACTTCGGGAAAAAGTTTTGCAAAGCAAGATTTGAAGGAGCGCAGCACTAAAAACACTTCATCGAGAAGCCACCGAAGCATCCACTTCAGCCCCTGGTATCAGCAAACCATTTCTACTTCGCCGAAGGTCATTGCGAAGCATCTGCTTTGGCCATCTTTCATGCGAAGTACTTTCACCCGAAGTAGTGATGGCCATAAAGAATGCAACATCTTTTGAAGGCAATTGCTTCGACCGAAACCTTCCCGAACCACAGTTTTGAAAGAAGATCGCAGCGAAGCAATTTTGTCGACGAAGCGGCGAAGAATGAAGAGGCCCATTTTGCGAAGGAAATATGCTTCGACACTCACGCCCCCCGAAGCAGTTTTGCGAAGCTCCATTTTGCAAAGTACAAATCAAGGAGGAGTTATTGCTTTGGCACAAGTCCATTACGAAGCAAAGTTGCAAGCAAACATCTTGCGAAGCACTTCAAGGGCACGAGTTCCAAGTCGGGTATTTTCTCGAGGCGATCAAGTGCCTCATAAATGCATTTTTACGTGCCCGATAAGACCGCTGCTCATTTTTGGCAATTGGAAATGAAGTATCAGCTCTAGAAGGAGAGCTCGACGAGCATGGCGGCCACTCAAGCACTGCACTCAGAAGCCGAGGATGCTCAGGCGGCTCATTAATATAGATTTCCTCGGTTGACCCGGTCGTAGCTACTAGTTTTGGCAAAGGATATGAAAGCTCAGTCACGAGAGCCATGAAGGGCCGACTTCTCAGCTTCCAAGGATGTACTTCTCCATTCTGTGTAATTATGACTCAGAGGGTCGGGTCCTCTATAAAAACCCAGGTATTGTAATGTAGAAGGGGGGAACTATCTGCTAGAAAGCTGCTGTAACTTGATGTCCTGTGATTAATACTAAAGAGCTTTGGGCTCAATTTCTCTCTTTTATGCTACCTTCTATGCTTGATTCTTTTGTCTTTCTTCATTTGTATACTGAGACTCTGAATCCTGAATCCGATGTGTGATTGGGGACTGCACCCTGAAACTTGCCTGAAGGATACATAGGAGAGGAAAAATGCTATATTGGTTTTCTTTTATGTTGCCTGGTGGGTTGTGGTTTCTATTACATTCACTTGTCCTAATCGTCTTTACTCTGAACCCTAAATTTTGATGAAAGGGAGAAGGAGAATCCCTGTGAGCTCACCCAGAGGATACATAGGAAGGTTAATGTGGTGTTTCTTTTGTTTATTCTTGGTGTTCTTTGCTGCTATTCAAGTTGTCAGTTAGTGATCGTGCTTCCTGTTCTCTCCCACTTTGAATCATCAATCTCTCTTCCCTTACCCCTTTTTTATTTCTTTCTCTAACCCTAACTCCTTTTATCTCTTTCCTGCACCCTTATCTCAAAACACCAAAGTAGTTTAGCATAGGAGTTGGCCTTTCTCTGGAGATTGGCATGAGGGGCATCTCTTCCCTTCGACCTTTCAATGTTGGTCCAGGTCTAGGGCGCATACATTTACCCAAATCCTTTCCTAGGCAGATTTGATGACCAACAGTTTTTGGCATGCCCGGTGGGACCAAGGTCCCATATTTTAAAAATGCAAATCTCAAACCCGTCTTCACCGGGGCCAATAGTTCTAACTAGTTCCCGGTGTGACCCGATCAGTCTCACCTGACTAGTGGTAGTGAGAACCGATGCTCTCATTAACGAAAGACTCTTAGCATCTGGCGACTCTATTTACCCGAGAATCTTTAAGTCATAAAGACCAACACCAAAGTCTGTGCCTTCATGCAAACAAGATGGAGAGTTAGGAATAGAGGAGAGGAAACTGAGTTCTTTGAGCTAGATATTGATGCCTTTGGGGAACGATCTAGGTTAGTTACCCCTAAATCACTGTTACGTGGAACATCCTCGCAAGAGGCCGCTGTTGACGAGCAAGGCTTAATTTCTAATAGCACAGCGGCTAGCTTTCCTCCTAATCCTCCCAACTCATCGAAGCATCCTAGTGCCTCCATTCCTATTAGTCATCCTATTAGCAATCAAGGAGGAGCTTCGAGGATTCCTGTTTCTCAAAATCCAGGAGCAAGTATGGCACAACAACAACAAAAACAACAACAATAGCAAATGCAGCAACAACCACCACCCAGGTGGTTCCCATCATGGGATTCTTTGTCACCACTAAATCTAGCAGGACAAGGGCAAGTGCCCCCGCTGCTATAAAGAAGATCCCAACGTACGATGGAACTGGGAAGACTACTCTGGAGCACATCCAAGACATAATATCTCTGGCAGTAATCCATGACATCACAGAGGAGCAAGTTATGGTAAAGCTTCTGGTTCTTTCCCTTAGAGGAAAACTCCTCTACTGGTATAGATCTTTACCACCCGATACTATTACGGGATGGGACCAGTTAGCCAGGAAATTGATGCAAGGTTTCAATGAGTCCTTCAATCCTACCTCTCTCCTGCATCAGTTCACCTCAATCCAGAGACACCCACAAGAAGAGATCATAGACTTCAATGTTAGGTTCGCTCGAACCTAGTAGAGAGTACCAGTTGGACTTTGGCCAACCAAAGAAGCTACAGCATACTATTTCCTTCGGGCTTTCAACCCTGATATCAGTATCATGGTAAGATATTCCAACATCAATACTTTTCTCGAGTTGTATGGGTTAGCCAAGAAGGCAAAAATGGATTTGATAGCTGTAGGCAAGCTTCCCCAAAGGATGTCGATGCCTATTCTTCCCGAATTCCCTCAATCCCCGTATGCGAGCATAGCCGCTTCGCAGATCTCTGCAACCCCTACACTCCCGATCTCATCTTGGAACCCGAATCCTATTGTGTCTCAAATTACTGCTCCACAAATTCACTTTCCCACATTTTCAACTTCATAGCCTACTATCACTTTGGCATTCCCTGTACTGCCAGCACCACTTCAACCCCCTACCTTACCTCCAATACCAACAATGGCTTCATTGCCACTCATTCCAAAAGTCGATGATATACAAGCTAAAATTCTTCAAGAGATGTAGTCTCTAAACTCCACAGTTCAGACGCTGTCCAATGACATGACCATTGTGAAGAAGAAGCAAGCGCAACAAGAATTCCTACCAAGAAGATCTTATCCTACACCTGCCCTTACCAAAGATCAAGTAGTCCAGCAAGGGAAGGCTTCGATGAGAAATGTTGCGATCGATGAAGCTCTGAGCACTCCCGATTATGTGTATTGGTGCTCTACGTGCAATGATCCGCATGAAGAGAATACCTGCATGTTGCACCAACACTATGTTCAAACACTGGCAAGTAGTAGTCATGGCGGTCAAGTCAACATCATCAGGCAAATGAGTCAAAACCTGGCGATTGGCGAAGAAGAGCCGATCGCAGTGCTTACCAGAGGAGGAAAGAAGGTGATAGAAGTGGATGCTACTCAGATGGCTCCCTTAAAAGTACATGCTCGACCCGAGAAGGGACAATCATCTTCTTCGGCCCCGAACGAAGCTCCTCTGCCTGCACCGATCAAAGAAAAATCTCAAAAGGCTTCTGTCGAACCACCTCAGGTAGAAACTAAAGAGCAGGCTAAGGAAAAGCTCAAGTTTCCTTCACTGACTAAGCGATAAAGATTTGAAGCTACGGAGCAGTATCACACTAGATATGAGCCGAGAAAGGAACCCGAGGTGCTCAGTTCCCTGACTTACAACATTGTAGAGGAGTTAAAGAGGATCCCAGCCAAGATCAGCTTGTACGATGCATTGCAACTACCTGGACAAGTAGACCTGTTGCAAGAATCATTGAAGATGACTAAAGCAAAAAAGGTAGCACCACTTGCTCTTGTGTAGACCCTATCCACATCCATTACGGGGAAGAATAGACCACCTTCGTTCTACCTGTCTCTATAGATGGAAGGGTATATTGTACATAAC
The DNA here is from genome assembly GCA_028583015.1 of Wollemia nobilis. NCBI lineage: Eukaryota > Viridiplantae > Streptophyta > Pinopsida > Araucariales > Araucariaceae > Wollemia > Wollemia nobilis. The sequence continues at coordinate 26,085,502 of JAQPPZ010000856.1, read as the reverse complement.
TGTATGATCGACTCTGGGGCTGCAACAACAGTCATGCCGAGAGCAGTCTACGAAGAAATAGGGATGGAATATAGGTGAAGTAGCCATGGCATACTCCAGTTGGATGGTTCCCCAGTGAAGACTATAGGAGTGATCAAAGATATTCCTATTCGACTACATAAGATGCCTCAGATCACGGTCATACAAGAGGTAGTAGTCGTCGAACTAGAGCCATACTTCAGTATGTGCTTGTCAAGGGAATTCACAACAAAGCTAGGTGGATATCTGTCCATGGATTACTCTCATCTGGAGATTCCATTCAAAGGAAAGAAGGTGAAGATCTACAATGAAAAGCCTTCTTCTTTCCTTGTGCAGAAGATGTCCGAAGAAGAGAGTAGCGATCCAGTGAATGCAATAATGGAGGGAGTAGAGCAGGTGGACCTAGTCGAGGAATCTCTTGCGCAACTAAGTTATGAAGATGAGTTCTCATTGGCAGACTTTAATGCCATGGTAGAAACCGAGATAGGATGTTATGCGATCGCCAAGCCTGAGAAACACACCCAACCAGGGAATAGAACAAGTGCCCAAGAAGGACTATGGAAGTTGTTCTTCGATGGCGCCCAATGTAAAAATGGTGCTAGGGTAGGGATTCTTCTAGTTTCACCATCCGGAGAGAAAAAGGAGTATTGCTACCGGTTGATATGGAGCTGCACCAACAATGCAGCGGAATATGAAGCATTATGCCTAGGACTCAAGAAAGATGACAAGTTAGGCATAAAGCACCTCCAAATCTTTAGAGATTCTGAACTGGTATGCAACCAGGTCACAAATAGGTGCTCTTCAAAGAAGCATTATTTAAAGTCGTACCGCAATAGGGTATGGGACTTGTTTGACCAGTTCGAGTCTCTCAATCTGCAGTCCATCCCATGAGAAAAGAATTGACATGCTAATGTTCTGGCATCCATCGCAGCCAAGTACTCTCCAGTAGAAGACATGGTGCACAAGCCCAAAGCTGTGAGGATAATCTACAGACCCTCTATCCTGGATAGAGACCTACACTGGCAAGTCTTTGACAATGATGAGCAGATTGTAAATTTCATGATTCAAGAAGCCGCCACAATCGAAGACAGAATCTCGATCGAAGAAGAAGATGAAGGGTTGGTTCAATTGAAGAATAACCACGTTCCCAAGGGACTGATCACCCTTGAAAGCCTCTTTGATCAAAATGATCGAGCACTCTCTCATATGATCAAAGTCAATGAAAAGCAGTATCAAGATTTAGAGCTTGAACCTGGAAAAGCAATAAAAGTTGGAACCGACTGCACTTCGGAAGAGATAGAACAGATCCAAACTCTGTGCAGAAAGTTTCCTGACATAATTGCTTGGTCCTACCAAGACCTCAGAGGATACGATCGATGGCTGATCCAGCACACAATTGAATTGCAGGAGGGGGTCAAACCCTTTCGACAAAAGCAAAGGCCGGTTAACCCGAAGATCAAGGTCCTGATGAAGGCCAAACTTTTGAAAATGCTCGAAGCAAAGATAATTTATCCCATCAAGCATTCTTCTTGGGTAGCAAACCTAGTCCCCATCAGAAAAAAGAATGAAGATATATGGTTATGTGTGGACTTTCACAACCTGAACCAGGCCTCTCTCAAAGATCACTATCCTCTTCCGCAAATCGATCAAATCTTGCACTCAGTGGCTGGAGCTCAACGCTTCTCCCTGCTCGATGGCTTCTCCGGATACAATCAGATCTGGGTCAGGGATGAAGACCAGCATAAAATAGCGTTCACCACCAAGTGGGGAACATTTGCTTACCAGCGAATGCCATTTGGCCTTTCGAATGCTGGTGCCACTTTCTAGAGGGAGATGGATCTAGATTTTGGCGAGCTTCTGAATAAGGTTATCATCATCTACCTAGATGACATGACCATTTTCTCCCGAAGAAGGGAGGATCACCCCGTACACCTACAACAAATTTTTGAAAAATGTCGAGAGTTTGGCATATCAATCAATCCGAAGAAGTCCATATTCATAGTCAGCGAAGGAAAACTATTGGGACATGCGATATCAGAAAAGGGTCTCGCTATAGATCCTGATAGAGCCAAGGCTCTAACGAAGCTCCCACTCCCAGCAGACAAGAAAGGACTTCAATATTTCTTTGGCCAGATCAACTTCGTGAGGAAGTTTGTCCCCGATTTTGCCCAAGTCATCAAGCCGATGTCCAAAATTTTGAAGAAGGGCACCGAATTCATCTGGATGGAAGAAAGAAAGGAGGCATTCGAAGAGATTAAGGCCCGAATCACTCAGGCGCCGGTCCTGATCAACCCTGACTACAGTCGAGATTTTATCCTGTATGCCATAGGGGAACCCGAAAGCTATGCTGCGGTCCTGACACAAAAGGGAGAAGATGGTGAAGAGCGTCCCATCACGTTTCTGAGCCAGGTGATCAATCCCCATGAAGAGAAATACAATTTCATAGAACGTCAGGTGCATGCAGTAATGAAGTCTCTCAGGAAGTTCAAGCAGTTCATCTCCCAGAGTTGGGTTACGGTCTTTGTCATTCACCCCGACGTGCGCAATTTCATCATCCAAGGAGAATTGGGAAGCAAGAGAGCCGGTTGGGTGAACAAGATACAGGAGTTTGACATTGAGATCAAGCCCACAAAACTGGTTCATGGTCGTGCATTGTGTCAAGAATTGGTGAAGAGCGCAGCGGCCGAAGCAACAAAATCTCAATGGGATGACTCGCCATCCGAAGGATGCTTCGCAAATCATGAAGAGGACAAAAAATACTGGGTCAGTGAAATTGTCGAATACTTCAACACTGGCAGATGTCCTTCACATCTAAATGCTTCACAACGAAGACATTTCAGGATTCGGTCTTCCCGATATACTTTGCACCCCGAAGGCCTATTTTTTAGGAACATTGATGGCGTCCTCCTTAAATGCATAAAATATGATGATAAAAGGAGAGTCCTGGGAGAATTTCATTCAGGACTATCTGGAGGTCACTTCATAGGGAGAACAATGATGCTGAAGATCATCAAAGCGGGTTATTATTGGCCCACACTCTTCGTCGATGCCTTCACCGTTTGTCGTAGATGTGAGCAGTGTCAAAAGTTTGCTGGACGAAGCAGAAATGCTTCGATGCCCCTCCGACCGATACAAGTTGAATCGCCCTTTCAACAATGGGGGTTGGATTTCATAGGGGTCGTATCACCGAACTCCTCCGCTGGACATAAGTTCATCCTGACCGCAACTGACTACTTCACCAGATGGGCCGAAGCGATCCCTACGAAGCACGTAGATCAGGAGACTGTCATAGCCTTCCTAGAGGGTTTGATTACTAGATTCGGCATTCTCGAAGCAATCATTACGGACAATGGTCCCAGTTTTTTAGGTGCTAAAATCAATGATTTCTTCTACAAACATGGGATATATCACAAAGTCTCCTCCAACTACTATCCACAGGGCAATGGATTGGCAGAATCCACCAACAAGACCTTGTTGAGGGTGCTGAGAAAGCTTATAGAGACAAACAAAAGGACTTGGCATCTTCTTCTAGATCGGGCCCTGTGGGCCGATCGAATTTCAATCAAGAAGTCAATCAAGACTTCACCTTATGCCCTGGTCTACGGTAAGGAGGCCATCTTGCCCACCCATGTGGAGATCCTTGCACTGCAGTTGTTAGAAGAAGAAGATGGAGTTAGTCCAATGGAAAATAGATTAGCTCAATTGTTGCAACTAGAGGAAGATCATGAGGAAGCCTACTAGAACTTCGCTAAGCATGCTCAGGTCACCCGAGATTGGTTCAAAAGGAAATCATCCGATCGCACATTCAAGGTGGGAGATCTGGTATGGAAATGGGACTCCTAGAAGGCCAAGCCTGGGAATCACGACAAGCTGGATGCCTTCTGGGATGGGCCATTCAAAATTGTGAAGGTGAACTCGGCCAACTCTTTCATCCTCAAAGATGCAGATGGCCAGGTTTTGCCGATCTCTATCAATGGTCTTCATCTGAAGACTTTTCATCGCTGAGGTAAAACTCTTGTAAAAAAAAAAATGAATAATGTGTGTATATGTGCTTTTGTATATATTTGTTTTCATTTGTGTATATACGTCCTGCTTCGAGATGCAAAAGCCAAGAACTACACTCTAAAATCTCCTTCGAGGATTTTTGATGCAAAGTAACAGTTGCAAGGAGGTTCGCTGCGAAGCACTTTATCCTCAAAAGGGCCGAACCAAAGTTCAAATGAAGGCACAAAAAGAGCTTCGCACCCGAAGCATTTCCAGCAGCTACTTCGGGCAGAAGTTTTGCGAAGTAGATTTTAAAAGGGGCTTTTGCGAAGCAGTTTTCAAGAACACAAGCTTCGATAGGCGAAGGAGAAAAGCTCGCGCCCAGGTACGAGGTGGTAGCAGGTTGCTTCTCCAATACAAAGCATAATCATCGAAGCATGTGGCCCTATGTACCACGTCGCTGCAGAATCAATTAAAGGATACGACAACCTCCTCCGTCCGAGGTGTAAATTTAATTTTAGTAGGTGCCATAAATTCAGGTGGTTGCCTTTTTAGGTTATAAAATGTGAAGTCCTAGCAAGAAGGAGGTTATTTATCCATCAGTTCGAGCTAGACTAAGAGCCTTCAGTTACTCTGCAATTCCCCTACCCTTTGCATCTAGCCGTTCGCATTGAAGCTCTCTGTATCAAGGACTCTGCCGCCATCATTTTCAACATGGGAAAGAAAAACTCCAAGGAGAAGGGGAAAGAGCCCGAGGTTGCAGGCCCTGAAAAAACAAATAAGGGCAAGGAGGAGAAAAAGTGTACTCCAAAGAAGCTAAGTCTCCCCCCTCGCCCCAAAAAGCAGCCAATAGAAGAAGGGGACGACTCGGAGGAGGAATAGCTTGTAGAACCACCAATTGATGGGTGGGAGAAGATTAGAGACACACAACTCTCTAAGGGTGTGTCCGACCTCCGACGCACCATAGAGTTTATGACAAGCAGACTCACCCCAAAGAATAAGAGAGCTGCTGCATATTACTCTCAAATTTACTGGTTTTTAACCCCGCCTGCTCACCATTGTCCCGAGCTAATCTATGCTATCGCGCAAAATTACCAGCCTGCATCCAGGCAAGTGTTGGACGCTTCGGGTCACAAATTGTTTTCCATCCTGAAGGAAGATGTACAAGCAACCTTCGCGCCACAGCAAGGTCCGCCCAAGGGCTATTCTGTTCGCAATGTCATCTTAAGCGAACAAATGGAGAGGTTCACCTCTAACAACTACATATTGAAATTCCTACGTGAGAATCTCAAGAGCGGGCTACCTTCAAACAAGCTGCCCCAGATGCCCTTACCCTTGGCGGCCTTCAAAAACATTGATATTTTCTCCATCATTGCATGGGTGGCGGGCCTATCAACAGATGCTTCAGTGCAACCCTGGCAGGTATCTTTGGCCGAATGTATTTTGAGAGGGGAATTCTATGCCCCCGACGCTTCAAGACCAAACACCAACCTAGTCTTCTTTGACTAGGGCGAAATGGGTGGCCCGAACCTTGCACACAAGGCTCACCAGCATGAAGAATTCGGCAACGGGCCAATACTTCGCACCTTGCTCTTTCCTTGTCTGGTTGTTTTTCTACCAGGTTCATAAGCGATTCCCCCATATCGCCATTACTCCAAGCGACGAGGATGGAAATCCTCTATCGGTGTACCAATGGACTCCCCTCCTATTGAGGACAGAGTCCTATTATTCTTTTAACCAACAATTTTTGGGACCCGCTATGCATTTGTTGAAGGGTTCTTGTCCTTGGGTCCCCCTCATTTTGAGAGATAGAGTGGTGCATGAAAAAAGAGGAGATGTTTTCCAATTGACATAGGGCCTGGTGATTTGTATGTTCGGTTTCATAGGGAAGCCCTTCCTATTACCAGTCTACCCCTTCGAATATCAGTTCGCATTGGAAGTCACTCGACAGAGCGACTCTACAAATTTAGTGTACGGCCACGATCGAAAATGGGCACATACCTGTGACTTCCCCTTCAGGATGGGTGTAATCGAAGTCTTTGCCCTAAAACAAAACGTTTTCCTGGAGGAAAAGCTTGCCGATTTTGGCCTACTCTAGATTCCTCAACAATGGCTCTATGATCCCTTGGGAGTGATGAGGGATCATTTAAAATTCAAGAATTTCCACATCTGCCCCCACCCCAAAATTGTGGAACAAAGGAATAATCCCAATGGGAAAGATCTGGAGTGGCATTTGGAGAGAATGAGGACATTGCCTCCCTGGCATGAGTTCTACCCCATGGAGGTCGAGTTTGACCCTGATCAATACCCCCTCCCAACTCCAAGCTCCACATTTTGGAGAAAGGCAAAGGATGATTTAAAGGAGGAATTGAAGAATTGGAGCGAGGAAAAGCTTTGGGAGTGGTGGATAATGAGAGTCCATCGCCAAAAAATGAACTCTTATGGACTCTTGGCATCAGATAAAGACTTCATGGTTCTTTATGAAACCAATGTTGAAACTTGGAAGTCTATATCCTTTGTAGATTTTGTTCCCCCAGCTACCCCAGGATCAGGCGAAATCCCAGGAGGAGCTAATGATGCCTCGGAAGAAGAGGAAGAAGTAGAGGCCGAAGCTACACCAACGACACTACCACAAGGACCATCAGAGAGCCATGACACAAGCATCGAAGAGGCAGAGCAACCATTGGAGAGAAAGAAAAGAAAGAGGCAAGAGAAAATTCAAGTGCCTCCAAGCCACCCAAAGTGACCTCGCACGAAGCTCGCAAGTGCTCCTGCCAAACCACCTGCATCAGGCCCGGCTGAAGCAAATGTCGAAGATGCGGGGCCACCAAGTGCTGAGATGGTCCCCGATATAGACATCATTGATGTGGAGGAGCTCCTCCAACAAGAAGGAGACCCCGAAGTAGAAGTTGTGGAGGTCGGGAGTGTTGAAGCCCAAAAGGAACAAGAGCCAATCACCCAGGATGTCACCACGGCCGCTCTGCCAGGAGGGCACGTAAGTATGCACTCTCTTCCTTTCACCTTGGTCTTCGACACATCCACTGTGGTCCCGATTGAAGGTCCCCATCAATATCTTCCTCCCCCACAAGGTCAATCACCCACTCAGGTACTGCCTATTGCCAGTCCAACCCTGCATAGCTCCACTCCACCCGAGTCGTCTGACCAAGACAAGCCTGTTGAAACCACTTCGCCCACCCACATCGTTGTTCCTTCAGTCCTAAGTCAAGGCAAAGGCAGTGTTCCAACGCCGAGCCCCGTAGCCCACTCCCCCATCACTCACAACATAGTCCCGCTTGCCAAAGCCCCTGCTACACCCATCTCTGAACCGTCTGGGGAATCATTCCCCGTTAATTCTTTATATTTGTTCACACCTTTGGTTGGAGATCTAGCCTTTTCTGAAATAGACCTATCTTCAATAAAGGAACACCCCTTAGCCGAGAAGCTACTCTTAGCTCGACAAAACATAGAGAAAATGTTGAAGGAGGCAAGGAAGAAAAGAGGGCGATCTCTGGCCCAGGTTGAAAAATGTGCTGTCTTCGACTTGAAGGGTGAAAAGTTACATAAGGTTAAGAAGGTCCCTAAGGTCCAGAAGCCTCTGGATGAAATGACTCTAGCTGACTATGATTACCAGGAAAAGACCAAGGACCTGGAGCATTTGAATATAGATAATGAATCCGCATCCATGCATGTTGGGATCGAGACTTTTCGAGTGCATGCAAATATTGCCAATCAGCGCAGGTTTGAAGCAGAGAGCGCCAACATCAAGTTGGAGGAAGAGTTGGCTAGAATCCACTCTGAGCTGGAGGATTCATAGGAGTAGTGTAAACTAATGAAGAAAGAAACACATGCCCTGAAATAGTAGATACTACAATTGCAGTCTTCGACTGAGCACCAAGCACAAAAATAGGCCGAAAATGAGCTAAAAGCAAAAGAGCTCGAAAGCAAGATCTTGCAAGCTCAGCAGCAATTGTTCGAAAAAGCAAACCTGGAGCTGTTCGACAGGGGCAGAATCAAGGAAATTCGCTCACACTTGCTCAAAGGTTTCAGATCATGGGCCTCCAGTGCCCTGTCAACTTTAATCTATGTCACCGAAGCCCAGTATGCCATTGCTAAGAAAGGGCCAATAGTAGATGAAGTTATATAAAAAATCAAAAGGTGACTCAAGCTGGCGTTTGAAGTCCAAAGTATTAGATATCAGGACCTGCAGGTTGCTTGCTATGAGTCGAACGGCTAGGGATTGGTCTACTGCCCAAGCCACTATTCGCGCCTTCTTCTCCAAGGTGAAGAAAGTGTAGAAGGCGAAGGACCTCCTAGATATATTTGAGCAGGAGTAGCGCACATCAATGGGTTACTTCGAAGACCTTTCTTCCTTAGGTTTCTTGAGTTTCACAGATGATGATGGGAACCTTCTCACCAGGGAAGAACTCAAGCCGACATGGCTCCATTTTGAAAGTGACGTCTCAGAAATAGACGAGTGGGAAGAGCCGATCATAGAAGGACAAGTCACCGACTTCATCCTGAGACACTACAAAATCATGGCTTGCCTGAATGACCTAAGTATAAGAATCAAACATGCTGACATTGGGCAGATTGATCGGTTCCATGTTTTGGTCAAGGCACTCGAAGACCAGGAGCCATTTTAGAAAGGTGTCTGGGCTCACGTCCACCGAACCATGAGGAAAATTCGTGATCATCTTGTCCCATCGCCGCAGCAGGAGGTAGAAGGAGCGGAAGAGGGAGAAGAAGGAGCATAAGAGGAAGAAGTAGAGGAGGAAGAAGAAGGAGGACAAACCATGGAAGTGCCCCCGGAGGTGGAAAAGGGAGAAAGGTATGGAGGTGACTCTGGCCCAATGGATCAAAGCTGAGGGTTCTTCCATCGAGACGAGCTCGTTGCCCCGCGAGCCGCCAAGAATGTTGACAATTTTTATCACATTGCACAATGGGGTAGAAAATTAAAACTTTGTACAATGTTCTTTGTTGTCAAGTATTTCTGTCATTTTTTTTTTGAAATATTTGTAAGTAGCAGCAATTTTGTCTTTCCTTGCTACCCCTTTGTACATAAGAAGAAGAAGAAAGAACTTCGTTGCCGAACAAGCTAGGGAAAATAGCTTCGCCAAAAAATGAAGAGAAGTATGAAAAGAGCTTCGCACCCAAAGCATTTCCAGTGATTGCTTCAGGAAAAAGTTGGCGAAGCGGCATTGCCGAAGAAGAATACGAGGAAAGCAAAAGAGCTTCGGGCCCGAAGTTCCTCAAAAAGCTACTTTGGGAAAAAACCTTGCGAAACAGCATGGCGCAAAGGAGAGCTTCGTGGCCGAAGCATTTCAAAAACTACTTCGGGCAGAAGTTTTGCAAAGCAGAATTCAAGCGGCATTTCGAAAAATAGCTTCGCCAAAAGAAGATCACGGACCGAATTAGCTAAGGCAAGAAAACTACTTTGGCCCCGAAGCATTTCAAAAGGCAGCTTCGGGCAAAATTTTTGCGAAGTAGTTTTGACGAAAGAAAAGGGCGAAGGAAGAAGAATGAAAACTACTTCGGCCCCGAAGCATTTCAAAAGGCTACTTCGGGCAAAAGTTTTGTGAAGCAAGATTTGAAGGAGCGCAGCACTAAAAACACTTCACCGAGAAGCCGCCGAAGCATCCACTTCGGCCCCTGGTATCAGTGAACCATTTCCACTTCATCGAAGGTCATTGCAAAGCATCTGCTTCGGCCATCTTTCATGCGAAGTACTTTGACCCGAAGTAGTGATGGCCATAAAGAATGCAACATCTTTTGAAGGCAATTGCTTCGGCCGAAACCTTCCCGAACCATAGTTTTGAAAGAAGATCGCAGCGAAGCAATTTTGTCGGCAAAGCAACGAAGAATGAAGAGGCCCATTTTGCGAAGGAAATATGCTTCGGCACTCATGCCCCCCGAAGCAGTTTTGCGAAGCTCCATTTTGTGAAGTACAAATCAAGGAGTTATTGCTTTGGCACAAGTCCATTGTGAAGCAAAGTTGCAAGCAAACATCTTGCGAAGCGCTTCAAGGGCACGAGTTCCAAGCTAGGTATTTTCTCGAGGTGATCAAGTGCCTCATAAATGCATTTTTATGTGCCCGATAAGACCGCTGCTCATTTTTGGCAATTGGAAATGAAGTATCAGCTCTAGAAGGAGAGCCCGGCAAGCATGGCGGCCACTCAAGCACCGCACCTAGAAGCCGAGGACGCTCAAGCGGCTCATTAATGCAGATTTCCTCGATTGACCCGGTCACAACTACTGGTTTTGGCAAAGGATATGAAAGCTCAGTCACGAGAGCCATGAAGGGTCAACTTCTCAGCCTCCAAGGATGTACCTCTCCTTCCTGTGTAATTATGACTCAGAGGGTCGGGTCCTCTATAAAAACCTAGGCATTGTAATGGAAAATTGGGGGGAACTATCTGCTAGAAAGCTACTGTAACTTGATGTCCTGCGATTAATACTAAAGAGCTTTGGGCTCAATTTCTCTCTTTTATGCTGCCTTCTATGCTTGATTCTTTTGTCTTTCTTCATTTGTATACTGAGACTCTGAATCCTAAATCCGGTGTGCGATTGGGGACTGCACCCTGAAACTCGCCTTGAAGGATACATAGGAGAGGAAAAATGCTATATTGGTTTTCTTTTATGCTGCCTGGTGGGTTGTGGTTTCTGTTACATTCACTTGTCCTAATCGTCTTTACTCTGAACCCTGAATTTCGATGAAAGGGAGAAGGAGAATCCCTGTGAGCTCGCCCAGAGGATACATAGGAAGGTTAATGTGGTGTTTCTTTTGTTTATTCTTGGTGTTCTTTGCTTCTATTCAAGTTGTCAGTTAGTGATCATGCTTCCTATTCTCTCCCACTTTGAATCATCAATCTCTCTTCCCTTACCCCTTTTTTATTTCTTTCTCTAACCCTAACTCCTTTTATCTCTTTCCTGCACCCTTATCTCAAAACACCAAAGTAGTTTAGCATAGGAGTCGGCATTTCTCCAGATATTGGCATGAGGGGCATCTCTTCCCTTCGGCATTTCAATGTTGGTCTAGGTCTAGGGCGCATACATTTACCCAAATCCTTTCCTAGGCAGATTTGATGACCAACAATTAGTAGATCACAAAATAATCAACATTACTCCACTTTTCAATAATCATCACCAAGGCATTTAATTGCACAACTTCCTTATCTCTCCTAAAACCACTTGTACCATAAAATAAAATAAGTCAAAACATTGCATAAGCTTTTCACTCCCAAAAACACTTATACCATAAAATAAAATAAATCACAATATTACATACCTTGTCACCTCATGAAAGAATTAACCCTCTTGAAAAAGAACAAGGCAAACTTCACTTTTGGAACCCCTTTGCAAAATCAGAAATATCTCTTTACACACACCTTATTTCTCCTTCTAAATAAGTTAGTCAAATAGTGGTCGGCCCTCCATTAATTTAAACTTAAACTTTAAACTTTAATATCTTCATCACTAGAGGTCCTTTTTTGATGAAAAAAATTCCACCTTGGCTTTTAAGAAAAACCCTTTCCACATAAGCCCACCATGGTTTTAAATAAAACTTTTATTTTTCCTGCCTTGGTTTTCATAAAAACCCTATAAATAGCCATGCTTTCCAAAATATTATAAATGTTTATTTATGAAATATTTTGGCCACCAAAACCAAATGTGATCCATGTGACATCAATGACAACATAAAATTTCTCAAATTAACTCAAATTTCCAACTCTTTTGAGGACATTTGTGACTACCCTCATCGACCCCACCTTCTAGTGGGTTTACCAACTCCCTAAGCATAACATCCATTGTTAGGACCCTCCTAAGGTAACTCTAAATCATATTATATATTATATTGTATTATAAAGGGACACATCCCTTCACCATTCACACCTTTTAATAAGATGTAAATAGGACAAGGAGGATGCTCCAAAGATCATCCAAAGAACATTAATTTATTATATTGTGGGTTTCTGCATTTCAATACAAACTGCGATTCTATTCAAACAATGATTCTTTTCTGCATTCAATTCAGATTTCAAGTTGCAGGTTCATAAAAACTGTATCAGAGCTAAAAAGACCTGAAATTTTTTTTCCCCACCCCGCTCTAGTTACTGACAGGCCATTACTCAGCAACGTTTTATTTTCAACACACATTCTAACCATTACTGACAGAATTTTTATGCAATAGGCCATAGTCGCCAACAAAGGTAGCATATAGAATTTTTTGGACAACATCACGCATTACCGGAGTTAGAAAACCCCAACAATGAGTACAGGCGAGGAAAATATCATTCTATGTGAACAAAGAGCAGCAAGTACGCAAAATTAAATGCGACGGAGACAGAGAATTTTTTTTGATAAAACTAATTTCTACATATTCAACTCACTTATAAACCAACCAGACCCTAAATGTCCAAGGGAAGACGATCTCAAGACACAATGAAGGAGATTGCGAAGGAGGTTTCAAAAGAAATTACGAAAGAACTCGCAGTTTTCCAAGGAAATGAGAGACATGATGCAAGGAATGGCATTTTGGAAGGACAATTTAGAAGATAAAATTGCTACCAAAATAGTAGACCTAACCATAAACATCACCAACTCGAATATAGATATATCCACTAAATTGGATGCTACAACCCATTCCATGGACTTAGTACAACAAAATTTGTTGCTCATGCAAAATGGACAACATAACACTACGCCACCACAACAAACATTAATAGGGGGACCACATACATCAATCCTTCCCCGTACCACAAAACTAGATTTTCCAAAATTTGATGGAGGCGACCCCACAAATTGGATATATAGGGCAGAACAATATTTTGCCTTATATCAAATTCCGAAGATTCAAAAAGTTTGTATCGCATCATTTCACTTGGAACAAATTGCTACCCAGTGGTATCAATGGTATGAGAAAACAAAAGGTCCACCCACATGGATCGAATTCACAAAAAACTTAATGTTGCGATTTGGCCCCACTAAATTTGAAGACTTCATAGGAGCCCTCACTAAACTGTGGCAAACCTCCACCGTAATGGAATACCAAGCATAATTTGAGAAATTGGCGAACCTTACAACAGGACTACATGCATCATTCTTCCAAAGTTGTTTCATTAGTGGCCTAAAAGAAGACATTAGAATTGAGGTACAAATACAAAATCCTATCGATATGATGCATGCGATGGCATTAGCACAAATGATAGAAGAGAAGAACAATAACCAAAGGCGAATAGGAAGAGTTTTTTAAGGAAAAACACCAAATACCTACACCAGCCAAAAACTGAATAAGGTCATGCCAATTAAACGAATTAGCCAAGAAGAGCTAAAAGAAAGATGAGAAAAGGGCCTATGTTTCCACTACGACAAAAATTTTACCCCCAACCACAAATGCATCTCACCGAATTTATATATTTTGGACACAATTGATTGCACTCCCAAAGAGGAGGATGATATAGAAGTGGAAGTAATAACTGAGGTTGCAGAAGAAAACCAAGAAGATAAAATAGAAATATCCTTTAACGCATTAGCAGGATACTCGATTCCATAAACAATGAAGGTAAAAGGGTATTTTAAGAAACAAAACCCTATTGTGCTCTGAGAATGGTAGCACTCACAATTTTATAGACCCCATTTTGGCCAAACAAGCTAATTGCTTTATATATCCCCGCAATAACTTCGAAGTCATGATTGGCAATGGAGGAAAAATTGCATGTAAAGGCAAATGCAAGAATATCAAACTCACGATGAGGGAATATAACATGAAAGCAGATATGTATGTACTACCATTAGGAGGATGTGATATTTTTTTGGGAGTACAATGGCTATGAACGCTCGACAAAATTCAATGGGACTTTGAAGAGTTATGGATGCAATTTATACAAAACAACCAAACATACACAATTCAAGGTTTAAAAATAGGTCCCACACAAATCGTAAGTTCCCATAGAATGGAAAATATTCTTCAAAAAGGAGGAAGAGGCATGGTTTCCCAACTATTTTCCTTGCAAAACACCACCAAAGAGCAACCAGAGGCACTCGAATTAATAGAACTCCTAGAGAAACATGATAAAATATTCAAAGAACTAGAGGGATTACCTCCACAACGAAGCCATGATCACGCTATTCAATTACTTCCGGGACACCAACCTCAAAATATGAGACCTTATCGATATCCATACTTACAAAAGACGAAAATAGAAAAATTAGTACAAGACCTACTAAGGGCAGGGGTCATTCAACCTAGTAGAAGTCCCTACTCTTTGCCAGTCATACTAGTAAGAAAAAAGGATGGATCATGGCGCCTATGCGTGGATTTTTGTGCTCTCAACAAAATAATGATTAAAGAAAAATTTCCTATTCCAATCATTGATGAACTACTCGATGAACTAAATGGAGCTGCATATTTTTCTAAACTCGATTTACGATCAGGTTACCACCAAATTCGAGTTAAGGAAAGCGATATACCCAAAACTGCTTTTCGCACCCACGAGGGACATTATGAATTCTTGGTGATGCCTTTTGGCCTCACCAAAGCTCCATCCACATTTCAAAGTCTTATGAATAAGGTATTTTCTCCCTTCCTTCGAAATTTTATTTTAGTTTTCTTTGATGATATTTTGATTTACAGCAAGACATGGGAAGAGCACTTAACACATATAGCGCAAGCACTCAAAATATTGGAAGAAAATAAATTATACGCAAAGCGATCAAAGTGTTCCTTTGGGAAATAGGAAATTGAATATCTTGGACATATTGTCTCCAAGGAAGGAGTTAAAGTAGACCCCCAAAAAATTGAAGATGTGGAAAATTGGAAAATTCCAAAAACTCTAAAAGGGTTGCATGGGTTCTTAGGATTAACGGGCTATTATCGTAAATTTGTTAAATATTATGGGAAAATAGTAGCACCCTTAACAACCCTACTTAAAAAGAATGCCTTCATATGGTCTCCAAAAGTGAATGAAGCTTTCATGACTTTGCTAGCTATGCCAGATTTTTCCCAACCATTCATTATTGAAAGCGACGCTTCCGGATTGGGAATGGGAGCGGTGCTCATGCAAAATGAGAAGCCCTTAGCCTTTACTAGTAAAGCATTTTCCAAAAAGAATTTAGCATGTTCCACTTATGAAAAATAAATGTTAGCTATGGTCCATGCTATCCAACATTGGAGACCATACCTTATTGGAAAACATTTCATTATCCGCACCGACCACCATAGCCTAAAATACCTTCTTGAACAACGGATAACCACTCCAGAAAAACAAAAGTGGGTAACAAAACTATTAGACTATGATTATGAAATCATCTACAAAAAAGGGAAAGATAACATGGTTGCGGATGCACTTTCCAGAAAGTTCGAAGAAACTTCACAATTACATGCTTTTTCCTGCCCCATCCCTACATGGATCGAACAAGTCAAGGATGAATGGTATGCGGACCCTACTATACACACCATAATTCAATAGCTACAACAAAATCCCATGAGTAAACCCCACTACTCTTGGCAAGGTAACATGCTCCATTACAAAGAACGTCTGGTCCTCTCACCTACATCGGTTTATCATCCAAAGCTTCTACATGAGCTACACGCTACACCTACTGCAGGCCACTCTGGATTCCTAAAAACCTACAAAAGAGTGACTAAATCATTTTATTGGTGAGGGATGAAAAATGATATCAAGAAGTTCGTTAATGAATGTGAAACATGCCAAAGAAATAAAGGTGAAACAGTAGCAACACCGGGCCTTCTTCAACCTCTACCCATACCAACCAAGACATGGGAGGATATTTCAATGGATTTCATTGAAGGTCTTCCAAAATCCATAGGAAAAATGATGATCCTAGTGGTGGTAGATCGTTTATCTAAATACGCCCATTTTTTTCCAATAGCTCACCCCTATACCGCTAGTACTATTGCTCAAATATTCCTTGACAATATTTTTAAATTACATGGCATGCCTTCTACTATCGTTAGTGATCGTGATCCCACTTTCACTAGTAATTTTTGGAAGGAATTATTTAAACTCCAAGGTACGCGACTTCGGATGAGCTCCGCTTACCACCCACAAACGGATGGTCAAACTAAAATTGTCAATAAGTGCTTAGAAACCTATCTCCGATGCTTTATTTCCACCAAACCCCTTCACTAGGTTAAATGGCTTCCACTAGCTAAATGGTGGTATAATACCACATATCACATAACCATAAAAATGACCCCTTTCGAAGAATTATATGGCCAATCACCCCCATCTCTAACCTCTTATCTTCCAGGAAGTACAAAAGTACCAGTTGTAGAGATGGAGCTGGTCACTCGAGATAATATCATTCGTGCTCTGAAGGACAATCTACATATCGCTCAACACCACATGAAGCAACAAGCGGACCAACATCGGACTGAAAGGGTTTTTCAAGAAGGGGATATGGTATTTCTCCGCCTCCAACCATATCGTCAAACTTCATTGAAAATAAAAGGGTCGCAAAAATTAGCACCAAAATTTTATGGCCCTTATAAAATTCTACAACGTATTGGACCTGTTGCATATAAACTTGAATTACCAGAATCTTCCAAAATCCATCCGATATTTCATGTTTCTTGTCTTAAAGCCGTAATAGGCACTAACATCGTTACGCAAACTCAACTTCCAGAATTTTTAGATAATGGAGCTCTTGTGGTTGAACTAGAAGCTATCCTAGACCAACGTATGTGCCGCCTCTATAACCGCACCATCACCGAGGTATTGATTCAATGGAAAGGTCTACCTCCAAAGGATGCTACATGGGAGACGCTCCACCAGATTCAACAACAATTTTTGCAATTCCAGCTTTGAGGACAAAGCTTTTTCAAAGGAGGGTGGCATGTTAGGACCCTCCTAAGGTAACTCTAAATCATATTATATATTATATTGTATTATAAAGGGACACATCCCTTCACCATTCACACCTTTTAATAAGATGTAAATAGGACAAGGAGGATGCTCCACAGATCATCCAAAGAACATTAATTTATTATATTGTGGGTTTTTGCCTTTCAATACAAACTGCGATTCTATTCAAACAATGATTCTTTTCTGCATTCAATTCAGATTTCAAGTTGCAGGTTCATAACAACTAGATCAAAGCTAAAAATATCAGAAATATCTCTTTACACACACCTTATTTCTCCTTCTAAATAAGTTAGTCAAATAGTGGTCGGCCCTCCATTAATTTAAACTTAAACTTTAAACTTTAATATCTTCATCACCAGAGGTCCTTTTTCGATGAAAAAAATTCCACCTTGGCTTTTAAGAAAAACCATTTCCACATAAGCCCACCATGGTTTTAAATAAAACCTTTTATTTTTCCTGCCTTGGTTTTCATAAAAACCTCTGTAAATAGCCATGCTTTCCAAAATATCATAAATGTTTATTTATGAAATATTTTGGCCACCAAAACCAAATGTGATCCATGTGACATCAATGACAACATAAAATTTCTCAAATTAACTCAAATTTCCAACTCTTTTGAGGACATTTGTGACTACCCTCATTGGCCCCACCTTCGAGTGGTTTTACCAACTCCCTAAGCATAGCATCCATAGTCTGGATCAACTTGCGGATGCTTTCCTAGAGTGCTTTGCCTTCAATACCAAGAGGAAGGCAACGTTGGCTAATGTAGTTGGGTTGAAATAGTATGACGATGAGTCAATAACAAATTATGGCAATAGATGGTGAACCCTGCTCGCCAAGCTGCCTTATCTTCTCCCCATGTCGAAGTTGACTCAGATGTTCTCCAAAAGTTTCTTGAAGCCAATCTCCTTGTTGCAGTTGCAACAATACCCTACTCTTGAAGATGCCTTAGCACAGGCTAGGATCATCGAAGAAATCAAGATTCAAGAGGGTGAGATTGCAAAGCCTCACAAGAAGGAATGGAACAAGAATGCTAAAAACACCCCAATGCAACCAAAGTTAGCAGTAGTAAATCAGGTTGCAATTAGTGTCCCGGGGCTAGCGCAAGCCGCGCCACCTCAAAAGCCTAATTATCAGGCCACTCCTAGGAACTATGCCAAGGATAACCAGAATGGTCAAGGGAAAAATCAACAGCATCACCCCAAGCAACAATTCATGCCCATTGCAGAATCTATGGACTCATTGTTTGATCGCCTCTTAGCGGCCAATGCGATCCATCTACCTGAGAGTCGACCTATCGACCCAAATGCATCGAAGCCCAAAGGATATAGAGAAGACCTATATTGCAAGTTTCATAGGCAAAATGGGCATGATGTGCAAATGTGCTACAAATTCAAACACTTGGTGCAAGACCTAATTGATAGGAATGCCCTCCAGGTAGACAACCCTATCGCACCAAACAACCAACAGATGGAGGTCTTCAAGGACCCCTTGCCTGCCCACACGGAGCAGGCCAAACCAGTGCCCTAGGTGAATGAGGTTCACCATGCCCCTCCTAAGCAAGGGTATGTTGGCATGGTTAGTATTGTGACAAGAAATAGGTGGTATCCAAGTCCAGCCACACCACCTGTGGCTCAGAATGATGTCCCTTCGACATCGCAGCCTATACCACCTCCTAGGCCGAGCCTCCCACCTAAGCCTATAGTTACCATTAAGAGTAAGCTCACTTAGATCTTAAGAACAACATCTACCCGGCTCTCCATCTATGAGCTCATCCAGCAATCACAACCTCATAGAGAAGCCTTGATGGAGATCCTTAAGGCAATTGAGCTTCAGCCCCAGGAGTCTAACTCCTTCAACAACTTTGTGGGGCATGTGTAGCAATGCACAGAATCGATGATTACCTTTCGAGAAGATGAACTTAAATTGGTTTCGCATGATATGGTGGATCCCCCTTTGCACATCATCGCATGTGTGAATGGAACACCTTACAAGAGAGTGTTGATAGACACTGGGTCTTCAAGCAACATCATAACTACAACAGCTCTCAAGCACCTGAAGCTCCCAACATCCCACATTGTTACATCTACCTACACCCTCCGAGCATTCAATGATGCCATATGCTCAATGGTTGGTACAATCATCCTACCTATCCAAGTAGGAGAAAATATCATCCCTACAATGTGCCACATCTTGGAGGGTGAGATGGCATACAATATCTTGTTAGGAAGACCATGGATCAGGGACATGAAGTGTGTTCCCTCCATCACTCACCAGTGCCTCAAGTACACTCATGAAGGGCAAGTTCATGTCATCCCCATGGACCTAGAGCCCTTCAAGTACTGCAACATGGTGCAACAGTTACCCGAGTTGACCTTGCCATCAATGCATCTAGATTTTTAGCCGAATAAATCCAACCGAGGTTTGACCCCACCACTACCGAATACCATGCCATCCTCATCGTCGGCTCCACCCCGGATGCCTAGTACACCAGTGGATCCTTTGCCTAGGAACCCAGAGAAGTGGCCCATTGATGAGGTCCAACCGACCATATCCACTATCTCTATAGAGGAGATACCTAGCCTAGATGATGAAGAGACACCACATGAGGCAAACGATGAGCCAGATCAAGTCTCACTCTCATCCCTCTTCTATCCACAGCCCCAGGTTACAGTGCACCTAGCTTCTACCGGATTGGGAGAATACATGGTTAGGAATGTCACCACTACTCCTGCTATAGAGTCGGTGCAAGACATGGGTAGACCCTGTCTTCCCATAGGCACTATCGTGCCTCTTGGTATTCCCCCTAATCAAACAAATTTTGTCTATGGGGGCCTTGACTATGGCATCGAACCTTACCAATAGCATGAGGAGGATGAGGAGCCTTTTGGAGAAGACATTAACTACTTGTCTAACCCTAAATTTACCCTGAAGTACCTTGACCTATGCAACTGGCATGGTTATGGGTTAGGCCTGTATGAGCAAGGCACAAGAATCCCTTATCAACCATAATATCAAATGCCCTATGACAAGTCGGGAGTGGGACACAACAATCCCTTGCCTCTAGATGTCCTCATGGATGGCCTAGATCGCTTAACTATAGGCTATAGGGACAGGTTGGCTCAAGACCCTTATGCCAATCCCAATACAGTCTACTCCCTGGGGGACTACTTCCCACTACCATATGGGAACCCCATGATCCTCAGTGACATCCTTCCCCATTTTGAGAGAGGGGAAGGTTCGCGAAGTTGTCCCCATGTTTGTGATGAATCAGATCAAGGCACCTCATATGAATGGACCTCAGATGATGAGTCGGGTTACGAGGTGGCACCGTATGACCCTTTTGAGTTGGATAGTGATCATTCGCAAGTTGTTCCTATTGATGACCAATAGGAGGACCTCTTGCATATGTTCCCTTTCCCTGATCCTGTCTAGTGGTAGCTCCTTCCTCCTGAAGAGTCGGTTCACCCACAAGAAGCTAGACCTCCTAGGGAGGGCGCAATTAATTTACTTGAGCAGTTGGATCCTCGTGAGCTTGAAATGCACTACGAGGTGAGAATGAAGAAGTCCTCATCCATGACAATAATTATGAGGAATGAGCATATATGGGACCACACTTACCTAATCACCCGATCCCAAGAGGCAACAATGAGATTCCCATATACGACAGTGACTATGAGGATGAAACAGAGAGGGCATACCTTGGTCCTCATTACTTGCATCATCATCATGAGCCCATCGACATAGAAGAAGTCTATCGTCAGTTGCACGTTGGCCCATGCTTAAGGGCAAGGCCTATCAATTTAGGCCAGATTCACCATGAGGTCTTCCCTGACCCACCCACACACATGGAGCTCCTTGAGCCTAATGATCCCATCCTACAGTCTATTCCCAGATAGGATCCGATGATCCCCATTCCCCTAGAACCACATCTGGGGGTGGGAGATGATATCAATATACAGTCACATGCCCATGGTCCTGGAGAGCAGACACATTCCATCAATATGATCTCCATTGATTTGACCACACCACTTCACAACCTAGCCGATCCTTCCAAGCCATACCATCTAGATCTAGATGCTATTGATTGGGATCACGCTGATTCACCCCCATCACCCTCTGAGTATTGGACTTGCGGTGGGTTGTTTCACTTCTCCACTGGGCCAACTCATGATGTCTTCCATGCTGAGGAGGAACCCAAAGTTCCCATCGAGGATTTAAATCCAACTGACGACATCCATTTGATCCCTACTCCCCACCAGTTGGAAGAGGGGTCGCATATGTCAATCGAGCCTACGGTTGACAAAGATATCGGCTCAGATCCTGAAAACCCGTAATGTATCAAGCTAGGGAAAAGCCTATCCCCCGAAGAGCAAGCCAATTACATAGCCCTTCTCACAAAGAAGAAGGCAGCTTTTGCATGGTCTTACAAAGACATGTCGGGACTAGATCCCAATATGGTCACCCACAATCTAACACTTGACCCCAAAGCCAAGCCTGTCAAGAAAAAGTTGAGAAAGATGCACCCAACAGTGGCCTTGATGGTCAAATATGAGCTACAAAAACTATTGGATGCCAAGTTTGTCATTTTTATAGACTATCCACCATGGTTGTCCAACATGGTCCCCATCAAGAAGCCTAACGGGAGGATTCACATTTGCACTGATTTTTGAGACCTAAACAAAGCGAGTCCTAAGGATGATTTTCCTTTGCCAAGCATCGATGCCCTGGTAGATGCCATCGTAGGCCACAAAATGCTCTCCCTTATGGATGGCTTCTCTGGGTATAATCAGATTCGTATCAACCCTGAAGACCAGCTCAAAATGGCGTTCACAATGCCCTGGGGAACATTTTGTTACAAGGTCATGCCCTTTGGCCTTAAAAATGCCAGCACCACCTACCAACGTGCCATGACATATATCTTCCATGACTACATGCACAATATTTTGGAAGATTACATGGATGACTTACTGGCTAAATATTTATTATGTCATGAGCACCTAGATGTCTTGCGCAAAGTCCTCGATCGCCTTATTGAACACAATGTGAGACTGAACCCCAAGAAGTGCATCTTTGGCATCACATCTGGAAAGCTCTTGGGATTTATAGTTTCCAAACGAGGCATCGAAGTGGACCCTAACAAGGTCAAGGAAATCCTTGAAATGCCTCCCTCGACTACCATCAAGCAGCTTCGTAGCTTGCAGGGGAGGATTGCATCCATCAAATGCTTCATAGCACAATTGTCGGACAAGTGTCGACCCATGAACAAACTCTTGCACAAGGGGGTCACATTCCACTGGGACGATGAGTGTCAGGATGCCTTTGATGCAATTAAACAATACCTGGCTTCACCGCCAGTGTTAGCTCCACCTAGACTAGGGGTGCCATTTCGATTATATATCTCAGCTATTGAGACTGCATTGGGTGCCATGTTAGCCCAAAATAATGAATTGCACAAGGAACATGCCACATACTATCTCAGTCGCACCCTGGTTAGCTATGAGATCAAGTACGCATACATTGAAAATTTATGTCTAGCGGTGGTTTTTGCTACCAAGAAGCTACGACACTATATGCTCAGCCACACTACGTATGTTGTATCTAAAGAGAATCCATTGCGATACATGATGAGTCATACTTATCATAGTAGTCGCATGACAAAATGGATCATGTTGTTGATAGAATTTGACCTAGAATTCATTGGACAAAAGTCAATCAAGGGCTAGGTCATTGTTGATCAACTTGCAGAGGCTCCTCTCTAGGATGATCAGCCTCTTAGCATGGAGCTTCCCGATGATGGAGTCTTCCAAATATCAGAATCGCTCGATTCTGATGAGCCTGAGTCACAGGCAGATATGACTCTTTTCTTCGATGGCTCCAAATGCGAGCAAGGGGGTGGCGCAGGGATCATGTTTTTCACACCGCATGGGGCTCCCATACCCCTATCATTTAAACTTGATTTCCCGTGTACCAATAACAATGTCGAGTACGAAGCCTTGCTCATAGGTCTTCAAATGGCTATCGCCATGAAAATAAACAAACTCAATATCTTTGGTGACTCCTTGCTTATAGTGAACCAGGTCAAGGGAATTTACCAGTGCAAGTGCCCAGTTCTGCAAGCCTACAAAGCCCTTGTGGATAAACTCCTGGCAAAGTTTGAATGGTATGACATCGAGGCACTCCCTCGATCATCTAATAATTTTGTGGATACAATGGCCTCCTTAGGGTCCTTGATCCCGCAAGACCCCACAGACGAGATGACAACCATTCAAGTCAAGATGCTATCGCAATCAGCGGTTGAGCGTGAGAGCACTCAAGCCACATCAGAAGTCCACTTGATTCAAATAGAACCTCATCAAGAGAGATTCTCGCACATTCATGAGTGCTTGAATCATGCCGCTTGGGGGACTTTGTTCCCCCAAACCCCTTTTGATAGCAGCACAATGCTATTCTTACAAGTTCTTTCCCAATCAACATTTTCTCGGGATGAACTTCATGAGGGACAGGCAATTCATGCAATCGAGGCTTCCACACAGCAGGACTGGTCCCCACCAATTAGAGAATACCTAAAGCTTGGTAACCTCCCTCCTGGATTATCGCATGCTGCCAAAAGGACTTTTAAATGGAAGGTAGTAAAATATGTCTTGTTAGGAGACATCCTGTACCATCGAAGCTATGAAGGAATCCTCCTTCGTTGCTTAGAGCACCAAGAATCGACTTGGGCAATGGCCCAAGTGCACGATGGTACTTGTGGTGGCCATTTTAGTGGCATGGCCATCGCAAAGTGCATTCTTCGCATGGGCTATTATTGGCCAACTTTAGAGCAAGATTGTTGCGCATATGTGAGGAAGTGCATGAAATGTCAACACCATGCTAACTTGACACATGTACCCTCTCAGGCCTTACAACCGATCCAATCGGCTTGGTCATTTTTGCAATGGGGATTGGATTTAATCGAGAAAATCTCCCTTGCATCCTCGGGCTATCACACATTTATCATTATGGCTATCGAGTATTTCACAAAGTGGGTGGAAGCAATCCCCCTTACCACTACGATAGGACCCCGCATAGCGGAGTTCATATTGCATAATATCATTTGTCATTTTGGTATTCCATCCAAGATCATTTTGGATAATGGGACATCATTCAAGAATAAATATGTGCATGCTTTGACAACAAAATATAATATCCAACACAACTTTTCAACACCCTATTATCCGCAAGCAAATGGGCAAGCAGAAGCATCAAACAAGACATTAATTGCCATATTGAAGAAAATAGTCAAAGAGAATCATACCGATTGGCACATGCAAATGCCGCTTGCCCTATGGGCTTACCGCACTAGCATTCGGACGCCCACTGGGGCAACCCCATTTTCACTAGTGTATGGCATTGAGGCAGTCATGCCTCTAGAGCTAGAAATCCCATCGCTATGCATATCCATGCAGGAGTTTATCGATGATGATACTACATGACAAGCTCACCTAGATCAGCTTACGTTGTTGGATGAACATCGCATTAATGCTCTTGAGCATCTACATGTGTATCAAGAGCGGCTCAAAAGAGCCTACAATATGAAAGTCCATCTTAGAGACTTTAAGGTTGGTGATCTCATCCTAAAAGAGAACCAATAGAACTCTAGCTTGTCACCCCACCTATGAGACAAATTTGTGGTAAACTGGTTAGGTCCCTTTGTCATCACTAGTCAAATCAAGCCTAGAACTTATCACCTAGCCTCCCTTGAAGGTGTCAAGGATCCTGAACCCTTGAACATCCTTCACTTGCGGTCATTTCATGCTTAGAGAGCACCACCAAAAGGCTCCTAGCAGTTTTTCACTATCTAGGTCAAATAAAAATGCTCCTAGACTATCTACGATCATCTAGGTCAACCCTAAAATCCCCAAAGGCATCCATAAGCCCTTTGGTCACAACCAAATGCCCCTAGGTAGTCGTAGACACTTTTTAAGTGTCGTTGACCATCTAGGTCACCCAAAAGGCTCCTAGCGGTTTTTCACCATCTAGGTCAAATAAAAATGCTCCTAGACTATCTACGATCATCTAGGTCAACCCTAAAATCCCCAAAGGCATCCATAAGCCCTTTGGTCACAACCAAATGTCCCTAGGTAGTCATAGACACTTTTTAAGTGTCATTGACCGTCTAGGTCACCCAAAAGGCTCCTAGCGGTTTTTCACCATCTAGGTCAAATAAAAATGCTCCTGGACTATCTACGATCATCTAGGTCAACCCTAAAATCCCCAAAGGCATCCATAAGCCCTTTGGTCACAACCAAATACCCCTAGGTAGTTGTAGACACTTTTTAAGTGTTGACCGTCTAGGTCACCCAAAAGGCTCCTAGTGGTTTTTCACTATCTAGGTCAAATAAAAATGCTCTTAGACTATCTACGATCATCTAGGTCAATCCTAAAATCCCCAAAGGCATCCATAAGCCCTTTGGTCACAACCAAATACCCCTAGGTAGTCGTAGACACTTTTTAAGTGTCGTTGACCGTCTAGGTCACCCAAAAGGCTCCTAGCGGTTCTTCACCATCTAGGTCAAATAAAAATGCTCCTAGACTATCTATGATCATCTAGGTCAACCCTAAAAGCCCCAAAGGCATCCATAAGCCCTTTGGTCACAACCAAATGCCCCTAGGTAGTCGTAGACACTTTTTAAGTGTCGCTGACCGTCTAGGTCACCCAAAAGGCTCCTAGTGGTTCTTCATCGTCTAGGTCAAATAAAAATGCTCCTAGACTATCTATGATCATCTAGGTCAACCCTAAAAGCCCCAAAGGCATCCATAAGCCCTTTGGTCATAACCAAATACCCCTAGGCAGTCATAGACACTTTTTAAGTGTCATTGACCGTCTAGGTCACCCAAAAGGCTCCTAGCGGTTTTTCACCATCTAGGTCAAATAAAAATGCTCCTAGACTATCTACGATCATCTAGGTCAACCCTAAAAGCCCCAAAGGCATCCATAAGCCCTTTGGTCACAACCAAACACCTCTAGGTAGTTTGTAACACTTTTTGAGTGTCATTGACCATCTAGGTCACCTAAAATGCTCCTAGGCGGTCAATAACCATCTAGGTCAAACAAAAATGCTCCAAGGGTGTCTACAACCCACTTGGTCAACCTAAAATACCCCTAGACTATCCACAACCATCTAGGTCAACCCTAAAGGCTCCAAGGGTATCTACATATCGCTTGGTCAACCTAGAAGGCTCCTAGGTGGTCTAGAACCATCTAGGTCACCCCGAAATGCTCCAAGGGTGCCTATATCCCGCTTGGTCAACCTAAATGCTCCTAGATGGTTTAGAACCATCTAGGTCAACCAAAAAGCCCCAAAGGCATCCATAAGCCCTTTGGTCCCCCCAAATGCCCCAATGGCCCCCAAATAAGCCCGTTGGTCACATGTGTATACATATCAATCAAAAACTCAAAAACATCATTAAAGCATAAAAATACAAAAATATTGCACTCCCATCAAGTTGCATACCATTGCATTATCACTTTCGTTAGGCATATTCTTCATCGCACATTGCATTTTTTAGAATTGATCATACATGTCTAGCACTAAGATTGTACACTAGTCATAATTCACAATCAATGTTGTCAAGGTCATCACTCACCTCATTCCATAGTTACTTATCATTTCCATCTACATTTCCTACATTTCCATAGTCGTGTCTATTCCCTTCACTTAGCCATTTGTTTTAGAATGTCAGTAGGGTTTTTGGTCACTCAACCATATCCAGTCTCTACTCAGATTTTGTAGAAGGCTAGCATGATTTTTAGGAGGTAGAGTCTTGCTTAGATTATGCCTCGTATACATCAAATCCCAACACATTTCACACTAATAAATCCAAGTTTTGTGAAAGGATAGATGAAATCCATGAAGTGGTCTAGGGTACCTTGAGTGAAAAGGTCATCCTGCTCATCCCCCTATGTGAATGGTTCAAGAATGTTGAGAGTTGGCAAAAGGACAAGTTCTCCCCTACCCAATTCCCCCCACAACAATAAGTGGTTTTCCCCCCTTTTTTGTCATCAAAATCCCACATTTTCACATGTTTGCAACAGTCTAAATTTGCAAACCCCCACAAAGCAAAAAATTCAAAGTACAAAAAATACAAAAATCAAAAAGTGCACACATCAAAAAAGCACAAGAAACAGTGATCCCCATCACTCAAAATTCAAATCCCTTGCTCAAGAGAAAAAGAAAAAACTCAAAATAAACAGTGATTATTATCACTAAAAAGAGAAAAATAAATAGTGATTCTTATCACTCTATATGAGAGCAAGTATCCCAATAAAATTGAAGAAAGTAGGGAGTCGAACTTGAATCCCTGGAACTCTCAGCATTTGGAAAACCATTTAGGTGATCCTCATTACAGGTTTGGTGGATAGCCTACCTAGCAATGGTGGTATCCTAAACGCATGATGATATGTCTACCACATTAGCTTTGTGTGTGTAGACCAATGTTTGCATGTGGATGAGCTAGCTTTTGGTCACCTAGATTACCTAGTGGTCTAATCCAACTGAGTACAAAAATCTGGATTGTGGCATTCATAGAGTGATCCTCATTATAGGTTTGGTGGATAGCCTATCTGGCAATGGCGGTATCTTTATGCATCTCATAGGAATGAACTCACTAGCACACATAGGGATATTGAGTATCTTGGTCATCCTAGCAGATTCATACCTTGTCAAAAATTCTTGCATGGTTAGTATACAACTTTTGATCAGTTGACTAGAGTGTTTGAGCCTCATGAAAACCTCATGGACATTCTCTAAACATCATGTCATTCATATTACTTCACCTCATCCATTTCAGTTACACTATTCACAAATCCATTATATAAGTCTCATGACAACATTACATATGAGTTGGTGCAATATACATCGTCTATGGTGCTAGCATAATATGTCATATAGTCTACACATTTCATCCTCTAAATCAATAAATCATCCATCTCACCATACATCCATGCATGTACAAAATCAAATCAAATCACATTACAACATATGCATACAGGGTAGACATCCATCATCATCTCATAAATCAAATTGCATACATTTGCATACATTTCATAAAATAATAAACACATGATGATAAACCACATAAAAAGCTCATATATATTTTTTTTTTTTTTGTGTGTGTGTTTTTGTGTATGTTGTATAAGACAAAAAGATACATCATGTTGCCCATAGGCTACAATAAAATGAGTCCTCAGACTTCACACTGCTAAAACATCCAAAAACACAAAAAGAGTCACACGAGCCACTACCATGGTCACGCAGGACCGGTACTACGACTCACACTCCCACCTGCAGTCGGAGTCCTCTATGAACTCCCATACCTACTACCACCTACCCTATCAGCTCTCCACCTAGACCCTGGTGCCTCCATCCTAGAGGAGGACTACCCTATCCTACTATGGTGACTCTGGTATGACCCACTAGTAGCTACATCATCTCGTAGATGCCCTCCAAGGTGCACTACCTCCATCTCCAGCTCATCCACATAGGCCTACCCTCATCGGCACCATGCCTAGTAAGTCTCCACCATAGAATGGAGTCGTGTCACCTCTTCCTATATCCTAGCCACCTCCCCACTACTGGAACCCTCTCGTGTAGGGCTTCGAGATCGCAACTATGCTCGAAGAGATGCTATCTCAGCCTGAGCCACCTGTACCTCGGCTCGATGTGCTACTAGCTCTACTTGTACATCATGCACCTATGTCTATAGGAGATCTCTCTCCTACCTAACCCTGAGTAGCTCATCTCATAGCTCTACCTCTGTATCACCATGTGCCATTGGTGGTGCCTGCACCTCCTCATCCTCGATAGCATCATCCCCAAAGTCACCTCGATCTCCTAAGTCTAGGAGAACCGCCTGCTCCCCTACCATGTGTCCCTGCCAATCACCTACCTCACCCTGGTCCTCATCAAAAACCTCTTGATGTGCCTCCCTAGTTGCACCCCTCCCTAGTGGCCCCTCTCCATGCCACTGGCCTATCACCCACCAAGCGTCATACTCCATTGTAGTCCTAACATCGTCCACATCTGGAATGTCTACTATAGGATCCGTATCCCATGCCACTGCCTCTACTATTGGCCATGCCAATGTCCTCTCATCCTCATGATGTTGATAAGGCACCGACTCACTGGGCACCCCCTGGTGCAGCCCAAACTATCACATCACCCAAGAAAAATGGAAGTACTCCCACTCTATGCCATGTCATCCAATAAGCCATCTACCTCACCGCACCCTACGAAGCTATACAACAACATCTGCCCACTCTGGGAAATCTCTGTATGGCCTCTAGAACACCTGGCCTACCCTAAGTCATGAGAATAGATCTGCATAGTGAGCCACATCACCTACGAATCACTGACTCTATCCCCTCTCCTGAGCCCTCTGCCATAGGATGCCATATCCTATCTCCTTGTTTGCCAACTGTGCTCGAGTCATCCATGGTAGCCCATGTGGTCACCCCACAGCTATGTGCTGCCATCCCCAACATTACAATAAAAAGCTACACCCCACACCCTTCCATCGATGGTAGTGGATCTCGTACATCTCATCGTAGAGTTGTGCCAGTAGTGTAGTACCCCATGCCATCACTAGTGGCTCCACCACAGTGCACCTCACCAGCGCAAACACTATCTCCACTAGGTTCCATGGGAACCTCACTCTAGAAGAGTCAGGTAACAACATATTGGAGATGAGCATCATAAGTAGTGTATGCCTCACCCCCAATACCTTCACCTCATGCCAGAATCCTACCAGCATACCCCCCTTCAAGCAGTCCAGCTCTACCGTCTCTAGATCATAACTGAAGTACCTCTCGAGCACTGCACGTCTCTGGTCTCGTGGTGTCATACGAATTGGCCGCCCTTCTATCAGAATCCAAATAATCTGATAGATGTCCTCAAGCATCACCATCATCTCCCCCATGGGTAGGTGGAAGGTATTGGTGTGCGGATCCCACAGATCAATCAGGGCAGTCAAATATGCACGGTCTCCTATCATAGGCTCTAACCGTGTCACCTGCTTGAGGCCGATGGCATCCAACCATTCCTAGTCCTCTATGGTCAAGGCATCCCTCATGGAATCAAAGAGAGTAGGTACTCGATACCGACTCCTCACCACCTGACAGGGATAAGCAACTCAATAATACAACTCCAAAATGGCCTCAAATGGCCCCAAAAACATTCAAAAGAAAAGACTCAAAATGGCCCCTCTTTGAGGCCGATTGTGGCCATTCCCCCCAAGGTATGGCCCCCCAACCCTAATACCATCCCACCTAGGGATGACTCCAACAAATTGGGCTCAAAAAGGCCTTTCAGGCCATCAAAAATAGCAAAAACAAGGTAAAATTGGACCCATAAAATGCAATCTAATTGCACAAAAACATGGATAAAACACAAAATTTGGTACATATCTCATAAATTAGGTATAATTACCTACGATCCAGTGTGATATGCTTCCAAACCAAAAACATGCCATAAAAGCAAAAAAATCAACTCCTAACATTAGGAAAATGCAATAAGAAAGACTTGGCATACCCGTCTCGCACCGGCTCCTCCACTGGCTGAGTCCACCCACTGGCTCATGGTGACTATGGGATGAATTTGACAGTGCTCCACTACTCAGAATCACTCTCCTACTCCTCACCTCTCAAAACTACAAAAAGAAGCATGCACAAATGAGCCTAGCCCTCATATTTTGGGTTTATATAGAGATACAGGGGTCACCACCATCCCAGGGTGGTATGAGCACACATTTGGCTGACCATCCCACCCTAGGATGGTGGTAGAACATGCCACCATCCCACCCTAGGATGGTGGCAGCAAAAATAGGCCAAAACAACCCAAAATGACCCAAAATAGGTCCAAAACTGCACCAAAACAGCTCAAATTGGGTCCAAATTTCACATGAATCAAAATGCAATCATGAGGATCCTAGGAGGGATGGAAAATTTGTTAACTAATGCCCTAATAAGGCCATTGTGTCTGGACCACCCCCTGGGCATACAATTTTCAGCTCCTTTCCTCCAGGAAAACTCAACAAAGTCACCAAAATCCTCTCCAAAATTGCCCTATTTTTCATAGGACAAAACTGAAGGTAAGCATAACACAAGTCAATTGGGTCAAGCGACTCATTGCTTTTCTCACTGGTCATTCCCTCATCGACTCATCACTTGAGGGGGTAGTCATACTCAGTCCAAATCAGCAAGCACACACTCAATTATGCAAATTATGGTCGTTCAACGAATCTTTGAGGAAGACAATCATGCCCCTACTTGGGGCAGCAAACAAGCACACAATATCACATCATAACGCTTGACATTACTAGCATCATGAAGTCATGGGCCCTGTCCCTTCATGATAGACAATGTCTAAGTTTAGGCAAGCTCATTTAGCGTGTTAGAAACAAGGACTCAAGAACGCACGCCCTTTCCATGATTGGGGCATCTAAAGTTGGTTAGGTTATCAAGTAACCTTAATCATTCAACATTTTAGTCATCTATTTTTGCTCAGCGTTGTGCTGCACACAACGCATCTCAAAAAGGGGCATCTGTAGACACTAAAATATGGTTAACCCGATTAAGCATCCACAAACAATGATCAAATTGACATCATATGGCCCCTTGGGCAGCCCTTAGAAGGCTCACAGTGGTTCTAGCCACTCCGAAAGAGGTTTTGGAGGCTTATGGCCCAATTTTGGGAGGTTTTGGCCCAAAATTCACCACCGTCCCACCCTGGGATGGTGGCAGATTCCCACCATCCCACCCTGGGATGGTGGTGAGCCATCATCCCAGGGTGGGACGGTGAGCAAGTTTGACCCATAAAAAGTCAAATCTGGGACAAATGGCACCCAAAAATTGCCATTTACCCCGCCAATTGAAGCATGCGGGTCAGAGGGCACTGAATCCTTATGACATGCTTCATAATGGAGGCTAAAAGGGGAGATTCTCTTCCCCATCCAATGCATGCCTCCTTTTTGACAAATGGCACCTCCTGCCATGCATGCCCTTGCATGCCTTTTTGCACATAAGCCCCTTTGGGCTATAAAATGGATTCAATATCCACACAAAAATATAGATAGGAGTTCTAGGATATGCAATGGAGTGCTGCCAATATTTCCCCTCACTTTATTGTGCTCTCTTTCCCTCGGAATCTCTTCTTAGCGAGGGAGGTTACCGGGTGACTTCAAGAGGGTCTTTTGGGCATAACTTTACCATCCAGGTGAATTTATTCACCAAATTCGATGAAAATACCCTTTAGAGTGTTTAGGACCATTCCCCAATGGGATTGGTAGCAAAATGTGTGCATAATTGGTGGGTATCCCCCCCAGGGTGCCCTCCAATTAGTTGCAGTCACCACCATCCCCCTTGGGATGAGGAGAAATATGTGCACAATTTCTTTACTATTTTTTTAGGCTTATTCTATACTATCATAGGATGCTACAGTTCAAATTTCATGCAATTTGGAGTTATATTGGCCGAGATATCGCATTTTGAAGTTTTTGCAGGTTCGTAGGGCCCATCCGGGCACCCCAGGTGCATGCAGATGGATATGCACCTCATTTTGAAAATATAACCACATGGGTAGTCTTAAAATGTTTATTTATGTATTCTTTCCAAGTTTCATGAGTTTTGGACATGTTTAGGGGCGAGAATTGCTTGTCTTGGTCTTCGTAGGTTGTAGATGGGCGGTGCAAAATCGAGGGGCCTACGGATGCAATTTCAGATCTTTTTTTGGTGATATCCCTTAAAAACCTCCTATTTAACATCCCCATAAAGTTTCAAGTCATTCTGAGTTGATTTGATATATTTTTAATATATATGCCCTTTACTAGTCTTTTGGTGCCTATGGGGATTGCATGTTTTCCATCACACACACTTGCTATTTGACCCATTTGGCTTCCTTGTGTGCAGGTGCAGGTTCCTATAAGGCATTGGGAAGGAATACAAGACATCAAATATCAGATATACAAGCAGCAGCGGCATTTTCCCGCCCACCTCGATTGTGGGTACGAGGAAAGACATTGGATGTGCACCCGGATTTCTTGAAGGATTTGATCCTTGGGCACCCAAAATTTGTAACAATTGTATCACCTTTGAGCCCTCAAGGGGACTACTATGTAACCTTGGATCTGATCCACCAAATTAATAAGAAGGATACTCGCTTTATTTCATACCTTGTTGTTTGGTTTTGCTTCCATTTTTACATGCATGCTTCCGTTTGATGCTCATAAGCTATAGAGGATAGATACACATATTTTTGCTCATAATTAGGTGCACCATTTTTCCCTAATTTAGTGCCTACCACACTAAGGAATCATTACCATCCAAATAAAAATGACTCACCTCATTCGAGTTCACTTGTCCCGAACATTTACTAGTTAAAACTCTATTGAATAAAGAAGTTGGCTGGGAGATCCACCTCTAGTAAAAATTTCTAGCGAAAGATTTATTATTAAACTCTAATATCCTTAGTCCCAAACCTTCCTTTATCTTGGGTTGGTTTACTTTCTCCCAACCTACTAAGGCCCATTTCCTCTTTCCTTTTACTCCTCCTCATAAAAATTTTCTAGCCATCTTGTCCAACTCTTTCCATATGGTACGTGGGGCAAAAAGGATAGAAAATTTATAAATTTATGTGACTTGAATTAATGAATGCAAAAATGTCAATATATTCCCAAAGGTTAACCATTTGTGATACCAATGGTTAATTATTTCTTTGATATGATCCAAAATATTTCTCTAGATAGCTATTTTTAGTTTTTTTAAATGCAAAGGAACTTGTTGTGACCATTGCACAACTAGCCCCAAATTTGGGGACCCACCTTAAAGTTTTAAGTTTTTTGGGATTTTGTGGTTTGTTGGAGTTTTGTTTACATTCATTTATTTATCAATAAAGGCTGAGTGTCAAAGTGCACCTAAGTTCAAGGACTTGTAGAAAAGCTTTTCACAAGCAAGAAAAGAAGCCAATGTTCAAGCTTTGGAATTTTTGACAATATTTCATGGTCTGATGTGGGTTTGTTACAATATGGATTAATTAATATTGAATTTATTTTCATGTAAATAATATAGATTAATTAACCTTGAATTTAGCATTTTAATGATATGGATCAATTATATTGAATTTATTTCAAAACATTTTAATATTAATTGGATTCAAATTAAATAGCCTTAAATATGATTGCTCCCTTAATGATTTAATTAAAATAATAATAATAATAATAATAATAAAATATATATAAATAAATAGTGGCCTTACTTTGTAGGCATTTTAATTTATGGTTTGATTATACATATTTATAAAACAAAAATGAATATATATATCTATATATATAAATAATATGTAGTCAAAGTAAGGTTGTTCCCATTATATGTGAGTAGTTTAGCTTAACTTTCTTTTTAAAATGTTAATTGGGAAATCCAATATTATACTATAATGGAATATTTAGCTTATGTCTTGGTTTTTATTACAAGTTATAAGAGGACAATGGCAGTACGTTAAGCCAACTTAGACTCCAATGATGCCATGGCACGAAGATATATCGACGGGGATGTAGAGCAATGTGGATGACACAAGAGATGAGGGACTCAAGTAAATTCATCACTG
Source organism: Wollemia nobilis (assembly GCA_028583015.1). NCBI lineage: Eukaryota > Viridiplantae > Streptophyta > Pinopsida > Araucariales > Araucariaceae > Wollemia > Wollemia nobilis. Next base: position 26,050,977 of record JAQPPZ010000856.1, on the reverse strand, counting down.
TAAATACCACTAAGATTGGTTGGAAATGGATCAGTATTATCAGTAGATATCATGATGGTGTGGTGAATATGGGTTGAAAGTAGCGATGATGACATAGTTGATGTAGCAGACCTAACGGACCCCACCATCAGATGTGGCAACAATGAATATGTGACCTGCGTAGAGGAATGGACGGTAAAATAGTGATAACATGGATCCCCACATGGATTACCATGTAGGAACTGGACCGCATGATGAAGGTATAGATGGACCACTAGATGTGGTGGTGAAAGGATGGGTTATCCAAAATATGGATTACCGATGACGAGGCTACACAACGGACTGGAAGAAGCAACAATAGTGGTAAAGATACGATGAATGGATGTGGTAAGTTGACATGAATCACACCATATTTGAACAATGCATGATTGTAGTTATATCACCAATATGGTGGGATTCGGGTGATGAATACGATATTACATAGTCATATGCCACTGGTTTTAATACCAAATCAAACTAGATGAAGATGATAGATGTGGATTATGGTAGTATGGATGGTAAAACATCAAATTTGCATGGACATGGCCATAACGTAGACCGTAATATAGTGGATAAGGCTAATGATTTACATGGTGGACCCGCATGAGGTGACCAATAACATGGATAGTGACCTAGGTGGCAGTAAAGATGTAGAACATCACAAAAAGTTACTGCATTTTGGTGAGAATTCATTTGAATCAATGAACACATTGCTTTGCTAGCTGGAGGTTCCATGTTCAATCATAATGGATGCATAGTAGCATACCTAGGCTAGTCATCTCATAGAGTGATGTTAGAGTGGGGAAATAGGGCTATTATGGGTATGGATGTTGGTGTTATATAAATCCTAATGAATATCCATGGGAGGCGGTGTTAGTTACTGGTAGGTTTTGGTATTGATTATATCATCAATTAGGGTGGGAAGATAACATTTGGTAGAGAGATTTGGGTAGTAAGAATATACCATATGGTGAAAGATAAAAATCACAATGATAGGGATGTCAATACCATGGGTCAATTTATTGCATAACAGAGTAAATAATATTAGTGAAGGTATGGAATTTTATTACACATATTTCTTTGAATGAATGCACTACGGATCTATTATCTAGTACAAGAAGAGATACGATGAATAAAAAAATACAAGCGACTAGGGATGGAAGTTAACGTTGGGTAGCAGTGGTTGAAGTAGTGGTTATTATAAACACTAAATTATAGCCACTAAACCTCCATCCTAACCATCCCACCACCCACTTATCTTCCATTCTACTCTCCTGCCAATTATTTGGCCCAATTCCACCTTCTCGCTATTTCCTAGTCCAATTGGGATTATTTTAATAATATTTTAAAATATTTTATATATTATATAATATTTTATTATATTTTAATAGATATGAGATTTTGCATTCTGAAGGAATTATTGGTGAAGCCCTAGCATAGAATCCTGAAGATCTGAAGCCCTAGTCCATCGATAATACTTCTGCTATTCCAGCTGCCATCCATTCATCCTCCCTCACCGCCACAACCATCCTCCATCCACCGCCTTCATCGCCATCCCCTCGATCTGCTTCTACAGATTCACCCTACCCTGCAAGCATTGTTTCGAGCTTGCAAAGCTCGTTGTAGAGCCTGTCGAGCGCTCTCCAGAGCCTTCCCTATCTGTAGGTGCACACCAGAGCCTGCTAAGCTCACTACAGATCCTGCTAGGTGCTCTTTAGAGCCTACCACATCACTAGGTGCGAACCATAGCCTGTGAAGTTCATGTTTGAGTCTGCCAAGTACGCGCTAGAGCCTACCGCCATCCACAAACCTCAAATCTAAAGCTACTGCATCAACAGATCTACGATGCCGTCTACAATAACTGATCAATAGCAAGGTAAATCTCATTTTTGTATATCCTATTTAGTAATTTGTTGATCTTGCATGCTCTCTGATTTTATTATTAAACTAGGGTTTTATTAATTTTGAGGGCCTCACACTGTGGAGCCCTCATAGGTATTACTAACTCTCTTTGTTTTGTTTTGTGTATGTAGATCTACGAATTCCACACCTTATTTGATGGTTGTTGAAGCTGGAGTGGCCCAACCTTGGATATCCGAAGCCCACTCAACCTGTTGGGATCAAGAACACACCCGAATCTGAAGACACTTCCATTGCTACTAGCTAGGGTTTCGGAGAACCCTAGCACCACTGTAATATATATTGTATCAAATATTGGCATTGAACATTGATTGTAATAAAAGGAGTTTATCGGCTCCCCCCATCTTATTGAATACATTCTTTTGTGCAATCTTTGTGTCTCACTGCATTATTTGATTTTTTGCTATTTTATTTTAAGTGTCGTGTTCTTGCATTCACAAATGGCGATCACGGTGGGACCCCACAAGGGTTTCACTATTTGATAGATCTACCTTGCTAATTTACTGTTATTGTTGTTTGTTGATTGTTTTTCAAAAAACGTAAAAGTCATCGCGTTCGTCGCTAGGGTTTCTGAAGCATTCTGCAGTAGTTCCAGAGATCACGCAAGTGCACTTCCACATTACGTAGGTGTCCTTCCATGTTATGCAGGTGTTCTTCTGCATTACGTAGGCACTCTCCTACGTCTGCATAGGTTACTCGACTATGCCTGGCATTAATTTGAAGCAGAGCTAAGGCTTCCAAGTGAGTTTCGTAACCCTAGTTGGTCATTTAACAATTTACGTATTCTATTTTTTGCTATTGTTTTTGGGTTTAACATTAAGTAATCTGAGAAAGAATCTACAACAAGTCATATCTAGGGTTTGTGTGTGTTTCAATATTTCAAATTCATTTCTTGTCCTGAAAGTTGTAGATCTAGGTGATTGTTTGCATTTTTGAGTGCATGTGAAGTAGAAAAGCATCCTAGATTTTGCATTTTAGGGTTAAATATCACTTAAATTTCATGTATCTAAATAGGAACAACATTTGGACACTTAAAGTAATCCTACCCTAGGCTGGCCCCTTTGGCAGAGAGGTGGACGAACCCTTCGATGCTCTTTTGATATCTTCGGGTATCATTTGTAGGCAGGGATTTTAAGGGTGTACTCTGCGCTCTTTAGATGAAATTTGCATCTTTGTGTTGGATTCTGATTTAGATTAGTGAAATTAGTCATCTTTAACATTGTCTGCACACCATAAAGAACAAGAAACATAAAATTAACATCACACACTGCACGCTCCACTTTTTAATAGTAGTAGTTGGATTTCATCACCAACTATTGCTTGAGGTTTGGTGATGGTGGCATTCATCTCCATCCATAAAATCTCTGCCCCTAGACACCATAGGACTACCCTCGAGCAAACTTGTTGGAGGTCATTACCAACAAGAATCTCGTTGCCTTGGCCAACCATAGCTTTTACCTTTGTTTTTCATTAAACAAGATTAAGTTACATCAAAACACACAAACTCACAATTTTAAAAGGAACTTCACATTAAGGGAAGAAAATAATTAATGAACCTGAGGTAAGCCACACAAGGTGAAACTTAGGATTGGTTGTTTTATTTGCTTTAAATTTTGAAAAAAAAAGTTGTTAATTTGTGTGGTTTAGATAAGCTTTGAATCTTTGGTTTTACTACTTTATGGTGCTAACACCACAACAAAAGAAAATGATAAACCAAAGTAGTTTAATGGAAAACAATTCTCATGAGCCCGCTACTTCGGTAGCCCCATCCAATATAGTTCAGACCACTTTGTCTGGATCATCCCATCCACCCCACTCTCAAGAGGAGTCCCATTCACTTGATGTGGAGACAACCACCACCTACATAGACATGGATAGAGTTCAGGCCATTTACAAGGCCTCTAACTATGTCTTAGAGCCCCTTAGCCAAGATGGTTTTGAAGAAGCTAAATTGGCTACCACCTACATTGCCCAAGGATATCCTAATTCAAGATATGAATATGGTATGCCTTCCTCCACAAGCCAACCACCCCAAAGCCCAAGTGTTCAAAACACTTATTTCACATCCACCTATACCAACCCCTTGTATGAGGAGCATGTCAATGTTGCCTCGCAAGTCCCTAATATTCAAGTTGCAACATCAAATGCAACTTGCACCATACCCATGTCCTCTCATCCATCATCATCCACACCTCCATCATCTCACTTAGCCAATATCACCATGTCATCCATTCCTCCATCATCTCACTTAGCCAACATGACCATGTCTAATCATCCATCATCATCAACCCAACCATCATCTCATCCAACCTCAACCCCATCATTTGACACATGGTCAAATCAAGAACTTACGGATACATTAGGGCTCATCAATAGATTGCTTTCACAATGAACAAAAGGAAAGCAACCAGTTAACACAAACCCTATGACCCAAGGAGTTCCAAATCAACCTCCACTCATCAATAAAAATTTGGCATGGGTCCCTCAATATTCCATAGTGACCATCCCTAATCCACCACCACTCCACACATCCACCATACCAATCAACATTGCCACCAATCAACAATCCAATCCATTCCTCCATCATCATCATCAATCATCCCCATCCTTCAACCATCCATATTCTCCGCATACCCAACCCAATTCATTCCACAACACCATGTTGGTCACACCCCAACATCCATCATCTAGCCCATCAACCAACCACCACCTAATCCAGGGTCCTCACATTCCAGTAGAAGACCTTAGACTTCAGGCAATGCAAAAGCAAATCGATCAGTTGATGCAAAATTCATCAGGAACAATGAGCCAAAAACTCACATTAAGCCAACTGATCCATCAACCAATCCATCCATCGGTACCATCACCGCCATATCCGACAGATTTTACGATACCAAAATTTGACAAGTTCAGGGGAACTGAGGATCCCAAGGAACATGTGAGCTCATTTGTCCATGTATGTTTTTGGATTAGTGATGATAATGCTCTCATGCTCTGAATGTTTCCTCAAACACTAGGGGGAGATGCCATGGAATGGTACAATCAATTGCCCACACATAGTATATACACTTTTGATCAATTGATAGATCTATTCTTGGAATGCTTCACCCTAAATATTAAAAATAAGGTGTCCTTATCAGATATCTACTATTTGAAACAATGGGATGAGGAACCTATCTATGACTTTGGAAACCATTGGAGGGCAGTCATAATGAAGTTGCCATTCTCCCTACCAATGGAAGAAATTATAAAACTTTTTACCAAGAGTTGCTTAAAACCCATCTCTTGGATGCTATAGCTAAACACTTATAGAACATTCGAAGAAGCTTTAGCATAGGCTAGTGTCATTGAGGAGATAAAAATCCAAGAGGGTGTCATTAAGCCTAAAAAGAAAGAATGGCAAAATAGGGGCCAATACCAAAATAATCAATCTGGCCAAAACAAATCCACACAAGCCTCAATGGCTAACACAACAAACCAAGTCAATCAAGTGGTGATGAGCCAGCCCGTAGTGGCTCAAAAATTGGTGCAACAACAAATCTCCTATCATGCGGTCCCATCAGTAACCCAAGCACCAATGGTACAAAATATAATGCCAACTATGGAACAACCTATCCATCACCAATTCAATCACCCACAAAGACAATACACTCCGTTAAATGAGTCATATTCATCCCTGTTTCGAAGGTTGTATGAAACCAACAAATTAGCCTTGCCAGACATTAGGCCCGATGATCCCACCAAATGGCCTAAGGGTTATAGAGAGCACTTGTTTTGCCCATACCATCGACAAAATGGGCATGATATCAATTCCTGCCACATGTTCAAAAACATAGTGCAAGACCTTATAGACTTAGGGGCCATTAACGTGGATAACCCCTTAGCTCCACAAAATCAAAATTTGGGCATATATCAGATGCCTCTACCTAACCATGGGGAGGTCCAAGTATAATGTAGGGGGTAACAATCAACAAGCACCCCCTAACCAAGTAAATCATGTCCAACAATATCAAAACTTTGTAGGAGCGGTCCATGTGGTCACTAGAGGGCAAAGGCAAAATCAACAAAATGTTCAACAACCTTCAAACCCACCTCCCATCCAAACATCACCAAATCCATCTCCACCAATCAATCTATCCAATTCATCCAATCCACCTATCCTTCATCCAATAAGGCTAGTGGTAACCTTAACCAACCGGTTAACCACTAGTTTGAAAATGGCATCGGCCAAACTTTCTGTATATGAGCTTATCCAACAATCCCCTAGGCATAGAGAAGCTTTAATGGAAATACTCAAGTCAATTGAGTTAGAATCCCAAGACTCTAATGCCTTCAAAAATTTTGTAGGGAGTGTTAGAACGTGCATGGAACCATCAATTACCTTCTATGACTTTGAGATAAAACCAATGAGTTCAGAATCGGTGGACCCTCCATTGCACATAATGGCCTTAATAGATAGAAAGCCATTCAAAAGAGTATTAATCGATACCGGCTCATCAATCAATATCATTACTACCACTGCCCTTATCCATCTCAACTTACCTCCATCCCACATTTCCAAATCATCATTCACCCTCAAAGCATTTAATGATGCTTTGTGTACCACAATTGGCACTGTTGTTTTACCTATAGAAGTAGGGGCCAAAATGTTGCACACAATGTTTCACATCTTGGAAGGAGCCATGGCATATAATATACTCCTTGGTAGACCTTGGATGAGGGAAATGAAATGTGTCCCATCAATTCTCCACCAATGCTTGAAATATGTTCATGATGGACAAATCCATTGCATCCCCGCGGATGTTGAACCTTTTAAGTATTGTAATTTCATTTCAAATCCTTATGAATCCATGTTACCTTCCACCCATTTATTCTTGGCACCATCATCAAATCCATCCACGTCATCTCTCAATCCGCCTCCTTCTTCTAATCCATCTCCGTCTTCTTCTAAGGCTCCCATCATAGAGGAGCTACCCATCACATCGCCTTCTCAAACATCCATTTCTTCTTGTACATGTAATTGCGGTCAATCTTCCGTTAACACATCGTACATCACAAAAACTCCTTCTACTACAACCACTTCTTCTACTCCATCTCATCACTCCACACCGCCATCCAATCCAACTCCATCAGCCGATGTGTCACAAGTCAAACTTTTTGATTGCGACATATTTAACTCCCCACCATCCACAACCAATCCAGAGCCATCAGAACCTTCACCATCCACCTCATCAACCCAAGTCGAAGTTCACATCACCAATCCTGGTATAGGTGAGTATGTGATCCAAGACGTCACCATCACTCCCTTAGCCATTCCAACAGCCAAGGATTTTGGATGCCCCAAAGACCGTTCTTTATCCATAGGTGTTGTCTATGACATGAGTGCCACTCCAAATAGCATTAAATTTGTTTATGGAGGGTTGGATTGCTCAACTAGGGCAAACCCACCCGAAGAACCAAAAGAGCCTAGGCATGCCAATATACCTAACGTAGAAGAGTTTCCAGCTAGATACTTTAATATGTTCCATTGGCAAGGTCAAGGTCTAGGTTCCCATGAACAAGGAATGCATGATATCCTAGATGTCCCATATAGAGGCACCCATGATCATTCTGGATTAGGCTATACCCCATTGTCCTCCATCGCTTCTCTTGAGCAAGCCTTCAAAAAGCTTAGCCTCAATGATGAAGAGCCCTCCATCCATCCATTGCCATCGACATCCTCTCTTGAACAAGCCCTTCAAGAACTTCGCATTGACGAAGTAGACGAGGATGATCCCATCAATTTCTCCTATCCCATATTCGATTTCGATGATGAAAGTTATGAAGAGTTTGAGGTTATGTCAAATGCTTCTGATGATTCTGAAGAGGAGTCACATCCCATTGTCCCCATAACCCAACAGGAAGAGTTTTACCTCCGAATGTTCCCCATCCATCATCCCATTTTCTGCTTGCTTCTTCCACAAGAGCAAGATGATCCACCTGGCAATTCACCTTGAGCCCCGCATAAGCCAAGAATTGTAACATATGTACATACTAAAAAAAAAAAAACCAAAAACAAAAAAAAAAATGTTGCTCTGATGTTTCACGTTCACTATTACAGGGATACCACACCTCGACATCGGTTTCGATTCAATTGTTCCATCCCCACATCTATCCAAACCATATTTCCTCCCACTAAGTCAATATGAATCCTATTGACTTATTCACCCCACTCCGTAATCCATACGATTTGGCAAAGCCAATTCCCATTGACGTCAGCCTTATTGATTTGGACCGGATTTCCTCCTCACCCTCCTTCTCGGAGTTCATCCTATCCGAGGAATTGCTAAGGGCTTCAGCCTGCTACATTCCTCCTTCACCGCCACCTTCACCTCCATCACTTTCTACCAACAGTTCCGAGGTCTTTCAGGCAGAGTTAGGCAATGATAAGCAAGAAGAATTAGATGACAGCCTAGACTATCCCGACTGGCTCTCAGGCCTAGTACCCATTCATAAGCTTAATGGAGCGACACACATTTGTATTGATTTTTGACACCGGTCTTAGCTCTTCCTTGTCTGGGGGTACTTGGCTAGGCATTCTATTGTTAAAGGTAACACTTTATATGTACATATACATGGCTTTAAAAAAAAAATAAAAAACAACAAAAACAAATTGCATACTTTCACATAAGCATTTCCACATTGCATTTTCATTTACATCTAGGCATTTTTCATTTTAATTTTTCATTATTACACTACATCATACATATTCCATTGCATTGTACAATTTCCATTTGCATATCAACACTCCATTGCATTAGGCATATACATTTGCATTCATCCCATCCCATGTTCAATGATCTGGCATAGTAATGATGATATGGCCATAAACAAAAAGTCAAGTTATAGAAATTGGGGGTACCTAATTTGAAACAATCATGCACCTTTCACAAACCTCATAAGCCAACAATACCACATGTCAAAATCACAAAGCCTAGATTTTCAGTCACTCAGCCATTACTAGTGTAGCAAGCAACCTCCAAGTGGATGTCCAATTTTCTTTAGGACCAACAACACACTTTACACACTAAGAAAGTCTTGAGCATTATCAATTGATTCCAAACACAATCTTGAACCAATCACATTCTATCACATCTTAAAAACATTATGAGTCAAGGAGGGTTAGTTCCATACTTGGATAGTACCTTGAAGTGAAAAGGGATAATCCTCGCTTGTCCCATCATGCAACATAGTCCAAAGAAAAAATAGTGGTTTTCACCACTACCTCAATTACTCTTCAAACATAAGCATAAAAACATAGAGTAGTAAGGATAGGGTCAAAATTCTCATCACACTTCGGTTGAGAATCCGATTCCCCAAAGCTCTATACAAAATTAACAAATAAAATCCCAAACACCCTTGATCCCTCAAGTCGTAAGGATTCGTACTTCATGTCCCTAGCATGGATGGGTAGTCATCCCCAAGGCCTAAAAGATCAAATCCCATTGGACTATGGAGTGAATCTTCATCGGGGCTATAGACGCCTGGCTGGCAGTGGAGTAAGCTCATGCAGGGTGACATGTCTCCTTGGCAAACAGGAAGACCTCTGACCGCACATAAGGACAGGCTAGCTTTAGGTCATCTCCATAACAGGTCATGCCCAATTTACTCATAGTGGGTCAATGAACTTCACATGCACACACACTTGGTTCTTGATTAGATAGGGTCATTGTCACACTCAAGATTTGGTAATTGAACCTCACTTGCACACACATTGGTCCTAAAGAAAGTTAGACAACCCAAGTGAGTTTGGTTGATAATACTAGTATGTTTGAGTTCTTGAAAATGCTGTAGTACTCATTCCATATCAACATCCATATCTTCTTCCATATCAACATCCATATCTTCTGTCATGCCAACACCCATGTCTTCATAGTGAGTCAAGTTGCATAGCACCACCAAATTTGGTACTCCCGATTGTCAAAACAATGGACAACAAAAGTGGCCAATAACATTTTTGAACTATAAAAGATCATTTGAACAACATGCATTTCTCTCATATAGATCACAATCAATTACTTGCATTAATCATACATAACACATCATCATTAGATTACATATACATTACTGTTGGTCACGAATCCGCCACGAGGAAAGGATTTTTACAAGTGCACCCTAGACCCGGCCAACATTGAAAGGCTGGAAGCAAGAAATGGCTCCCAGACCAATCTCCAGAGTGGGCTGGTTCCCTCTACTATTCTAAAATTTGTTTAAGATAAGGGTTGCGGGAAAGAAATTGAAAAAATGCAGAAAGAAATGGGAAATATGGCCACAGGCCGAAGTGATGGGATCGGAAAAACAACAGCAGGAAACTACAAACGCAACAACAGCAAGTAACATAAGAAATCAGCTTAATCTTCGCACAATCACATGCAGCAAATCCCTCCAAACCCACATTCCAAAAATCGTACCCTGATCGCAATATTTAAATCCAGAAGCAGAATTTAAATGTAACAGCAATGCAGGAGTATGAATGCTATTAGAAATAAACAGAAAGCAAATTCATCCATGCGACGCTTGAAAAATTAGAAGTCGATCCTTGTATTCCCGCAAATACAATTCCAGTCTCTAGCAGCAAGTTTTTCCAACCTTTGTAAATGAAAATTACATTGGTTTTTATAGAGGTCCGTCCTCTCTACAGCATTTAATGTTTGAAACCAACTTCCTCGTGATCTACAACCATGCAACGGAAATTATGCACACGATCCCCTTAGTTGCAGCAAAAATTAAATACAATTAGACGCTAGCGGTCTTCTTCATTAAATTCATTTTTTTTAAATATGCATGAAACCGTTACGAAAATCCACGAACAACAGCCTCGAATGCGTTAAATCTTCAATCTTGGTGGCCTGGGCGCGTCTTTTACTTTGAATGCCTCGAAAATCCGCAAATCATTAAATTCGGGTCAGTATTAAATACTCGAAAATCGAGAAAAACCCCTCGGGCCGTTCATACTGCGTTTTGGCGGGAAACAGTCGCAGGTCGCGAAAACACGACGGGTCACGAAATCGCGACATATTCTAATGCCGTACGCTTCACTGCTGAAGACCCACGAAAATGGCACCTGTAGCGATATCGCTGCATCTTTGGCTTCAATGTCTCCATCGCTAGCTTGTTCCGCGAAAACGAAACATGTAGCGATATCGCTACGCACTTTGATTCTTGGTTCTTCCTTGCGCTCTGCCCCACGAAAACGGAACATGTAGCGATATCGCTACATGTTTCGGGCACTTTGTCTTTCTGGTCAAAACCCCGCGATTTCGCTACGGGTAGCGATATCGCTACGCATTTCTTTCTCCGTACCATTTGTCATTTTCCGTCGCGATGCGCTGCAACTTTTTCCTTAGACTCTTCTCTGCTCGAACATGCAGCGAATCGCTGCAAGTTTTAGCACTTGCCCCTTCGAAGCCGCCAGCGTCGCGATTTGAGAACATGTCAGCGACGCGCCGCAACTTTTCAACTTGAGTCTTTGAAGCCGACCGACCCGCGATTCTAGAACACGTCGCGATATCGCGACGGTTTCGCCCAACCTGCCTGCGTTGACTGCGTTGACCGCGATTTCGTGACATGTCAGCGAATCGCTGCAGTTTTTAGACTTAGTCATTTTTTGCTCATTTTTTCTTCTTTTTTTGCCATAAACCGCATTAAAGCCTATATAGGGGTCAGATTTTCAATAATACATTAATGCATTAATCAATGAGAATCAATGTGGCAAAAATGCCAACATTCTTGGCGGCTCGCGAGGTATACAGCTCGCTATATGCAAGAATCCAGGCCTTAGTCCATTGGGCACAGAGTCATATCAGAACAGGAAGATGGCTGCTGCAATACATGTTCTGCTGAAAAATTGAAACTGGAAAAAACCTGCATGTAACTGATTATGAAATGACTAATGGAACGCGATGATGGAGTGAGCTCTTGCGATTGTGCAAGCGGTGACTGCAATGGAATGATGAAATGAAAATGAACGAAGTTATGGAGTGGTAATGGAACTAGGAAAGCTGTGAAATGAAATGAACTAGACTATGAAATAAATGCATAAAAGACTGAACTTAGAGGAAAGGGATAAGAAGGGACGGGGAAAAACAGAAAAAGGGAAAAGAAACAACAGTCGTGGCCTGCTTTTTATTACTATAGAAGAAAAAGGAGGAAGAAAATGAAGAAAGGAAAGAGAGAAAACGGGGTAGGGAAAAGAAGAACTTTTCTGAAAGCCACCAACTGCCGAGAAAGGAAGAGACAAAAGGCAAAAAGAAGCACCTACAGCTTGTAGACAACAAAAGAGCTGAGATGAACAGTAATAATTTTTATTTTTATTTTTTTTTAATAGAGCTATATACAAGGGTTTACGACATGATTGGCATGTCGCCACCAGAAACCCAGTCTCAGGAGTTATCCGATAAATCTGTAATGTCCCGACCAGATTTGATCATACTTGAGTCGGTTCTTGAAATTGGGCTGGCTCCTTCCTGAAGTTCTCCATGGTGTGAATAGGATGCAATGTGGCAGATTATCCTTCTTACTAGTACCCACATGGCGGACTTCTTTAGGTACTGGATGTAGTGGCTGGAACCAACACCACCACTTTGCAGACTTTACTGGCTGTGGGCTGAGTACAAGCTCCTCTAACTCCTTGATGTGATCACAGGGCTCTTCAAGTGAGAAATATGATTCTGGGATCTCCTCAGGTTTTGGAATTTGAACTTGTTCTTCTACTTGGCCCATCTCTTGATGAAAACTGCAAGCAACCATATTGTTCATTGCTGGAAAAATGCTTGCATGTTCCAGTCCTTGACTTTGGATGAGATCTGTCCCTTGAACTCCACATGACTGCATCTCAGGCTTCTGCTCAGTATAAGGGATCTGGCATGAAAATTACTGTGCAGGGTAGACAGGAGCAACAACCACCGGAGAAGGTAATGGGGTTTCTCCCCATGATAACTTTCTCGATAAGAGCAAGAGTTGTTCCGCTCGCACTGCTTCCTCAAAGATTTGTGGGAACCGTTGTTCACCTGATTGCAGCAAAAAGAGACCTATGTCAGAATTAAAAGCTCGAACATAAAATAGGTGGGCTTGGGTGGGTGATGGACGGATCTTCTCTGGAATTCTCTTCCAACTTATCAAGAATCGGACATTGAAGTCCGTGATGCTCTCTTGAGGTGCTCTCTTGATGTACATGAAAAATTGGTAGAGATCCAAAGAACTGTAGAAAGGATCTTCGTCAAATCTTCTGATCAGTGCCCCCGCTAGATCATCCCATGAGCTGATGCTTTGACGTTTGAGCAATCTGTACCACTGCAATGCTCTTCCTTCCAAAGACTGAATTAGAAGTCGGATCACGAAATCTTCGTGTTCTATGACATGGATCATGGACAGAATAGCAATGTCATCAACATGCGCCAGAGCCATGCCTTTGGTACCATCATATTTTGCCAGGTTCTTCAGGGCACCTTCGGGAATTTCATGCCAAACTTGGAGATTCAGAGGGCCAGGATCATCCCATCTAGAAAAAACCCTTGCCTTTGTGGCAGTGGTCTGCGAAATCACGGCCATCGCCATTAAGTCAGAGTCGCCAAATGAACATTCTTTGAATTTAAAAAAAAATAGGCGTCCACGAACAGATCTTCGGATCTTCAACTCAGCAAAGTCGCCAGATGAACTTACAAATCTCCGCTATGAGGTCAAGACAGCTCATCAAATCTTGAGACCTCCGGGTGTTAAAATAAATGTGGATTTTTGTGAGACAGGAGAAGTCTGTCCCACCGGGCGTGCCAAAAACTGTTGGCACCGGTTGGTTTATCACTTTGGAAAATTATGCTTATCCCACCGATTATGAATTCTTGGAGACAAAAACAGTCTGTCCCACCGAGCGTGCCAAAAATTGTTGGTCACGAATCTGCCACAGGAAAGGATTTTTACAAGTGCGCCCTAGACCCGGCCAACATTGAAAGGCTGGAAGCAAGAAATGGCTCCTAGACCAATCTCCAGAGTGGGATGGTTCCCTCTACTATTCTAAAATTTGTTTAAGATAAGGGTTGCGGGAAAGAAATTGAAAAAATGCAGAAAGAAATGGGAAATATGGCCACAGGCCGAAGTGATGGGATCGAAAAAACAACAACAGGAAACTACAAACGCAACAACAGCAAGTAACATAAGAAATCAGCTTAATCTTTGCACAATCACATGCAGCAAATCCCTCCAAACCCACATTCCAAAAATTGTACCCTGAATGCAATATTTAAATCCAGAAGCAGAATTTAAATGTAACCATGGATTAGGGTAGGGAAGTTTCCCCTCATCCCTTCGACGTCGATATAGCATCGGATCATCCGAAACACCCTGAGATAAACCAAAATACCTCAACACCCATGAGTACTAAAATTACTCCACCTCCTCATCCCTCTGTCCAATCAACCATCGAGCCTGCCTCACCTGACATGGTTTCCTCCTATCTCCATCCCATCTGGCTCCTTTCCATGGCCTCCACATCACATCTACCTGAGTCACGCCCAATCACATGTCTCGATACCACTTCCTAGTGTGTACCTCTTGACTACCTGAACCTCCTTAGCCACCACCAATCACCTCGCATAAGGCTCACCCATCTGCCATGACTCATATGGCAACCCCTCAGGCTGAGCTATCACAAAATTCTCCCAAGCCCAGCACTATAGGAGGAAGCTACACCCAATACCCTTCCTCTCCCTCCGTAACCCTCATATAGCTCATGGTATAACTATGCTAATAAGGCCTGTGCCCATGCATACTCCCAAGTATCTATCAATAGATCGCTCACCAAACCCAATAGGTTCCAAGGGAACTTACAACTAGTGCTATTTGGTAGCACTATGTTCGCTAACATGAATATGATCAAAGTGGGGAGTGCATCTAAATCCTTTGACTTATACATGCTCAGGTAACATATCCCTCCATCCCCCATCTGGGCCTCCCACCATCGATCCCCAAAAATTTTCTCCATCTTTGCCTTCTTATCCCTCCCAACCACCACTTCTCTCCTTCTACTGGAACCTTGAGAATGCAATACACATCCTCAAGAGTGATAGTAGCCTCCCCAATTGGCAGTTGGAACGTCCCTCTATCTGGATCCCACCTCTCTATCAATGTAGAATGGTACCCCTCATTAGCCCTCACCACATCTAGTCTCGCCACTCCCTCTAAGCCCACTATATCTAACAACCTCCAATATTCCTTCAACATCTTCTTCCTCATCCCCAAAATGAGAGGAGAGAAGCGATGTCGAGGCTCAATATCCCTCAACTACAACAAACAAAAAAACTTTGTTAGTTTTAAAAAATTCAAAAAAAATCAACAAAATAAAAATAAATATTTGCACAAAGGAAACAAATGGTCTTATCGAGAAAAATGGCACCTCTACTCCACCAGCAACACCAACCCCTTTCGCCGCCATCGCTTCTGCACACACACCCACTAGCCTCACTTAGCTCACCAAATTACTCCACCCCTTAGACGTAGATTCTCGAAGTCAACAACGCACGAATGAGCCTAAAAGTTTACTCAAAAAGCTTTTTATATATTTCATTAGCGCGTTCAGGCTCAAACCCACGCCTAAAAATTATGGATACTACTGTGCGTCTACATGCGCACGTGGGTGCCTGTAGAACATGCCAGGCATAGGTGCATGCCTAGAAACAAAGGAGTAAGAAGACAAAAGCCCTCAAAACGGTAGATCTACTCATCCAATATGCACCAAATTTCATCCACACACCATAAATGTTGATTTTGTGAGATCATAAATAGTTTTGCATGCGTATTTTTTGAGAACCAGCCAAATTCATCAAAAGCATGTATCGCATTACAAAACGCATCCAACAAAGTCCAATTTTCACAAAATCAACATTCCACAATTCTTCATCATCTACTGCATCATCCCACCCAATTTTATGTATAGTGGAGTTGATTTGACTACCCATTCACTTATTTCTAACATAACCAATCAAATCCATAATCAAAAAAATCATCATTGCATAAATCCATTAGGTATTCTTCGGCAATCATCATGCATATATCATTCATCATTTTTATCTTGTCTAGTTCATTCAAGCGAACCTCATATCTAGTATGTTATTCTATAAAGTTGGCAATTGCAACGATAATAATCCATGCAATTTGGGAAGATGAATAATCTACAATAAGGAATGAATAATCTACAATAAGGACACTTGATCATGATCATAATCAATTATCTCATCATCAGAAATCACAATCACATTTGGCACCTCACATTTTGAATGCAACCTTGCCAAGAACAATTTACTCACAATCAATCATTGATGTCCTTGTCTGTGGGGCAAGAAAACACAGATAACCTACAATCACAAACACTCATTCACTTGACAATAGTCATAATATAGGACACCGGTAAGTTTGATTGGTTCCATCATGGAATTGGCGAAGAAATTTCCACAGTCAATACCCAACCCCTGTGTTGACTTAGTCAGCCTTCATCTTCATACCTTGCATACTCAATGATGCCATTGCGACAACTTATCCAACACGCATCAAATCATCCCAAATTTTGGGGCAACCACATTACATTATGCTTTCCCATGACGAGATACATCTCACATGATCATAACATCTACACTGGAAAAATACCCCTATCAACCGTTGGGGCAAAAATGGTATCACATTTTACATCATTCATATCATCCACAATCATTTGCATCTCACATCTTTCATTCATCAATTGCACAAATTCATTACATCATTCATTTTAAATTGGCTTGTGAGATAAATTCGTAACTCATTCACCAATTGAGGGGGTAAGCTACGCAAAATTCCAATTTTTTTTATTCTTTTATCTTTAACATCAGTGCTCAAATCCAAAGATAGAGAGAAGTTGCTTCTACGCCCATAGCCCAAGCAGGTGTCTCGTATTTTTGCACCATATTGTGTTTCATACAACATGGTGCAAAAAAGGGCATATGTAGACACCAAATCACAACCACTAATCCTCCATCCTAACCATACCACCACCCACTTGTCCTCCATACACCTTTCCCTCCCTCAAAAGGCCCACTTTAGCCCTTCCTACCTTCAAAAGGCCCATTTTAGCCCTTTCCCGCCATTTCCTAGCCTAATTGGGATTATTTTAATATTATTTTATATTATTTTATATTTAATATAATATTTTATATTATGTTATAATATATTTATTATAAAATACATATTTATAAACTCAATTAACCACAATCGTCCGATCCAATTTAATCTCCACCCTCCATATTCATTAATCCATGCCACATTAAAAAAGAAATCTCAACCTTAGGATTCAATTTAATTTCAACCACATGGTTAAAAAGTGTCAAGTCGAAACCCTAAGAAGAACCCTAAGTTGAATTATAAGTAAGAGCATTTGTAAATGCTCAAACACTGGACTTGGAACCTTGAGAATTAGACATTGCACCCTAGAGGAATTATTGGTGAAGCCCTAGCATAGAATCTATAAAATCTGAAGCCCTAGCTCTCCGATAAGACTTCTGCTATTCCAATCTTCACCCATTCATCCTCCATCGTCATCACAACCCCCATCCATCTGTCGCATTCATCGCCATCCCCCAGATCTACTTTTGTAAATTCTGCCCTAACCCACAGGCGCCATCCAGAGATTGTGAGGCTCGCTGTAGAGCCTGCGAAGCACTCACTAGAGCATGTTGTATACCACAAGCACTCTCCAGAGCCTGCTATATCCCGTAGGTGCACACTAGAGCCTATGAAGCTCATGTCAGAGCCTGCCAAGTGCACGTACAAGCCATCTGCAACTACAGAAACATGAATCTAAGCCTGCTAAACCATGCCATCTGCAACAACAAAATGAAAGCAAGGTATATCTCATTTGAATGTATTTTATTTCATAATTTGTTGATCTGGCATACTTTCTGACTTCATTGTTAACTAGGGTTTTATTGATGTCTGAGGGTCTCACATTGTGGATCCCTCATAGGTATTACTAACCCCCTTGTTCTATTTTTATGTATGCAGATCTGCAAGTTCTACACATTGTTGAACGACTGTTGAAGCTGGAGTGGCCCCACACTAGATTCTTGAAGCCCACTCAACCTATTGGAAGCAAGGACACACTAAATCTAAAGATACTTTGTTGTTATTGCTAGGGTTTTGGAGAACCCTGGTGCCATTGTAAAATCATTGTATCAAATACTCACATTGAGTATTGATTGTAACAAAGGAGTTTATTGGCTCCCCCTATTTTATTGAATACATCCATTTGTGCAATATTTGTATTTCCTTGTGTTATTTGATTTCTTGTTATTATTTAAGTGTCATGTTCTTTCATTCATAATTATCAATGGTAGAGCATAGCATTAAATTCAGAGCTCGCGTGATCTGTGCCAGGGTCAGATGGCCACATCATGGTAGATCATCATCGCACGCACCATCAACCCTCTAATGAGGTTGAACGTTGTCAAGGGAGAACAGAGGACCGTTATGGAGGCATTATGAAGGCCATTATGAAACCTGAGAATCCAGGTCAAATAAATGCAAATAAACTACTGGAATAAAATTGACAGTCCTGGTAACACTGTTATGATATTATAAAATGTAATGTTAGAATTTCCACATGGCACCATGGACAAGAGCGTTACCAATAAAGTCTTAAATCAAATAAAAATAATCATATTTATGAGGGGAAAGAGACGGTGAAAATGAAATGAACAGTTTTCAGCAAAAAAAAAGGTGAAACAAAGCATTTCAAAAGTTTTAAATATGCCATTGAAACATAGAAACTGGGCTGGAATTTTTTTGAAAAAATAGGGACATTATTATTTTTTAAATGCAAGATACTTTAGAAACTTGCACCTTTGTAAGAAAAATTGGAGAAGTTTTATGAATGTTGTGGGCTAACCGTTTTTCTCTTCCATGCTTTTTAGGCTTATAGACAATGTTTAATGTAGTTTAATGGTTGCATTATCGAATGTTTAGAAACATGGAATTTATTTTGTTTTCCTTAGAAGATTGCACCTAGTTTATTTTGGACCATGTGAATGCAACTTCGATTAAATTAGGTTACATTCAAAAATTCTCACATCTCTGGTTTTGCAGGATAGGGTAGCATTATACTAATAGTAGTTTGTCTTTCAATATTTTCAGCATTTTGTCTTTATTTTATTTCATATTTTTTATTTTATTTCTCTAACCTTACCCTTTTTCATTTATTTTAAATTTATCAATCAAAATAAAAAATACAAAAAAATTAAAACTTAAAAAAGAGATGCACAGATCCCAAGAATAAGCTTTAATGTTTCATTTTAAGCAGTTTTGATTTAATTTTAAAGCAAATTCAAAATTATAAAAATTCTTCAAAGTGCACATTTTTAAAGGAATTTTGTAATTTCAAATTCAGCATGATTTCACATTTTGAAGGTAAATCAAATTTCAAGCTTTGCATTTTTTGTTTTTAAATCAATAAATTAATTTCTCTTTGTGAAAATCACAATCTCAATAAAGACGGGTAATTTATGTGACATCCCGAAGGCTACTACATTTTAAAGTTAATCATTAGGTTATTTTATTTTCATGCTCAAAGAAACATAAAATGAATCCACTCATCATTTTAGATTCACATTTTAGAGATAGATTTTAATTTTTTGTTTCATGCTCAAAGCAAGGTTTAAAGAAGATAAAACTTGTTTAAAATTTGCTTAACATAAGAAGATAAAATCTACCTAAAATACTTCAAGATAAAATGAAATAAGCATTTTCATCATGGTCATATGAGGGCCAATCACATCACATTTTCTTTTCTTTTAAGTTTCATGAACAATCAATAACATAGCATAATAAAGTAATACCAACACAGGCCCCTTGTTAATAGTTACTTACAAATCACTAAGGTATTCCTAGCACTTATTTGACACATTTTCACAAGCATACATGCACACATTAAGTAAAAGGAACCTTGGAGAAATTTCTATTTCTTTGCAAGAGAGGGTTTTCTAATCAAAATCCTAACTATGAGTGTGGTTTTGCAATTGGGAAAAATTACCACTCAACAGAATTGGCACTAGAAGGAGGGCTTGATTTGGTTATTTTATTGATGTTGTAGATGCTAAGTTATTCATTGTTACTTGAAATGATTATTTGAAGGTATTGGTCTTGACTAACGAGGTTTTGTTTACGTGTGATTACTTTTATTGATTGGAAAGTCCTTCAATTGATGATGCATTAATGCTAACCTTTTGCAAATTGATTAATGTTTTATATTTCTATGGTTTAATTGATACATATCTTATGGTTGACACACATGATAATATTTATGTTAAATGTTTGAAAATTGTTAGTCATTTCATGCTTCTTTGTAAGATATTACTTTGACTAATAAAATTGGTATTAAAATCGTGTTCTTTAAGGTCCACTAATGGCAATGCTCACTCCAATAGGAATGGCATCTTGGATAGGTGGTTATTATTATCATTTAAAAATTCCTACCCATAAAATCCCTAAAGGTGTAGAAGAATATTTACCTTAGTTTAGGCATGATGTGGCATTGATTGAGGAACATGTTTAGAGAGACAAAGATATTTTAATTTATTTGCAAATTATGCATGAAGATGTTGCTTGTAGGTTGTTTTCATACACATTGGATGAGGTTGCTTTTGATTGGTACATCCACTTACCTCTAAGTTCTATCACTTCTTGGGATCAACTAGAAGCAACATTTCTTAGCCATTTTGGAAAACTAGTTGATCCAATTAAAATGCTAAATTAGTTTATCTATATCTGTAAAGAACCTAATGAATCCACGAGCCAATTTAATGATAGGTTCCATAGGTTGTATACCGAAAAGGGGACTATTTTCATAATTTCAGAAGAATCCACTCAAATATACATGGGAGCCTTAGACCCCTTGACTTCTAAATTTCTGGGAAGAATTCCTAAAAATCCATATTTACCTAGAGCCTATAGGGAGGTAGTAATAGTAGAACAACAATGGATTTTGAAAGGGGTTGATGTGGGTCAATTATCATTACTTAACCCTAAGGCTCAAAATTAGATACCACCCATGAGTTAAGTTGAGGCACAACCTTCTCCCATTATGAACTATTTTTTAGGAGTTATGGATTCCAATTAATACCAAACATCCAATCTAACACCCTTGGATCAAATGGTGTCTATTGTGAACAATAAAAGGGATAAAGTTGAATGTCCAAATTTTGCAACCACCTTAGATATTGTCCAAGAGGAGGTGCAAGTTTCTAAGCCAATGTCCAACAGTGAGGGTTATGGTAAACAAGTCCATAAAAATGTAAAAATACATGAGTATTCAAACAATGGAGGAGTCCTAAATCTAACTAGCATTGAAATATGTGATAGGTTAGGACCTTCCATAGAACTAAATGAAATTTTTAAAGTGGATGACCAAGAAATCCAACATATTAGAAATAATGACCTATTAGAAATGAATGGCTTAGAGTAATTATTTACAAAGGAGGATTGGGACAATTATAGAAAGTTGAATACGAGAAGTGATCCCACTGAAGAAACCCTTGAACCACCAAAATATGAATTTTTAAAATTGAGGGAGATGAATTTTTGAAATTGAGGAAGACGAATCTAAAAAAGATGAATTTTTTGAAATTGAGGAGGATGAATCTGAGGAAGAATCTGAAGATAACATGAATGAAGGGATGGAATCTCATCACATGTTTCAAAAGGATAATGATTCTACTATTCTAGATAAAGAATGAGAATCATTTACTTCTTTCACAACATCTAAAGAAATTTCTATTCCACTTGATGTTGATGTGCAAAAAACTAAAATTTTTATCTCATCTATGGATCTTATATTGTCTATGCAACAAGATGATTCAATTTCAAAAACACTGGAACCATCAAAAGTGGTTGAAAGTGAATTTAAAAAGGAATCAATAGATGAATCTAAAAATTATGCAGAAGACATGACAGGATCTCATCCCTTGATTGTAGAAGATGATTATTATAATGGTTGGGGAAGATATGAGAAATTATTCATTTCTCATACTCCTATTGATGAAATTTCTATTTTACTTGATATGCAGGATGCTAAAACCTCTATCTCACATGAATATCTTGTAATTCCTATACAATGGAAGGATGACATGCCATTTATAGAAATAGAGAATATTCCAAAATTTGATCATTTTGAATATGATTTTATGGAACACCTTGTTGAAATAGAAAGGAAAGAAATGGTAAATGTTTCTTATGATTCATTTGTTATGGATGAAGAAAAGGTAAAATCTACACTTTTATTCTTGACTACTGAAAAGTTGGGTACAAATTCACATGATTGTCTTGGAGATTCAAATGGAAAAATACCATTGATGGTTAACAAGGAATTAGAATCGACTCATATTCATTCAAATGATAAAAATATTGCTTTATTCAAAACTACTCAAATACTTGATCAAGAATGTGTGTTATTTAACATGTCCCTTGACTGACAAGATTTATGGTTTGAAAAGGATGGACATATTTTTAATTGGGTGGCTAATTTTGGTGTTTTTGATAAATAGGTAATTGATGAAGATGAAGGGATACAAGATAACAATGATGGAGACCATGAGGAAAAAGAGGAAATTACAAGTGCTCATCAAGCTTTGGTAAATGAAAGTGTACAAAAGGTAGAATCTCATCCTTTGTGTCCAACCATCCAAACTCCAAGTAAAATTTTACATAATTATCTATTGGATTCTAATGTTATTAATGATGAAATGCCATTGGAGGTTAATAAAGAACTAGAGTGGATTGCTACTCACACTGCTAATAAGAGTGCTTTGTTGAATGAAACAAAAGTAGATGTGCTTGAGTTATTGAATCAAGTTCATCAACAATTAACAATTGAATCTAGGATACAAACTTATAATGATTCTCATTTAGTAGATATCCTAGATGCTTGCAAATTGTTGCATAAGTATGATTGGCCTAAAGATATAGATGATGACTTGGCTTCAAAATTTTCAGAAATAGCCTCTTATTTGAAATAAATCCTATATGTTTGTGATTTTTACACCTCATTGAATGATCAAAATACATTTAAAAATCATGTATTCTCTTGCAAGTCTAATGAATCAAAGTCTCAACATGGAATTGTTAATCGCATTGAGTCAAATTGGTGGGGTGAGAGAGGCAAGAAGAGAATTTTTGTGTTGTGTGGCCTAATATTACTTTGGTTGGATTTCTATAAAGCTTGGCATGCATATCATGTTAGATGTCTTTCAAATTGTGGTAATCATGTTTGGGATCCAGGGAAGTGATAGCATAAATTTTACATCATCTTGTACCATATTGTATATTATTGTATATATTTTTGGTTTTCATATTTTTGTTTCTAGCTTTCTTGTTTTTGTGCTTTGTCCCTATTTTCTTGTTTGACAAGTTTTTGCTATGTGTTTTCTTATCAGTTTTCATTAGGTTAGGATTGGATTTAGTTCCAATCTTTTATTTGTGAGTATTGCGTTTTGGGTTCATTCCCTTGATTTGGGTGATGTTTTGTGGTGGCTACTAATTTATGGTCTCTTGACCATTTTTTGTGTTCCTTTGTCATGAAGGATGAATTATCTATCACATGGATCAAGTAAAAGTTGATGAAATTGTTTAGTGATCATTCCTAGATTTTGGGACTAAGATAGCAAATTTTGAAACAATGAATCATTTTTGCTAAAATATACACATGAACATATCATATTAATGGGTATGCTTTGAAACCTTGAAGTATGAAGTCATTCTGGTATGCAAATTAAGGAAAAAATCCAACACAATCCATATATAGATTCAAATGCTTTCCAACCCATGTGGTACACAAACTTTTGCAAAGCCATTTAAAAAAAGAGACAAGCAAAGGAAAACATGCTAAAATCAATCATTAGGTTTGTATAAACTCTACCGAGGCTATAGACACCTAATTGAAAGTAGGGCTCTATCTAGACAAAGCTTGTTAAAAAAATGGTATTGCAAAATATCAATTAAACACAAGGGTAATTTAGATAAACTCTACCGGGGCTATAGATGCCTGACTGGTAGTAGGGCTTTGTCTATAAAAATTATTTTAATGAGCAATACTTCATAGCCTAAATGCAAATCAGGTGATGGAATCTGGATGGTTTTCAAGAATTCAAAATGAAATCACTTTCACACACATTAAGCTAAAGCAAGTGTTCATATATTTTCATTGAGGCTATCTAACCCTATTTCTTTGAATGTTGCTAGATAATGTATATTCCTCTAATATTTGGTTTCTTTTGATTTCAGAACTAGGTTCTTCATCCGAAATGCTCAAGAGTATTTTCAAGCAGAGTCACTATTTGTTGTAGCCATTGCACAACTAGCACCAAATTTGGGGACCCACATTAAAGTTTTAAGGTTTTGGGGATTTTGTGGTTTGTTGGAGTTTTGGTTACATCCATTGATTTGCCATTAAGGATTGAGTGTCAAAGTGTGCCTAAGTTCAAGGATTTGTAGAAAAGCCTTTCACAAGAAAGAAAAGAAGCCAATGTTCAAGCTTTGGAACTTTTGACAATCTTTCATGGTTTGATGTGGGTTTGATACAATATGGATTAATTAATATTGAATTTATTTTCATGTAAATAATAAAGACTAATTAACATTGGATTTAGAATTTTAATGACATGGATCAATTATATTGAATTATTTCAAAACATTTTAATATTAATTGGATTCATATAATTAGCCTTAAATATGATTGTTCCATTAAAGATTTAATTAAAATCAAATAAAATAAAATAATAATAAAAAACAATATAAATAAAGAGTGGCCTTACCTTGTAGGCATTTTAATTTATGGTTTGATTATACATATTTATAAAACAAAAATAAATATATATATATATATATATATATATATATATATATATATATATATATATATATATATATATATATATATATATATATAATATGTAGTCAAAGTAAGGTCATTCCCATTTTATGTGAGCAGTTTAGCTTACTTGTTTTGCAGAGTGTTAATTGGGAAAGCCAATATTTTACTATAGTGTAAGATTTAGCTTAAGTCTTGGTTTTTATTGCAGGTTATAAGAGGACAATGATAGTACATTAAGCCGACGAAGACTCTAGTGACACCACGACACTAAGATATATTGACGAGGACATAGAGCAACGTGGATGGCACAAGGTATGAGGCACTATAGTACATTCATCACTGCTAGGGCCATTGGGATTGGCTATAAATGGGTCAGATATCATCAACAAAGATCATGATGGTGTGGTAAAGATAGGTTGAAAGCATTAGCAATGATGTAGTCAACACACTGGACCTAATGGACCCCACCATCTGATGTGGCAAAGGTGAATATGTGACCTATGCAAAGGAATGGACAGTAAAATAGTGATAACATGGACCCCCACATGGATACCCACGTAGGACATGAAATGCATGATGAAGATATAAATGGACCCCTGGATGTGATGGTGAAAGGATGGGTTATCCAAAATATGGATTACCAGTGATGAGGCTACATGGCAGACTGGTAGAAGTAGTAGTAGTGCTAAAGATATGATGAATGGATGGGACAAGTTGATATGGACCGCACCATATTTGAACAATACATAATTATAGTTACAACACCAATACGATGGGATTCAGGTGATGAAGATAGTCTTACATAGTCATGTGCCATTGACTTTAATACCATATCAAACTAGATGAAGATGGTAGACATGGATTACGGTAGTATGAATGATGGAGCATCATGTTTGTATGGATATGGCCATAGCATAGACCATTGAACGATGGATAGGGTTGATGATTTACGTGGTGGACTCACGTGAGGTGATCGATAGTGCAAATAGTGACCTAGGCGATAGTGAAGACGTTGGACATTGAAAAGAGCTATCGAGTTTTGCTGAGAATTCATTTGAATCGATGCACACATTGCTCTGATAGCTAAAGGTTCCACCTTCAATCATGATAGGGTAGCATTATACTAATAGTAGTTTGTATTTCAATATTTTTAGTATTATGTCTTTATTTTATTTCAAATTTTTTATTTTATTTCTCTAACCTTACCCTTTTTATTTTTATTTTAATTTTGCAAATAAAATAAAAAATACAAAAAAGTTTAAAAATTCAAAAAGAGATGCACGAATCCCAAGAATAAGCTTTAATGTTTCATTTTAAGCAGTTTTGATTTCATTTTGAAGCAAATTCGAAATTACAAAAATTATTCAAAGTTCACATTTTTAAAGAAATTTTGTAATTTCAAATTTAGCATGATTTCACATTTTGAAGGCAAGTCAAATTTCAAGCTTTACATTTTTTGTTTTTAAAGCAATAAATTAACTTCTCTTTATGAAAATTACAATTTAATTAAAGAGGGTAATTTATGTGGCATCCCAAAGGCTACTACATTTTAAATTTAATCATTTGGATTATTTTATTTTCATGCTCAAAGCAACATAAAATGAATCCACTCATCATTTTAGATTCACATTTTAGAGATAGATTTTAATCTTTTGTTTCATGCTCAAAGCAAGGTTTAAAGAAGATAAAACTTGTTTAAAATCTGCTTAACAAAAGAAGATAAAATCTACCTAAAATACTTCAAGATAAAATGAACTAAGAATTTGAAGAACACAAACTTATACTAAGAGGAGGGGGTGAACAGTATAAGACCACTTTTTACTTTTTCTTCCAAATCAATATTATGTTGTGTAAAGATAGCAGTATCAATAGCAGTAATCAAAGCAATGCATAAAAACCATACAAAATAGAGACACCACAATTTACGTGGTTCACCCAATGTGGGATACTCCACGGAGAAAATATTTTACTAAAAATTTCTCAATCAATCTCTTTGGGAATCACTCCCAATTAAAATTTTTATGGATCTTTGTCCAAAGGAGATGTTGATCCCCTAATATCAAGTTCGTGGATATATTCCATAGGAGAAATCTTTCCACTTCTGCTCTGGCTATGTGATATTCTAGAAGACTCTGTTTCTCTACTGCACTAACTGGTGGACCTCTCTCCACTTGAAGACTTCTCAGTCAGATCTATTTTCAACTATGATGGTTGTTGGATCTCTATCCACTGAGACTCTGTCCTCTGTACTCTGTCACCTCCAAAGCTCTATCAATAGGCTCACTAAGAACCTACTCAATAGGCTCACACAGAACCTGCTTAACAAGCTCACATAGAACTTGTCAAATCTGCACTAGCAAGCTCACCAAGAACTTGCCCAAATCTGCTCTAGCAAGCTCACCAAGAACTTGCCCAAATCTGCTCTAGCAAGCTCACCAAGAACTTGCCCAAATTTGCTCCAACAAGCTCACTAAGAACTTGTCCAAACACTATCCTCAAATCTGTCCCAAAGGCCTTCTCAAAGGCTCAATCAATCATGCTCAAGTAGTACTCAAAATGAACTCAACAATGAATGGCAATATCAACTCAAATTAACTTCATAGAAGCATAAAGAGAATTTTTAGAGACTCAATATGTTCTAATCTCACTCTCAACCCAAATCAATCTCAACTCAACTCATAGAAGCATAAAGAGAATTGTTAGAGACTCAATATGTTCTAAACTCACTCTCAACCCAAATAAATCTCAACTCAACTCAAATCAACTCATAGAAGCATAAAGAGAATTGTTAGAGACTCAATATGTTCTAATATCACTCTCAACCCAAATCAATCTCAACTCAATTCAAGTCTTATAGAACCATAAATATAATTGTTAGAGACTCAATATGTTCTAACCTTAATCTCAACTCAACATAGAATGATGGAATAGTTTGTTTCATAGAACTTGAACAATCACTTCACACATCACTTGACTAGGCTCAATCAACCCAACTTAACCAATCATCACAAGGAACAACTATTTCTCACACAACCCTATTCCAAGTATGTATAAACCAACTCAAATGTTTCCAACAATGCTCAACCACAAATCTCACATAACAATGATACTCATGTTCTTTTCTAACTCAAGTTCATTCACAACCAATGGTATTAAAAAACTATGCTTATAAAACAAGGTTTAAACTCAACTCTCAAATTAGAAAAACCTTGAAGCATTCAACCAACCACTTTCGAAAAGGAAACCACAAACAATCATTTTCCCTCCAATGATATTTCAAAAATAAACCACCATAAACAATCAATAGGAGAATGTGCCCATACCTTTTTGAAGATGAAAAAACCTCTTTGTAAATCTGCCACAATCACAAAATTCTTTTGCCAATATTCACAAGGGTTAGTAGATCATAAAATAATCAACATTACTCCACTTTTCAATAATCATCACCAAGGCCTTTAATTGCACAACTTCCTTATCTCTCCTAAAACAACTTGTACCATAAAATAAAATAAATCAAAACATTGCATAATATTTTCACTCCCAAAACCACTTATACCATAAAATAAAATAAATCACAATATTGCATACCTTGTCACCTCATGAAATAATTAATCCTCTTGAAAAAGAACAAGGCAAACTTCACTTTTGGAACCCCTTTGCAAAATCAGAAATATCTCCTTACACACACCTTATTTCTCCTTCTAAATAAGCTAGTCAAATAGCCCTCGAAATAAGCTTTCCAACGATATATAATATGCCCCCTTTCCAAAATAAATTGAAACCTTTATATATATATATATATATATATATATATATGCCAACCTCCATTAATTGCACATAGGTCGGCCCTCCATTAATTTAAACTTAAACTTTAAACTTTAATATCTTCATCACCGGAGGTCCTTTTTCAATGAAACAAAATTCCACCTCAACTTTTAATAAAAACCGTTTCCACATAAGCCCATCATGGTTTTAAATTAAAACCTTTTATTTTTCCTGTTTTGGTTTTCATAAAAACCTTGTATATATCCATGCTCTCCGAAATATCATAGATGATTATCTATGAAGTGCTTTTGCCACCAAAACTCAATGTGACATCAATGACAACATAAAATACCTCAAATTAACTCAAATTTCCAATAATCTCCCCCTTTTTCATTGATGGCAACACCTCTAAAGCAAAAACCACTATCACTGTAAAAACCATCTCTGAGAATCAAAGCTGCTCCCCCTGACTCAATAATCTCTTTGGAGGCTGCTCCCCCTAACTCAATGCTCTCCCCCTTACTCAAATCTCCCCCCCTTTGACATCAATGGCAAAAGGGGCACCTATGGGGCTACAATATGACTCTTAATCTTAGCCCCCCTCACCCCCTTCTCTTTTGAGGTGATTAATTTTGGGGTGGGAGTATTTTTACTCCCATATCACCTTGTTTCCTTCCTCTATCAACTTCCTTCCATGTTTTTCTGATATCCTTCTCTTGATTAATTAATTGATCTTCTTGTCTAGAACCTGTTTGACCTTCTTGCCTTAAACCTGTTTGGAATTGAGTCCTACACCATCTTGCAATATGCTCGAAGTTATTGTAATTAAAACACTTGATATTGTAGCCTTTGGTTGGTGCCCATGTCCTGAAATTATTCTTAAAATAATTTCCATATCCATTCCTTTCTTGAACCCTGTATTGTGAAGCTCTAAAACCAAAACCATGTTGCTCATTTCCTTTGCACTGAAAAGCTCTATGACCAATCATGTTGCATGAGAAGCAATGTCCCTGAAAACCATACCTTCTTCCCTTGAAGTTTCTTCTAGAAAAATCAAACTTCTTTGATTCATAAACCCTGCAGTGTATAGCCCTGTGTCCAAATCCATTACAAGAAAAATAATATCCTTGAAAAGCCCTCTTTTCATGCCTTAGTTCCTCATACCTTTCTTGACCGTTATACTTATGATCATCTTCAACTTGTGCATTGCATTCTTGAACCTTCTTTGTCACATCTAAAACCTCTTCCTTGCATTTCTCTTCAAGAATTTCTTTTCCCTTTGAGATTGATTCACCTATCTCAAAACAAGAACCAAACTGAATATTTGAAGCCATAGGAACTTTGGAACTTTCCTCAAAAATATTAGGTGCTTCCTTGCTTTCATATTTTAGAACTTACTTTCCTTTTTGAATCTTTTCATCTAATGTATCATGTGTTGTCGTTGTTACCCTTAGTTCTTCATTCATCCTCTCTTCTATCATTTTTGTATTTTGAAGCTCTTCTCTGAGATTACTGATTATTTGAAGTAGTTCTTCTCTGATTTTGACATTTGTTCAAATCTTGTTTTCAAGATTCTTGTATTCTTCTTTTAACCTTTTGATTTATGATTTTTTTTTACTTGGCTCATCCTCTTCCTTTTCTATTACCAAAAATGAGACTTCTTTGTTTTCACTGCTGCTGGAAGTATCACTAGAACTGTTGCTTTCTTTTTCAAATACATTTTCCTTGTAATTGTTGTAGTATGTGCAATTATCATCTATATGCCCAAAATCTCCACATATGAAGCATTTTAGTATCTTTAGACCTTTCTTGTACCTATCTGCTTTCTTAATGGCTATGGCAAGCTCTTCATGTCTTTCTTCAATAGGCACATCCTCTTCTTTAACTTCCATAGTTTGGATTAAATGTTCTTCTTCTACTTCTCTTATTCCATATAAAAACCCTTCTTTATCTTCATTGTCACTAAGATAATTATAATATTCTATAGCAAAAAAACTCTCAAGATTTCTTTGACCATGCCTATTTCCTTGATGTGTCATCTCATCTTCACTATCACTGAAACCATTACAATATCCTGATCTGTGATCTCTTTGACCACACACAAAACATTATTCTCTTTCACCTTATATTCCTAGTAATAAATTCTCTTCCTTTTCATCATTTGAATTGTCTCTATCACTATGATCTCAGCTATCACTTGCTTCTACAATGTAGTAATATTTCTTTGCCTTACAAAAAATTTTCTTCTTCTCATACTGTTTTGCTTGAATCTGACATCTTTGTCATGCTTATGCTTTCCATATTCTTTTCTTCTATGACCATGTTTTTCATCATGACTTATTTCTTCATGTGGACACTTGTATGCATAGTGACCAATATCACCACACTTGTAGAACCTGACTTTCCTTATATCTCTAAAATTCCTAGAGTCCTTATTCCTTTTGATGAAGTTAGCTTCCTCATCATTTTCTAAAACTCTATCTATTTCTAAAATTTTCCCTTTCTCTTTTTCTAAAGCCTTGAAATCAATATCTTTTATTGGATCTTTATGCTTACTTACCCTCATCTCATAAGATGTGAGAGTACCTTGCAATTCTTCCATTGTTAACTTGTTGATATCCATTGTTTCTTCTATTGTTGAAACCTTTGCATCATATTTCATGGGAAGTGATCTCAAAACCTTTTGAGTAACTTTTGATTCTTTCATCTCAAAACTTAGGCCTCTCATAGTGTTATTAATCTCATAAACTCGAAGTAAGAACTTTGCAATATCTTCAAAATATTCCATTTTCAATTTCTCAAATCATTTTCTATTAGTTTGTAGTTTTTGCCAACTTTACCTTGGAATATCCTTCATAAGTATTCCTCAAATTGGTCCACATATCATTAGCTGAATTACATACCATGAACTTTGCGAAATCTATCTCACGAAGCCCACTCAAAATACAATTCATTACTCTTGCATTGATCTCAACCAATTTCCTAGTAGTCTTATCTTCCTCGGGATCACCTTCAACCCTATACTATTTTTCAACCATTTGCTATACCTCATATCCTTTTGATATCAAGTAGTTCTTCATCATCATGCTCTAGAAAGCATAATTTTTACCATCAAACAATGGACCCTTATTTGTAGATAATCCATTTTGTGAAGCCATCTCTATTCTTGTAGAATCTACCCTCAAGCTATTAGCCTTTTTGAAGGAACCCACTATGATACCAATTGAAGAACACAAACTTATACTAAGAATGGGGGTGAACTGTATAATACCACTTTTTACTTTTTCTTCCAAATCAATATTATGTTGTGTAAAGATAGCAATATCAATAGTAGTAATCAAAGCAATGCACAAAAACCATAAAAAATAGAGACACCACAATTTACGTGGTTCACACAATGTGGGCTAATCCACGGAGAAAATATTTTACTAAAACTTTCTCAATCAATCTATTTGGAAATCACTCCCAATTACAATGTTTATGGATCTTTGTCCAAAGGAGATGTTGATACCCTAATCTCAAGTTCGTGGATCTCTTCCATAGGAGAAATATTTCCCCTTCTGATCTGGCTATGTGATCTTCTAGAAGACTCTGTCTCTCTGCTGCATTGACTGGTGGACCTCTCTCCACTTGAAGACTCCTCACTCAAATCTATATTCAACTGTGATAGCTATTGGATATCTATCCACTGAGACTTTGTCCTATGTACTCTGTCACCTCCAAAGCTCTGTCAATAGGCTCACTAAGAACTTGCTCAATAGGCTCACATAGAACCTGCTTAACAAGCTCACACAAAACTTGTCAAATATGTGCTAGCAAGCTCACCAAGAACTTGCCCAAATATGCTCTAGCAAGCTCACCAAGAACTTGCCCAAATATACTCTAGCAAGCTCACCAAGAACTTGCTCAAATCTGCTCCAACAAGCTCACTAAGAACTTGTCTAAATACTATCCTCAAATTTGTACCAAACACCTTCTCAAAGGCTCAATCAATCATGCTCAAGTAGTACTCAAAATGAACTCAACAATGAATGGTAATATCAACTCAAATTAACTTCATAGAATCATAAAGAGAATTGTTAGAGACTCAATATGTTCTAATCTCACTCTCAACCCAAATAAATCTCAACTTAACTCATAGAAGTATAAAGAGAATTGTTAGAGACTCAATATGTTCTAAACTCACTCTCAACCCAAATCAATCTCAACTCAACTCAAATCAAATCATAGAAGCATAAAGAGAATTGTTAGAGACTCAATATGTTCTAATCTCACTCTCAACTCAAATCAACCTCAACTCAATTCAAGTCTTATAGAACCATAAAGAGAATTTTTAGAGACTCAATATGTTCTAACCTTAATATCAACTCAACATAGAATGATGGAATAGTTTATTTCATAGAACTTGAACAATCACTTCACACATCACTTGACTAGGCTCAATCAACTCAACTTAACCAATCATCACAAGGAATAACTCTTTCTCACATAATCCTAGTCCAAGTATGTATCAACCAACTCAAATGTTTCCAACAATGCTCAACCACAAATCTCACATAACAATGATACTTATATTCTTTTCTAACTCAAGTTATTTCACAACCAATGGGCTTCAACAACTATGCTCATAAAACAAGGTTTAAACTCAACTCTCAAATTAGAAAAACCTTGAATCATTCAACCAACCACTTCCAAAAATGAAACCACAAAAAATCCTTTTCCCTCCAATGATATTTCAGAAATCAACCACCATAAAAAATCAATAGGAGAATCTACCCATACCTTTTTGAAGATGAAAACACCTATTTGTAAATCTGCCACAATCACAAAATTCTTTTGTCAATATTCACAAGGGTTAGTAGATCACAAAATAATCATTATTACTCCACTTTTCAATAATCATCACCAAGGCCTTTAATTGTACAACTTTCTTATCTCTCCTAAAACCACTTGTACCATAAAATAAAATAAATAAAAAACATTGCATAAGCTTTTCACTCCCAAAACCACTTATACCATAAAATAAAATAAATCACAATATTGCATACCTTGTCACCTCATGAAAGAATTAATCCTCTTGAAAAATAACAAGACAAACTTCACTTTTGGAACCCCTTTGCAAAATTAGAAATATCTTTTTACACACACCTTATTTCTCCTTCTAAATAAGCTTTTCGATGATATATAATATGCCCCCTTTCCAAAATAAATTGAAACCTTTACATATATATATATATATGCCAACCTCCATTAATTGCACATAGGTCGGCCTTCCATTACTTTAAACTTTAATATCTTCATCACCGGAGTTCCTTTCTCAATGAAACAAAATTCCACCTTGGATTTTAATAAAAGACCTTTCCACATAAGCCCACCATGGTTTTAAATTAAAACATTTTATTTTACTACCTTGGTTTTCATAAAAACCTTGTATATATCCATGCTCTCCGAAATATCATAGATGATTATCTATGAAGTGCTTTTGCCACCAAAACTCAATGTGACATCAATGATCCATGTGACATCAATGACAACATAAAATGCCTCAAATTAACTCAAATTTCCAACAACATTTTCATTGTGGTCATATGAGGGCCAATCACATCACATTTTTTTTCTTTTAAGTTTCAATGAACAATAAATAGCATAACATAATAAAGTAATACCAACATAGGCCCCCTATTAACATTTACTTGCAAATCACTAAGGTATTTCTAGCACTTATTTGACACATTTTCACAAGCATACATGCACACATTAAGTAAAAAGAACCTTGGAGAAATTTATATTTCTTTGCAAGATATGGTTTTCTAATCAAAATCCTAACTGTGAGTGTGGTTTTGCAATTGGGAAAAATTACCACTCAATACAAATATACCACTAGGAGATAAATCCTTGTGAATCCCAAGATCTCTAAAATTCTATATGAAAGCCCTCGATAAATATTGAATAAGACCACTTTAGATTTCTTATCATTGATGACTTGCTTTGTGGCCCTAAGTCTAGGATGGAGATGTATAATGTGTATATTGAGCAAGCACCTATGTTTGGATTTCTAAGATCTAAGCTAAAAGAAATTAAAGAACAATGCAGGACAAATAGTAATGCAAGCAAGCAAAGACTAACCCTAGAATGATTTTTAATTTTCAATGAGAAATAAATCCCTAGCTTGCAATAAAGTAAGTTTTTTTTTTCAAAAAGGACTCAAGAGAACACAAAAAAATCTAACCTAAAGTGTAAACTATATGTTTTTTCTCTTTCAATTTTATTTTTCTTTTTATTATATTTTATCATGAGCTGGATGTAAAACAAGAATAGACAACAAAAAAACAACCTAAGAAGTTTACTTAGAGCACTTACTTGATCCGATGGTTCACCCTAGCTTTTGACTTACATCCAGATATATCCAACCACTTCACAACTTGTAAAACATCTTTACAAACCCTAGAAAATTGATCAGTATTTGGGGGCATGCTTAAGCCACTATGTGACTGAGCTTGGAGGTGCAACAGTCAAGCCCCCATGGTCCTTTTAGCTGATTGTTTGAAAGCAAAAGTGATTTTTGATCCTTTTGGAAGTGAACAAGGTAAGATGCAACAAAAATGAAACAATGCAAAAACAGTGTGCAAACAACGATATTATGATATAAATGAAACATGTAGAAGTAGACTAAGGGTTTGGGAGTGAAACTTTACCCCCAAACCTAAAGGAGTCAAAATTGTTCCCCATAAGGGGTGGCCTCAAATTTAGATCTAGAAATTTGTGCCCTATATGGATGGGGTATAAATTCACGATATAGGTGCTAAACTTATCTATCAATGCAAATAAAACACAAGATGGACAATTAATAATCTAATAAGACTAAAAATGTAAGAAGGAACCTAGTGGCAACAAAATAACAAACAAAGAGTGAAGACTTCCAAAATATGGTAGACTCCTCCTCAATGCGCCAACACTTGTCCACCAATAATAGCAAATCACAAAAGTAGAGCAAAAGAAGAACACTTGGAGACACTTGATGGCATTCAAAACTTGATCCTACTAAGAGAACTTTTCAAATTGCTTAGAAAAACTTATTAACTTGCTAGTTAGTAGAAAAATATGATCCAATCCCTCTATTTATAAGAGGTCTAGAGGGTAAAAATGTAAGAAAATGAAGGGAGGGTTGACATCCTAGAGGTTGGACAAAAAAATTAGGTTTTCCAAGAGAATACCCTAATTTGCCAAATTTGCAGTCTATACTAGGCAATCACAAATTCGACCAAACTAAAGGAAAAGAAAAATAAGGGGGAGAGAAGCCCAAACTTGCATTTGATAAGTTTGAGGGAATTCTTAGGGGTTCTAAATAAAAATGACTCATTTAGGTGGGTCAATTTTCCATGTCATTTTACTCCCTCTTTGATGTATTTATGGCCTAGTAAATACATCAAATAGAGATGTGGACACCTATGGGCGAATTTTAACAAAAACGAAAGAGGTGTTTGGTTTAGAAGGGATGATGCAAAATGGTATCTTTTTAGACACTTTGAAATTTTACATGCAAAATAAGGTATTAATGACTTTAATACCTCTCATGTCGGGGTGCCCCCTCAAGTTTTAGAAGAAATAAAAAATTCCTAAGGAAACTCAAAAAAGGTGGATGTAGAAGAAAAGAGAGCAGTAAATAGAGATAAAAAGAGAAAAAACACAAATAAGAGAGAGAAAAATAGGGGTATACGAAGGGTGGAGGGTGAAAAAGAATTCATTTTCTCCATGCAAGAAGAAGAAAAGGATCTCTAGAGAAAAAGACAAATGGTGCTTCCCACACATCATTAAGGACTAAAATCCTTGCTCTAGACTAGGCTAGATTAGGTTTTTAGTTTATTTAAGCAGTTAATTTATCCTTTTAGAAGAAATTATTGCATGTAACCCGATGTGAATTCAAGTATCGACTGTGAATTCGGTTGGTTCATGGTGGCAACCAAACTTATGTTCTATAATTATAGGGTGTGAATTCCTTGAAAGCATGGGACATAAATTCAATAGAAGAAAGAAGAGGATGAATTCATCCTCAACAAGAGTGGGACATGATTTCGATAGAGAGAAAAAATAAGGAAGAAGAAAACAAGGTGAAGAAAACTGGAAGAAGAGAAAGGAGAGATTAGATGATCTTGCTTAAGTGTATTTAATTTTTTTGTGTTTAGTTTTTATTATTTTGTGGAGCTAATTAAATTTTTTTTGTTATTTTTCATTGCAGCATGATGTACTAAATATCAAGGAGTGGCGATCAAGCTCCTCAGAAGAGAAACTAGGAGAGCTCAAACCAGTAGAGAGGGACACACTAGGGTTTGTGGGGCTACTACATCTGGTAGAGATAACCTAGGTTGAGGTGGATAGAGCACTATTGATAGCATTGGCAAAGAGATGGTATTCGAAGATGTCTACCTTTTGGTTACTTACGGGGGAGATGCTGGTCACACTAAAGGATGTGTGGTGCATCCTGTGCATTCCCATAAGGGGAGGGTATTTTATGAAGCATGAGGGTGGTAGACCATATTGCAAATACTATCAAGGGATTAGACCCATGAGATCTAGCAAAATTATATCCATATTTATGAGCTGGTAGGGCAATATAGGGATAATGATTTGATGAATATGCTTTGTGAGGTAGTGGTGGGGTTCCTAATATTCCATAATAGTAGGTGACATCGGCCATAGATACTAGTGATATTAGTGGCATATATGTAAGACCAACATGTACATTTTGTATGGGGTTTGTATGTATTGGCCCATCTATATAAGATATTGTACAATGTCATGTACAAAAAATATACATGGCTAGTTTGTATGACCTTGCTCCAGGTGTATTGTTGGGAGCACATAGTTGTTCAAAGACTGCATGCACTACTAGGGCCATTGCCTAATCCAAAATAGCCAATGACATACAGATGGTCCAAAGACCTAGAGTGAGTCCAAAGGACATATGTCGATGTCCTACCACTAGGGAGGCAGGTGGTAAATGATTTGTGGGATCACATGATCATATGGTGATCATGGAACCTACACCCTATATGGAAGAAGGATGTAGTAGATTTGGTGGGGGTCAAGATGATCAGAAAGGCCTCTACATTGGTAAAAGTAGGATCTAGCAGGACCACAGGTCAGGAGGACCCAATGAGGGAGAGGGAGACGTTATAGGCTTGAATAGAAGCCATGCATAGGGAGATGGACCTACTCTAATAGGATAGGGCCAAAAGGATAGAGGGTTTATGGAGTGTCTTGAGCATGGAACTCATAAAGTGAGATGTAATGAGGGCTAAGGTAGACTGTCTTAGGAAGATATGATTTTTCTAGAGCAATAGCGACAACAGGCTCAGACTGAGGGAATGGCTATCGTGATTGAAAACCAATAGTATGAAAGGATTCACCTACTACAAGTGGAGTTGTAGAAGGCAGGAGAGAGGTTGGAGGTGATTGTATAGAGGAATACCTTTTATCAAACCCTATATTTTTAGGTAATTCTAGCAGAGCAAAGGGTACCTTTGTTGTCCTCCCTTTAGACACATGATCAATCGTAGTCTAGGTCATGGACTATGTCATAGTTTGTGAATATTTCCCCACTAGTATCACCTTTGATAGGTAAAGTAGAGGAGATGAGCTCATAGATATAGGGCTAGGATTGGTGTGACATGCTAATTTTAAGTGTGGCATGCATCCCTAGGGAGGGTTGAGTGTGTCAGGCTTGGACTATGGCACACCGATCGAGCTAATGTGTACTCTTTGGATTTCATGTAATATCATGTTGCATTATATATAAATATATTTATTTGTGTGTTTATGATTTTAATGTTTATTTGTGCTTTTATGTTTGATTATGCATGAATGGGTGAAAATAAATTAACTATTGAATGCATTAATGGACTAAACTAATGCAATGCATGATGTGATGAAGCTAACTAATTGGATGAAGTGCATGAATGGATGAAGAGATGGAAGAAAAATATGATGAAAGAAAAATATGATGGTAGAAAGAAGATAAGAAACAAGAAATAAAAGCATGGCTCTAGTTGAATTCGCACCCCCTAAAAACAGATCGTGAATTCGATGTAGAGCGAATTTGTGCCCCATTAAGACAGGGCATGATTTTGATAAAGAGGAAAGAAAATAAGAAAAGAAGAAGAATAAGTAGTAGTAGTAGAATATGAATAAGTTCAACAAAGGAAAAACGAAAATAAAATGTACTTAGAGTATGATGTTTGAATCAACGTAGATCGTAAAGGGTCATTGTGATTAAACAAACATAAACCAAGTGAAAATAAAAGGGTGGAGAAATAACCCTGTAGGGTTGTATGCTCACAAATAGCCAAATGGAGGCTTCCCCTCACTAGTGGCTATGAATTTATCCCATAAGGGTGTTATGCTCACAAGAAATGGTCAAGTGTGAAGCGATACTTGCTATTGGTGTGGTGCTCGCTAATGGCCATAGGTGAAGATATACCGACTAGGATGTATTCTTGCAAATGGTTGAATGGAGGCTACCCCTTTATCACGACCATGAAGCTATCCTATTTGGGGTGAAATATATTATTGATTTTCCAAAATGAGTATAAATTTATAGGGTGTGGTGTATGAAAAATATGAGTGATCAAAAGCAAAGCACATCAAAAAAATGTGTGTGTGTGTGTGTGTGTGTGTGTGCATGTGTTAGAAACAAAGAATATAGAAGAATGTGAGAATCAAGGAATAAACAATAGTGTGTGTTTCTTTTGAAATATTAATAGCTAAGAGATGTGTGTAAAATAGTTAGTGGTCATACAAACATCATAAATGATATTCATGCAGTATCTACCCTATCCTACGAGGATCTCTTAACAATCAAAATATCAAGAAGGAAGATTGTAATCAAAACAAGATGCACATATTGGAAGAAGGAATGTATATCCTTTGTCTATGATTAAAAATTTCAAAGGGTAAATAACATACAAGAGATGAAGAACTATATCCCTTGAATTGTAAAATTTTAGAAATTAATGAAACTTTCAAGGTCAAGGAATATATGAGAAGAGAAAAGAAGAAAATACATGAGAAAATGCAATGATGAAAAATTCATAAATATATGCCCTAGGTTGGGGATTCACTATGCATCAGAGCCCTAGTATGATTGCAATGCATGTGAGCTAGAACCTAACTAGGTTTTATCACTTGCCATCCTCACCAAGTCCCCAATAATCTATATGATCAAGCAATCATGCAAGTATGATCAAGTAGAAAAGTATCTACATGAAAAGAAAAGAAGCAAATGGAACATAATGTTAGCAATTCATGCAAAATATGACAAACAGTCATGCATTATGAACAAGAAAAACAAATGTAGGATGAAGAATAAAGATGCAAAATCATGCATAATATCTTTTTAGGTGCATTATGTTCATTGGTTCTTTTAAATATTTACCATCTAATGATGTTAAACGATAGGCTCCTGAGCCAAAATTGGTCATTATGACAAAGGGGCCTACTCAATTGGGCTGAAACTTGCCTTTTATATTTTATCAAGCATTAGTGTCCTTTTTATTATCCTTGAGGACAAGGTCCCTGACCTCAAAATAATTATTGTGAACTCTATTGGAATAAGATTTCTTGATACTATTTTGATAGGCTTGAATATGCTCTAAGGCATGAATGCACTTTTCATCTAGCAATTCCAATTGGTTTAAACAATAAAAATGATACTCATTGTTGATTGAGGCATATTGAAACAAGATGTGCAAAGAAGGGATATATAACTTGAATGGAAATATTATGTTAGTCCCATAGACAAAGACATATGAAGAAGAACCTATAGTCATTCACACATTGGTACGATAGGCCCACAAAGTAGGGTAAAGTTGGATATGCCAGTCTCGACCAGTATTACTAACCAACTTCTTAAGGATATTGACTAAATACTTATTGGATGCTTTCGCTTGACCATTACCCTTAGGGTAATATGGAGTTGACCACTTGTGCTGAATCTGGTACTTAGCACAAAGTTTATAAATATCCTTGTTCTTGAAAGGAGTTTCATTGTTAGAAAGAATCACTAAAGGAATCCAATGGGAAACTAAGGTTATCATATTGC
The DNA here is from genome assembly GCA_028583015.1 of Wollemia nobilis. Lineage (NCBI taxonomy): Eukaryota > Viridiplantae > Streptophyta > Pinopsida > Araucariales > Araucariaceae > Wollemia > Wollemia nobilis. Next base: position 26,010,262 of record JAQPPZ010000856.1, on the reverse strand, counting down.
AAAATAATATGTTTGAGGGATAAGGGGGTCCCTCATCCTCATCATCCCACTCTAATCCATGATGATCCAAAAATTTAGCATAAGTAATAAGGTGATCATTATCAGTTGGTAAGGAATAGTTTTTATTGGGAATGTAGCTTATGCCACATCTCCCAGGCCAAATATCAACTTCCAAAGATTCTTGAGTACCTTTCTATTGTGTCTCTAAAATTTTACCTACATATCCCATACTAGATAGGATCTACTTAGGAAGTGGGTAACCATTGGATAGATAACAATGGGTAAAATACCGTTCTACAATAAGAGGGTTGCTACAATGGATCTTCTCTTCAAGGGATATATCCATGTAGATAAAGGTAAACATGCCAATGTGTACCATTTCACCTTTTTATGAGACAAACCCATAATTCAAGGTGAAGGTGGCAACTTGGCTAAATATAGAAGAGGTTCTTGAAGAAAATGATTGACCTGATTGTTAGCTTTTGATGCAGTATGCAATGGGATATAGCAATCCCAAGATTTAGAATAATATGAAAGAAAGTAAATCTTCAAGATGAATGAAATATGCTATAAATAGAAATGACAAAATGAATACAATTTAGCTATGGAGGAAATGGACACTCCATGAACAAAGCTACTAGACTACATTGCACCCATCACCAATATATGGTGATCTACACAACACTATGCTACTACCTATGAATATGCTCTGAGCTTCTATATTCTGCTTGTTACAATGAGGTCCTTTTTATATAGGAAGATAGGTTCCTTGGCCAACACTCTACCTAGTTGTACAAGGGACACCTTGCACATTGACACTTGTGCATTTATTACATTGCATGAAGTAACTAGATAACTTCCCCCTAAAGTAATATAATATACTAAGTATGTACCTAGGAAGGTACATTTACATGAACCAAATGATGTAATATAATCTATTTCTAACACCCCCTGTATTACATTATTTGGGTATTGAAGACTTTAGTCTTCAATATGGATCTTCTTCTTCATCCTGAAATTTGTACTCTTCCTTTGCATTCTTTGTAACCTATTCAAGAAAATATTTAGTGTCTCTGTAATGTGTTACATTTTCTAATAGAGCTTTCACCTCATAGTCTTCTATGGGTTCTTCCAGTTCTTCAATTTTTTCTATCCTCTGAACCAGATATACTTTCTAATTTCTCTTCTGATATTCCAATTGAGGATAATTGCTTGGTCATTGAGATTTGTGTTGACGAGGATTCATTTTATATCATTATGGTTGAAATTAATTCCAATTACTCATCTAATTTCCTTGGTTCTGGTTTTTGGGATTGTATCTGCAGTAATTGGTACTATGACCTTTCTTTTTGCATATCTAACAATACCATATTTTTCTTCCTCTTGCTGATGAAGCAATATTTCCATATGGATTATCTTTTGATGCCAATGCAATGTTAGTCATCTCATATTTCATAGTGTTTTCCACTTCATATTCCTGAAGTATATTGACTAGGTCATCAAAAGAAGTATCTTTACTTAAGACTTGTAAATATGTGACCAAATGCTTATAGTTGTATGGAAGTGCTCTCATGGTTACTTGAGTAAGAAGTTCATATTTAGGTTCTTGTCCAAGGGTTAGTAGTTTCCCTTTAATATCTTCTACCTTCCTTAGAAATAATTCTATGCTTTCCCCACTGTTCATTTTCAAGGAATGTAGTTATGTTTGAATATGAAGAATGGTGGCTTTATTATTTCCTTCGAATATTTTCTCTAAGTTTGTCCAAGCTTTAGTGGATTTTTTCCTTTAATATTTCAACCTTAAAATATAACCTTATAATTCCTTTTTTAATGAAAGCAAATTAGATAGGGAAAATTTTACCTTAATAAAGCTTTTCACCATTATGAAAATGAATGTGTATGGTTGTAATATATCCTTCTTAGGTGTTGTGAGTAACGACAGAATCTTCAATGTGCTCCTTGGCTTCAATACCATTCTTTAATGTTTCCATTGACCTATTTGATTGATAGTTCTTACACTTCTTGTCACTTCTTATAAATGCTCCTGAATGCTACGTTCTCCCAGGTCCAAGGCATCTTTAATAAGTGGTCAATATTTTGATGAGTGAAAAGTGTCACAACGGTTTCATTCAATGCTCTAAGGATGCTTTGGACACTTGGTGGAGTCACCAACTCTGTTCTAACACCTGTTACAAGTGTCACCTTTGCTTGTAAAATTTTATTCCCTATTTGTGTGTTGTCCAAGTGGCTACTCTACTTCAATGTATGTGAGGCCTCTTACTGTAACGCTTCTAGATAAAAGTAACTCCTCTTCCACATGGAATATGGGGGCCAAAACAATGTTGTAACATCTCCTTTCACATGTGTGAAATTCAATGTTCCTTTGTGGGCATTTTAGGGTTCTTTTGGAGAATGACAAGTGGCACCTTCTTTCCTTTGCATGCCCTTGTCTTATCAATGCCTTCTTGCAATCCCTTCAACATATTTTTCCACCTTGTTCTTTGTTGTAGTTGATTGGTGCTGAGATATTTCTAGCCATGCAATGCTTATGGTGGAGCTTTGGTAGAGATTTGTAGGAGCTTTGGTGGAGCTTTAGTGGCTCTTGAATGGAGTTCGAATGACAACACTTTGGTGGAGACTTCTTGATGCTATAATGATGGTATTGAATGCTCCTTGATTGGACATATAATTCCAATTTACTTACTTTGATTTCCTTCTCTTATATGCTACTATATTTGTCTCCTTTAGTGAGAAATGTAACACATTTCTTGTGCTTTGCAAGTTATTTATTATGGTTGTCCAACCCATGCACGATGTGAGCCCTTTTGAGAGGCTTTTTTATGCTTAGAGTGTGCTATTATTTGACTGGGCTCTTATTGAGAATAATATGCCTTTGAGGCACCTTAAAATATGCCCTCTTCCTGCTTAGAACTTATTAGATAAGTGCAATACCATGTAATAATATTTGTATATAAAAACCTTTTTATTGTACCCTTTCATGCACTCTTTTTGAAGGTCTGATTTTCTAGTTTTGTGGAAGATTTTTGAATGCAATGTAAGGGTTTTGAGCATGTCTATTTGATTAGACACCTTTCCTTTTGGCTTGGTTATTTTAAAAATGAACCCAATATTGTAACCACTTGATAGAAGCTCCCTTTTTGTCATAATTTTTTGCACTTTCACCTTGCAACTAACCCTATAATACTTTGGATTTAAGACTCACCAAGTCTCAACTTTTGAATCTTCCTTTGCTAAATTTAGTTAGTTGCTATTTTCTTCTCCAAAACTTTGAATATTGAGCTATTTTTGGTGGCTTCCTTTGGACACTAAAAGTTTCAGATTTTGGTGCACTAAAGGTGTCTTTAGACACTTGATGCTAATATGATTTTGTGTCTTTCTCAAGAACACAAACACTAAGATTTTTGGAAGTAATATAGTAGTGCAAATGAACCCACTAATATTTTACTTTTAATGCACTAACAATAACACCTTATCACTCCAATCAACTCTAAAAATAACTTATAAGTGCACTTAATCAATTTACTACAACTAATCAAGAATAATATGAAATGAATCTTCAAGAGTTATTCTACAATTTCACTACAAACAAAGTTGTAGGAACTAGTCTTCTTTTTATTTCCAAAGTAGATATTTGGTAGTTGATATATTATTGTAATTTTATAATCTAATCAACTCCAAAGCTAATGTGCAAATGAACCTTAAAAATAACTTTAATTGTTGTACTTTTTGAAGACTATAATGCAATCCTTTTTTTTGCAAATTTCAATCTAAATAAGGTGCCTTAATAAATATGACAGATGATCCAATTTTAATCAATGAATATGATTGCACCCAAGTTGCATACCTTTTGAAATATTTTTTAGATGATGTAGCTTTTGTATATGAAGCACCAAGTTGTTATCTTGTGTAGGATCTCACATCTTCTTTGTAGGGTGTCTCAGGTTGATCCTTTTGTTAGGAGGTGAAGTCAATATCCAGATCTCCAATGTTCTTTAGCAGAGAGGTGCATGGTGGTGCATCTTTTAAATAGGAAACAAAAAAATTATTATGTAGTATTCCTTTGGGAGAGGAAACAAATAGTTTTTTGGACTCTTACTTTGGAAGAGGAAACGAACAGTTTTTTGGACTCTTCTTTTGGAAGAGGAAATGAACAGTTTTTTGGACTCTTCCTTTGGAAGAGGAAACAAACAGTTTTTATTTTTTATATAAAATGGGAATGACCCCTTGCATGTAAATGATGATTGAATGTACTTTTTCCAAAATCAATAAAAGATCAAGTTGCCATTGCCCCATGGTTTTTCCTGCACATTGCAGGTTTTCCATGTAAAATTTGTGTTACTGTTTTTTCTTGTGTTATTGTGTTTTTCTGCTTGCACATAATTTTGCTATATTTTCTAACATCTGGTATCAAATCCTAGGTTTTTGTGCGATTGGGAGCTACAAAATGACTGGAAGTGTAACCAAGTTTGATATTGAAAAGTTTGATGGTAAGAACTTCACCCTATGGAAGATGAAAGTGGAGGATTTGTTGGTTCAAAATGACCAAGCCCTAGCCTTGAAAGGGGTCACGAGTAAACTAAGAAGCATGAAATATGAGGAGTGGGCAACGCTAGATAGGAAGGTGGTTTATACAATTCGTCTATGCCTATAAAACTCTATCTTGTTCAATGTTTTTGAAGAAAAGATCGCAAAATCCCTTTGGAAGAAGCTTGAAAAGTTGTATGAGACAAAATCTGCAACAAATAAGGTTTTTTTGAAAAAACAGTAAGGATGAAGGAAGGTTCATCTATGGCATATCACTTGAATGAGTTTAATACCCTTATCAGTAAACTGGTTTTAGTTAATGGTAATATGAAGGATGAGGACAGAGCTATCACCCTACTTTGTTCCCTCTGAGAGACTTAGGATCATTTAGTGATGACCATCAACAATTCATCATCAGGAGCTCTAACTTTTGATGATGTGGTAGCCGCTTTGTTGGTAGAAGAGTTGAGGCAGAAAACATCTTTGGAACCCTCAACCAATGAAGCCCTAGCTGTGAGAGGTCGATATTTCGAGAAGAGTCAACAAAGTAGATCACAGTCCAAATCTAAGTCTAAAGGATGCAAGCTGAAAGGGAAGTGTTGGAATTGTGGGAAGCCAGGGCACTCAAAGAAGGATTGTTGGCAGTTAAAAAGGAAAAAAATGGTGAAAATCAATTTCAGCCTTCAGCTGAGGCCAGTACAGTAAATTTTGGAGAGACAACAACATGTGAGGCTTTTTGTATCAGCAATAGTAGATCTATTTTATATACCTGGGTTTTGGACTCGGGTGCATCTTTCCACATGTCTCCTCATAGAGACTGGTTTGACAAATATCAGCAATATAGTGGTGGGAAGGTCTACTTGGGTGATGATCACCCTTTAGAAATTATGGGAAGAAGGGACATAAGGATCAAACTGGACAATGGTAGAGAAAGGATGTTATGTGATGTGTGACATGTACCAGATTTGTGAAAGAATTTACTCTTAATCAAGATGATGGACAAGTTAGGGTATTCTATCACTTTCGGTAACAACTATTGCAAAATTACCATAGGTGCTATTGTAGTAGCAAAGGGAGAATCTTGTGGGATTCTATATCATTTATGCGGTGATACAGTGATGAACCATGCATCAGTAGCAACTTTAGTTCAGGATGCAGTAATGTTATGACATAAACACCTAGGCCATATGAGTGAAAAAGGTCTAAAAAATCTACATGACAAAGGTATGCTTTCTGGGATTAAGTCTTACAATTTAGACTTGTGTGAGCACTATATTTTTGGTAAACAAAAGATGGTTTGGTTTACTGCAAGCCCTGGTAAGAGTTCTAATTTTTTGCAACTTATACATTTGGATATATTTGGACTAGTCCCCACTCAATACTTAAATGGTGCCATCTATTTTTTGACTTTTATAGATTATTATTCTAGGAGAGTGTGGGTTTATTTTTTGAAGAAGTCAGAAGCTTTGCAAAAATTTAAAGATTTCAAAACTCGAGTAGAGAAAAGTTTGGGCAAGCCTGTTTTATGTCTTAGGTCAGATAATGGGGGTGAATATTGCTCCAAGGAATTTGATAAATTTTGTATGCAAGAAGGAATTAAGCACCAGAAGACTATACCATATACTCCACAACAAAATGGTGTGGCTGAGCAAATGAATCACACAATCATGGAACATGCAAGAAGCATGCTCAACGCATCCATGTTGGATAAAAGGTTCTGGGTAGAGGCTATTAATACAGATGTTTACCTCATTAACAGGTCACCTATAACTACGTTGGATGGACGGATTCTAGAGGAGGTTTGGTGTGGTAAGCCATTTGATTACTCTCATTTGCATACCTTTGGCTGTGATGCATTTTCCCATGTGCCTAAAGAAAAAAAGGTCCAAACTTGACCCGAAGTCAAGCAAATGTGTTTTTCTCTGCTATGGAGATGCAATAAATGGGTATAGACTATGGTATCCTACTGCCCACAAGGTAATTATTAGCTGAGATGTTATTTTTGATGAAAATCCATGCAAAGGAAGGTGGTACGCCAAACACCTAATGTTGTACCAGTTGAAGTAGACATGAACAAAGATGAAAATGAAAATCACCATGCTGAAACTTTTGACCAACATGCTAATTTTTTTGACCAGCATGCAGAAAAACAAGTAGAAAAACAAGTAGAGCAACAACAATAGTCACAAGACCAAGAGCCACAATCAACAAATCATTCGGTTAGAAGATCTACATGTCCACAAAATTTTTCGAAAAGGTATTCTCATGTTTATCAGTCCTCTTTTGCTTTGTTAACTGATGATGGTGAGCCTATTTCATTTAAGGAAGCTAGAGAGTCTGAGAATGTAAAAAAGTGGAGGAAAACCATGGAGGAGGAAATCGAGGCACTTCACAAGAACAAAAATGTGGGAACTTGTGGATCTCCCACTTGGAAGAAAGATTGTTGGAAACAAGTGGGTGTACAAAGTTAAGAAGAACAACGGTGGGCTATTGGAATGCTATAAATATCACTTGGTGGCAAAAGGCTATGTGTAGAAGTCAGGTATTTACTTTAATGAAATTTTCTCTCCAGTTGTGAAGATGACAACTATTAGAGTTCTACTTGCACTTGTAGTTGCATAGGATTTAGAACTGGATCAGCTTGACGTAAAGACTGCTTTCTTGTATGGTGATATTGAGGAGGAGATTTATATGGATCAGCCTGAGGGCTATGAGGAAAGAGGCAAAGAGCATCTGGTTTGTAGACTGAAGAAATCGCTGTACAGGTTGAAACAAGCACCAAGGATGTGGTACAAGAAATTTAACACCTTCATGAAGATCCAAGGTTTGAATACGAGTGAAGCTGACCATTGTGGATACTATAAGAGGTTTGATGATGGCAGTTTTATTATTTTGCTATTGTATGTTGATGATATGTTGGTTGCAGGTCCCAACATGAATAAAATCATTGATCTTAAGGCTCAGTTGTCTAGGACATTTGAAATGAAGGATTTAGGAGCAGAAAACCAAATTTTAGGGATGAAGATACACAGGGACAGAAAAGGAAGAAATATCTGGTTAAGTTAAAAGTCATATATAGAAAATATTCTACAGCGCTTCAATATACAATATGCAAAACAAGTTAGTACCCCACTTATTTCACACTTAAAATTGTCTTCCAACCAGTGTCCTAGAATAGAAGCAGAGAAGATAAGCATGTCTCGTGTACCGTATTCATCAGTAGTAGGAAGCCTTATGTATGCCATGGTGAGCACCAGATTGGACATTTCCCAAGCAGTGGGAGTAGTTATCCAGTACATGGCAAATCCTGGTAAGGAGCATTGGAATGCGATGAAGTGGATATTTAGATATTTAAGAGGCACTTTAAATGCTGCTATTTACTATGGATCAGATAATTTGCAAGTTAAAGGTTTTGTAGATTCTAATTATGGTGGAGATAAAGATGGTAGAAAGTCCACTATAGGATATACTTTCACTCTTGCTGGTGGAGCTGTGATTTGGGGTTCTAATTTGTAGTCTGTGGTGGCTTTATCAACCACTGAAGCAAAATATATTGTAGTGACTCATGCCAACAAAGAGGCAATTTGGCTAGAGCGACTGTTGGGTGACTTCAAGGTAATACAGGGTAAAATTACATTGCATTGTGATAGCCAAAGTGCTATTCATCTAGTGAAAAACCCAACATTCCATGATCGCATGAAACACATTGATGTCAAGTACCACTTTATAAGAAATGTGGTGGAAGAAGGTAGGATCCTGTTGCAAAAAATCGACACTAAAGTGAATCTTGCAGATATGCTTACTAAGTCGGTCAAGACAGAGAAGTTTGAGTGGTGCAGAACTTCTCTGGGCTTGCTAAAAATGTGATAAGGGTAGCATTGGGCAATTGGCACTTAGATGGAAAAACATAGACAAATAATTCCTATATATCGACTTCAAGTGGGATAATGTTAGGAGGTGAAGTCAATATCTAGATCTCCAATGTTCTTCAGTAGAGAGGTGCATGGTGGTGCAACTTATAAAGAGGAAACAAAAATAGTATTATGTAGTCTTCCTTTGGGAGAGGAAACAAATAGTTTTTTGGACTCTTACTTTGGAAGAGGAAACGAACAATTTTTTGGACTCTTCCTTTGGAAGAGGAAACGAACAATTTTTTGGACTCTTCCTTTGGAAGAGGAAATGAACAGTTTTTGTTTTTTCTATAAAATGGGAATGATCCCTTGCATGTAAATGATGATTGAATGTAATTCTGCCAAAATCAATAAAATATCAAGCTGCCATTACCCCATGGTTTTTCTTCCACATTACAGGTTTTCCATGTAAAATTTGTGTTACTTTTTTTTCCTATGTTATTGTATTTTTCTGCTTGCACATAATTTTGCTATATTTTCTAACACCTTTCACCAAAATATGGTCTCAAACTTTCTTTTATGAGCCTAGGGTTTGGTGATTTGATACTTCTTGTAATCTTCTCCTTTTGCTATATATTTGGAGAAGTTTTGTATCTGGAACAATACCTTTTTGTTGTGAGAGGTAATCTTCAAATCTCTTGGATTTGTTAGGATTATCCCGTCTTCAAGTCTTCTTGTCAAATTCTAACTTCAAGAAAGATCTTCTTCTCAAGATTTTAAATGTCTTGAGATCTTTTGAGATTTGGCACTCCTTGCCAAATTTTTCATCTTCTTTTGGGCTTGTTATCAGATGGTGATAATTATCTCAAATCTTTCACTATATTTTGTAGTGAATTTTTGAGTTCTCCTTTGATGATTTCTTTAGTAAGTCTCTCCAAGCATTTTGTTGGATGCTCATTGAGATCTCCCAAGTTCTTTGATATTATAACTTATTTTGGTCTTCCTTGAGACATTTTCTTCAACCTTCTACTCCTGGAAGTGTTGGTGGTGAGATCTTCTTTTGGATATTTGATTATGTTGCTTCTAGATTCAAGCATGACTCTCCTAGTCCTTCATTATCTTCCAATACTGGAAGTTATTCAATGAGATCTTCTCCTGATCTCTTTACCTTCAGTTTTGCCTCAGGTTCTGGATTTATTTTGAAAAAAATACTCTTCCTAAATTTATTGTAGGAAGTTTCCCAACTCACTAAATCTCCTTTCCCTACAACAAATTATTAGTACTAAAATATTAATATGCTTCTGAATCAAATACTCTCTTCTAGAGTCTTCTTTAGGATCAAGGCTTTTGTGGCCTTTTTTTTAGTATCAAGACTTTGTGGCATTTTCTTCGGTATCAAGGCTTCTATGGCCTTTTATTTAGTATCAAGGCTTATGTGGTATTTTATTTTGGGACAAGGCTTTTGTGGCCTTTCCTTCAATATCAAGGCTTCTATGGACTTTTCTTCTGGATCAGGGCTTCTATGGCCTTTTCTTCTAGAAAAAGGCTTTTGTGGCCTTTTCTTTTGGATCAAGGCTTATATGGAATTTTCTTCTAGAAAAAGGCTTTTGTGGTCTTTTCTTCTTCTATGAAGTTCTCAATCTAGAAATGGATATCTCTAGTCTCCTAACTTCACCATGACTCTTCTCTAGAATTCTTCTTCTGAAGTATTCTTTTCTTACACAAGGAACTAATCTCTGCACTATGAAGGCATGCCAACCATTGGGCAATGAAGTTGAAGTCTCATAGCTTTATATTGTAGGAGGTATCCCAATCATTTGAGAATTAATTTTCTACAAAAAAATAAACTTAGGGTAATAGTCAACAAATTCTAGATATCCTGAATGATCTTCAGTAGTTGATTTATCAATCTAGTGGATTGAATGTTGATTCCTAGTCTTTACAAGTTGTTACTACAACCCTATGGAAAAAATATAGCTAAATGTAATCTCAGTATTTCTAGAACCAAGATTTCTTTTAGTTCTCACTTATGGCTCTCCTTAATTCTACCACCTAGACTCTTCTGAAAGTTTTTGATAGTGGCTAGTCCAGCAATGTGTTAGGTTGACAAAAACCTCTAGCTTAATGATAATGGTGGTTTTCCTTATTGATATACTATGGCTAGATATATCATGGCTTTGATACCACTGTTAGCTTTTGATGCAGTATGCAATGGGAGATAGTAATCACAAGATGCAGAATAATATAAAAGAAAGTAAATCTACGAGATGACTAAAATATGCTATAAATAAAAATGAAAAAAATGAATACAAAATAGCTATGGAGGAAATGGACACTTCATGAACAAATCTACTAGACTACGTTGCATCCATCACCAATATATGGTGATCTACACAACACTATTCTACTACCTATGAATATGCTCTGAGCTTCTATATTTTTCTTGTTACAATGAGACCCTTTTTATATAAGAAGATAGGTTCCTTGGTCAACACTCTACCTAGCTGTGCAAGGAACACCTTACACATATACAACTTACACATTGACACTTGTGCATTTATTACATTGAATGAAGTAACTAGATAAATTCCCCCTAAAGTGATCTAATGTCCTAAGTATGTACTTAGGAAAGTACATTTACATGATCTAAATGATGAATATAATCTATTTCTAACACTAATCTTGTGATGAAACATTGATTAGTGGTTCCTTACTTATTTTAAAATTTTCAAGTTGCTTGGTGATGTGAGATGAGGAAACTTATGGACATAAATTGAGACTAGGTTGAGATTTCTCAACCATTGATTAATATTGGAATGGATGAGGGTTTCCTAGGATGGTGACAATTTGATCTTTGAATTTGAACTTTAAACATTGATGAAGAGTAGAAGGTACAACCCTCATTGCATAAATCCAAGGGCATCAAAGAAGGAGATTAAAAGATGTGGGGCGAAGTACCACATAAAACAAGGTATTTAAGATATTAGGTCCAAACCTCAGGGGGAGGGATACAATGTCACAGGCCTCTTGGGACTCATTGTTGAAAGCTTTGATGATGACATCAGATTTAATTAAATCTTCCTCTTTTAATCCAAAATTTTGGAAAAATTAAAAGGTGCATAGATTGAGGGAGGAACCATTATCTATCAAATTTCACTCGATAAGTATTTCTCCAATATATGTTGTGATGTAGAGGTAAAATTCCTCTCATAAATTTTAGTAAGGAATATCATCATTTGAAAAGGTTATATGATGTATCCCAAGGGAACCTACAATATTAGCTATATCACTAGGGGAAATATCTTGAGGAACAAATTGTTGACTTAGAAGTTTCAACAAGGCTTCCCTATTAATAGGAGAAGTTTGCAAAAGCTCTAGGAGGGAAATCTTGGTTGGGGTAATAGTTAAATATTTTTGAATATCAAAGGAGACTTTATATTGTGGTTTCAACACTAAGGGTGGTTTTCTACTCTTGTGCTCCTTTTTTGGGTACTCTTCAAAACTAACGATGGTTTAAAAGGTTGGTTAGATGTAGAACTCGTTTTATACTGAGATTGTTGAGTCAATTGAGCTTGACCTTGTTGCCTTGTAGTTGTTACTATCATACCAACCATATTGTTATAGGGAGGTGGCAGATTACGATATGACACTTGATTAGCTGCTTGTTTCCCATGATTAGGTAGGGGATTTTGGAAGATCCCCATATCTTGATTAGTTGTGGGTACTTGTTGTGTAGGAGGTTGATTTTTTATTGGAGGATTGTGGTTAGAAGTAGGTTGAGAATCCTCTATACCAAGATGAGATACATTGATTAAGTCTTGAACCACATGTTTCAACCTTTTACATGGATGTGTCATGTGCTCCTCCACTCTATGATACTCATAATGATCAATCAATTGTGGTATCGGATTACCTTATGGGAGGAAACTCAATCATGTTATATTCCAAGAGTTGTTTTAGGATCAATGAAATAGGTTGGTTGAGTCTCGTGAAGTTTTTGGTGGGGGTTTTTAAGGTTTTCTAAGCACCATATTTTTTAAGGTATTAGCAACATTGTTGATAGGTCTACTATCTATTACCCCATCACCATCTACATGCTTATTCTTATATTAGGTTTTTGTGATCCTATATTCTTATTTTCTTGGTTTAAGTTGACCTATTTGAATAAGGGCTTGCTCTACCCTTCTTGCTAGATCTATTGCTTGGTCAAAAGAGGTAATAGTTGTTTCTAATTCATATGATATTTGCTCTTGTAATTTTTTGATAAATATCTCTAGCATATCTTGGTGAGGCAAGGTATATCTTAATAATCTAACTAAACTTCTCCAATGAGACAAGAATTCCATAAATATTTTGTCTTTACCTTGATTCAATAGATAAACATATTTTATAGTCACTTTTTTATCAACATAAGCTCCATATTATTTGACAAACAACTTCATTGTCTCCTCAAAATTCCTCAAAGAATGATTAGGCAATTGATAATACCATTCCAATGCCATACCGCCAAGGCTCTTAGGAAACATCTTTAGTAACAATATGTCATATATAATATCATGGCATGGAGGATCTTATGGAATTCCTCCAACATTGGTGGTTATAGTAGTAGTATATATTGGTTTATGGAAAGGATAAACATGATGCAAAGATTCAAATAAAGGATTGGTGCAAATATTTTGAGGAGAAATGGTTTAATGATGAGATGCCATAACCTCTTAAATTTGGACTTATTCATCCATATATTTATTCAAGGTATCCCTATGATGCTTAAATAAATTCCAAATATGATCAAATAATTTAAATGTGAGGTGTCCATTAGACTCCTCAGTAGGATCAAGATCATTATCGATTTCTACATTTTCTTCCTCTTCTAGTTAGGATTCTTCATATCTTAAAGAATCTCACCAAATTCTAAAATTATTCACTTACTCCTAAGGATGAGAGCCATAGGAGAAATAGAAAGGATAGAGGAGAAAAGAGGATCTAAAAACTAGCAAAAGACACACAAAGGAATTTTTAAGATGTTTTTAATGTTTTTTATTCTAAGCAAATAAATTTAATGGTCTTGCTTAAAGTTTTCAAAAGGAAAAACAAAATGAAGAGGCTTTCTAATTTAGCCACTAAAGGTGTGCTTTCATGTTGGGTTCACCAAAGATATAGAGAGGAGAATTTTACCCTACCGCATATGATTCTTAACTGGATCCACTAGGAGCCAAGGTGACTACGAGGGTATGTTGAGCCTCTACACTCAAGTGATTGGGAGATCAAAGGGTTCACCAAGAATAGTTTAAGGACTTGATTTAATTATAGGATGGATATGTCTAATTGTATATTGAGAAAGCATCTATGTTTAGCTTTCTAAGATATAAGCTAAAATAAATTAAAAAACAATGCAAGACAAATAGTAATGCAAGAAAGCAAAGACTAACCCTAGAATAATTTTTAATTTTCAATAAGGACTAAAACCATAACTTGCAATAAAGTAAGATTTTCTTTTTAGCAAGGGTTCAAGAGTATGCACAAATAGATTTAACCTAAAGTGCAAACTATATGCTTTTTCTCTTTCAAATGTCTAAAATAAAGTCAAATTTTATTTTTATTTTTATTGAATTTTATCATGAGCTAGATGTAAAATAGAAATAGACAACAAACAAACAACAAATAGCCTAAGAAGTTTACTTAGGGCACTTGATTTGATGGTTGACCCTAGCTTTTAACTTGCATCCAGATATATCCAACAACTTCACAACCTGTAAAACAACTTTACAAACCATATAAAAATTGATCAGTTTTTTGAGGCCTACTTAAGCCGCTATGTGCTTGTGCTTGGAGGTGCAACAATAAAACCCCCTTGTTCCTTTTAGCTAATCATTTGAAATCAAAAGTGATTATTGATCCTTTTGGAAGTGAACAAGGCAAGATGCAACCAAAATGAAACAATAAAAAAAATATAGTGCAAACAATAATATTATGATCTAAATGAAACATTCAAAAGTATACTAAGGGTTTGGGAGAAAAAAATTGCCCCAAAACCTAAAGGAGCCAAAATCGTGCCTTGTAATGGGTGACCACAAATTCAACTTTGTTGAATTCATACCTGTATGGATGAGGTGTGAATTCACAACAGAGGTTCTAAAATGATCTATCAATGTAATATGTTGCAAAAGGAAATGAACATCGAACACACAAAATGAATAGAAGAGATTGCAATGTAACAAATAATTTTTTTTTATTTTGATACAGGGGAGCCTAAATCTCCTAAAATTTACAATGCTTTCTTCTTAAACTACTGGGTGTTCTTCACTCCTCTTCTACAACTCCAAGGGTGAGTGGGATTTTATATCATGGATGTAGGGCCACTCTTAGCTTCAATAGCTCTTTAGATACTTGTCTCCTGCACACATGAAAGACAAACAAGAATCACTAGCACTTGCAAACATAGTCAAAAATAAATATAGATGAAACCCTTGAAACCCTAGCTACAAAAATGAAAGTAATAGTGTAGGAAAAAAAGAAATTAAAAATGGAATGCCTTGCTAACAAATTAAAAGCTTACTGATCTATATTGCTAACAACTTTTTTGCATTCTAAGTAATCGCATGTGCGCGGGTGTGGCTGGGCAACTACGAGAGGGTAGTTAGGCAACCACGAAAGGGAGGTTGTAACTGTGTAACCACAGGAGGGTTATTGAGGCTATATGATAGAAAGTAGGGTTATGCATAAGCGTGAAATATCGTAAATTGGCTCTATTTAGGATTTTCAAAATTTTAAATTGGCTAATTTTGGATCCTTTCACTAGGGCCCATTCACCCAAAATTTATGGGGTGGAAGTTTTTTTGGGGTAAATTCACCCATCGTTGATAATAATTAACCTATTTTTATTTTAATTCGCCGACCACTTTCACCCCATTCCACGGACAATTCACCTTCAAATTATAAATGATTTTGTTTTTCTGCTCAAATCACCTTCAAATTATAAATGATTTTGTTTTTCCTACCCAAATCGCCTCATATACTACCCGTATATATACTGTAGTGGGTACCGATAAACATACATCTAAAATACTCTAACTCAAAAATAGCTCTAAAACAACGAAAAACTTGACAAGGTTGTAGAGAAGTGTCTATCGACATAAGTCGATCGATTGCAGAGAAGTGTCGATCAACATAAGATGATCAACATAAGTTGATCGATTGTAAAGGAGTGTCGATCAATATATGACTATCGATTGTAGAGAAGTGTCGATCGACATAAGATAATCGATTATAGAGACTATCAGCATAAGTCGATCGATTGTAGAGATATGTTTATCGGTATAAGCTGATCGGTTGTAGAGATGTGTCTATTGGTATAAGATGATCGATTGTAGAGATGTGTCTATCAATATTAGAGGATCGGTTGTAGAGGAGAGTCTATCGATATTAGTCTATCGGTTGTAGAGGTGTCGATCAACATAAGTTGATCGGTTGTAGAGATGTGTCGATCGATATAAGTTGATTAGTTGTAGAGAAGTGTCGATCAACATAAGTTGATCGATTGTAGAGAAGTGTCGATCGGTATAAGCTGATCGATTATAGAGAAGTGTCGATTGGTATAAGTTGATCGATTGTAGAGTAGTGTCTATCAGTATAAGGTGATCGGTTGTAGAGAATGTTTTGGCATAAGTGATTGGTTGTAGAGCAGTGTCTATCGATATAAGTCGATCGGTTGTAGAGTAGTGTCTATTGATATAAGTTGATCGATTGTAGAGCAGTGTCTATCAAATAAGTTGATCGGTTGTAAAGTAGTGTCTATCGATATAAGTTGATCGATTGTAGAGTTGTGTTTGTCATCATAAGTCGATCGATTGTAGAGTAGTATCTATCGTATAAGTCGATCGGTTGTAGAGAAGAGACTATTAAGAAAATTTGATCGATTGTAGAGGTATGTCTGTGGTCCTAAGTTGATCCATTGTAGAAGTGTGTCGATCGGCATAGGGCTATCGGTTATAGAGGATTCATGACTATGAAAATTGGTAGAGTATTCTTCTTCCATTGTTCTTTTATCCAAAGCTCTTTTTCTTCAGTTTCATAGGCATTGTAGGTGAACTATATGCAACTATGGTAGACAACTATCAATGTCATCTGGTTGTGTGTCAGGAGCATTTTTCTTGTCAGAGACTGCTTCTTGTCTCTTAGAGTATGTTTCATAGGTAGTGTAGAAGCACTATCTGCAACTGTGGTCGATAAGTATCCATGTCATGTTGTGTGTTAGGAGCATTTTCTTGTCAGAGACTACTTCTTGTCTTTCAGATGTCATTCTACAGGGCAGCGTAGGTTCATCTTGAGGGATGTATGCTATTTTCCTTCAATTTCATATACATTTCCTAACATCTGAAGGTTTTTTCTTTATAGATACAATGTCACCTACTGAATATGGAAAGAAGGGAGGCCAATATTCTTGTAAAAAGATAATTCTAAAATATTTTACACAAATATCAAAATGCAGTGAGGCATCAATCTCTACAGATTCTACACAACATGCAGGTACAAACACCTTTTACCATCAAATTTTTAATATTTCTCTATTATTATTAAATATAAAGCCTTTATTTATTAATAGATAAATGGTTGTCTACTTATCTACCTCTTTTTAAATGCTTTGTAAAATTGTATTCTGTTAATTCTTTAAAATAGTGCCTTTTTTACTTCAAAAAATGATAGAGAACACCAAACATTGAATGCAGTAAATATTGTCGACCCTGATGTGCATTCACTCGAAGATATTCTAGTAGATGAGATGGGACCACATGATAATTTTCCTAATAATGACATTCAACAACCACTTCAGGAGATTTTAAATTCAGACACATCAACCAAAAAAAATGATAGTACAATTAAAATGCAGACCTCTAGGGAATCTTGTAGTCAAAAATCTAAACATCAAAAGATAAGCGAATGGACTATTGGAAGGGATTTTAAAAATAAATGGGCATGGTTATACCCCTTTATTGAGCGAGATGAGAAACAAAATGTGTGTAAATGCATTATTTGTACATGGAAGCTAGGAAAGGATCATTTATTGCAAAATAAGAAAGACACAATAGAAAAACATTGTGGGAAAGTTTACATCAAAGAAATATGAAGTGATGGAACAATTAACAGATTTCATAGGTGGAAGGATGCATCAGAATGTGTGCATGTGAGATATGCACTTGAATATGAAAAAATAATGAAACAACAACAAACTCTCATTGAGAAGGGTGGAACAATCGAGGCACAATTTCAAAAAATTAATAAGACTGTATTAGCCTCAAAGAAATTGCAGTTTGCTATTGTATACAGTATTCTAAAAAAAGGTCGACCCATGTCTGATTTTGTTGATTTTAAGGAAATACTTCAACTAGCCGATGTACAAAACCTTACCAGTTCACATTGGTCAGATCGAAGTGGTTGGGAAATGGTAAAATATCTATCACTGGTTGAGAAGGAAGACCTGAGAGAGAATGTGAAACAAGCCAAATTTATTTCACTTTCCATTGATGAGGTAACAACTATTGACAACACATCTTGGATTTGCATACATGTTTACACATTCAAAAATCATTTGAGACAACCTCATTTACTAGCACTACATAAGATGATTGAAAATTGTAATGTGAAAAATATTTATAATGTTGTTGTAACTAGTTTAAAGGATATTTCTGGAATGGATGAAAAGGAAATTGCCACAAAGTTAATTTGTGTTGGAGCTGATGGTGCGGCTACAATGCAAGGACAAAGGAATGGTCTTTGTGTTAGGCTTCAGACATCAATTGCCCCATATGTGATTCCTATTCATTGCATGGCTCATCGAATGAATCTTGCATACAAAATTGTGAGCAATTTTGATAATGTAGCTAGAGTGGAAGAACTTATCCGTGAAATACACTCATACTTTTCATGCAGTCCAAAAAGGTTTGCTGAGTTTCAACAGTTTTCTCTAGGTGTAATTGAAGGTAGAAAAATGTTAAAATATGTGGACACTAGGTGGATTTCACTATTTCTTCCTGCAAAAAAGGTATTTTTAGAATATCAATCCTTGGTTGGGTTTATGTATGCACATCGTAGGGATGTTGACAAGGCAAAATATTTGCTTTTTCGTATGACTGACTTGGAAACTCTTCTCACATTATGTGGTATTCTTCCATTGTTACAAGAAATGAATTCTTTGATTAAACTTGCATAGGAAAGGGCAATTTATATTATCGATTTCATGAGGATGAGAAAACAAATATGTATGATTATTGATAGGATTTATTTATCTAAAAAATATTTTGAGGATCCCAAGTTTGATAGTTGGAATACGTTAGTTAATGTCAATGATCCGAACAACTTTTTAAAGTTCAACATCAATGATAATATTTGTATTGCTATCCATGGAAAGATGATTCTTGTATATCATTATGAAAAGTGATTAGATACACTAACATATGATGTTGAACAAGTGCCCATAACACATTCTGGATTCGATGAGGTTTTGGATAGCACTAAGAATAAATTGAAAAGAATTGCAAATACATTAACAAGTGAAATAAGAGATCATTTTAAGAGAGATGAGACACTTGAGGCCATGGTTGTTGTTAATCCCATCTTCTGGAATCCTTGTGGTGACCATAGTAGTAGAAGTGAGTTGTTTGTAAAATATATGGGTAATCTTATGACACATTTCTCTAAAAGTGTGGAAATAAATGGCATTGAAATCAATGGTATTCTAAACAAAGATCTTCTGAGACAACAATCAACCAATTTTGGAATAACAATGGATAATCAAATTGCACATTTCAAAAATCCACATGTGACTGGTTCAATCATGCATTTTTGGAAAAAATTGTATCGAAGTAGTGTCTTACAAGAAACTATGAGTGAATACTTTATTTTATATGAATTATGTCAGACAATGATTTTGGGATCTGTTGAAGATGAAAGGGTTTTTAGTGCATTATCTTTTGTTAAATCAAAAGTTCATAATAGGTTGGACAAAAATTTGGAAAATTGTTTGAGAATGTATGTGTCATCGTACGAGGTGGGTAAGTTTCCCTATGATAGAGCATTGACATATTGGAAGTCCCTAGCAGAAAGGAGAGGTCTCACTAATATTGTTGATAATGATGAAAATGATTCAGCTTGGAGTGATGATGAGATTATGGAAATATAGAATTCACAAATGATTCTTGGTTCTTTTGGAGAAGTCGATAAAGCTTTGTATCAGCTTCCAAAAATGTAAAAATTGTAATGATTATATGACAAATTCATATAATCAATGATTTTTTAGATTTGAAATCATTTGTAAAATTTTAGTGATTTGAATAAATTCATATTATCAATGATTTTTCGTATTTGATATCATTTGTAAATGTCAATGATTTGAAAAAATTCATATTATCAATGATTTTTCGTATTTGATTAGTTGTAAAATTTTAGTGATTTGAAAAAATCATATAATCATTCTATTTTCAATGATTATGCATATTTGCTTTTTAATGATATGGACTGTCTATGTTTTCAAAATTTATGATTTATGCTATAGCTTTGAGTAAGCTAAAAATTTGAAAACCATGTATACGTAATGATGCTATGTTATTGAATTAATTGTATATGTTGACAAAATATAGTGATTTTTGCTTTGACTTTAAATGTATGTCTGTATGTATCATTAGTATCATTAGTATGTA
The DNA here is from genome assembly GCA_028583015.1 of Wollemia nobilis. Lineage (NCBI taxonomy): Eukaryota > Viridiplantae > Streptophyta > Pinopsida > Araucariales > Araucariaceae > Wollemia > Wollemia nobilis. Next base: position 25,990,173 of record JAQPPZ010000856.1, on the reverse strand, counting down.
TGATATGACTCTAGAAGTGTTATTAACTTTCTATGTTGACAAAATTTTATGATTTATGCTTTGTCATTGAGTAAACCATGCATGCATACATAACTAGTAAAAATTTCTTAGTATCATTAGTATGTATGATTTGACTCTAGAAGGAAAAATGCATGTAGTATATTACTCTAGATATGGAAAATGAAAATTTAAACCCATTCATAGATATATCCATCGTAAACTCACTTTGAAATATAAAAACAATATAGCATAATACAAATGACCATACTCATTTTTATACAACAACTAGAATGACTATGAATGCACTAAAAATTGAAACCCATGCATAGATATATCCTTCGTAAACTCACTTGAAATATAAAAAAATATAGCATAATACAAATGACAATACTCATTTTTATACAACAACTAGAATGACTATGAATGCACTGAAAATTGAAACCCATGCATAGATATATCCTTCGTAAACTCACTTGAAATATAAAAACAATATAGCATAATACAAATGACAATACTCATTTTTATACTACAACAAGAATGACTATGAATAAACTAAAATTTAAACCCATGCATAGATATATCATTCGTAAACTCATTTGAAAATTGAAATATAAAAACAACATAGCATAATATATGGAAATTGAAATTTAACCCCTTCATAAATATCTCCATCGTAAACTAACTTTGAAATATAAAAACAATATAGCATAATACAAAAGACAAAACACTTTTCTATACAACAACAAGAATGACTTTGAATAAACTAAAAATTTAAACCCATGCATAGATATATCCTTCGTAAACTCATTTGAAAATTGAAATATAAAAACAACATAGCATAATACACAAGACAATACTCATTTTTATATCACAACATGAATAACTTTGAATAACATGAAAATCTAAACCTATGCATACATATATTCTTCATAAACTCAAGCATATTTGAAACACCATAATACTCAAGAGATGAAAATAACACACAATTATAAATGTAAATAGTGTAATAGTAAAATAATAAAAGCAAGTATCTTGTTTTCAAATGAAAACATATGAAATGTCATAAAATAGTCTTTTTGAAATATCAAATTTTGAAATTCAATTTCATGCTTCAGAATATTTTCCCCCTTCCACCACTCCTTTTTCCTTTTCAATGACTTCCACATTCTGCATAGCAACGACTCCTCCCTCATATTTCCCATGTTCAACTCCTTTTTCCTCATCCACTACTTCCATGATTTCCACATTCTGCATTCCAATGGCTCCTCCCTCGAGTTGGGTAATAGTACTATCAATTGCTCCAGAATTGACAAGGATCTTCTCAACATTTTCCAATCCATCGAGAAGGGTGTTTTCCTCTTTCCCAACATCTTCAGATGTTGGTCCTTGAACTTCTTTACCCTTCTCCTTTAGTAGAACATCAGGATCCAATCCATTTCGGATAATGATTTTTTACAAAATGTTGTTTTGTCGAACTGCTTCCTGAGCTCTTTTTCATTGCCATGGAAGCATTTAAGAACTCCTTTGCCATCCTGAGATAGTCTTGCAGGTTTTGAACCTGCTTCTTGAGATTATCATACTTTACCTACAAAAAGGAAAAATAGTTAGTCAACAGATAATTACATTTGAAAAAAGAGAACAACAAATTTTTGAACACATAAGTGACTAAGTCAAACCTCAACAACATTCTTTGTAGCTACAACAACAACAACCTTTTTCTTATCACTAGCCCATTCATTGTAATAAGCTTGGGCCTCACCATTTATGTTCTCCAATATGTTCATCATAAACTTTAAAATTTCATCTGTGTAAGATGTATTCACCTTCACAATGCCATATTTTACTTGTTGTAGTAGAGCCTCCATCTTTTCAGGTTCATTTTCAACAACAAAAAATTTGTTCTCTTTTTGAAAAATTATTGTATCGGGCATTAATTTCCTTTATCAACACTTTGGCCCGATACTCCCATTTTTTCATTTTTGTTATATCTGGAAGTAGTAAATCCTTAATGGTAGATTCAACGTTATCAAAAACCAAATATTTTTCTAAAATATTTAATCTTTCATCCTCTGGTCGAGGATGAGCCTGACGGGTGTCTGTTTCCTTAGGAGGAGATTTGCTTGAACATTCTGCTCCTTCATTTCCTTTATCTTGAAGCAATTCTGATACTTGCAAAGTAGTGGGTGTGTTGCCTTGCAAAAATAAATCTTGATCAAGTGGAACCTCATCCAACCCAACACTAGAAGCTTTCGGTACATCCTTAAAATTAAAATTAGCAAGAGAAATATGGCCGAATCCTAAAAATGTCTTTGATGCTTCTTTCTCTAAAAATTGTTGTGTTGCTTCTCTCTATGGCCTAGATGGAAGAATGTGTTTTCCAACTGGGAAGCATTGACCTCGCATTTGAGGTTGGCATGGTGGAGGAGGGGGCGACATCGATTGTTGATTTTGTTGACGAAATTGTTGTATAGGAACTTAAAACATAAAAATAAAAATTAGTTATAAAATTTGTGAAGGTAGATTATGAAAATTGGTTGCAAAATTTGTTATAACACTTACCGATAGAAGAAGAGACATCTTGCATAGTTGTAGATGCAAATGGAATGTGGGCATGTTGTACATCTGAAAAAAATAATTAATTAAAAATAATAAATTTTTGTAAAATTTTTGTTTTAGATAATCATTAAAACTTACTCCCCGAAGATGAAACCTCTTGCACAACTACGCCCATTGGTAGTGGACGTGCAACCGTAGGTGGAGGTTGTCGAGGATCAGGAGAACTAGATCTTATATGTTTCCTTGTTGATCTTCTCCTTAGCGGTGGTGTTGTTTCCTCCGTAGGTGTTTTGGAGTCTCCTGATTCCTCTAGATTATAACCTCTGATAGCAACATCCCACTTTGAAGAGGAAGAGGATGCCCTTTTCTATGTTTGGTATAAAATATCAAAATTATAAAAAGATAAACATATGAAAAATAAAAAAATTTACTTAAATATTAACTAAAAATTACCTGAACCTGTTGTTCTGTCATGGTTGCATTGGCTAGGGTTGAGTGCCAAGATGTTGGTACTTGAGTGTTCTACAAATGATAAAAAGATTCATAAAAAAAGTAATAATATAGTTGCATGTGCTAACTTTCGGTGAGGGTGAAGCATGGGTTATCACATTCTGGATTTCCAATCTGATCTGATGTGAGACATAGTTGGACTAGTCAAATTGGTGGTGTGCAACACAATGAACCAAATATGCTAAGGCCCACATCAGAATTTTTGTCGGTCTTCCTTGTAGAATGAGTTTGGCAAGGAAGAATTTACAACATGCTTGAAGAAATTTATTTTCAATAGCTGGTACAGTCAAACCCCTTCTGGACTTGGTGGACGTAACTGCAAAAAAAATAAAATCAGTAATTGTACACTAGTGACTAGAATTTAAATTCAATTAAATAAAAAAATAGTTATACCTTGAAAATATTTTGGTTGCACATTGAAGTTGGTCTCTAGGTAGAGTTTGTCTTCATCAGTTAATGTGTATTTGGATGTGATAGGCTCACAACCAGCGTGGGGCAATGTTGTCAATCTGGCGATATCAGAGGTTGTGAAAGAAAGAATGATGTTTTTGTTGTCAATGACAAGATTTACCTTACTCGAATCAATATTATAACCTGCAATGATCTTCTCTAGTAGTTTAGTGTCCATGTCAAACTACGACATTGAAACTAGACCTCGAAGACCAGAGTCCATGACCCATGACATGTCGTAACCCAGTGTTGATAAAATTTTAGAAATCAGGGGTAAACCAGGTTTTTAAAATTAATTTTAAATATTCTAGGGGTGATAGGGGATGCCATAGGGTTATTTCATTGTGTACGAGAGTATGGATCAGAAGATATAGTGGATGGTATGCGAAACTTGATGGAAAAGGGTTCAAATGGGAGGAAAAGGGTTAAAAATCACTTAAAAATTAAGGTAAAAGGTTAAAAACTAAGATAAAATTGGAGGAAGAGGGTTAAAAATGCATTAAAATAGGAGGAAAATGGTTAAAACTATGATAGAAAAGGTAAAAAAATGATTGTTTATCCCTTTATATAGACTTTTCTGCATGCAATCAGCTCATGGATGGGTGACACATGGCACAGATGCACCACTACAATCAACTGGGTACTTGACACTATTGCAACCCATCGACATACTTACAACCGATCGATATTCCTAAGTCTAATCGACATTCTTGCAATCGATCATCATACCTACAGCCAATTAGTATTCCTACATTCGATCATCATTCTTGCATCCGACCATCATACATGTAGCCGATCATCATACCTGCAGTCGATCATTATTATTGCAATCGATCGTCATGTCTGTAGATGATCAGCATTCATACAATCGATCGTCATATCTACAATCGATCGATATTCTTACAACCGATCATGATGTCTACACTTGATTGGTATTCCTACAATCGATCGATACTCCTACCATCGATTGTCACATCTACAACTGATCATCATTCTTGCAATCTATCATCATGTTTACACCCGATCATCATTCTTGCAACTGATTGGTACTCCTGTAACTGATCGTCATATCTGTAGTTGATCATCATGTCTATAACCAATCATCATGTCTATAATCGATCATCATGTCTGCATCTGATCATCATGTCTGAAATCAATCATCATATCTGCAACCAATCATCATACCTACAATTGATCATCATACCTATAGTTGATCATCATGTCTACAATCGATCATCATACCTACAGGTGATCAACATTTATGTAGTCGATCATCATGCCTACAATCGATCATCATGTCTGCAGCCGATCGTCATATCTGCAACCGATCATCATGTCTGTAGTCGATCGTCATACATGTCTCAGACCGATCGTCATAAAGCATAAAGGCTAAAAGCCTTTCATGTCGGCCTAAAGCCTTTAAGTTTGTCGTACATTTTTAGATTTTGCAAACCGATATTCATAGCCCCCAACACAGAAAAATTTGCCACGGTTTGAAAATTTTTGGAGATAAATAAATGCAATTCGCCATGTATACTTCTACATAATTCATCGGGATTTCGAGACAATTCGCCTTGATTTTATAAATAGATTTCGGGGTCGACCCCTTATGCATAACCCTGGCTAAAAAGCTCCAAAAATGGCACTCTAGATCTTTGAGTCTTCAATCTCCTTGGACTATGTGTGAGCTCTTGGTATGATTTTGACAACCTGATGATGTGTTCTTTTAGCCTCTTTTGGTTGATGGGGTGAAGGTACCTTTATATTCCCCTTGGGATTTTGGAGGAAAATGGAGGTGGCAAGCTAGGACTACCAAATGTCACTCCAAGGTTGCCAAATAGAAGATGCATTTATAGTGAGTCACCTAGGGTGTCTCACTTAACTAGGGTGATGTGGCTAATCGGTACGTGTAATTGGAGTGAGGCATGAAGGATGTCCCATGTGAAGGGACAAAGGTGACATGGGTGTGGGTGATGTGGCTAGGACATATGTATAGTGATTAGGCAGGGTATCCATGTAGATTTTCTAGATTTAAAATATAGAAAATACTTTTAATGTGTAGGATTTATATGCCTAAGTTTGGACTTAGGCATATATTTTATTATGCATATTTGGAATGTGCAATGTGAATGGGATTTTGCAAGTGCCTAGGTTTTGGTGTCTATAGATGCCCCTTTTTGTACCATATTGTGTAAAACATAATGCGATGCAAAAACAAGAGACACATGTCCTTATTGGATGGATAAATGGACTCAAATCTTCTCAACGCACAAGAATGAATGATTTTTGAAATTTTTGATTTGTTTGCTTACCCCTTCAATTGGCGAATGGGTAAAGAATGAAACCCACAAGCCAATTGACCAAATGTGGATGATGAAAGGAGGTGGATGTGGTGTAAGCCCTTTTCTCATATTAAAATCTTACTGATCTATGCTTCTAATGACTTACATGCATTCTGATATGTCTCACAATGATTGCCATTTCTGTTGCAAAAGGAAACAAACAACAAATGCACAAAATGAAAAGAAAATATTGTAATGTAACAAATAATTTTCTTTATATTGATACAAGGGAGCCTAAATCTACCAAAATTTACAATGCTTTGCCCCAATGTCTTAGGTGAGATATTATAATGCTTTATTATTAATATACAATAATTTGAATGGTGGTCTTCCAATTATCTCACAAACAACTAGGTGTTCTTCGCTCCTCTTCTATAGCTCAAGGGTGAGTGGGCTTTTGTATCCTAGATGTAGGACCACTCTTAGCTTTAATAGCTCTTTAGATACATGTCTCTTGCACACATGAATGGTAAACAAGGGTTCGTAGCACCTGTAAACATAGTAAAAAATAAATATAGATGAAACCCTTGAAACCCTAGCTACAAAAGTGAAAGTAACAGTGTGGGAAACAAAGAAATTAAAAACAAAATGTCTTGTTAACAAATTAAAATATTATTGATCTATGATTCTAATGGATTTTTTGGATTTCGAGTAACTGCAAGTGCATGGGTATGGTTGGGAAACCGTAGGAGGACAGTTAGACAACCATGAGAGGGCGGTTGTTATTGTGTAATCACGGGCAGGTGATTGAGACTAGATGGCAAAAAAGCTCCAAAAAGGGAACTCTAAGGTTTCAAGTATTTAATCTCCTTGAGATACGTGCGATCTCTTATCATGGTTCTGGAAAGCTAATGGTGTGTTATTTTAGCCTTCTTTGGTTTATGGTGTGAAGGTGTTTTTATAGGCCCCTTGGGATTTTGGAGGGAAATGGAGGTGGCAAGCTAGGATTACTAAATGGAACTCCAGGGTTGCCAAATGGAAGGGGCAATTATAGTGAGTCACTTAGGATGTCTCACTTAACTAGGGTGATGTAGATAATAGGCAGGTGTAAGTGGAGTGAGGTATGAGGGATGTCCCATGTGAAGGGACAAAGTTGGCATGGGTGTGGATGATGTTGCCAGGATACATGTCTAGTGATTAGGCAGGGCATCCTAGGAAGATTTTCTAGATTTATAAAATATAAAAAATACTTTTAATGTGCAAGATTTATATGCCTAAGTTTGGACTTAGGCATATATTTTATTATGCAAATTTGGAATGTGCAATGTGAATGACGTTTTGCAAGTGCCTAGGTTTTGGTGTCTACAAATACCTCTTTTTGTACCATGTTGATAAAACACAATACAGTGCAAAAACAAGGGACACCTATCTTTATTGGATGGATAAATGGACTAAAATATTCTCAAGACACACAAGAATGAATTATTTTTGGAATTTTTGATTTGTTTGCTCACCCCCTCAATTGACAAATGGGTAAAGAATGAAACCCACAAGCCAATTGACCAAATATGGATGATGAACAAAGGTGGATGTGATGTATGCAAATGTGTGAAATTGAATATCAACTTGATACCCCAAGTTTGGGATGGTTGTTGTTGCAAATTTGCCTTTGGTTTTGATGATGTGAAAAATATCATGGTAAAATAACCAACCACTTTGGGATTTCGGGTGCCCATGTGACTATAATAATTCCTACCAAATGATATGGCGTTAGGAACCAAGAACTCTAGGAGCTCGAAACTCGTAGTGATTTCGATAATTATTACCAAATTGTGAGTGAATATTTTTCACTTTTGTAACCCAATGAAAGGGGCTTAATGATAACCTTGTGCAAATTAGGTTGAATATAGCCACACTCAAATATTGAGAGACCCGGTTGATTTAATGCCACACGTGATGATGTTGAATGATTTTGAACAAGTGTCCTTATGGTGATCTACCCATCCTACCAGATTTCATGGATTAGTAGTCACTACAACCTCTAGGTATGTAGGGTAATTCACTAGATACAAGGGTCACTTAATTATGATGATGATTATGATGATGCATTTTTTGATTTGAGGGGGTGTTTTGTGTTTCTTTTTTTTCAACTGCATGGGTGTGTTTGGTTGTACCCAACAAGCGTGCATCTGTGGTTGGCACCACAAAACATAGGTGCATAGTTGTGTGCACCCGCTAAACATGGACACACGATTGTGTGCACCCACTAAACGTGGACACATGGTTACTTTCATAAAATACAATTATAAATATGCTGATTGGGCATTTTGGATTCACTTGTGTGGTTCAAGTTATTATGAGTAATTGAGATATTTATTGATGGAGATGGTTGGTGAGGCTAGTGGATCAGTTGGTGAGGTGGAGGCTGGTAGTTCAACTAGAGCAAAATTTTACTCGTAGGTTGCAAAGGTAGGTTTTTAAGGCCCTTCCTTTTATTTTGTTTGTTTGTTTTGTTTTGTGTGTTTTTTTTTTTTGTTTTTTTTTTTAAATGAAATGAATGGGATGTATGAAAATGTTTTTTTTTTGTTTTTGGTTTTTTATAAGTAAAAAGAATGAAATTTTTTTTTCTTGTTTTTGATAATTAAATGCATGAAATATGTTTATTTGTATTTTTTTTGTCTTGAAATGAAAACAATGCATGAAAATATTTTTGTTTGTTTTTTTTGAAGTGAAAGGAATGTATGAAAATGTTTTTTTTTTTTTTTTTAAATGATGTGTGCAATGATTTGGATTTATTATATGCTTTTTGAAGGTGAAATTTATTGTGGCTTGACATCGATGGCCTTGTATTATATCTCGGGTGCGGAAGACCCTAACAGACGATTATTTAAAGTGGTTAGCGGTGGTGGGGTTGGATGGTTGTAGATGGGTGGAGACCATTAGGGCAAATGAGGAGTACTTTTCTACCTCAGTGGAGATATGAGATGCTGATAGGGGGTTATTTCATCTTTTGTTAGGGGAGCTTACTATCACCCTATAGGATGTTTACTACATAATCTGTTTTCCTATCGAGGGCACACCAATCCATGTTGGCCACGATAAGGAGCATGAGTTGAGATCGATCTACAGTGATAACTAGGATATGGATTGTAAAGGGTGGGATCCCGTACATTCAACTATACAAGGATGGTATATTAGGTGCACTTTGACCTTTATGATGTACATTGTAGGCAACATATTGTTACCTAACAACATGGGATCTAGGTTCCCTTAGAACCAGGTGAGGCTTGTGATGGATCTAGTTGGTGAGCCTTGATTTTATGTATGGGCTTCTACTCTAATTTTCTAGTTGTATGTGGAGTTATATGAGGTGAAGATATAGGAGCAAAAATGACTTGGATACAGCTTGATTATTCAGCTATGGGATTGGAAGCATATTAGGATTGCTCAGCTAGAGGGTCTACCTTGCGAGTGGGATCACTCATTGTCTTGTGCTCTTTTTTGGTGGACTAGTGAGGAGGCTTTATCGAGTCATCCTATCCATAGTGGATAGGATTATCGGGATATATTTGGTGCTCTAACTAGAGGTAACATCTATTAGCAACCATGGTGAGGCCTGACTTGGGATGGTGATGCAACATAGCTTCAGTGGACTAGGCAAGTTAGGTGGGTAGTTATATGACATGGGTGAGAGATGGAATTCATCCAATTATCCTAAGTGTTACAATAGTTTTATCTTATACAAGGATTTTTTGATGCTCTAGTGGTGTAAAGGCATTGGGATGATGAGCTTAGTCTCCCTGTGACTCCTAATTTTTGGACTATGGATAATGACTAGGATGATGAGGTGGTGGGTGTCCCAGATGCAGATGATGCTAGGACTACTGCTAAGTATGATACCTAGTTTGATTCATAGCCTCCATGGGCACCTAGTTAGGTTGTTGATGATGTGGCAGGTGGTGATGAGTGGGATGCTGGTGAGTGGGCTTCTCAATGGCAAAAGTTCCATCAAGGTAGTGGCAGTAGGGGTTAAGTTGGGGTATATGTTCGACTTACAAACACTGGAAGTAGGATTGGTGGATATGGAGATGGTGATAATGTAGGTGTAGATGGAGGTGGAGATGGCAGTAATGGAGGTGGATATGGGGGTGATGGAGGTGATGGAGGTAATGGTTATGGAGGGTAGGATGTACCTTAATGTCATACTAAGGAGGATTGGGGTATTCTACAAGCTAATTGGGATAGCTTAGGCTAGACTATAGTGGTTCACGATGCATAAATTGCAAGGTTACAGAGTGTACTGGTGTCTTGGGATGCCGAGATAGCTTGGATATGAAGTGAAGTGGATGGATTACAGAGTGGACCTAGTGGAGGTGGGATGCTTCTATGATTGTGGCTCTTCATGATAAGATAGCTCAATGAGAGGTATATCAAGGTTAGGATTTGGTTGCTTCACGATTGTAGGCTAGTTATATTGGGTTGCTTGAGGACACTCTTGCCCAGCATCACATTATGCTACATCTACCACCTTCATCATCAATTTGATTGTATAATTACATGCTTGTCATTACTTTGATCCATTTACTTGTGGGTAATGAGAAGTCGAGAAACTATGTTGGATATTGTACTTGTTGCATAATGCTCAAACATCCTTATTTTTTAAAGACTTACCATTATCTGAAATGATCTTTGAGGGAATCCCAAAATGATAAATAATATGTTGGAGTATGAACTCCGCAATTTGAGGTCCAGTCGTAGTGGTCATTGGGATCGCTTCGACCCATTTGGTGAAGTATTTTATGGTAGTTATGATGAATTTGTGTTGTCCTAAAGAGGTAGGTGAAATTTTGCCAATCAAATCTAGGCCCCATTGTGAAAAGGGCCAAAGGCTTTGAATGGGTTGTAATGCTTGTGATGGTACATGAGTCAAATTGGCATGATGTTGACATTTTTGATATTTCTTCACGTATTGACAACAATAATTTTCCATGGTGGGCCAATAATAACCCATGTGCAAAATACACTTTGCAATGGCCATTCCACTAAAGTGGCCACCACAAGTACCATCATGGGCTTCATTTATGGCTCTTTATGCCTCTATGGGATCTAGATATCGAAGTAAGACTCCATCATAGCCACATCTATACAACACGTCCTCCAAGAGAGTGTAATGAGCTACTTTTTGTTTAAATGTTCTCTTTGTAGTTCACGTCAAATCTGATGGGAGGGTCCTAAACTTGAGAAATTCCTTTATTTGATCAAGGCAAGATTCATATGGTTCTACGTGAATGAAACAAACACTCTTCTCACCTTCAGATTATACTCGTGTGATTGTAAATTTGGACATTGTTGTGATGATAAGTGGTTGGACTTCTCCATTTTTGTTCTTTGGAATCAATGATCCTAAAGAAGCCATCGCATTCGTAAACCTATTAGTCAAATGAGGTAAGTTGTCGATCTCGTACTAGTCAAACTTTGCTAGCAATTTCATTGCTACTTCATGGTATTGTTTCAAGACTAGCTCTCTACATTGGTAAGTTCCTTTCACTTGGAAAATGACAAGTTGAGAATCACCAAAAATGCTTATATGCTTAATACCCATAGCTAATGTTGATTGAAGCCCCAAGATTAGGGCTTCATACTCTACATTGTTATTTGTGCATGGAAAGTCAAGTTTGAATGATAAAGGAATTGGTATTCCTTCGGGTGTATAAAATACGACTCCAACACCTTGTCCTTTTTTGCACTTTGATCCATCAAATAAGAGAGTTATGTCAACATCATCCTCATGAGGGACTAGTTCTTCTTGTTCAGTGATAAAAAATACCAAATCATCTGGAAGCTTGATAAGAAGGGGTTGATCATTTGGAAGTGGAGCTTCTACGAGTTGATTGGCTATCACCTGACCCTTGATGGATTTTTGGCTAATGAATTCAAGATCAAATTCTGTTAAGAGCATTATCCATTTTGTGGTTCAGGTGTTGTTGTATGTGTGAGTCATCATATAACACAGAGGATTTTCTCTAGCTATGACATAGGTAGTGTTACTTAGCATATAATGTCTGAGTTTCTTAGTGGTAAAAACCACTGCTAAGCACAACTTTTCAACATAAGCATATCTTGTTTCATAACTCACCAAGGTTTGACTAATGTAATAGATTGCTTGCTCTCTTTGATTTTTATTCTTTTTTGCAAGCATTGTCCCTAATGCAAAATATATGGCAGAAATATAAAGGTAAAAAGGGACTCCTAGATGAGGCGGCGTTAGCACTGGTGGTGAAGCTAGATATTTCTTGATGTCATAAAAAGCCTCTTGACATTCTTTTGTCCAAGAAAATGTGACCCCCTTCTATAGCAAGTGATTGAATGGCCTGCATTTGTCTGAGAGTTGTGCAATGAATCAACGAATGGATTGAATCTTTCCTTGCAAACTGCGCAACTCTTTAAGATTTTTTGGAGGGGGCATTTCAATAATGGCCTTGACCTTATCAGGGTCCACTTCAATGCCTCACTTGGAGATAATGAATCCTAGAATTTTACCTGATGTGACTCTGAATATGCACTTCTTAGGATTTAACCTCACCTTGTGTTCAAGCAATCGATCAAAGACTTTTTCTAGTACTTCAATGTGCTCAAGACATGTTTTGGATTTTGTGATAAAATCATCCACATAGTCTTCAATTATTTTATGCATATAGTCATGGAAGATATACATCATGGCATGTTGATAAGTAGCTCCTACATTTTTGAGACCGAATGGCATCACCTTGTAATAGAAAGTGCCCCAAGGTGTGGTGAATGTTGTTTTGTGTTGGTCCTCAAGATTGATTCAAATTTGGTTGTATCCTAAAAAACCATCCATTAGAGAAAGTATTTCATGGCCTGCATAGGAGTCTACAAGTTGATCGATGTTCGATAATGGAAAATCATCCTTGGGATACACTTTGTTTAAGTCTCAAAAATTTATGCATACACGTATCCCCTCATTCGGCTTATGAACAGGTACCATGTTTGAGAGCCATTCAGGATAATCAATGGGTTGTATGAAACCCACATCTAATAATTTTTGTAGCTCTTCTTTGACAATGAGTGCTATGGTAGGATGAAGTTTCCTCAATTTTTTCTTGAATGGTTTAGCTTTGGGAGCTAAGGTGAGGTTATGGACCACCAAGTTGGGGTCAAGACCAGGCATATCTTTGTATGACCATGCAAAAATCTCTTTCTTCCTTGTCAATACATCTAGGATGCGCTCTTTCTCTTCTGTGGATAGATATTTTGCTATTTTCATAATTTATGGATTATCCACATCTTGACTTAGGTTCACATCAATGGATTCTTCAATAAGCATGTGAGAACCTTCTTCTAATTGATGTGGAGTAGGAATGAGATGAATATCATCCTCCACATGTTCAAAGGACTCGAGATGATGCTTCTTCTACTTTGGTTTGAAAAATAGAAGCAGGCAAAGGTGAATATTGCTAAGGAATATAAGCATTAGAAGCTCTTAGCAATTCTTTGGATAGGATGAACTTAGCTATGGATGGTGGGGATGAAATCCTATCCATGTCGATAAGGCTAGCATCGATTGGAATCGGCTTCACCAAATCATATGGATTGTAGAGTGGGGTGAACAAGTCAACAAAAATCATGTTAACTTGGTGGAAATGAAGTGGCTACAATTTGGAGAGTGAACTATCTTGCTCACTCTCTCTAGGGAGCAACTGACCTATGGTGGGTGAATTATGATTTTTTGGATGCAACCAAGGTGGTGGTGGTGGATCTAGTTTAGGTCACTCTCATGGAAGGTGCAAGTGAAATATGGATTGATTGATAGGAAACATTGTAATGTAGTACTCATCTCTCTCAATGGGCTCTATAGGGGCCACATCTTCTTGGGGACCATCAAAAATATGATTGATCATGTCCATGTTTGGTCCCATTTCTTGAAATCCTTTAAATCATCATCAAAAATATCATCATCAAAAATGTAATTGATCATAGCTATATGCGGTCTCATTTTTAGAAAGGCCTCATGTAAATAAGGTGCAAACTCAGGGTCTAAATACTCATCATCACTATCATTGCTCTCTCTCCTCATCCTCCTCTTTAGACTCTAGGGTGAGTTGTTGAAATGTATGCTCAAAGGAGGAGCTTGAGGCTGATGGCCTGTATCCTAAGCTAGAGCGATCATGCGCTTCTCGATATTGAGGCTCAATGATGTGATGTAGGCCCTACTCATGTCATCCAAGACCAAATCCCTACTAGTTAACCCAACAAAAATATCACATGGGGAAATCTAGGTTGGACAAATATTCTAAGCTAGCACAAAATTCCTGCATGGGTTCTTCATTAGGAGGATATGGATTGGATGAAGAATCCACTCCCCCATATACAAAGTTAATCCTATTTGGCTTGAAACCCATTCTATACACTGCACCTATAGCCAAATGTGGGTGGCATGGGCAACCGTAATCTCTAATAGATTGAATAGGTGGTGTTATGGCTACACTCTCAACTATGTACTCACCAATACTTGGATTGGTGAGATGGACTACAACTTGAGTTGGTTGGGATGTGGATGATTTGGGTGTTGAGGTGGAGGCTTCAATGGTGGCTTGTGGTTTAGATGGAGGCAATGGCTCACTCGACAATGGTTCTTCTTGGATAGGTGACCCTATCTATGAGACAATGGGTAGTGGGGTTTGAGATGGATTTGGTTTAATGGATTTGTTAGTGGTTGGTGGATTTGGTTGGGATGAAAAGGTGAAGGGTGTTTGTGAAGTGGGAGGTGTAGTTAATGAAGATGATGGTTGGTTGGTAGGATGATCAGGTGTGATGGAAAAATGGTATGAAGTGGATGAGGGTTGACTTGGGTTGATGGCTTGAGATGCAAAGGCATGATCAACTATTGGCAAAGCCTTTGGGATGGGCACTTTGGATGAGGTGTTGTTAGTTGGGGTGGTTTGAATGATGAGGGGCTGAATGGAAATATGGGTGGATGGAAGGGATGGCTCATATGGATTGGATATCAAGTTGCAGTACTTGAATGGTTCGATGTTAGTAGGAATGCAATGGAATTTTCCCTCATGCACATATTTCAAACATTGATGTAATGTCGAGGGAACACACTTCATTTCCCTAATCTAGGGATGTCCAAGAAGTATGTTGTACTACATGGCTCCTTCCAAGATATGGAAGAGTACATGGATTATTTTCACCCCCACTATTACAGGTAGAACTACATTTCCTACAGTGGAGCACAAAGCATCATTGAAAGCCTATAGGGTGAAGGTGGATGTGGTGATGTGAGATGATGGAAGGTTGAGATGTTTGATGGCTAGGGTAGTGATGAGATTGATAGAGGAGTTGGTATCGATGAGCACTCTTTTAAAGGGTTTTCGATCAATATGAGCTACAATATGCAACGGAGGATCGGGTAACTCTGATGATATGCTCTTTTCTTCAAAATTATAGAATGCTATTGAAGGTTCCATACAATTTTGAACACTCCCCACAAAAGTGTTGAAGGCGTTAGGATCTTCTACTTGAATTTTGATGGATTTTAATATTTCCATCAATGCCTCATGATGTGGGGGAGATTGTTGTATGAGCTCATATATTGACAACTTGGCTGAGGCCATCCTTAAGCTCTGTGTCAATCGACTTCTCAATGTGATGATTGGTCTAGGTGGATGATTTGGAATATGAATGGGTGGAGATGGAATGGTGGGGTTTGGTTGTATGGGCACATTTGGTTGTGCTACAGGAGTTGGTACTACTTGGGTTGGCTCATTTGCTTGCGTGTGATTCATTTTTCTTTGCCCTCGGGTGACTATGTGAATAGCCCCCACAAAACCTTGGTATAGTTGTGACACATGATTGACTTGATTGGGAGGAACTATAGAAGTTGATGCTCTCATTGTTTGTTGATTTACCTCATGATGAGGTAATGGTGTTTGATATATTCTAAGGTTTTGGTTTTGTTGGGCTAAGGGGTTATCAATCTTGATATTTCCCTTTTCAAGTAAATCTTGCACAATGTTCTTAAACCCATAGCAAGTCTCGATGTCATGGCCTTTCTACCGATGATAGGTGCAGTATAGATGCTCCTTATAGCTCCTAGGTTTTGGCTTGTTTGGATCTTCAGGCTTCATTTCTGGCAATGTGAAAGCCTGTGCATCATACAAATTTTGGAAGATGGATGAATATGGTTCAAGTAATGGGGTGTAGTTGCATTTTGGCCTATATTGATGTTGATGATTTTTTGTAGGTTGAGCTTGATTTTGTAGCTATTGTGGGGGTGGAACCACCTGATAAGTCTATTGTTGTGGTTGTTGTTGTTGTTGTAGGGGTTGTTGTACTTGCACTTGAGCTTGTTGGATTTGTTATGGAGGTTGGCTCAAGACTACTTGATTAACCTGGTTGGCCTTGGATTGACCATGGTTATTCCCCTTTTTATTTTATTTTTCCATTCTTTCTTTTTCGGTTTTATCTCACCCTCTTGAATCTTGATTTCTTCTATCACTCTGGCTTGGGCAAGTGCTTCTTCAAATGTTCTATATTGTTGTAGTTGTAATAACAAGGAGATTGGTTTGGAATAACTCCTTGTGAACATTCATGTTAATTTCACCATAGGGAGGGAGAATGGTAGTTTGGTCATGATTTCCCTCCAGTGGTTGCCAAATTCATAGACCGATTCATCATCATATTATCGTAAATTGAGCAAATCGGTCAATGTTGTCTTCTTTCTAACATTCAAAGAGAATCGCTCCAAGAATTGGTCCGCTAGTTGCTCAAAAGTATAGATACTTTGATGCGGTAGATGATTGTACCAATCTAGGGCATCTCCTCCAAACATCTAAGGAAAAGTATGGAGCATAAGTGCATCATTGTTTTTTATTCTAAAACATGCATTAATGAATCCACTCACATGCTCTCGAGGGTCCTCATCCCCCTTGAATTTATCAAACTTTGGTATTTGAAAATCTATCGGGTAAGGCGATGATGGTATCGAAGCATGAATTGGATGATTGAGTAGCTACCTTAGAGTAGGTTTCTGGTATTGCATACCCAGTGTTTGCATGGCTAAACTATCAATCTGACTTTACAAAAACTAAAACTTTGGATCTTCTAGCAAAGGGTTAAAACCCTGATTGGTTTGCTACTGCTGGAAATAATGTGCATTATTAGTGGGGATTTGATGATGTGGGATGTTAGTGTGAAATGGATTATGGAATGATTGTTGGTGATGACTTTGATGATGATGGGGGGATGGGGGTATGATGGCATGCTGACCTAAAGAGCTAGCATACATTTGATGAAGTGGATTAGTAGGTATGGTCATGGTTGGGGGTCACAACACCCAAGATGGATCTTGAGTGAAGAAGGTGTGTGGATGAGATGTGGATGGTTGGTTTTGATCTATCCCCTATGACTATCATTGCATGTTGGGATTAATGCTTTGATTAGCATTATCCATAATCAATTGTTGCAACTGTAGAAATGCTTGTTGCATAGCAATCATAGATGAAGATGGTATGGCCATGTAGGTGGTAGATGATTGGGTCGGTTGGGTGGCAACCATGTGAGTGGATGTAGGTGGAGGGTAAGTGGCAAAAGGTATTTCCATTGAATGAGGGATGTTATGATGTGTGGGATCTATAGGTGTGGTGGATGGGATGGATGCAGGGATCTATGAAGCAATGTTGACTTGTGCTTCATAGAGAGGGTTAGTACAAGTGATATTTTGATTTGGAAAGATGAAGGGGTGTTGATTAGATGATGATGGATGATTGTGGGTCATGGTTGTAGCAGTCAGTTTGAAGAGTGGATTCATGAAGATTTGGTTGGACTGTTGCGGGTGTGGGAAGGTGGTTTCCTATTGTGATGGAGGAATGGCATGGGGTGGAATGGTAAGTAGAGGTAATGATGGAAAGACCAAACCAGCTACATTCATATATAGCCTAATGATATCCATGTCCACATATGTGACACGACTGTCAGATGGTGTGGGTGGCTCACTCCTAGGATTTTTGGGAATGGTAGCATGAGTAGCTCTTTGCATTATATCTATGTTTGAAGTAGGGGCACCACTAGATGGTTTGACATTCAAGTTCAAGGACACAGTAGGGGCTACACTGACTTGCCCTACCACTGAAGTGGTAGGGGCTTGAGAGGACTGAGGTGGAAACTCCATGGATGAGGGTAACTGATTCTGAACTTGGGCTAGCTTTTTGGCTTGACTACGGGTTGTTACCATATGCTAAGGGTGGGATGAATTGGAAAGTGTGAAGGTACATGTGTGAATATGTGGTGGAAGCACAAGCAAACAACATGCAAAGCAAACAAACAAATAAATTTGTTTCTAAGTTTTTGCAAGGTTTTGATTTTGTTTTATTTTTTTTGAATTTTGAAAAGTTTTCAATTTTTTTTGAATTGTTTTTGTAAATGAAAGTGCAATGTTTGACCCTATAATGAATCTATGGATTTCACCTAGATGCTCTCACACACTAACTTGGTGATGAAATCCAAGTTGTGAAACCCATCAAGGCTTGGTAATGAAGTCCAAGTCCGATGAGGGAGCCTAGGTTCTACCAGTCCTCACCTAGTTCACCGTGGGTAGTGATACACCCTCTAAAGAGGAATGTGTGCTATTTTCCATGGCTATGATGGTTCTTGGACTAACCTTGGCCAAATAATGGGGTAATTATTGGGGGTTGGTGATGAAATCCAACCTTACCAATGTTCACGTGCAAGTGTGTGAGGATTTTGTTTTATTATGGTGTGATGCAAATTAATATGCAATTTTGTTTATTGCCTAAATGTAGAAAGTAAAAATAGACAAATGTAAATAGAAATAGATCAGGGGCCAAATAGATAATTTTAAGTAAGATATACTAGGGTTCTGGTACCTAGAGCCAACCACCATTGGGAATTTGGGCCTTGTCAACCACCGCTAGGTGGTTAACCAATCTTGTACACATGTTTGGATATTCCCAACTACAAACCTGCAGTTTCAACTATGTGCCAAAAAATGAGGTAAAACAAGCCTAAAACCCTAAATGTGCCTAGATTATTCCTAATCAGGCTATGCAAATGCTCTGGTAGCTAATCTAAAATGCAAGTTCTTTTGATTTTTTTTAGGTATGCCTAGCCTAAGACCTAGATGCAGACAAGGGCAAACAAGGACAAAGACTCCTATTCTTCTTCTTGACTTAATGAAATCCTAAAGCAAAAGAAAGGGAAAGAGGGTTTTGGATGTACGAACCTGTGATCCTTTTGTCACTCCCTCCTATTCATCCAACTACTAGTCCATGGTTCTAAAGGGTTCCAAACAGTGGTGCATGGTTCATCAAATTTGTAATAGTACACTTGCGGTTCCTTAGCTACAGGGTTGAGTCAAATAAGGCTTCAAGATATTCACATTCAATCCTTTATATTCGTAGCTCGAATCTAAAAACCTGTAACAGCCAACAAAAAATAAATTAGTAAACAAGAAAAGGTAAGGCATCAATAAAGGAACCCTTTGAGGTTCCCACCATGATTGACATTTCTATTGAAAATAACTGAACACCAAACACACAAAATGAAAAGAAGAGATTGCAATGTAACAAATAATTTTTCTTTGTATTGATATAGGGGAGCCTGAATCTCCCAAATTTACAATGCTTTGCCCCAATGTCTTGGGGGATATATTACAATGCTTTCTTCTTAAACTACAATGCTTTGAATGGTGGTCTTCCAACTCTCTAGCAAATTATTGGGTGTTCTTCGCTCCTCTGCTATAGCTCCAAGGGTGAGTGGGCTTTTGTATCCTAGATGTAGGGCCACTCTTAGCTTCAATAGCTCTTCAGATACCTATCTCCTACACACATGAAAGGCAAACAAGGGTCATTATAACCTACAAATATAGTCAAAAATAAATACAAATGAACCCCTTAAAACCCTAGCTACAAAATGAAAGTAATGATATGAGAAACAAAGAAATTAAAAATGAAATACCTTACTAACAAATTAAAAGCTTAGTGATATGTGTTTCTAATGACTTTTTTGCATTCTGAGTAACCACGGGTGTGTGAGTGTGGCTAGGAAACCATGGTAGGGTTGTTAGGCAACCATAGGAGGGTAGTTGTGACTATGTATCCACGAGTGGGTGGTTGAGGTTGGATGGTAGAAAGCTCCAAAAAGGGCACTTCGAGGCTTCGAGTCTTCAATCTCCTTGGGATGCGTGTGAGCTCCTAGCATGATTCTGGTAGCCTGATGGTGTGTTCTCATAGCCTCCTTTGGTTTATGGGGTGAAGGTGCCTTTATAGGCCCCTTGGGATTTTGGAGGGAAATGGAGGTGGCAAGCTAGGATTGCCAAGTGGTAATCTAGGGCTGCCAAATGGAAGGGGTAGTTATAGTGAGTCACCTAGGGTGTCTCACTTAACTAGGGTGATGTGGCTAATGGGTAGGTGTAAGTGGAGTGAGGTGTGAGGGATGTCCCATGTGAAGGGACAAGGGTGACATGGGTGTGGGTGATGTGGCCAGGATACATGTCTAGTGATTAGGCAGGGTATCCTAGGTAGATTTTCCAGATTTATAAAATCTAGAAAATACTTTTAATGTGCAGATTTATATGCCTAAGTTTGGACTTAGGCATATGCCTAATTTTAGACTTAGGCATATGTAAATGGGGTTTTGCAAGTGCCTAGGTTTTGGTGTCTACACAAGATGTGTAATTAACAATCTAAAAAGATACAATGCAAGAAGGAACCTGGTGGTAGCAAAAGAACAAACAAAGGATGAAGACCCCCACAATATGGTATACTCCTCAAGACTCCAACACTTGTCCACCAAGAGTAGAAAATCACAAAAGTAAAGTAGCAAAAGAACACTTGGAGACACTTGATGGTATTTAAAACTTGATATTGCTAGGAGAACATTTCAAATTGCTTGGAAATACTTGTTAGCTTGCTAGTTCATAGAAAAATATTATTCAATCCCTCTATTTATAAAATTTTTGGAGGTAAATAATATGGGAAAATTAAGTTAAAAACCTAAGGGAGAGCCAATGTCCTAGAGGTCAACCCAAAAATTGGGTTTTCTAAGAGAAAACCTTAATTTTTTGAATTTGTGGTCCATACTAGGTGATCACAAATTCGACAAAACTAAGGAAAAAGGTAAATAATGGGGAGAGAAGGCTTAAATTGCACTTGACAAGTTTGAGGGACTTCTTAGGGGTTCTATAAAAAATGATTCATTTAGGTGGGTCAATTTTCCATGTCTACACCTCTATTACCAATTTTTTGTATTCAGTGGATTACCTCTCGAGTTAGAACCACACCATCCAAAATATCCCTACCCTCTACAAAAACCCCTTGCTCTAAGGAGATAATTCTATGTAGTATATTTTTTAGTCTCTCAGCCATTACCTTCGTGATTATTTTATATATGACATTGCATAAGGCAATAGATCTATAATATGAAATATGCACCCCTCCTCCCCTTTTAAAAATAAGGCAATAAATATATGATTTAATTGTTTGAGCATTCTTTTACTGCCTCTGGACTCCTCTATAATATCCATTACATCCTTCTCCAAGTTTTCCTAGAAGGTATAAAAAATTCAATTATGAAGCGATTTAGACCTAGTGTTTTTTCCATACTAATTCCAAATACTACCTTCTTCAGTTCTTATCTATCAATGGGTTTAAACAAGGCCTAATTTTCTTCTTCAAAGATAATAGAGGGTATGACAACAACAAATTATTTCTAATCCTCTTCATCTTACATCATACTTTCCTTAAACAATTAGAAAAGTAATCCATTGAATGGAAATGCATACAAGGGATTGTACCAAAGGAATGCTCATTATCATCCTGAAGAGCTTCCATCTTGTTCATTTGTCTCCTAGCACAAGTATCTTGATGGAGTTTTTTTATGTTTCTACCACCTTCTAATAACCAAGTGGTTCTAGCTCTATTTCTAGTAGATCTTCTCTTGGTTTTCCATTTTCTCAATCGCTTTATGCAATGCATCATCCTCTTATTTGATCTACTCTATAATTGTTACTTCCCTAAAGTGTTTTGCACCTCATCCTATCTGGCCACCAATGGAGCTCATTGGACCTAGAAGTTCATCTTGTTAGCTCACCTCAAAATATCAATTGATCCTTGACATAATGAAGTTGCTTGTGGAATCTAAACATTGTTGTCCCATATGTTTGGCATACCTCTTCCCACCACTATGGGATTTTCTTTTGAAGTTCCTCTTTTGTGACCAAAATTTTTCAAATATAAATGGTTTGTGATGTTGCCTTGTCTTGATTCCCCCTTCCAATAGAATGGGAAAGTGATCCAAAATTGGACCCTCCAAAAGCTAAAATTTTAGATTTCATTTTGTAAATGTCTCCTTTAAAACTAAAAAATGGTTTAACTTCACCTTATTGCTATGTTTCTCCCTCCTCTTATTAGTCCAAGTATGGTTGGTTCTAGGAAATTTAATATCCACCAAGTGTAAGGCATGGACCTAGGCAATCATAAGCCAATCCCCTGGGTCCAAAATTAGGGCCCCCCTTCCTAATATCTAGATAATAATTTAGCATTAAAATCCCCATAAAAAATCTAGTTTAATTCCTCCCTCAAGACTCTTATATTATGCACCACTTTCCATTGATGAATCTGACCATCTCGGTTTTGAACTCCATAAAAAATTATGATTAAAATCTGCTCAGCTATCACATTTTTCCTAAAATGCAATGTGATGACACCCCTCTAAGCTATATTTTCTATTGTCATACATTAAAGAGAGTTTCAAAAGGTAACTATCCCCCCAAATACCCCTTAGGTAACCACTTCCATATAACCAACACCCTTCCAAAATCTATTTATTTTTTTATACATAAGATCCAATGATATATTTGTCTCCTAGATAAGCAAAAAATATGTTTTACTTTTTTCTAAGTATTTGAACAACATATTGATGGTTCTATTGTTTAAACCCCTAATATTCCATGATTGTATAATAATTGGTTACCTTGAGACTAGTAAGAGTCTATTGGCCTCATCAATCCCCTAATGATTAGTTTATCTCCTTGAGCTACTATGAATTCCTTATTTGATTTTCTACCCACACCTTGAGATATAATATTCTTTGATCTCTTCTCCACTTGGTTTATCCCTAGAGTTGGATTTTATCTATCCTTTTATACCACACCCATGATGACATCCTTTATTATCGGTTGCTTGGTTATGCACTATCAATTCCCCTATAATATTTTAATGTGGTATGTAATTGGTCTCTATTACCTACTCTAGGATAGGAGGATCTGAAGGAGGGTATTTAACATGGCTATTATTATTTTTATTATTTCCATCCACTTCTTCCATGAATTTTTCTTCTTCTTGTTCCACTAGTGTCTTGAAGAACTCATATTGATTTTAAGACTTGAGCTAGGTTTGCTCTTTACCATCTATTTTCTTTTGCCTTATCCTTCTTTTGGGTTGTTTAAAAAATATTCCTATGCTTATCGACCTTGAGAAATACCAACCGCTTCTTTATTGACTCTTGAATTACCCTCCTTAGGAATATTTGAAATTTCCAAATGAGCCTCCATTTTTGGGTTCATCTTCTTTGGGAAGGACCATACAATGCTCATATTTATGGCAAACTCTACACCTAAAGGGAAATGAATCTAATATAGTCCATTTTCACATATAATATAGCATAAATTATTGTGTTTGCTTCCATTGTGTCTCTACAAACACACAAATATGTTCCAATGGAATTACTAATAATTTCCAATACTTGCTCCCTCCACAACTCCATTGGGATTGCATAGAAATGAATCCAAATCTAGATAGTAGTGGGTTCAATTTTGGGATAAAATCACACTAAGTCTAAACAAAATCCTACCTAAACATGATTCCTTTTTTTATTCAAAGGCCCTATTTTTGTTGACAAGTGAGGAAAAATAACAATAAAATATTCATTACTAATACATCACAAAGAATACTCACCAAGAGACTCCTAGTTTTGTTGAAACCACAAATGCAAAAAATTTAGGGTAGGATGAATAACCATGATTTTCTCTATAGAATATTTTTTCTTCTACTATTCTCTACTCAATGACAATATTTAGCCTTGATTCTGATTGTGGAAAGCATCCATTCACTCTTTGAGATGTTGATATTTTTCCGATAGCTGCAAAGAGCATTTTTAGTGTAGTTTTTTTTTGCTTCTTTAGTATTTGTTGGATATTTTTCCTTCAAAAAATCTACAAAAAAACTTTGTCTATCTAAAAGAGAATTTGGATGCATCCATATTGGGCCCTCCTAGGGCAACAATCTTGTCTTTGATTCTGTAGCAACCAAAAAGTACTTTGTTGACCCAACTGATGCCCTAGTTTTCCCTTTGATATGTAAGATCGCATTTCTAATTTTATTTACAATAGGGATTGCAAGCAATATTTGAATTCATTCTCCTTTATTGAATGGGAATTTAATAATTCCATATATACTTTGCTTATTTTCCTAGGTTATGGAATCCTTGTGACTCTATCATGTCAAATGCAAACCATTATGTTTTGATACATTCCTATTGAGTATAGTAGGATAAAATTGTTTTGTATTGAGGTATTCTATTTGACTTAATTGTATATACCTTGGTATTGCTCTAAAATATTCAACACTATTCTATAATTGTAAAATCCATGTCATGTTTGCATGTGGAATGGTATTGTACCATGATTCATTAATGCATTTGATTGTACTTCAAGATTTCACTTGACCATATATGGAATTGTAATATACCTTGTTTCAATATTGCACTTGATTGTATTGTAATTTTTATTTCAAATTTCCACTTGACTACATGTATAATGGAGTTGTGGCCTATTTAGGTTGTATGAAAATTTGAAGTTATCATGTTCTATGGTGATTACCTCATATGTGCATTTTAATTTGTTCTTGATAATATTAGTTAGGCTTATTTATTTAAATATCCTTCCATTTGGGTTTGACCTTGTTGTAATCAGACTGTGCTTTATTTGGACCAAGATAATTTATGTTTAAGTGCTCTTGCATATAATTGGATAGTAACACAAAGTTTGCTCAATATCATTCCTATATAGTGTAGTAAGATTAAAATATTGGCTAGTTTGAATTGGGTATTAAAAAGAAAATAATAATTTATGATTGCATAACCAAGAGTTAAAAGGAAGAGGAATTGACTAGTTTTATATGTTTTAAAATGAATGTTGCACTTAAATCTTGATTTTTAAAACAAATTGCAATAGGAACACATGGTCATGTTTAGTGATTGTACTGGGCTATGATTGTTGTCTTTTGGTTTGTTATATTCATTCTATAATTTATATCATAAATATAATATCAACCAATATGTAAAATTTTATCTAAGATTTTGTTTGAATATGATATTTGAAGGTGATTTTACTAAGATTCTTGAGGAGGAGAAATCTACTAATATGAATTCTATACTTTACTAAACGAAAATTAGGATATTTTCTTGAGGAAAGTTTTGGATTACATCCCCAAAGGAAGTTTAGTTTTTCTATTGATATCATGGGAGGAGATTAATTATAGTTGAAGGCACCATATAGGATAACTACAAGTTTTTTATTTTAAAAATTAGTTGAATGACTTTTATTAATAATTTTGATCTAACCTAACATATCACCATGGGATGCCTTGGTTATGTTTGTGAAGAATGATGGAACTTTATATATTTGCATCAATTATTGAATGCTCAAAAAATCCATAGTAAATAATTGATACTCTCCCCTTCAAATCAATGATTTTTTTAGCCAAATGAGGGAAGCAACCATATTCTCAAAGTATCTAACCATCTACTGCATAGTTGATATCATAAAAGATTCACTACTTTTATTTTCTCCTCTCAATTGCCCTTAGAGAGTCATTTCAACATGCATGGCTTAGATCACAGGTTTTACTTTCAATAAAACAATTTTGACCTATATATTTAGCAAAATAAAGTCTCATACCTTTAATTGCCAAATAAACTAGATTCTTTTATTTCCATAAATCAATTCTCTGTTGGCATTTTCACCACACTAAAAATAAAATTTTAAATTCATCCAAGTATGAAATACATCCAGTGGTGAAAGAATCACCCCAATATTTTGAACGGTTTGAGAGATATTAAATATTTTATCCCAAGAAATCTTGCCAGTGAAGTTTAAAAATAACATTTGAAGATTTTAGAGGCTCCAAAAGAGGATGAAAAATTGGACAAAATGATATTTAGATATTTCATTGTTGTAAAACCTTTCTCAAACTTTCCAACGATATATTACAATAGACAATAAGGTCAACGAATAAAAATTTATGGATCCGGGAAGTTGTACCACCGAAAATCATTTTCGAGCACTTTTTGGGCAAAAATCATTTTCAGGAACTTTTTGGGCAAAAAACAATTTCGGGCAGTTTCTTCAGTGAAATTGATTTTTAGGTAGTTTCTTTAGAAAAACTGATTTTCGGGCAACAAAATTAAATTTTCAAGCATTATTTTTGGCAAAGACTAGTTTTGATAAAAGACTAGGGGGTAGCAAAAATTAAATGCCATCATTTCCCAAAATGATCCGCTTTTATACGATGTTGTTGATTTTTGAGGCACCGCCCATGAAGGTGAAAATTCTACCGATGATTCTTGTTGAGTCCCAATATGCTACCAACTATAAATGCTCACTAATTTTTGAGGCACCGTTTGATTGGTTCGTTGTTGCTGTCAAGGAAGAAAATAATTTCAACCATGCCACCGAATTGCCACCATTACCACCATTTTATTTAATGCTTATTAAATTTTAGGGGTGAAATCCTCTATAAATACTGTAAAACTTGATAATTTTGATGGATGGACATTTGCTTGTGAAACTCTCTAAGTTTAAACATTTGTTGTGATATAAATACTATTTGGCTCTGAGTTTTTAATCATTTTATGTATGTTTATACTTTTTGCTTTGCATTTCTCTTAGATTTATATCATCATTGGTGGATTAAATTTTGAGTCTAGATTTAGTTTTCAATGAGGAATGAATGCTAGAATGCTATTGGAAGTCATGCTTTATAATTTGATCTGAGTTTAGTTTATGTTCTATCCTTATATTGAATGTTGTCAGTTTAAACTGGATTGTTAATCTTGTTGTTAGTTCATCCTTGCATTATCTCTCTGGGTCACAGTCATATTTCTCATTTATTTCAATTATTTTCCATTAATTTCTTTCTCTAAAATTCATACTAGTCTTAGAATAGCAAGGGAGACAACCCTCTTTGAATATTGGCTTGAAGGACATTTCTTTCCTTTAGCCTTTCAATGTTATCCGAGTCTAGGGCGCATACATATATTTTATCCTATGGCAGACTCTTGACCAATAGTTTTTGGTACACCTGGTGGGACGAACAATCTTTGTGTTTTAAGGGAGCCCAAGTTTGGTGAATCTTTGGCTTACTTTCATATAGAAAAATCACCTGGAGACTCTATTGAGCTAAAGATATGGATCTCAGAACTGGTGGATGTCTTTTGTGCTAAAAAAAGACACCCCAGAGGATCCAAGGTTTGGTGAGCATCCTTGACCTCACAAGTGGAGAAAATAAATTTCACCTGGTGACTCCAAATCAATGGGAAGGACCATGATATCTGAGTACAAATGCTATAATGGCACAAGTATGCTATCCCATATGGGATGATCTTGACCCTCTAAATCTCCAAAGTCAGCATGAGATTCCTGAAAGTATCCTGAAGACCCTAAAAAAATACAATGGCACAAAGGAAATGGCCCGAGAACACCTTGAATATGTTGCTGCTTTAGTGATCCTCCATGGCATAACCCACGAAGATGTCATGATCAAAATTTTGGTCCTATATCTAGAAGTAAGGGCACTGTAGTGGTACAAAATGCTCAGATGTAAGAGCATATTCTCATGGGTATACTTAGCAAGAGTACTCATCAACACATTTGATGGATTTCAATATCCATTTCAACTCTTAATGCACCTTTCCACCATCACGAGGATACCTCTAGAGTGTAGCACTGACTTTAATGTTTGATTTTGGAGGGGTTAGAGGATAATTCCAGAGGAAATCTGATCGTCATCCACCTAGGTCCACCTATACTATGTTTGGGCTTTCCACCTAGACATAAGCCTCATGCTACAGTAATCTAGGGAACAAAGATTCCCTCAAGTCTTTCAAGAGGTAGTACAAGCAGAGTGACTCCTACTACAAGCAGGAAAGTTGTAGTCGAGATAACATGCTTTCCCATCACTTCTTCCAGTGGTTGCTACCCCCATCCATCTCACACAGTACCCACCATCATGGTCATCACAAACTATACAAAATTTTTGAATATAGCTATTCAAAGCATAAGGGTGGATATCTCCCAGTACCAACAGAAGGAATATGCAAGCATTACCCTAGCAATGAACAATATGGTAGTTGAAAACTTCCTTGAAGAGAAGGATCAAGAAGAAGAGAAGGGTCTAATTATAAGCTCTGAGTGTGAATAGGGCACAATTTTACACCCTTTTTGTATCCCTGAGCATAACATGCAAGTACTCAATCGAAACCCAATAAGCATGCCTCCTCAAGAGGCTGGTATTTAGGAGATGCTAACAGTAGGGCTATCACCAAAAAAATCTTGCTATCACATCAAGGAGCTAGAGGAGCACGTACCCAAGACCCTATAGCTAGTGGAATCTCAAAAGTTGTGACATTAGGACCAACCATCATCACAACCAGCACTTGAAGAAGGCTCTCATGTGGTAAATATATTTACCACATTATTCATTAATTGTATGAATATTGGAATGCATGATAACCTACCATGTTGCATCTTGTACACAACCTAGCGAACTTTGGAAAGAGTCCAACCAAACTTCAAATATCAACTAAAGTACAATCAGACCTAATCCGAATACTACAACATCATCAGGTAGGCACCCAACACCAATTTTGTGGTGGTGGCATGCCAATCATGTCATTAAATTTTGTGTAAATAATGTAAATATGTCAACTGATAAATAAGGAGTAGAAAGAACAAAGTGGTGTGATTTGTCATCATCAAATTTAGGTGACTCAAAGTGTAAGGTACTCTCTTTGTTTGCATTTTCTTGTATCTGCATTTTGTTGTGACTTCGTTGCCCAATGAATAAAGGCCATGGGGTCTATTTGCATTAAGACAAGCTAAATACCCTATGAGCCGCCAAAAGTGTTGGAATTTTTGCTACACTAAAAATAAATTTGTAAATTCATACAAGTATGAAATGCATCCAGTGGTGAAATAATCACCCCAATATCCTGAATAGTTTGAGAGATATTAAATATTTTGTCCCGAGAAATATTTCCAATGAAGTTTAAAATAAAATTTGAATACTTTACAGGCCCCAAAAGAGGATGAAAATTGGATGAAATGATCTTTAGATATTTCATTTTTGTAGATCCTTTCTCAATATTTCCAACAATATATTACAATATAAAATCGGGTCAACGAATCAAAAGTTATGGCTCCAGGAAGCTGTACCACCGAAAATCATTTTCGAAAACTTTTTTGGCAAAAATCATTTTTGGGAACTTTTTGGGTGAAAATCATTTTCAGGCACTTTTTGGATGAAAATCAATTTCGGGCAGAAGGAATATGCAAGCATTACCCTAGGTAGTTTCTTCAACGAAATTGATTTTTAGGTAGTTTCTTCAACGAAATTGATTTTTGGGCAACAAAATTAATTTTTCAAGCATTATTTTTGGCAAAGACCAGTTTTGACAAATGACTAGGGGGTAGCCAAAATTAAATGCCATTATTTCCCAAAATGATTTTCTCTTATATGATGTTGTTGATTTTCGAAGCACCGCCCATGAAGGTGAAAATTCTATCGATGATTCTTGCTGAGTCCCAATATGCTACCAGTTGTAAATGCTCGCTGATTTCTGAGGCATAGTTTGATTAGTTCATTGGTACTATCGAGGAAGAAAATACTACCGACCATGGCATCAACCTGCCACCATTACCACCATTTCATTTAATGCTTATTAAATTTTAGGGGCAAAATCCTCTATAAATACTGTAAAACTTGATAAGTTTGATGGATGGGCATTTTCTTATGAAACTCTCTGAGTTTAAACATTTTTTGTGATATAAAGACTATTTTGCTTTGAGTTCTTGATAATTTTGTGTATGTTTATACTTTTTGCTTTGGATTTATCTTAGATTTATATCATCATTGATGGATTAAATTTTGAGCCTGGATTTAGTTTTCAATGAGGAATGAATTCTAGAATGCTATTAGAATTCATGCTTTATAATTTGATCTGAGTTCAATTTTTGTTCTATCCTTATATTGAATTTTATTAGTTTAAACTGGATTGTTAATCTTCTTGTTAGTTCATCCCTACATTATCTCTCTAGCTCACAGCCATATTTCCCATTTCTTTAAGTTATTTTCCATTTCTTTCTATTATTTTCCATTCCTTTTCATTAATTTATTTCTCTAAACTTCATACCAGTCTTAGAATAGCAAGGGAGCCAACCCTCTCTGGAGATTGGTCTGAAGGACATTTCTTTCCTTCAACCTTTCAATGTTGGTTGGGTCTAGGGTGCGTAGACTCTTGACTAATAGTTTTTGGCATGTCTAGTGGGATGAACAGTCTTCGTGTTTTAACGGAGCTTGAGTTTGATGAATCTTTGGATTACCTTCATCTGGCAAAGTCACCTGGTGACTCCTTTGAGTTGAAGATCCAGATCTCATGACTAGTGGATGCCTTTTGTGCTAAAATAATACACCTTAGAGGACCAAGGTTTGGTAATAAGCCTTGACCTCACAAGCAAATAAAATAATATTCATCTAGCGACTCTAACTCAATGGAAAGAACCATGATCTCTGAGGACCACTGCTATAATGGCACAAGTATGCTATCCCAGTTGGGATGATCCTGGCCCTCTAAATGTCCAAAGTCAGCATGAGATTCCCATAAGTACCCTAAAGATCCTAACAAAATACAATGACACTGATGGAATGGCTTGAGAGTACCTTGAAGATGTTGCTGCTCTAGTGATCCTCCATGGCATAACTCACAAAGATGTCATGATCATACTTATGGTTCTGTCTCTGGAAGGAAGGGTGTTGTTGTTAGAAATATTGAGTTGTCATTGATGTCAAAGGTAGAAATATCTTCAAGGATGAAATGTTGAGTTGTCATTAATAATAAAGGTAGATATATCTTCAGAGGTGTCAAAGGTAGAAATATCTTCAAAGGATGAAATGGTAAAATTATCATAAAGGTA
Organism: Wollemia nobilis; assembly: GCA_028583015.1. Classification (NCBI taxonomy): domain Eukaryota; kingdom Viridiplantae; phylum Streptophyta; class Pinopsida; order Araucariales; family Araucariaceae; genus Wollemia; species Wollemia nobilis. The sequence continues at coordinate 25,959,081 of JAQPPZ010000856.1, read as the reverse complement.
GAGATATACTTTAATATTTAAATGAAATATTTAAATATTAAGGTGGAGGGTTATATTTAAATCAAGAGGATTTAAATATATAAAAGTTTGAAAAATTGGAAGGTCATATTTAAATCAAAGGATTTAAATATAATTCAGAAGTTTAATATTTAAAGGTTAAAAGGTTGGATGACCTCCTTGAGAACACCAATGCAAAGTTTGAAAATTCAAATATTTAAAATACTAAGGCCGACCTCCTTGGGCGCTAAATAAAATGCATAGCTGACCTCTTTGGGTGCTAAATAAAATGCATATTTAAAAGGCTATCAAATTCATTTTGGTGTGTGGAAAATTTGAATCTCCTTCATGCGAAAATCGAGCAACAGGTAGAAGAGGAGGAGAAGAGCACGTTTGGTGGCAGTGAGTGAAAAAGAGAATTTATAATATTTATGTTGCAACTTTAGTCTCATCCAGGTGGCTAGCCTAGTCGGTTGTCGAGGTTGTGCTAAGGCACTGTGTAGCAGGAGGTTGCAGGGTCAAATCCCTATGGCACCATTTTTATTTTGGTTGATAGAATGAAGAAGGGTTTAAATAGTTTGGGTTGCACCTTTTTATTCCACCCATCGAGGTAGCTCGTTTGGTCACCTAGCCTATGCTAGGGCACTGTGTTGGCAGAATTTGGGAGATCGAATCTCCTCCACGCGTGTTTGGTGGTTTTTTCTATGCGAGGTAAGGGCAAAAATTTTATTTGATTTAATTGAGTGGGAGATATAAGGTGTGTCATGATTATATTTTGCATACTTTGAGTGGGAGATATATAAGGTGTGTAATGATTATTTTAAAATGAATTTTTGCATGCTATAAAAGGGAGTTATAAGGTATGAGGTTGTTATTTTTAAAAGTTGTATTTTGCATGTTATAAAAGGAGATATAAAGGGTTTTTGTTATTAATAAAGCTTTATATTGTGAGTTTCAAAAGGGAGATATAAGGAGTGATTTTTTAAGCTTTATTGTGTATGTTTTTTATAAGGGTTTTTAAAAGTGGTTGATTTGATATTTAATCAAGAAAAGAAAAAGAGAATTGCTAACCAGTTTTTGAAGGCACAAACAAAAGGAAAATCATTTTGTTAAGATTGGTTTGGAAAGCTCATGCAAAAATCTCATCATCATCATTGAGGTAGATTTAGAGGTATGGTGATTTAATTCCTTTCTCAAAGTGGTTTTGCTTGAGGAAAATATTTTTGTTGTCATATAGTGGGAGGTATAAGGAATTATTGGATGTGCATTATTTTTGCTTGAAATTGGAAATAAATGTGCAAGGATTATAGATCATATTTGAAAACAAATTTGTGCATTGCCTTTGATTGAAATTGTGAGTAAATGTGCAAGGGTTATAGATCAGATTTGAGAAAAAATTTGTGCATTGTTCATGATTGATTTTGGGAGTAGATGAAAAGGATAGATTTGTGCACTGTGATTGGTTTTGAAGGAAAGGTGCAAATCAACAATTACCAGGTCAGTTATCAAGTGCTAGACTAAAGCTACCTTTTGATGTAATAAATGTGAGACATGTGAAAGTGACAGACTTAATGAATGTGAAGAACATATTGGGCATTTGTTAGTGCATATCATTCTCTATATGTTCATGAAGATAAAATAATTATGGGTAGAATATGTCTGAATTGCTTTAGTTGAGGAAAGCACATTGAAGAATAGGTGAAGAACTTGATGACATCATTATGCAATATTTGGGAATAGATGAGCATTGTTTTGTATGCAATATTTGGGAATAGATGAGCATTGTTTTGTATGCAATATTTGGGAATAGATGAGCATTGTTTTGTATGCAAGATTTGGATAGATCAGATTGTTGAGCATTTTTTGGAGCAGTGTTGAGAACTTTTATGAGTAGATGTTGTGAGTAGATTTGAGCAGGTTTTGTGAGCAGATTTGAGCAGATGTTATGAGCAAATTTTAGAGAATATTTGAGCAGGTTTTGTGAGTAGATTTGAGCAGGTTTTGGAGCATATGAGCAGGATTTATGAGCAGGTTATGGAGCTGATTTGAGTAGAGTTGTGAGTAGGATTTATGAGTAGGTTATGGAGCTAATTTGAGCAGAGTTGTGAGCAGGATTTATGAGCAGGTTATGGAGTTGATTTGAGTAGAGTTGTGAGCAGTATTGTGAGAAGATTTTGGAGTTAATTTGAGCAAGAGTTGTGAGAAGTATTATGATCAGGTTTGGGAGTAGATCTGAGTAGTATTTAGAGTAGAGGGGATTGGTGTCTCCTATGGATTGGTGTCTATAAACTAGTAGAGGGGATTGGTGTCTCCTATGGATTGGTGTCCATGAACTAGAGGAGATGGGATTGGTGTCTCTTATGGATTGGTGTCCACAAACTAGAAAGAGGATTGGTGTCTCTTATGGATTGGTGTCCATGAACTAGTAGAGGGTATTTGTGTCTCCTTTGGATTGGTGTCCATGAACTAGAGCATAAGGGATTGGTGTCTCCTATGGATTGGTGTCCATGAACTAGAGAAGAGGGGATTTGTGTCTCCTATGGATTGGTGTCCATGAACTTGAGAGAGGTGATTGGTGTCTCCTGTGGATTGGTGTCCACGAACTTGAGATGGGATTGGTGTCTCTTGTGGATTGGTGTCCATGAACTTGAGAGGGGATTGGTGTCTCCTATGGATTGGTGTCCATGAACTTGATAGGGGATTGGTGTCTCCTATGGATTGGTGTCCATAAATATTGTAATAGGGGATTGGTGTCTCCTATGGGTTGGAGCCCATAAAATTTGTTGAGAAATTTATAAGCAATATTTCTTCGTGGATGTAGCCCATATTGGGTGAACCACATTAAATTTGTGTCTCTTATGTGTGTGGTGATTTGTGCATTGTTTCATTATTGCAATTGATGATATTTGAAGTTATTGCTTTGGAAAGAAAAGTAAAATTTTTATCTTATATTGTTCACCCCCCTCTCAGTATAATCTTGTGTTCTTCAATTGGTATCAGAGCGGGTTCCTTCGTGAAAGCCTAACAACTTGAAGGAAGATCTTACAGGAACACAAATGGCTCACCAGGAAGGGTTTTCATCAAATAGGGCTCCATTGTTTGATGGGACTAACTATGCTTTCTGGAGCATAAGGATGAAGACTTATTTTATGGCACATGGATATGATATATGGCAATCCATTGAGAATGGGTTCACTCCACCTACAACTCCTCCCACAGATGCAAATGGTAAGAAACCATATGAAAATAATGTCAAGGAAATGAATGCAATCTTAAGTGGATTATGTGAATCAAATTTTGTGAAATTCATGCAATGCACTTCAGCAAAAGAAATATGGGATAAGTTACAAAGAACATATGAAGGAGACGACAAGGTTAAAATGGCAAAACTTCAAACCCATAGGAGGAAGTTTGAAGACTTGAAGATGAAATATGAGGAAGATATTGCTAGGTATCTGCTTCATGTTGATGAGGTTGTCAACACCATTCATGGACTTGGAGAAAGTTTTGAAGACTCTAAGATTGTTCAAAAAATCTTGAGGTCACTTCCCATGAGGTTTGATGCAAAGGTTTCAGCAATTGAAGAAATGAAGGATCTCAAAACTTTGAGCATGGATGAGCTACATGGGATTCTCACAGCCTATGAGATGAGGATAGAAAAATATCAAACATCCAAATGAGAAGTAACATTCAAAGCTTCAAATAAGGCAAAGAATAAAGAACCAGAATCAAGTGAAGAATCAAGCAGTGGAGAAGAAGCTAACTTTGTGTGAAGAAATAAAAAGGGTCCAAGAAAACACAAAGGTATGCAGTTTGTGAAATATTTTAATTGTGGTAACTTTGGTCATTATGCATCTAATTGTCCACAAGCTAGAAGTAGTAGCAGTGAAGAAGAAAAGGAATATGAGAAAAATAAAGAAAGAAGATTTTATCATGAAAAGAAAAATAGGCATGGTCAAAACAAGCATGAGAAGAAGATCTTTCAAAGACACAAGAAGAGTTTTTATGTTGAAGAAGCAAGCAATTCTTCCAGTGGCAATGATGAAAGCCTCTCCGATAGTGAAAGAGAAGAAATCTTATTTTTGGCCATAGAAGAGAAAGAAGATGATCCTATTGTTGAAGACCAAGAAGAAGAGAAAGATTTAGAAGATGAAGAGGAAGCCACAATTGACATAGAAGAGGAACTTATTGTTGCTCTTGAAGAGTTGAAGAGGGTTAGAAAGAAGAACTCAAGATTGAAGGCTCAAGTACAAGAGGATGAGAGAACAAAGGCAAAGCTTCTACAAGATCTCACCGACTTAAAAGTTAAGGTTGAAGAGGCAAGGAGAATTGAAGAAGGTATGGTTGAGCAGTTAAAGGCAAAAGAGCTAGAATGTGAAAGACTAGAACATGAAGTTGTCACTCTAAGGAAGGGACTTGAAAAGTTTAATGATAAGATATATCAGTTTAGGAAAAGCTCAAAAAACTTGGATGATATTATCAAAGCACAAAGATCTCCATTTATCAAGGTTGGACTTGGTTTTGAAGAAGGTCAAGAGAAACAAAAGGGGGAGTCAAGCTCAAAATAAATAGAAGCATCAAAGAAAGTAATTGAAGAAGAGCCCAAGACCTATGCTAAAATGTTGAAAAGTGGAAGCATCAATGAGGAAGAAAACAATGCACCATCAAGGAACAGGGACCATCACAGAAATAGCAAAGAAAGAAGCATGCAACCATATCCTCCAAGGCAAGATGAATATTTTTTCATGGTTATTGTTTCTCATGTAATCATTTTGGTCATAAAGCTGTAAATTGTAGAAGAAATGTCAATTCATTTGCACCTTTCATGGACTACAATATCATTTGTTACAATTGCAACAATTTTGGGCATAGAGCAAAATGGTGTAGAATAGTGTTCCCTGAATCTTCGAAGTCAAGCAAAAAAGAGAATGGTCAAAATGTTCAAAAGGGTATGACCTCCAAAGTTTGGAGAAAGAAAATAAAGCAAGAAGAGGAGCATAGTAATTTGGGAGTTTCACTCCCATACCATAATTAAAGTCTCAAAGAAGAGGAGGGGAGAGGGGGCTGTGTTTAGTGACTTATCTTACAAGCCCCAAGGAGCCCTTTGCCATTGATGTCAAAGGGGGAGAGTTTTTAGTAAGGGGGAGCAGCTATTCAGGGGGAGAAGTTTGTGATCATATTGCAATACAGGATAGTTTCATAATAGGGTTGCCATCAATGACAAAGGGGGAGATTGTTAGAAATATTGAGTTGTCATTGATGTCAAAGGTAAAAATATCTTCAAGGATGAAATGTTGAGTTGTCATTAATAATAAAGGCAAAGATATCTTCAGAGGTGTCAAAGGTAGAAATATCTTCAAAGGATGAAATGGTAAAGTTGTCATAAAGGCAGAGATATACTTTAATATTTAAATGAAATATTTAAATATTAAGGTGGAGGGTTATATTTAAATCAAGAGGATTTAAATATATAAAAGTTTGAAAAAGTGGAAGGTCATATTTAAATCAAAGGATTTAAATATAATTCAGAAGTTTAATATTTAAAGGTTAAAAGGTTGGACGACCTCCTTGAGAACACCAATGCAAAGTTTGAAAATTCAAATATTTAAAATACTAAGGCCGACCTCCTTGGGCGCTAAATAAAATGCATAGCCGACCTCTTTGGGTGCTAAATAAAATGCATATTTAAAAGGCTATCAAATTCATTTTGGTGCATGGAAATTTGAATCTCCTTCGTGCAAAAATTGAGCGGTAGGTAGAAGAGGAGGAGAAGAGCACGTTTGGTGGTAGCAAACGAAAAAAAGAGAATTTATAATATTTATGCTGTGACTTTAGTCTCATCCGGGTGGCTAGCCCATCTGGTTGTCGAGCTTGCGCTAAGGCACTGTGTAGCAGGAGGTTGCAGGGTCGAATCCCCATGGTGCCATTTTTATTTTGGTTGATAGAATGAAGAAGGGTTTAAATAGTTTGGGTTGCACCTTTTTATTCCACCCATCGAGGTAGCTCGTTTGGTCACCTAGCCTATGCTAGGGCATTGTGTTGGCAAAATTCGGGAGATCGAATCTCCTCTGCACGTGTTTGGTGGTTTTTGCTATGCGAGGTAAGGGCAAAAATTTTATTTGATTTAATTGAGTGGGAGATATAAGGTCTGTCATGATTATATTTTGCATACTTTGAGTGGGAGATATAAGGTGTGTAATGATTATTTTAAAATGAATTTTTGCATGCTATAAAAGGGAGTTATAAGGTATGAGGTTGTTATTTTTAAAAGTTGTATTTTGCATGTTTTTTTTCATGTTATAAAAGGAGATATAAAGGGTTTTTGTTATTAATAAAGCTTTATATTGTGAGTTTCAAAAGGGAGATATAAGGAGTGATTTTTAAGCTTTATTGTGTATGTTTTTGATAAGGGTTTTTAAAAGTGGTTGATTTGATATTTAATCAAGAAAAGAAAAAGAGAATTGCTAACCAGTTTTTGAAGGCACAAACAAAAGAAAAATTATTTTGTTAAGACTGGTTTGGAAAGCTCATGCAAAAAGCTCATCATCATCATTGAGGTAGATTTAGAGGTATGGTGATTTAATTCCTTTCTCAAAGTGGTTTTTCTTGAGGAAAATATTTTTTTATCATATAGTGGGAGGTATAAGGAATTATTGGATGTGCATTGTTTTTGCTTGAAATTGGAAATAAATGTGCAAGGATTATAGATCAGATTTGAGAACAAATTTGTGCATTACCTTTGATTGAAATTGTGAGTAAATGTGCAAGGGTTATAGATCAGATTTGAGAAAAAATTTGTGCATTGTTCATGATTGATTTTGGGAGTAGATGAAAAGGATAGATTTGTGCACTATGATTGGTTTTGAAGGAAAGGTGCAAATCAGCAATTACCAAGTCAGTTATCAAGTGCTAGACTAAAGCTACCTTTTGATGTAATAAATGTGAGACATGTGAAAGCGATAGACTTAATGAATGTGAAGAACATATTGGGTATTTGTTAGTGCATATCATTCTCTATATGTTCATGAAGATAAAATAATTCTGGGTAGAATATGTCTGAATTGCTTTAGTTGAGGAAAGCACATTGAAGAATAGGTGAAGAACTTGATGACATCATTATGCAATATTTGGGAATAGATGAGCATTGTTTTGTATGCAATATTTGGGAATAGATGAGCATTGTTTTGTATGCAATATTTGGGAATAGATGAGCATTGTATGCATGCAAGATTTGGGAGTAGATGAGCAGTGTTTGTAAGTAGGTTTTGGATCATATTGTTGAGCACATTTGTGAGTAGGTTTTGGAGCAGTGTTGAGCACTTTTGTGAGTAGATATTGTGAGTAGATTTGAGTAGGTTTTGTGAGCAGATTTGAGCATATGTTATGAGAAGATTTGAGAGAAGATTTGAGTAGGTTGTGTGAGCATATTTGAGTAGGTTTTGGAGTAGATGTGAGTAGGATTTATGAGCAGGTTATGGAGCTGATTTGAGCAGAGTTGTGAGTAGGATTTGTGAGCAAGTTATGGAGCTGATTTGAGCAGAGTTGTGAGTAGGATTTGTGAGTAGGTTATGGAGCTAATTTGAGCAGAGTTGTGAGTAATATTATGAGCATATTTTGGAGTTGAGTTGAGCAAGAGTTGTGAGTAGTATTATGATCAAGTTTGGGAGCAGATCTAAGTAGTATTTAGAGTAGAGGGGATTGGTGTCTCTTGTGGATTGGTGTCCATGAACTAGTAGAGGGGATTGGTGTCTCCTATGGATTGGTGTCCATGAACTAGAATAGAGGGGATTGGTGTCTCCTATGGATTGGTATCCATGAACTAGAGTAGATGGGATTAGTGTCTCCTGTGGATTGGTGTCCATAAACTAGTAGAGGAGATTGGTGTCTCATGTGGATTGGTATCCACGAACTAGTAGAGGGGATTGGTGTCTCCTATGGATTGGTGTCCATGAACTTGAGAGGGGATTGGTGTCTCCTATGGATTGGTATCCATAAAATTGAGAGGGGATTGGTGTCTCCTATGGATTGGTGTCCATGAACTTGAGAGGGGATTGGTGTCCACAAACTTGAGAGGGGATTGGTGTCTCCTGTGGATTGGTGTCCACAAACATTGTAATAGGGGATTGGTGTCTCCTATGGGTTGGAGCCCACAAAATTTGTTGAGAAATTTATAAGCAATATTTCTTCGTGGATGTAGCCCATATTGGGTGAACCACATTAAATCTGTGTCTCTTATGTGTGTGGTGATTTGTGCATTATTTCATTATTGCAATTGATGATATTTGAAGTTATTTCTTTGGAAATAAAAGTAAAAGTTTTATCTTATATTGTTCACCTCCCCTCTCAGTATAATCTTGTGTTCTTTAGTTGTAGTGGTACAAAATGCTCAAGCATAAGAGCATCTTCTCATGGGTAAACTTAGCGAGAGCACTCATCAACACATTTTATGGCTTTTAGTATCCCTTTCAACTCTTGATGCACCTCTCCACCATCATGAGGGTACCTCTAGAGTGCATCACAGACTTCAATATCCTATTTTGGAGGAGTTGAAGAAGAATTCTAGAGGAAATATGATCGTCACCTGCCCAAGCCCACGTGTACTATGTTCAGGCTTTCCACCTAGACATAAGCCTCCTCCTATAGCAATCTAGAGAATATAGATTCCCTCAAGTCTTTCAAGAGGTAGTACAAGCAGAGCAGCTCCTACTCCAAGCAAGAAAGTTGTAGTGGAGAGAACCCAATTTCCTATCACTTCTTTTGGTGGTTGCTACCCCTATCCATCTCACATAGTACCCACCATCATGGTCATCATAAATTATGTGTAGAATTTTATAATATAGCTATTTAGAGTGAAATGGGTGGATATATCCTAGAACTGATAAAAGGAATATGCAAGCATTACCCCATTAATGAATAATATGGTAGTTGGCAACTTCCTTCAGGAGAAGGACCGGGAAGAAGAGAAGGGTCTAACGACTAGCTCTGAGTGAAAAGAGGGCATGATTTTGCATCCTTTTTTTATCCCTAACAATAACATGCATATACTTGATCAAGATCCAATAAGCATGCCTCCTTAGGAGGTTGGTCCTAAGGAGATCTTGACAGTAGAGTTATTACCAAAAAAATATTTTGTCACATCAAGGAGTTAAAGGAGCACGTACCCAAGACCTTGTAGCCAGTGGACTTTCAAAAATGGTAACATTGGGGCCAGCCATCACCGCAATTGATACTCGAATAAGGCTTCCATATGGTAAATATCTTTGCCACATTATTCATTAATTGTATGAGTACTGGCATGCATGATAACCTACCATGTTGAATCTTTTTTGCAACCTAGAAAATTTTGGAAAGAGGTCATATGAACTTCAAATATTGATTAAAGTACAATCAAATATGTTTTAGATACTGCAAATTCATCGGGTAGGCACCCATTGCCAATTTTGTGGTTGCAGCATGCCAATCATGTCGTAAACTTTTATGTAAATAATGTAAATAGGTCAGCTGATAAATAAGATGCAGAGAGCACAAAGTGGTGTGATTTAGAATCATCATATTTGGGTGACTCAAATTGGGAGGTACTCTCTTTGTTTGCATTTTCTTATGTTTGTATTTTGTTGTGACTCTATTGCCCAATAGATAAAGACCCTAGGGTCGATTTGCATTCAGACAAGCTAAATACCTCGCGAGGCTCCAAAAGTGTTAGTATTTTTGCCATAGTAGAAATAAATTTTTAAATTCTTCCAAGGATGAAATGCATCCAATGGTGAAATAATCACCCCAATATCCTGAATGGTTTGAGAGATATTAAAGATTTTATCTCGAGAAATTTTGCCAATGAAGTCTAAAAATAAAATTTGAATACTTTAGAGGTCCCAAAAGAGGATAATTGGATGAAATGATCTTTAGATATTTCAATATTGTATATCCTTTATCAATATTTCCAATGATATATTACATTAGACAACCGGGTCAACGAATCAAAAGTTATGGCTCCAGGAAGGTGTACCACCGAAAATCATTTTCAGACACTTTTTGGGCAAAAATCATTTTCAGGCACTTTTTAGGCGAAAATCATTTTTGGGGTGAAAATAATTTTTGGGAACTTTTTGGCTGAAAATTAATTTCGGGTAGTTTCTTCAGCGAAATTTATTTTCAGGTAGTTTCTTCAACGAAAATGATTTTCAGACAACAACATTTAATTTTTCAGGCATTATTTTTGGTAAAGACCAGTTTTGAAAAATGACCAGGGGGTAGACAAAATTAAATGCCATAATTTCCCAAAATGATCCACTCTTATATGATGTTGTTGATTTTCGAGGCACCGCCCATGAAGGTGAAAATTCTATGGATGATTCTTGTTGAGTGCCAATATGCTACCAGTTGTAAATGCTCATTGATTTCTGAGGCACTTGTTTGATTGGTTCATTGCTACTACCGAGGAAGAAAATATTGTTGACCATGCCACCAACTTGCCACCATTACCACCATTTTATTTAATGCTTATTAAATTTTAGGGGTGAAATCCTCTATAAATACTGTAAAACTTGATAAGTTTGATGGATGGACATTTGCTTGTGAAATTATCTGATTTTAAACATTTTTTGTGATATAAAGACTATTTGGCTCTGAGTTTCTAATCATTTTATGTATGTTTATACTTTTTTTTTTACATTTCTCTTAGATTTATATCCTCGTTGGTGGATTAAATTCTGAGTCTAGATTTAGTTTTCAATGAGGAATGAATGTTGGAATGCTATTGGAAGTCATGCTTTATAATTTGATCTGAGTTTAGTTTATGTTCTATCCTTATATTTAATGTTGTCAGTTTAAACTGAATTGTTAATCTTGTTGTTAGTTCATCCTTGTATTATCTCTCTGGCTCACAATCATATTTCCCATTTCTTTCAGTTATTTTCCATTTCTTTCTGTTATTTCCCATTCCTTTTCGTTAATTTATTTCCCTAAACTTCATACCAATCTTAGAATAGCAAGGGAGCCAACCCTCTCTAGATATTTTCTTGAAGGATATTTCTTTCCTTTAGCCTTTCAATGTTGGTCGGGTCTAGGGCGCATACATATATATTATCCTAGGACAAACTCTTGACCAACAGTCTCATTACTTAATTCATAAAATAAACCATTTTCCTTTATTTCATAAATCAAAGTCCCATATCTTTAATCTATAAAATAAACTATTTTTATTTCTTAATAAATTAAAGTCTCACTACTTTAATTCATTAACCAACCATTTTCCTTTATTTCCTTTCTTAATAAATTAAAGTCTCACTACTTTAATTCATTAATTATCCATTTTTATTTATTTCATAAATCAAAGTCCCATACCTTTAATCTATAAAATAAACTATTTTTATTTCTTAATAAATTAAAGTCTCACTACTTTAATTCATTAATCATCCATTTTTCTTTATTTCATAAATTAAATTCCCATACCTTTAATCTATAAAATAAACTATCTTACCCAGGTGTTATAGGTGAGTTGGAGAGAAGAGGACAATTCTCCAAGGGAGGTCCCAGGTTAAAATCTCCACCCTACCAAAAAGTTGAATTGTGTATCTAAAATCCAATTGATAATGTTGATGCGGGCAGGGTCGTGTGCGACCCCTGGGTGACTTTGATGGTTTAGAACCCCCTGTTCGTGGTCTCTCAGACCAATGCAGCTCTGCAAGGGGTTTTTTGCTTAAAAAAATAAATAAATAAAAATAAATTAAGCTATATTTATTTTCTTAATAAATTAAAGTCTCACTACTTTAATTCATTAATCATCCATTTTCCTTTATTTCATAAATCAAAGTCCCATACCTTTAATCTATAAAATAAACTATTTTCATTTCTTAATAAATTAAAGTCTCACTACTTTAATTCATTAATCAACCATTTTTCTTAGATTAATTCAAATACAATATAAACCATAATATTTGATTGACCTAAAGTTCCCATTATTAAATCAATCAATAATTTATGAACTATAACCAAGTAATAGTCAGAGGGTTTAATATACCATTTATCTTTTGAATAATGGTTTCCCATTAACTTAGGAAAAAGGAGTGTTATACTATGCTCTCCTCCTTTCATAAAGGAGTGTACCAGAGTGTAAACGAGTAAGCCCAACTAATGATCTCCTAGGCTAAAGACTAAAATACATCAAATATCCAAAATGGGTCTTGGACTTCCATTCTTGGTAATAATGAAAACTACACAAGGGGATCCAAATTCTTGATATATAATGACCTTGAATAGTAAGGTGAAATAGGGGATCAAGCATTATCCAATACAGCAATGGGTAATTTACAATGGCCAACCATGGACTCAAAACATAGTCACCCTTTCAACGGGTGGGCATCAACGCAAAAGTGGTAATGAAAAGGTTTAACCTTCAACTAAGGTTTGACCATGTATGCCACACACATACCACAATGCAATAGGTTAAACCAATATATTACATACATACAATGAACATAGGGGTTTGGTTTACCATAATATGCGTATACTACAAATACTATGAACACATGGGTTTGATTTAAGAATGACTATTATGAAGATACTTCCATGGTGGTCCCTACATGTTTACGACCTCAGACCAAAGCTAGTATTTATCCACAAGCACAACAACAATAACATTTAGCTACAAGGGAATTCATTTGAGGATAATATTCTTTAGCAACAACGTAACATCCAGGGAGACACAAGAGAATGCATAGCCAACTTAGGGTGAAAGGAGTTTCAGTTTGATATAAAACAATCCCACGGTACCACAAGATGAACGTATGCATACACAGTCAAAGCAAGAACAGACCCAATCAAACTAAACATAGGAGGTGTTTTACTCAAAATATTTAAATGGCTATAGCAAAGTGGTTTAAAGTCATTAGTTTCCAAAATCCAACTTGTATCCTCGCTTGGGTTCAGCTCTATCTGTTTTTGGTTGATGGTTGCCTTTGTAAAGTCAATAGCCTCCTTCATCTTGCCTTTGTATTGTCCTCCTATTTTGCAATGAACCAACCAACCCACTCCTCTACCTCTACCATATTTTAAAGGAAAAATGGAGTCTTCATTGCCCTCCTTTCCCACATGCTCTCTCTATTCCCCATGTCTTATCCCTTCCTACCAACTTTACACATCTGCCATTACTTCTCCCATCCTCACTTAAGGTGGCACCAAGCTTTTCAAATTTAAAAACCTTCTTTTCTTATCCCAATACTCCCTTATTTAATGGAGTTCTTCAAATAAGGCCATCCAACCGAATGCATACCCAACATTATAAAACAACTAGACATAAGGTTATTCTCATTTAATATTCCCCTTTATAAGTTTTTAAGATTATTTATATAGAAGCTCTACTTAAATTTAAATAAAATACTTACCATGAGATTTTATTGCCTTTTAAATTAATTCTATTTTCTTTTGAATGAAATTCTACCATCATTAAAATAAAAAATTATTGTTTTAATAAAAGCAATTCTATTCTTAATTAAAACAAAGCTTTCTATTGTTTTTAAATGAAAATCTATTATCATTAAAATAAAGCTTTCTATTGCTTTTAAATGAAATTCTTTCATCTTTTAAAATAAAGTATCTATTATTCTTAAATGAAATTCTATTATCATTTAGAATAATAACTTATTATACATATATATGTAAGAAGAGTTCTTTGATCCTATACTATCATCATGCTATATTTTTCTTTAAAAGCAACACAAGGAGTTTCAAAAGGCAACCAACTTATGCATATTTTCTCAAAACCAATGATGTAGAAAGTGATGAAGTAAAAGAAAATCAATAATATGCAATAGACAAAATGGGAGTCTTTCCATCAACCCAATCACCTGTCTTAGCCCAAGAATGAATGATAGCTACTAGGCTATCAATCTGAGGCTCAAGGTGGTTGGCTAGTTGATGATTATCCCTATCTAATAATGCATACCTATATGAAGGTATTAATCCATGTTACCCTCGATTTGCCTTAGTCATCACTTCCCCAACCTCAAGTACCCCATTTTTGGTGGACAATTCTACCTCTTCCACCCACAAGTGTACCTAATTCTGCACATTATCAATATGTCAATAGTATCATGATCTTTCAAGATATTAAACTAAGCATCGCATAGTTTATTCATTTGCATAAAACTAAGCATCAAAGCATCATAAATTAGTACATATTTTTCATGCCCAAAAGTTTTCTAGGGAGGGTCATGACATCCTATCCCCCTAGGGATAAACATCATCCTGGGTGTTTCCAGTTTTACAAACATAAAATTATTACATAATATTTTCAAACAAAAATAGAATTTTTTTTTTCTCCACTTTATTCCAAGTGGTATTTCTTTCAGAGAAACGGTCCCACTAGACTTTACATTGCTTAAGAGTCTAGTTTTACATAGAATTGGAATGAAACTTGATAATATTTACCAGCATCACTTCAATGGCTTTGGGTTTTCCATCTACAATTTAGAAACATCCCACACATGTTTAGGGTTAGCAACATAATTCCTAAGAAGGGATATGTAGAAGGTGTTATGGATCTTTGATAGATTTGGTGGTAAGGCAGGCTGGTATGTGACCAGACTAATATTCTTAATGATCTCAAAGGGTCCCATATATTGAGGATCCAACTTTGTGGATTTGATAGCACTCTTCTTTGACTTAACCTTTAAGAACACTTTATCTCCTACATTCTCTTGGAGTCCTTTTCAAATTAGCATAACTTTTCTATCGATCAATAACTTCTTTCAACCTTTGTATAATCACCTTCAACTAATCCTCCATTTCTTTGATCATATCTGGTCCAATTACAACCCAATATTATAGGTTGTCCCAAGATAATGGTATTCTATACTTTCTTCCATACAAGGCATCAAAATGAGCTCTCCCTAGAGAGGAGTGATGTATATTATTGTAGGAAAACTATAGAATATGTAGGTAGTCTTCCCAATGAGACTCTTGATCCATGTAGTACATGTGAAGCATGTCCTCTAGTACTTGGTTTACCTATTCTATTTGACCATTCATCTTAGGATGGTATGCCAAACTCATATTTAATTTTATGTCTATTGCATGATGAAGGGCTTTCTAAAATTTAGAAGTAAATCTAGAATCCTTATCTGAAATGACTATTTTAGGAAAACCATGCAATTGGAAAACCTCTTTGGAAAATTGGTTAGCCACTACCTGAGCATCATCCTTGATGTTCCTTGGTATTAAATGTGCAACCTTAGTCAATCTATCAACAATTACAAGGATTGCATCATTTTGATACTTGGTCTTGGGTAGCCTTACTATAAAATCCATAGATATAACCTACCATTTTTGCATAGGTACATCATGTGGATACAATTGTCTTGCAAGATGCCTATATTTTACCTTAAACTTTTGACATTCAAGACACTGAGTGATAAAATCGATGATATCCTTCTTCATTCCTATCTATAATAAGGTTATTTTCATGTTTTCTCTCATTTTGGACCCTCTAGGGTGAGTAGAATAAGGATATCTATGGGATTATTGCATTATTATTTTCCTTAAATTACCTATTTTTGGTATTATGATCCTACCTTTGTAGCACAAAAGGTCATCATTAATGCTAAATTCCTTATTATCCTCTAGATATTTGCTCAACTTAGACCAAATTTCCTTGTAATACTCATCCTAAGATTGCCCTTCCCTCACCTAATCCATTAGATCCAAGTGACTTCTGGTTCTGGTTGTTATGTGCTTCCTTATTATTAAGGCATCAATAACCTTATTCTCTTTCCCTTCTATATACTCAATCTCAAAGTTGTATTCAATGAGAAACTCAACCATATTCTCTATATCTCATTGAGTATAGGTTGGGTGAATATATACCTCAGACTCTGATGGTCAATTTTCAACTCAAAGGGACTTCCTACCAAGTAGTGGCACCAAAATTTTAGAGTATGCACCACCGAAGCTAGTTCTAAATCATGCATAGCATAATTAATTTCATGCTTCTTAAGTTTATTTGAAGTATATGCTATAATTGACTCTTTTTGTAAGAGTACTCCTCCTAACCCTTCTAGTGATGCATACGTGCATACAAAAAAGTTCCTTGAGGGTATAGAATTTTCAATATTGGTGCAGTAGTGAGTTTATATTTTAGCAATGCCAAGGCAGCTTCACACTTTTTTGACCACTTAAATTTATTTTCATTCTTTTGGAGGTTAGTTATTACTACTGCAATCTTAGAATAATCCTTTATATAATATCTATAGTAGTCCATCAACCCCATGAAGTTTCGCACTTCTTTCACATTGGTAGGGGGTGGCAAATTTAGAATGGCTTCAATTTTCTCTAGATCTACAACAATTCCTTATGTTGATATGATGTGCCCAAGATACCATACCTCTAAGACATAGAAATCACTTTTTTGAAAGATTTCCATAGATTTGGTTCTACCTTAACAACTCTAATACGATCTTAATATGTTTATCGTGCCCCTCCTTGTCTCAAGAGTATATCAAGATATCATCTAAAAATACGAGGACAAACTGATCTAGATACCTCCTGAACACATTGTTCTTTAGATTCATAAATACAATTGGGGTGTTGATTAGTCCAAAGGGTAGGACTATAAACTCATAATGCCTATACCTAGTTTTGAATGTCATTTTATGAGTGTCCTCCTCACGTATTCTTAATTGATGATACCTTGACCTCAAATCAATATTTGTGAATATTGTGGCATCCCTTAGTTGGTCAAACAAATCTTTGATTCTAGGTAATGGGTATCGATTTTTTATTGTAGCCTTGTTATGAATCATGTAATAAATACACAACCTTAAAGAACCATATTTCTTTTTCATAAATAAAACTAGTGCACCCTAAGGTGACACACTCGATTTTATCAATCCCTTTTCTAATAGCCCTTGTAGTTTCACTTTTAATTCCTGCATCTCAATAGGATTCACCCTATATGGATATTTATGGATAGGTTCTGCTCCTGGCACAATTTTGATAGTAAAATAAAATTTCCACATATGAGGGAGTCCAAGAAAATCCTCAAGAAATACATCCTTAAAGTCTTGTATAATTGGGTGTTTCTCCAATACCTCTCTCTTCTTATCTTCTCCAACTTCATTGAGTTTTACAACACAAACTATTCCTCCTTTCTTGAGGGTTTTATTCAAATGCATAGCAAACCTTGTAAGGGGTATTTTTTAGATTTTTTATTCTTGAGAGTCAATATCACAATATTTACCTAAAGGAATCATGTACTTAGGTATAAATACCCCTTGCCATTGATCATTTTATCATTGGTTGGATTTTAAGTTCATTTCCTTTAGTGAATATCAAGAGCTATTATTTTTTATTAGCTTCATATAGCTCTTCATATCAACTTAAGGTAGCATCAGTACGTATTGGCTTGAAATACATTCTTATCATGATGCCAATAGTAAGAATACTACCATTTTAATGATAGGTTTGAAGCACCTTAAATACTACCATGCATCAAATTGAAATTTTGAGAAAAGATACAATAATAGTTGATATCCAAGGTACAACCAAGTATCTCTTTCTTATGTGATAGATTCAACAAGGAATTGAAATCCCCAATAACAATCCAAGGAATTCCTTTAAAAGCTTCTCTTTTATGACTCAAATTCTCCCATAAATGCTTTCTATCAACAACAAAATTTGGAGCATAGACATTAGTTAAGATACACTATGTATTTTCCTCTTTGCAATGCAAAAGAACAAAGATAAATATATTAGATTGAATGATGAGTCTTCCTTCTAATTTGTTTTATCCCACATGCTAAAACACCCTCTAGAGGTGCCCAAGGTAGTACTATCAATAAAATTAGCCTCACTCCAAATTTTGTATTTGATTGGTTCTATACTCTAAGTGTCTAATTTAGTTTCCTAGAGAAGAATGATTTGAGGTCCATAATATTTTCTAAATATTTGGACCAGTCTATGCATGGTCGGGGTGTTGAGGCCCCTAATGTTTCATGAAATAAGTTTTATTTTTTGGATTTCCCTGGTGGATTTTTACTTTACCCACCCAAGGAAATAATAGTTTGGATTTCATTGGCAATATCTACTTGTCTCCTTTTCTTTTATTTTTTGATTAGGTCTTCCCTAAGATTTAACATCACCCAAATCAACCCCTATTTTATTTTTATGTCTAGTCTTTGGAGTTTGAGTAGTTTTTCCTGACTCAACTAGATTTCCTAGGTTCTTTTTTAATTGATTTACCATTTCTTTTAAGACCATTTCATTTTGTTCATTCCCCCATCCTCAATTTCTAACTGAGAGTTTCCATCCACTAACTTTTCTATTAAGACATACTCTTCCTCTCCAAGAATATTTCTTGAAGGATATCAAAGGGATTTGAAGATAAAATAATATTCAAGTTTGATGAGGGCAATGTTTCACATACCTTCATTTTTTCTACCAAAGCTTGATACTTCATGGAAGACTTCTTTTTTACATCAACTTTACTTGCTTCAGGAATTTTTTCTTCTAAGAATTTTCCATTTTGGGGTTCTCCATAGATGAAACCTTCTACATATCAACTTTACCAACTTCACAATTAGGGTTTTCAAATTTCTTCCTGGTAATATATTCTTCCATTTTTTCAGTTTCTAAACCTTTTTACCATGGGATGGAGGCTTTCAGTTTGGGAAAACCTAGGCCAAGTGCCCTAATTTATTACAAACCCCACATTTAACAGGGGGATTATCATATTCAAGAGGCTAGTTCCAGAATCCTAATCTCAAAACCAACTGAATCAAATTTGGTATATTTTTTCCCATATCCACATTGATACATATTCTTGCATAAATGAGGTGGGACTTGGACTTGGTGGTCAAATCCATAGAAATTAGTTGGCTCATTTCCTTAGCAATACTAGCAAATATCTCCTCATGCCAATAGTGAAATGGAAGATTAGGTAATCTTACCCAAACTAGGACCTACAAAAAGTTTTGGGTCTCAAGATTGAAATCCAATCCCCATATCCTAAGGAAAAATCCATGGCTACCAAATAACTAGACCCCCCCCCCCATAAATATTCTCTGAATCTTCAAACAATTTAGTTTTACCATTTCCATATTACCATTAGGAAGGGCAACTTCCATATTTCTGAATCTTAAAAAAACCTTTAGGAAGGGTAACGATTTCCATATTACCATTCAACCTCCATTTGGTAGAATCCTATTTTCTAATCACATCCAGATTGTGTCTCACCCCCATAAATTTTCCAACCAAGTTATGGGATCCTTGTTTAATAGCCATATTAACCAGATCATCTGGAATAAAATGTTGGCCCTTTTTCAAAAGCAGATCCAACTTGGAATTAAGGATTTTTAGCCTACCCAACACTACATGAGACCACAACTATTTATCCCTATCTACTTTTAGATCCCTTGGGTCTAAATATTGATCCAACTTAGGGTTAGCCTCCTCCACACTTTCAACACTACAACCACTACTAGGTTCTACCTTGGAGCCATTCTCGATCTTGATCCCACTACCAGGATCTATTTTTCCTCCCACTCCCTCTCCTATTATTTCTTGCCATTAGTTCACCATTGTATATTTGTAAATATTATATTAGGGAGTGTGAGTTATATTTATCTAAAGTATGTGTCAATGTGTGAGAAGAGTCCAAGTGTTATGTAATAAAGTGTGCAAGTGTACAAAGTGTCATGTAAGTAATTCAAGAGTCATAGATTTAGGTGTCAAATATATAAGTGAAGAGTCACATGATATGTGACAATATGTAAAGTGAAGATTCATAAGAATTTTGTCATATGTGAGAAATATGAAAGGATGCATCTCTTGAATATGTGAGGAAAGAAATAGTCAAGTATTGAAGAGTCATATTCTAAGGATATGTTATGGAGACAAAGCTCCATCTAGTATATCAAAAGAGAATCACAAATAATTAAAGAGATTATATATTTTATTTATGAATAATATTGTGTTTGATTATCAAGAAATATTATTTTTATTTCATGATTTTGATATTCATTGGTATTGGCTAGACAATTTTTTTTTTTTAAATGAAAAATATGTTATATTTATAGAAGTTGTATTACAAGGTAAAATGAGCTAGACAAACATCAAGGGAGAAATAAAATCCTCCTCCGATCCTCCCTGGACCATAAATTATCCATAAAACATTACCGTACATAATGTAGATATCCATACACCTCAACACTACCATAGTTGAATTCCAATTTTTCCAATTTATCTAAATTTCTTAAACTATCCATCTATGTTCATGTCATTTTGCTCTATGGCCTAACTATGAAAGATTCATTAGACTCATTTTTTTTTCTTCCTATTCTTCTATCTACTTGTACCACCTCTCACATTTCTTGAATTCTTTGGCACTAGCTTATCTGATTTTCCATCTGAGAGTCCACATATTGCCCTTCCTCTAGTTATTTTCCCCATTTTTCAAAGTAATTTGCCATCCTATTTCCCTCACTTGATATGTGTAATGAAAACATCTTGAAAAACCTTCTAGATCCTCTAAAATTCTTCCACCTTCCTTCTCTCCCCAATTCCCAACACCTAAAAGGGTCTTATCAGATCCAAGATTCCAGCCTATACCTAAGATTTTGTCTCTATCCATAGCTTATGTAACTATAGATTTGCAACTATAATTGATAGTACCAAGATCACCTGTCCTTTTTATTCATTATTTTTTGCCTCCTCCATACCTTCTTCTCTCCAGTACACCTATTCTTCTTTCCAATTTTGTATGATAATGCTAAAACTAGATTTTCCAAGGTTTTTAGTAGAAGCCCCATTCGTGTTTGCCTTCACCCACTCTTTGGGAGGTGGACTCCACTATATGTTATTCGAGGGGATCTCACCTGTTCATCCATACCTTATCTATTTCTCTTTTACAATTATTCCAAGGCTTCGTAGAATAATCACTTCCTCCATTTTTATGTTTATTTTCTCTTGTAATCTAAGAGATAGTGTTTTTGTTACCTTACTCATAATCCTCTACCATACTTGATCCCTTATTTTTTGCTCTAATATAAATATGTGTGCATTTCATTCTAGCCATAACTGCCACCATATGAAGCTAATTCCTAGTTTCCATACCATTTCAATTGTTTTAGTCTTAAAGCTGCATTGTTTCCATTTCTCATAAAAGCTTTCTTGACTCTCAAAAACTTCCCAATGTTGTCTCATCTGCCTCCACCAACTGATCCATATATCTTTAGCAAAATAACACCCAAAAAATAGGTGATTCAAGGTCTCCTCTTCCTTTCCACACAAAACACATTTGAAAGGCCTGTAGAAATATCTTTTTCTCAAATTATCAAATGTCAAGCACTTTTTATAGTTAATTAGCCATGAGAAAATGTTAATATTTGGACATCCTTCATATTGTTAGAATCCTCCATCCTAACATTATTAGTTAGTATTATTAATCATTTAATTTTATATTATTAACTCATAAATTGAACCATCACATCTCTTCATAACATGAACCATCACGTCTCTTCACCAACATAGCTTTAGGGTAGATATATATATATATTAGGTTGGCCATTCACACAAATCATCCAAGAATAAAAATATATATTTGATCAATTGATCCATTGGAAGGGTTCCTCTCCAATGCAAAGGTGATTCTATCCAAAAGGTGATTCTATTAGTTTAGATCCAATTCCAATTATCATTGATAGATCCACTAGGAACTTGGGTTCCTACCATTTGGTATTAGAGCATCGATTCTGGACACAAGTGGGGAAGTTTGTTTAAAGACATCTCAAAAGAAATATTGCAAGTAATGAATAAATGGCAAGATGATTTTAAAATAAAAATAGCAAGAAAAATAGCAGAGTTAACCCTAAAAAAGAATGACCTTGCAAATAAAATTATTATAGAGGATTTTTGGCAATGGAAGAAGCCAATTACAAAACCACCTGTATGGGAATCACAAAATACATACACTACCCCAAAACTTACTTGAATCTTATCCATTAAACGTATCAACCCCACTGAAATGAAGGCATGACATGAAAAGGGCATTTGTTTTCATTGCAATGAGAAATTTGTTCACAATCATCAATGTATTACACCTGCACTATATATTTCGGATGCAACTATTCCTTGTAGTTCTCCCAACGATGAAAATGTGATTGAGGTAGCCATAGTGATGGATACACTTGAAGATAACACTAAATATGGGGATGATGAGGAAGGTAAGGAATATGAGGAAGCCACGAAAGATAAGAAAGAGGAAGAAGATGTAGAAAACAAGGACAATGAGCAAGAAATACCCCAAGCACCTGATCACAATGAGGAAGGTAATACAGTCAATATGCTAGAAGTGATTGATGCATCAGGTAAGGATGAGGTAGACATTCCCAAAGTGACCCATTATGGCCAAACATGCACTCTACAAGAACTACACTCAATTTCCTCTCCAATAGTGAGTTATCACCGCAGGGTCAAACCTATTCAAAAACAAGGCAGAAAGGTGACTGCACACTCCTCCATTCCCTCTCCCAAGGAACAACAGGAGAATGTAGAAGTTTTACCACCTATTTTTAAGCATCCTTCTGAAGTGTTTGAGGAACCCCAAGGTTTTCCCTCCCATCGTCATCACAATTCTCCTAAGGAATATTCTACTATTGTTCTTGGCAACCCCCCACTAACACTTTGACCTTCAAGATATCCCTACCTTTGAAAAAGTGACATTAAAATAGTACAAGAACTTGCAAAAATTCTACTTGGAAAACAAAATATAAAGCTCCTCACTTTGATATTTGAGGACAAAGATCTTTTTAAGGAGGGTGGCATGTTAGGATCCTCCATCCTAACATTATTAGTTAGTATTATTAATCATTTAATTATTATATTATTAACTCATAAATTGAACCATCACATCTCTTCATAACGTGAACCATCACATATCTTCACCAACGTATCTTTAGGGTAGATATATATATTAGGTTGGACATTCACACAAATCATCCAAGAAAAAGAATATATATTTGATCAATTGATCCATTGGAAGGGTTCCTCTCCAGTGCAAAGGTGATTCTATCCAAAAGTTGATTCTATTAGTTTAGATCCAATTCCAATTATCGTTGATATATCCACTAGGAACTTGGGTTCCTACCAAATATACATGGAAGTGGTGCTAGGGTAATCTCATATCCATAAACTACCTTGTATCCCTCCTTTACCTTATAAATTCCCAACTTACTTCCTCCCCATCCAATTATATCCCTATTAGAACCATCCTGAATTGGGTGTCTTTGGATATGTCTCCACATTTTTTCCATTAGTTTCTTTGTCTCCCTCATTGGCCATTCTCGTGGATGTTTCCATTTCATTAAGTATGGCACATGTTGATTCCATGACTTCATATAGTAAGAGGCTTTCCACCACATTTTTTTTTGGAGCTCTACTTTACAACTCTCCATCTATGGGAATGTTTGAATAACTGGTTAAGAT
Source organism: Wollemia nobilis (assembly GCA_028583015.1). NCBI lineage: Eukaryota > Viridiplantae > Streptophyta > Pinopsida > Araucariales > Araucariaceae > Wollemia > Wollemia nobilis. The sequence goes on along the minus strand of JAQPPZ010000856.1, from coordinate 25,935,609 downwards.
TGATTCCATGAATCTTTTCAAAATAGAGCATCCTTTCCAAAATATAACTACCAATATAGGTATGGCTTTATTAACTCTTGACCTGCTACCATTATCCTCCATATTATATATCCCTCTCCTTCCACTCTGTATCTTGGGATGTTTTTCTCAGCCACTCCTAGGTAATATTTGGCTTGTAATAGTCAACTCCATAAACCCCTGGTAGTTGTAATCCATCTCCAATATAACTTCTCATCTAGTACTTTGATGTTGTGGGATGTTTATCTTATCCCTAATCCTCCTTTTTTTTGGTTGGAATATCTTCACCCATCCAACTAGTACTAATTTTTTTCTTCCCTTGCACCTGACCATAAAAACTTTCTTGTGTATTTATAAATATCTTTTAGAATTATCTTTGGAGCCTAAAGTACGATAAATTTATAAAATGGGAGATCTTGTACCACAACTTTAATCATTGTAAGCCTTCCTCCCAAGCTTAGACATTTGTGATTCCAGTTGCGCAACTTAGTTTGAAGTTCGTCTATCAACCCTTTCCACTCCTTGATTTTTATTTTCTTTGTATATAAAGAACTCCTAAATATTGTATGGGTAAAGGATTTTCCATGAATTTCAACAATTATATAATTTTGTCTCTCACCCTCTTCATTGTATTGAAAAAAACAATTTTATTTTTTTTCATTAAAAGTTTGCCCAGTAGCTTGAGTATACCCATCTAAAAAATATTTTATATTTCTTGCTACTAGGAGATTGGCTTGATTAATAAGAGCAGTACCATCCACAAATTGGAGGTCATTTATCTCAATCTAAGAACTTATTTTTAGGTCCCTTAGCCTCCCCTCTTGTCTTCCTTTTTTAATAGTCTCCCTAGACCCTCTGTGTAAAGGATAAAAAGGTAAGGTGAGAGAGGATCCCCTTGCATCAACCCCCTTCCTATTGTGAATATGGGAGAGGGACTACCATTCACTAGAACTGAGAATTATGTAGTCTGTGTACAGGATTTTATCCAATCTCTCCACCCCTCTACAAAGCCCATTTTTCTAAAATCCTTTGCATAAAAGGACCAATCTACTCTATCATAGGCTTTAGGAAGATCTAATTTGATAAACATACCTAGGTCCTTTTTCTTTGAAATTGTGTGTATCACCTCCTAGGCCACTACTATTCTATCTAGAATTTGTATGCCTTCAATAAAACCACCTTGCTCACTTGAAATAAAATTTGGTAAAAAAGGTTTTAACCTTTCTTCCATAAGCTGTGTTAATATCGTGTATACTACATTACATAGTGAAATGGGCTTATAATTATCAATTATTTCACTATGTGGGCCCTTAGGAATCAAAGTGATAAAAGTATGATTCAAGGCTTTTAACATTTTCTTACTCTGTTTGATTTCCTCTAGTGCCTCCACCACTTCTTGGCCCATAATTTCCCAAAAATTTGATAAAATTCAATTGGGAATCTTTCTGGTCTTGGATTCTTTCCTATTTGCATTTTTTTTATGATCTACGAGGTTTCTTCTAGAGAAATATCCTTCATTAATAATTTATTGTCTTTAGTTTTAACTAATTGCACAATTGCCTCTAGTATCTTCTCCTACCATATTGCATTCAAATTTTCATTGTTGCTAAAAAGAATATGGAAGTACTGATTTGTGATAGTTTTCATTCCAATTCCATTGGTTTTTACTTGATCCATCATATTTGTAAGACCTGTAATTCTATTTTTTTATCTCCTGGCTATTGCTATATTATGAAAGAATATTGTGTTTTGATCCCCCTCCTTTAACCATGTAACTCTGGCTCTTTGCCTATAATATATGTATTCTTATTCCTCCTGATCTTTCTCTCTCCTAATAATGTATGCCTCATGTTGAAATAGTTCTTCTATAATATTTCCTTGTCTTATCTCCTGAGCAATCTTCTCCTTTTTATCCTTGATTTTGTTCTTTTATATTCTACTTATTTCCTTCTTGTGTTTACTCCACTCCTTTAGTTGGGTCCTTACATATTTTAGTTGTTTGTGGAGTTTGAATTGGGTTGTCCCAAATCTTGGTTTCCCTAATTTCCACCATTCTTTTATGTGGTCCCCCAAATCCTCATATTTCAACCACCATAGCTCAAATTTAAAAGTTCCTACAACTTTATGATTATCTTCTTCTATGGTAATGCTTCCTGGAAAATTATCTAAAGAAAGCTTATCCATTACCCTCACTTGATGTTGGGTATGCAAGTATAATTCCTCCCCCATAAAGAAATGATCCAAGTAATATTTGATCGTCTCTTCTTATTTTATTTTGTTTGTCCAATTCATGGAGCTATCCATAGTTGGGATATCTATTAGATTCATTTGGCATGTTATTGCTGAAAAAAAATCTTTCATTTTCCTCTAGCATGGCTCTACCTCCTTGTTCCTCTATTCTAATATTTGCATTGAATTCTTCTCCCATAATCCATTGGTTCTCTGGGTAGTTGTCTCTAAAATTTTGGATGGCTACCCATTGATTCCTCTGTAATCTAACTGTCTGAGCTCCATAAAAATTAACTATAGTCTAATTTTTCTCATTTTCCCTATTTTGTAATCATACCATCAACACCCCTCTCATAGAGGCACCCTCCATATCTAGGAATAGTTGGTGATTCCATGTAGTATTGAATACACCTAATTTCCCTTGTTTTGATTGAGTAATGATCTCTTCTTTTTGCCATATCCTCGTATTTATTTTTTTTAAGTCTTCTCCTTGCATTTTGGTTTCCTATAACAAAATTATATCTAGACTCATATCTATGATAATGTTTTTGATAGCCTTTTTTTTGGTGTGACTTCCTAAAACCCTCACATTCCAAGTGATTAATATCATTGAGAATTAAGAAAGAAAAAATCAGCCATCGATTTTACCTTTCCATTTGGCTCAAATCTCTTCCTTGTTCCTCCATATTTTCCTTGTTTGACTTCCTCCCTACAAATTGGTTTATTTTTTTTTCTTCTCCACTTGATGAATCCCTAGAGTAGGGTTTTCTTTGTTCTTATTTCCTTCTTTCATATCTATTTCTTTAGTTAAAATCATCCCCTGCTCTATTTTCCCTCTTATGGTCTCCCTCAAGGGTTGAATCTCCTCTTCCATGAGAGAGGTTGTGTCTAGTTCTACTCCTTGCTTGTTCCCTGACACTAGATTAGAATATTTTTCTTGATCAACCAGTCTGAATTTCTTAGTATCCTCCTCTAATCCTTCCATTTTAAAATCCCTTCTATTTCGAAGTTTCCCAATTGTTTGAATATTGCATATCTATTGTTTGTTCTTCCCACTTTTTCTCCTTGTCTCTAGTTACTGTGTTGATTTCTTTTGTTTGGTTTTTTTATGACTTTTTGGAAGCCCTCAGAGTCTTTTGTGCCTTTACCTTACTTATGATTTACCTTTTTCTAAATATATTGGCCTACCATTTAAAAATTTTGTTTTTGTCCCGTCCTTCTCAAATTGATGATCCTTAACTATTGGGAACATTCTAACCATATGTCCATGAGCATGGCACACCTGACATCTGAATGGAATAGCCTCAAAATATAGTTGTTGGTGCTAGAAAAAATCCCCTATTTTTAGGTCTATCTCTATTGGAAGAGGTTTACTAAAGTCCATTTCTATACAAACTCTAGCAAACATTATCGATCCTCCTAAAAATTTTTCTCTTGATCTATCTTGATAATGACCTAGTAAATTACCTATTGCCTTCAGTACCTCCTTTTTCAAAAATTCAAGGGAAAAGGAAAATAATCTTACCCATATTGATACTATAGTTGATTCCACCCTCGGGTTGAATCCTATCTTCCATGGCTGTAAGAATAGTCTCACTAGCCCGTGATGATATGACCCTCCCTCAAATACTTTTTGTCAATATGCCATTGATGTGAACTCTATAGAAAATACCCATTTAGGAGAGTTAGAATTTTGTATTCTCCTTCCAAATACCATTTTTTTCTTATCCACATGTGGAGGAAGTGCACAGAAGGTCTGAAACCCATGAATTTATCTATCAGGTTTTACTTTATCTTATAAACAATATCCTCAACTATCCAATCCTCAACTATTTTCAATACTGGTATTTCTTTTGCTTATGGTAGACATCATTCACCCTTCTAGGTATAGAATCCTCCTTTTATCCCTTTACCTTGGTGTTTATGATTTTTCTTACTTGTGTTTGATAGTCATTGAAGCTATTTTGGGTTCCACAAAGCTTATCTCAGAATGAGATCGTATTGGCTAGATAGTTGATAACACTATATTATGATTAATATTTGATCCTTGATAAAAGGACCTATGAGATAATCTGGTTGAATCACCATCAAGTCTTTATAAAATTAAAGCACAAAAAAAATTAAAGTATTCTTCTAGAAGATCAAATACCTACTTGATTTTCCATGATAATCTCTTTATAGACATAAAAATTGACCCACTTTTGTGGGTAATCTTCCCTGAGTCTTCCTGGGAGGGGTAAGGGCTAGGTCTCTCCCCTATTTTTCTTTTTTTTCTCCCCCTTAATGCGAAATCGTGGTTGCCCTCAACGGGGCACAATTTCGCATAAGGTGAAATCACGGTTGGCCCTAACGAGGCGTAATTTTGTATTTTAGGATTTTCTTCTAAGGAAACCCTAATTTCTCAAAGTGAGCATGTTTGGCATCAACTCCTCTGGGTTTTTCTACCCATTCCGCTTTCAAATATGTTATATAAGGAGGGTTTGAAATCATTTTGAGATCACGATAATGATAAGTAATAAGGCATCAAGTGATTTTAAAATGCTCGTTAAGTGATCTGCATCATTCTTCTTCTCCTACAAGTAAGCTAACTCACCATTGTAAAGTGTGATTTGTTTTTTGTTGCATTGGATTATTTGTTGTTGTTGCTCACTTTGGTGGCTTTGTGTTGGAGCCCTAAGGAGAGATCTACTATTTGGGAGGTCTTAACCCTTTTGTTTTCTTTTGCACTATCTTCCAGGTGATTTCACTATTCTACATGCATATTTTCATTCACTATATCATGAATTATTTGTTTCACATTGATCTAGGGCTTTTCACCTCCTAGGAAACTACGCCCAGTCTTTGCGGGGCATAATTTGGCCGATGCAAAATCGTGGTTGTCTGTTACGGGGTACGATTTCACCTAGGATGTGTTTGGGGGTAAACAACTATCCCTAGACCCTAGATCTACATCATAGGTTGCACATAGGACATATTGCTATATTTTGTTCTATAATTTTATCATTTTATTTTGCTATATTATCATATGATTGTTTTCTCCCAAAGGTCAACTTTCGCTTATGTTTTCAAAGGTCAACTAAAAGGACCTATGGGGATTGATTGTTTTGCCTCAAAGAATTATTGTATTGGCCTAAGTAGGCCCCCTAAAATTGATTATATTTTCCAATTTTTTACCAAGTTATCTTGCAGGAACAGAAATTGTTGATATCGCTAGACAAAGGGTAAAATATTGGATCAACCATCGGATAAGATAAGTGCTTTGATTAGTCTTTAGGCTATTTTTTAGATGTCTTCTATTTTTGTTATAAACCCTAGATCTGATTTAAAATAAATATATTTAATTTATTTCTAGAAATTAAAGAATAAACAACATATAGCGTGCACTTAGGGTTAATATTGTTTATGCATCTTCTCTAGAGCCCTTGCTTGAAGGTTTTCTATCTTGAAATCATAGGGTTAGAAAGTATTCAAAGGAAGAATCATTCTAGGTTTATATCTTGTATTCTTGCATTATGTATTTTTGCATTATCCTTTATCTTCCATAACATAGATCTAGAAATGCCAAACATAGCTTATTGTCTTGAATCGAATACATCAAACATTCTTGAAAACCAGAGGACTTGGAGTGAGTCCTTAAATCGTTCCTGGTGAACCCTTCTCCCTTATTTTACACTGAGTGTAGAGAAAAATGTAGCCCCCATGGTTCACCTTGAGGCTTTCTCTCTTTACGAATCCAGCCTCGAGAATCGTACATGATAGGGTGGTTTTTCCCCTCTACATATTTGATGAACCCAATATTAACACCTCATTTTCTTTTTAAACTTTAATCAAGATCATCAATTCTGTGTGTTAGATCAGAAAACTTTAAAAATATACTATCTTGTGCTTGTTTTTGTTGGTCTTAGTTCCTTCATTTTTTCCTAGTCCTTCTCTCTTTTTCCAATGGCTTCCAACCTTGGGAATGGATGAAGGATTTTTAGGTTTGATGATATTTTCCAAGAGAATGATCAAATTGATAGATAAAATCATAATATTGAAGAAGAAGAGGTTGATAATAGTCTTGATCCTATTAAGGGACCCGATGGGAACCTTATCTTCAAATATTTTGAGCATGTGTGGACCTTTTACAAGAATCATAAGCATACCTTGGATGCAGTTTTAGAGAAAGAATTCCTACTTGAGGAAGTTAGACCATCTCATGATAATTCCTTGAGTGAATATTTGAATCATGTTCATCATCCAACTTATGCCACTACTGTAACCACCAATATTTGAAGGAATCTACAAGTCCCTCCCACTTATAGTGTCATTCAAAATGGTTTTCAATTTCCTCCTCAATATGCTTATCTCAACATTATTGCCTCCATTCCACAAAATGTTAGTTATCCTCCTCAACAAGATACCACATACCACAACAGTATCAATATTTTTAAAACCCCTCCCTTAGGGAATCTAGGGATATTACATAACAATAATTCAAAAGTGCAGAATTTAACAAATGTGGTAAAGTAGTTTGTTTCAAAAGTTGAGATGATTTAGCCTTCAAGTTTTGCTTATAGTTATAAGGAAATGTGTAACCAACCATTGGATCCTATTGTTGTTGCAATACCTTATCCTAAGAACTTTTCTATGCTAGTTTTACCTATATATAAAGGGACAGAAGATCCAGTAGAGCATTTAAGAAGATTTAGAACTGAATATCATGATCTCATATATGCTAACATTTTGTTACTAAAAATATTTCCTAAGAGTCTTGGTGGCATGGCATTAGAGTGGTACTATTCGGTTACCTAATTACTCCTTGAATATTTTTGAATAAATGACAAAATTATTTTTTCAACAGTTTGGTGACTATATTGAAAAGGAAGTGACAATGAAATATTTTTATAATTTAAAACAAGGTAAAGGGGAAAATTTTTCAAAATTCTTAGCTCGTTGGAGAAGTTTAGTTGGACACTTGAGATATACTTTATCTCCTAATGATATGCTTGAAGTATTCATTGGAATTTTGCAAGAACAGTTATCTTATGCATTAGAAACTACTACTATTACATATTTTGATCAAGCAATTGATTTAGCAAGAAAAGTAGAACAAGCTCTTATTAGAAGAGGCCAGTTCAATATTAATTAAGAAAAACCTACTAAGTCTCAACATAATAATAAGCACACTTGAGGTGATGGTGGAATAGATAGTAGGTATGTTAACAATGTTACTAACAAACTACAAAATATAATACTTCAAAAACCTCCACAAAGGAATTTTACAAAGATTAATATATCCATGGAAATAATTTTAAAACAACTTTTAGAAGACAACACAATTGAATTACCTTCCATAAAGCAACCAAATACTATAGCGCATAGGTACAAAGTAGGTCAACATTGTACATATCATAGAGTATAAGGACATTGGATGAATTCTTGTAGGAAGTTAAAACATGTGGTTCAATATTTGATTGATGTAGGATGTGTAGATGTAGGAAATTCTCAATATTCAAATAGTCAACGAGGATCTATTACTAACCAAAATGTACTTAGGTAAGTACAGCAGGTAGCCAACCAAATATCTTATAGAAATTTACCACATCATTATGATAGCAATATGGTTGGTATGACTACTTCAGAATGGTAAGTGAAGAACATGTGCTTATACTGAGATGGTAGGTGAACAGTATAAGATAAAAAAAATTTCTTTTCAATCCATATGATACTATCAGCAATATTAAAGTAGTAAACATCACACAAATAATCACACACATGAGATACATGATTTAACATGGTTCACCTAATGTGGGCTACTCCACGGAGAAAATATTTCTTATAAAAATTTCTCAAATAAATTCTCTTGGGAATCCTTTCCCTATTACAATATTATGGACTTATGTCTAAATGAGACACCAATCCCCTAATCAATTACATGGATCTCTATCCATAGAACTCCTTCTCCTCTACTCTGGCTAGTGTTCTTCTAGAAGAACTGATGTGTCCAATGCATTGGCTTATGGATATCTATCCACTAAATACTCTTGCCCTCACTCAGAAGACCTATCTTCACTGCCTTGGCTAATGGACCTCTATCCACTAGATATTATTGTCCTCTATACTCTATCACCTCCAAAGCTTGCTCTTCACTCTATCTCAAATTTGCACTAAACACAATCCTTCGATCTAGCACAAATCTGCTCAAACTTTGTCTCTGATCTGCACTAAACACAATCCTTTGATCTAGCACAAATCTGCTCAATATCTATCTATAGTCTGCACTAAAAATAGTCCTTCGATCTAGCACAAATATACTCAATCTCTATCTTTGGTCTAGCACAAACCTATCCTCAAATCTGCACCAAAATATATCCTCAAATCTATCCTCAAGCCTTAACACAAAGCTTGACTCAATCACAAATCAACTCTACTAGATCTACCCCAAACCTTAACCCAAGGTTTGAACAAATCAATCAATCAACTCTACTCACAAGTCTTCTCAAATACTTGTCTCAAATCTATTAAACAAGTCCTCACTAGAACTTGTTCAATCTTCCCAACAAGTCTTCACCAAGACTTACGTAAAATTTGTATTGTAAGCTTCCACAAAAGCTTACTTCACTCAACCAATCACTCAATGAAATTTTAGTCAACAATACTTATCAAACAATCTCACATAGCAATGATACTCATGATATTTCACAAACCCTAGCTCAAGCATATGAAAGCTTACTTCAATATTTCCAACAATTCTTATCAAACAAGGTTTCTAACATCAAATCTCATTCCAGAAAACCAAACTCAAAAATGCTATCAAACAATCCCTTTCACTCCAACTTAGCATTCACAACATCAAACTATATTTCACTCACAAGGAATATATGCCCATACCTTTTTTTTGATGAAGAATTGACCTTAAAAACCTATCTCAATCGCAATTACTCTTTTTCCAATCTCAAGGGTTTGGTAGCAAAAACTTATCAAAACTTCATTCAATAATTTCCTCACAAATTATTCTCACCATACAAAACACTAGATCTCAATTACACCTTATTACTCCTTTCAAATATTAAACAAAATAAGACTTTATTTTAAAATAACATTTAAAACCTTCTAAAGCCTTATCACTCCATTCAACACTTAATCACCAAAATCACAATATAAAAATCAATTTTCATAAACCTTATATCTCCCTAAAATATTATGCCAAACAACATTAGGACAAAAATTAAATTTAAATACCTTTTGGCCTTGGTGGGAAATGAACCCATGTTGTGCTACCACCAGCACCCTTTTCGTGGCTTTAACTGCCACATGAGCTAGGTGCTCACCTTGGAAGCAAGGAGCACCTCGTGCGCTATATGCTTCCCTTTGGCGCCTAAACCAAAAATGAACATGTTGCTTCCTTTGGCGCCCAAACCAAAACCTTCACCAAAATTTATCATCGAGATTTGATCGTGGGTCCTCCCACTTGCCAAAGCCCTAAGTCATAGTCGCTTGCCACTAGGCCAACCAGTCGGTTGGTTATGAGGCTTAGAGCCTCACCAATCTTGTCCCTTCACTGGTGCAAACAAGACAAAAAACTTTTGTCTTCTTCCTTGCATAAAAATCATAGAAATCGTAGGCTTAGTGTTATATTAATGAAGGTAATTTATTTACCACCAAGGCACATGGTGTTTATACCATTGTACCACCACTATACTAGACATCGATAGAGGAATTAATTCATGACGTCGATGCATTTCTTTTTGCCCTCATAATCCTAACTTTAGGGTTAATTAAAATTAGATTATAAAATAATTAATAATAAAATTATTATAATTAACTTATAATTTTATTAATAACAATAAATTTAATCAAATTAATTTATAAATTAATTTAATTTCTTTAGGTCTTACCATTAGACCTTTAATATTATAATAAAATATTATAATATTATTTTTCTTGGGCCTTCATATTTCTCTTGTAGATATTATTTGATCACCTTCTTATTTTTGAAACTGACTCTTGACATCCTTTCTCTTGCACTGCTCATTGAAAATAACTCTTGACATCAATGACAACAAATCTTGCTCATATTTCCAACAGCAAGTGCATAATCGATAGATCCAATGATCTCAATAGGAGATGAGTTTCTCAGCAAATATTTATCTCTTAGAACTTTTACAAAATTCTCCTACTCATGGAGAAGCCTTGATAAATGTTCTAAAACAACAATATGTCCCTCCAAATATTTCCCCTAGTGATATGGCCAATATTTTAAGTTCTCTTGGGACTCATCATCTTACATTCTCGGATGTCGATATCTCTTCCTCAAACTTGTAAGAAGATTCTTCTCTTTACATCACTACATTTATTGGGGATACTTTTATCAAGAGAGTTATGATTGATATTGGTTCTTCTATTAATATTTTCACATACCATTTCTTTCAAAATTTTGGATTAAAAGAGGAATATTTAACTTGATTTGAGGATATCATTAAAACTTTCAACAATGGGTCCCAAGAAGCTTGTGGTACATTATCACTTCCCCTTAAATTTGGACCTAATATTTTAGATACATTGTTCTATGTGGTGTCTTGTCCTACATATTTTAATCTTCTTCTTGGATATCCTTGGATCCATGTAATGAAGGTTATCCCTTCTACTTTTCATCAATGTTTAAAATTTGAATTTAAAAACCAACTTATTTCTATCTTGGGTGATCCTCATCCATTTGAATTTTCTCACCATATGATCTAGCTCAGTTTCATTCATAATATTCCCTATCCAATAAAACTAAGCAACCTAAAAAAATTGATAAGGAACCATCAATCATTATCTCATAATACAATCAAGTCAACTCTTCTTGTCAATAATCTCTCTTAAATAAATCTCATCAAGGTTTAGAGTAGAGTGTTGAGGATAAGGTGCCACCTTATCCTTCTTTCTTGGTCATAGCCCCTAATAAATATGTCAAAAATGAGGATGCACCTCAGCATAATATTTGCTTTGATGGGTCTATCCCTTGCACAGTGCGGGTTGAGTCTTCTGGTTCTCAAGTGGACTTTGGTTCTATGTCTCTCGAGGACCTTGAGCAATTAGGAGTGATTCCTATCGCACCTCCTCTTTAGGATGAGTTGTCCATCCTCATTGAGGAGACCATATATGTGAACATAGGTTTTGAGTAAGCCCCTATAATCCTTAAGTTAGGTAAAGCCTTATCCATGGACGAATAGAAGCAATTGACCAACTTGTTAAAATAATATCAAGATATTTTTGCTTGGTCATATGTTGACATGTCAGGGATTGACCCCTCTCTTGTTATACATTATTTGGTAGTTAAGCCTAGTGCTAAGCTTATTAAGCATAAAATTAGGAAGATGCATCCTAAGGTCACCCTCTTAGTCAAGGAAGAGCTCCAAAAAATCCTTGACATCGGTTTTATAAAAGCTATCACTAATTCGGATTGGATATCCAATGTCATTCTTGTAGCTAAGAAGGAACGAATAATTAGAATATGTATCAAATTTTGAGACATAAACTTAGCATGTACCAAGGATGATTTTTCTTTGCTCAACATAGATCAAATTGTAGATTTCACTATCAAATTTGGAATGCTTTCGCTCATGGATGGTTTCTCAGGCCATAATAAAATTTTGATTACCCCTAAAGATTAAGCTAAGATAGCATTCACTACTCCATGGGGTACGTTCTATGGAAGGTCATGCTTTTTGGCTTGAAGAATGCAGGAGCTACCTATCAGTGGGCCATGACTTATATTTTCCATGATATGATGAATGACATTCTCTAAGACTATGTGGATGACCTTATAGCTCACTCCATAGAACAAAAGGATCATGTTCATTATTTAAGATAAATATTTGAAAGTCTTCGGTAGTACAAGGTTCACCTTAAACCTGCTAAATGTGTGTTTGGAGTCACATCTGGCAAGTTGTTAGGCTTCATAGTTTCTAGGTGAGGTATTGAGGTGGATCCCGGTAAGACAAAAACTATCACCAACATGCATCCTCCCTACACACTAACCAAACTACATAGCCTACAAGGTAAGCTTCAATCTATCCATCGATTCATTGCCCAGCTAGCCAATAAGTGTCAGTCCTTTCTTAAGCTTATTAAGAAATATATGGTCTTTCAGTAGAATTTTGAGTGTCAAAAATATTTTGATGATCTCAAGTATTATCTCACTTTCCCACCTATTTGAGTTCCTCTTATACCTGGTAGGCATTTTATGCTTTATATAGCAGCTAGTACTCACACTTTGGGAGCCATGCTGGCCCAACATAATAATAAGAAAAAAGAGTGAGCTATCTACTATATCATTACAACCTTGGTTAGCTATGAAACTAGGTACACTACCTTAGAGAAGCTTTACCTTATCATAGTGTTCACTTCCTAGAAGTTAATATACTACATGCTCAGCCATAAGATATTGGTAGTTGTAAATTTTGATCCTTTGCACTATTTGATGTCTAAACCCCACCTTTTAGGTCTAGCTGCTAAATCGATGCTGCCCCTTAGTGAATTTGACTTAACTTTCATAGGTCAGAAGGCTATTAAGGGTTTGGTTATCACTGATCAGTTAGCCTCTACTCCCATAGAAGTTGTCCATCCTATAGTTATTGAGTTTTATGATGAGTGCTTCAATGTCAAATTTGAGGAGTCCAAGTCTTGGAATTTGTTTTTTGATGGAGCTCAATGCATGAAAGGCACCGGTGCTAGAGTCATTCTAGTCACCCCACAAAATAAAATCATCCCCTTATCCTTTAAACTTTTTCCTCTTGCATGAACAATATTGTAGAGTACGAAGATTTGATCCTTAGTCTTAGAGTAACCTTAGCTTTGTAGGTTATAGTCCTTTCAGTCTTTGGTGACTCTCAACTTGTGGTTAATCATATTAACTATGTATATCAGACTCAGGATGATAAAATCAAGCCCTAAAAGGAGATTGTTACCAATTTTTTGTCCTCATTTTATCGAGTAACCGTAGAGTATATTCCTAGATCCTCAAACCACCATGCATATGCCATGGCTATTGTTGCATCCTTGTTCCTTTTGGATTTATAATATGATCAAGCATCAATTTTCATTAGATAACTCTGGGAGCTTATGTCGCTTGGTTCTTATCTTGTTCCATTAGATTGTTTCACCAACGAAGCTTCCCTATCTGAGCCATGGTATATCGACATATTTAATTTCCTTAGGTATGGTTTAATGACTAATGGTTTAGACTACAATCAGTGTAAAATTTTGTGTAAGAGCATGTTGATTCATCATAATTGGAAATACTTTATATCGATGTTCTTTTAAAGGCATCCTCTTGTGATGTCTTGACTCTGATGAAGCCCATATTACCCTTAGTGATTCTCATGAAGGTTCATATGGAGGTCATTTCAGTGGCAATGCTATTGCTATAACTCTCCTTAGTATGGGGTACTACTGGCCTTCCATGGAGAAATATGCATGCAACTATATTCAATGCTTTGACAAGTGTCAATTCCATGATCATATTTTTCATGCTCCTCAATACCTTCAGGTTATCTCTTCCCCTTGGCAATTTTCCATGTGGAGATTTAACATTATCAAGAAGGTTAACCCAGTGTCATCTAATGATCACAAGTTTCTCATTATTGTGACTGAGTATTTCACTAAATGGTTCAAATCCATACCCCTGGCTACAGTGAGTGGAACTCAATTTTCTAAGTGCATATTCAACCAGATTCTTTGTAAGTTCTAGATACCTTTGATGATTGTTTTTGACAATGACACTCCTTTTAAGAATAAGGATATTTGTAATAATTATTCTAAGTACAATATTCAGCACAGGTGGTCAACTCCTTATTACCGTCAATATAATGGATAATTCAAAGCATCTAATAAGTCCTTTATCAGAATCTTGAAGAAGTTGGTTAGTAAGATCGATCATGACTGGTATATCCAACTTTATCCAGTGTGTGTACCCCCATAGGTGCCTCACCATATATCTTGGTATATGGGTCTAAGGTGGTGTTTCCTTTTGAGCTCGATGTTCCCTCATTGTGCATCTTGTTGCAAGATACCTCGGTTGATGATGAGTATTGTGCAGACCATTTGCACAAATTGGGGCTACTGGATGAAAAGCACATTCATGCCTTAGAGAGTTGTGAGCCTATTAGGATAGGCTCTCATGATCTTATTCTAAGAAATTTTGTAATTATTATTTTGATATTGGGGACCTTGTACTCAAGGAAAACCAGAAGAACACTAATGCTTGTGTTGATATTTGAGGTAAGTTTTAACCCAGTTGGTTATGGCCCTTTGTCATAACAGCCAATTTTAGTTTAGGTGTCTATCATTTAGCTTCTCTGGATGGTAAAGAACTTAAATAACCTATTAATATAATGCATTTAAAAATATATTATGCTTGATCCATAATTTGTATTACATTTTTGTATTTAGCTTACAACATACTGTATTTGCTTGCCTGCTCATACTACATTAACTATTTGTCATACTTTGTATGATTGCCTAAAATTCTATTTCTCTTGCATTTTTGGTCATAATTGCATTGCTACTTGCTCATGACTACTTGTTCATATACCTTTTTGGGTATTCATTATAATTGTGTGTGATGATACCTAGTTAGGTCATAGCTCACGTGTATTGCACTTTCCACTAGGATTATGATGCCTAGCGAAGCCCCAACCTAGGGCTCATGAATTTTCATCCCATATTATTTTATTTTTTTCCTTTTCTCTTTTCTTCTCTTCTCTCTTCTTCTTGTATTCCTTGACTTTGAATTTTTTACAATAACTATCATTTCTCTCCAGAGACAAGGAATACACTCCTTTGGTATGTCCTTATCCTTTGCATGATTTTTATTTCTCATTTTTCTCCTTTTTTTAGATAATGATATACATTATTTTCTACTTTTGTTACACATTTCCTCCCTCTTGACTTTTCACCAGCTAAAACTTCAAGTTGGGGGCACACATGCACAATTCTTTGCCTCTTTTTCTTCCTCTTATTTATTCTAGCACATCCATACACTCACATGGTGTTATGCTCATATGACATGATCTATATATAATCTTACACACCCCTATTAGGTAGTACTTGCTAAATACATCAGCAATAATATATCACCCCTATTGGATTATGCTTATTTTTACTCAATGGGCTCAACACCTGTTGGTTAAATATCTACCTAATCAACAAAAACTATGTTTGTGTGCCCTAGATATGGCTAAAATTGAAAGGACAAAGGAAAGGAATGTCCTCCATGTCAATATCTAGAGAGGGCTGGTTCCCAAACTAAATCCTACACTGGTTGAAGACTAGGGATGCAAGAAAGAAATTATAAAATGTAGAAAGAAATGGGAAATATGGCCATAGGCCGAAGTGCATGATTTGGGGTAGACTAACAATAGGTAATTCACCCAAGCATGAAGTAGAATTTAATAGAGGAAAATGGCAGCATAGATTACTTATAAACTTGCAGTGATAACCTCCAGAATAACACTCCAGCATTCATTCCCTTACTAGCAATATCTAAATCCAAATGCAGAATTTAAATCTAACAAAAAACAAGAAACATGAATGTAAAATAGAAGTGCATAGTACATAAGGAAATTGCACACGAGACAATCTGCAAATTCAAAAGTTGGATGCCTCATATTAATGTAGAGAGCTTGCAGAGTATTCTCACAAAATTTCCAACCTTCTTTTTACAATAGAAATTCCATTAGTATTTATAGAGGTTTTTGCCTCTTTCATTTAATGCACAAGAGGGAAAAATGATCACGGACCAGAAATAAAAATGAGAAAATTCCTCATAATCATTTAAAATCTCTCCTTTAGATACAGTGATCCATATTTCAAGGAATAATTCCTAAGAAACTATCAACTCGGGCATTGATGCACGAATAATTTGGAAAACATCGAATATCTTGGAAACATCTCAATGCCTTGGAAATCATGAAAATTCTTTTACTCTTCTTGCATAGCTTCTCCTCTACTCAGGATCCATGATTTGAGTTACTTATCACCACCATTATTTAATGTGTATAAATATGGCACCCTTGGAATCTCTGACTATGATCCATTTCGCCCAATATTATGTTTACCTTTTTTATAAAATTCGTTTCTCCTCATCCTCCTTCAAGCGCTCAGGATCATTTCTCAAAAACACATTCGCCTATAGGAGGGGTGAACAGGATGTTTACGCCTCAATTGGGATGAACAAAATTGTGCTTTGCTTTTGAGCAAACACAATTGTGTTTGGATGTTGAAGGGCATTCACCCAAAGGAGGGGTGAATGGGACATTCGCTCCTTAGCTGGGGTGAACATGAATGTGATCAGTCGTGCTTCTTTTTGCTTCTCCCTAAGTTTTTTTTTAAACATTTTGCAATTTTTTTTGCCCAAATCTATGGCAAATGGGGTGTTCGCCACTTTTCTGGGGTGAACGCGTTGGTATCTCCAAGATAATAAACTTAAAATTCTTCTCTAAATCATTCATTGTTCATTTTTATTTTTATAGATCTGAAATATGCTTTCATTATTAATAGACTCATAACAGAGCAAACTAAAATTTTGAATGAAGTTTTACAAAAAAAACACTTATAACACCAATACAAATATGTAAATAAACAAGGAATATATGAAACAAAAACTGCCATAGACAGAAAAAATTGTATCATCATATTGCATCAAAATGTTCCAGCAAAATCTCCAATGTGGCAAACTGCAAAATTTCCAACAACACCCTATTACAGGATAAGATCCTTGACCATTTTAGTAGGTCTCAACATACATCCTAGTGGGTAATCACCCCACAGTAGTCACTAGCAAACAATATTCCATAACGGGTTATGCTCCATCATTTGATCATTTGAGCAATCACCCATATCAGGTTACGCTCCATATCTTTTCCCATCTATCCATATTAGCGAGTACTACATCCATAGTGGGTTTTCACTCCACACTTGGACCTTCTTTTGGCATAACACCCTTCATTCAAGGTTCTTGATCAACTTCTCTCATTTTATGTGGTTGACCTTCTTGGGAGATGTTCTTCTTCTTCTTGTTTTTCTTGTTCTTATTCATATCTTCTCTTTCATTTTTCTTTCTTTTCCTTTATTCTATTCATCCATGAATTTCATGCTAGTTGAATTGGATTCATTTTGTACCTAGTAATCATTTATTTATTGTTTTTTTTTTTGCTTTTTGCTCCATGTTTTTGTGTTTTACTTCTCCTTTTTTTATCTTTTTCGAGTTTCTTACGAAATTCTCATTCCTTCCAAAACTCGAGGGGGCACCCCTATCCATAGAGGCATTAATGGTGGTAATGTCTTACCTTGAGTATCCTTTAAGATACCCCTTTTGCACTATTTCTTTATCTAAACCTGGCCATCCCTTCTCTGTGTTTTTTGCTTTCTTGTCCATAGGAGTCTACATCTTTCTTTTATGCATTTACTTAGCCTTAAATGCGTTAAAGAGGGGTTAAAATATAGACATGGAAAATTGACCCACTATAGTGGGATATGTTCCCTGAGTCTTCCTAGGAGACCCCCTAGGATTGCCTAGGGTAAGGGCTAGGTCTCTCCCTCATTTTTCTTTGTTTTCTCCCCCTTTATGCAAAATCATGATCGCCCTCGAAGGTGCATGATTTTACATAAGGCAAAATTACGGTCAGCCTTGATGGGGTGTGATTTTGCATCTTAGGATTTTCTTCTAAGGAAACCCTAATTTCTTGAAGTAGTATGTTTGGCATGGGGTCCCCTTGGTTTTCCTACCCACTCCACTTTCAAATCTACAATATAATTAGGGTTTGAAATCATTTTGATATCATGACAATGATAAGCAATAAGGCATCACGTCCTTTTAAAGTGCTCGTTAAGTGATATGCATCATTGTAAAGTCTAATTTGATTTTTGTTGCATTATATTATTTGTTGTTGTTGCTCGCTTTTGTGGATTTATGTTGGATACCTAAGGAGAGATCAACTATTTGGGAGGTCTTAACCCTTCTATTTTTATGCATTATATACCAATTGATTTTGCTCTTCTATATGCATATTTTGATTTGTTGTATCATGCATTATTTGTTTCATATTTATCTTAGGCTTTTCACCTTTTTTTTTTTAGCAAAAAACCCCTTGTGGGGCCGCCTTGGTCTGAGAGACTGTGAAAAGGGGTTCTACACCGTCAAATTCACCCAGGAGTCGCACCCGACCCTGCCCGCACCAACATTATCAATTGGATTTTGGATACCCAATTCAGATTTTTGGTAGGGTGGAGATTTGAACCTGGGACCTCCCTTGGAGGATTTCCCTCTCCTCTCCAACTCACCTACAACACCTGGGTTCTTAGGTTTTTCACCTCACTCCTACAAAACTGCACCCAATTTCTATAGGACGCAATTTCGTTAGTGCAAAATTACGGTTGCGTATTACGGGGCATAATTGTTCCCATATTGTATCTAAGGGTAAACAACTATCCCTAGATCCTATATATACATCATAGACTACACATATGACATATTGCTACTGTAGACACCAAAATCTGGTCAATCCGATTAAGCGACCAAGACAAGGTCCAATTGACACCTTATGGCCCCCTTGGGCAAGCCTCAGAGGTTTTATAGTGGTCCTAACCACTTTTTGGAGCTTTTCCCCCACTTTTGGGAAGTTTTGGGGCCTATAGGCATGGTCGTCCCACCCTAGGATGACCATAGTTCATGGTCGTCCCACCCAGGGATGACCATGTGTGGTCATCCCTGGGTGGGACGACCATGAGCTTTGACCCCCAAAAATTCAAACGATGGACAAATGGCACCCAAAAAATGCCATTTGCCCTACCTTTCGACCATGCAAAGTCAGAGGGCATAGAATTCTATGACATGCCTCATAAAGGAGGCCAAATTGGGAGATCCTCTTCCCCCTCCAATGCATGCCACCCCGGTGGCCAAGTGGCACCTCCTGCCCTGCATGCCCTCGCATGCCTTTTTGCCCAAAGGCCTCCTTTGGCTATAAAGTGGATCATTTTTCCACACAAAATGGGGAGAGGAGTTTTAGGACAAAGCAACGGAGTGCTGCTAAGATTTCCTTCCAACCTTTTGTGCTTTCTTTTCCCTCAGAATCTCTACCTAGCGAAGGAGGTTTGCGAGTGAACTAGGAGGCGCGTTCTGATCCCAAAACCGAATCATCTGAGTGAGTTTTCACACCAAATTCGATGAAAACACTACCTAGGAGGTTCTTAACCAATTATTGGAGGAATTGGGGGTAAAATAAGTGCAGAACTGGTGGCCGTCCCACCCCAGGACGACCCCCAACCTATGATAGTCCCGGTCGTCCCACCCTAGGATGGCTAAAAATATGTGCATGGTTTTTCTTCTATTATTTTTTTTTTATATTCTATATTGTCATATGATTCTTCTATCAAAATTTCATGCAATTTGGATCTATATTGAAGGAGATATCACATTTTTAGTGTTTTTTAGGGTCTCACGCAGGCCTACGGTGGTCATTTGGTGAAACACCTACAACTGTTGTTTATATTGCAAATATAACCATATGGGTTGTCTTATAATGTCCTTTTATGTATTCTGACCAAGTTTCATTTTATTTGGAGGTGTTTTGGTTTAGGAATTGCTTGCTTTGGGTTTTGTAGGTGGAGGACGGTCATTGCGATTACGGCATGCCATAGGACATAATTTCTGCTATATTTCTAGTGATATCTATCCAAAACCTTCTATTTTACATCCCTCTACAATTTCAAGTCATTTGGAGTTGATTTGATGCATATTCTCATTACTAGATTTTTGGTGCCTATGGGGATTGCATGTTTTCCATCATACACACTTGCTACTTGACATTTTTGCTTTCCTTGTGTGTAGGTGCAGGCTATACAATACATTGGGAAGGATCATAGGACATCAAATATCAAAGACACAAGTGGTGGCAGCCTTGGCCCACCCACCTCGATTGTGGGTACGAGGAAAGACACTGGATGTGCACCCAAATCTCTTGAAGGATTTGATCCTTGGGCACCCAAAATTTGTAATAGTTGTATCAATAATTTGAGCCCTCAAGGGGACACTTTGTAACCTAGATTTGATCCACTTAATTAATAAGAAATCGATTCACTTTGCTTCATTTCTTGTTATTTGCTTATCTTTTCCATCTTACTTGCATGCTTTCGATTTGATGCTCATTAGACATAGAGGATAGATACATATATTTTTATTCATAATTAGGTGCACATTTTTTCCCTACTTCAATGGTGATCATGGTGGGACCCTATCCCTATTGCTAATTTGAAGGTTTAACCTCATTTTTTGCTTGTTTTTTGTTGTAGCTGCTCCTCGGCTCGCCCTGGGACGGCCCCTGAACTGCTCCTTGGCTCACCCAGGGATGGCCACACAGCCATCCCACCCTAGGATGGCCATAGATCCTACAACCATCCCACCCTGGGATGGCCACAAAATAGAGCATTTTCTACTCAGAATCCAGAAACAACGGGTTTCCCGGGTGATAAGGTAAGTGCCTGAAACTCTGGTTTTCTGTTTACACAGACAACATCTGCTAAAGTTTGATTTTTCTCGCATCATTTGTGTGCCTAGAAAGGTTAGAAGTTAGATTTAATTTTCTCATAACACAAAATAACAAAACAAAAAAGGAGAAAAATCAAAGAAACTCATAATAGCGATGCATCTCTATGGTTTGATTGCTGGTAGCCTACCCAATGGGTAGGTCAACATTTAGGGCTACATTTATTAGTTTCATTTGTAGTGTTCTTTTATCCTAGATTTCTGAAAGTAAAATGCACCTTTTTGCATGCATTTAGTGAATGATCATCGGATGCTTCTTTTTTTACTTTCTTTGGATTAAAAAGAACCACACACACCATGATCCGCTTAAACGCTAGTGAGGTGGATTTCATCACCATCCACTAGTAGAGTTCAACGAGGTGGCTTTCATCTCCACCCATTGTCTCAAATCCCATGAACCTTGTTCTTTTCCAAGGCCGGTTCCAAGATCCATCATAGCCCATGGGTTATAGCACGTATCTCTCTTCGAAGAGGTATATCACAGACTATGGGTGAACTGGGTGAGGAACTGGTAGGACCTGTGCTCCCTGGCCATGTGTGGACCTCATCACCACACATTATAGGTGGGATAACATGACCTGGAGTTCATAGCCAGGTTGTCAAGCTATGAGTATATAGGTGAAAGCCAATTAAACACAAGATTATCATTCAACAATATTTCAAACACGTGACACAAGGTCATTCTTTACAAACAACACATCTGAAACACACAAAATAGTTTAGGGATTCACATTTAAAACTTAAAAGAGATAATCATCTGTCTTATTGAGTGTTTCCTTTTTGTTTTCTGTTTCATTAAGAATTTGTAAATAATATAATCATCTAGGGTTTGGTAGAGAGTTACGATGGTGTGCACCCACAACCAAGCCCAATCATGGGTGGAAGCTATGGAGAGTGGACTAGGAGACATGAGTCATCTCTGCTATAGCCCTAGGGACCTGGTCATACCTCCCTGGTGAGCCTCTACTCACCCTAGCCCCAAGATAGTGGGGCACGAGCCACACCTGTGAGGGAGCCCTATGCGGGACACCCCTAGGGATGATGGACTTTACTTGGGAGAGTGTTCTTGATACTTAGATACATCACACGCCTTCTTGAATGAAAGGCAACAACGCATTGAGGTGCTAGTAGATAGAGCAGTGCCATGCATCCACGTACCTATTAGGGCTGACACACCTATTCATGGGCTAGAGCTCGACTTCACACACTGGGTAGGGTAGGTTGGTATGACCTTGCCTACACGTCACCTTGATAGGGTACAATAGATTAGGCAAACTGATGGGTATGATACTCGTCACTCAGGGTGAGCTAACTCTACCCTACCCTTCCTCATCCAGGAAGGAAGGCATGAGGAGATCCCAAATTTTCCTTAGGAGTAGTATTCTATGCATGCACGATGTGCCTCTATGCCCACTAAGTATAATGAGCATATGCCTCGGCCCGAACCTCAAGTTAATGCGGTGACCCTCGACCGAGGGAAGCATGCGATGGATATCATAGATTATCTTGAATGAGGTCGGCCTCAGGGTGAGACTCCTAGACCTCCTAGGCCTCGCATAGTAGAGCAAATTAATCAAGCAGTTGCAAAGTATGCAGAATGCCAAGCTCAGTTCAAGCAGCTTCGGTGAGACAAAGAGCAATTAGACCGCTTGCATCAGCTTGAGAAAGAGAGAATCGAATGATAGACCAATGAGTTATTCCAAAAGACTTTACGTGAGAGGGTTCCTACCCCTAAGACACATAGGTAGGAAGTCCACCCGAGGCAACCCATGCTCATTCGAGATAGGTCTCCCAAGCCTTATCCAATGTTACCTCCATGACCTCCTAGGCTAGATCGAGATGTGCCTCCCAGGCCAAACATAGGGCACCCACAACGGGTAGATACCCCTCTTTATAGACCGGCTCGAGAGACGCCCTACGGGGCCTACAATGAGCATGAGCTAGAAGTAGAGTATTTGGAGATGCCTTACCAGGGTAGGGGGTGACATGCCACCACCCCACAATAGGTTGGAGGATCCTAGACCTCCACCACAGGATGTGAGCAAGGATGAGGAGATCAAATCCTCAGGCCCGTATAAAGCATTGCTAGAGCGCCTAGAGTCAGTAGAGAACAAGACCTCTGGGTCTGGATCTCAAAAGCCCACTATGCACCAATTGCGTAGTCAACCCATCCATCCTTCGGTTCCTGCACCTCCTTATCTAGAGCAATTTAAGTTGCCTCAGTTGGCTACATTTAAAGGAGAGGAAGATGCACAGGAACATGTCACTAGATTCTTGGGCCAATGCTTTGGCATTCATGATGATGATGCTTTGATTTTGAGGACATTCATGACTACCCTCTCGGGCCCCACCTCAGAGTGGTTTTACCAACTCCCTAAGCATAGCATCCACACCTTGGACCAACTTGCAGATGCATTCCTAGAATACTTCACCTTCAATACCAAGAGGAAGGTGACGTTGGCCGACTTAGCTGGGTTGAAATAGTATGACGATGAGTCAATAACAAACTATGGCAATAGATGGTGAACCTTGCTCACCAAGCTACCTTATCTCCTCCCCATGTCAGAGTTGACTCAAATGTTCTCCAAGAGCTGCCTGAAGCCAATCTCCTTGTTGTTGTAGCTGCAATAGTATCCTACTCTTGAAGATGCCCTAGCATAGGCTAGGATCATCGAAGAAATCAAGATTCAAGAGGATGAAATTGTGAAGCCTCACAAGGAGTGGAACAAGAATGCTAAGAACACCCCAGTGCAACCTAAGCTAGCAGTAGTGAATCAGGTTGCCATTAGTGTCCCAGGGCCAATGCAAGTCGTGCCACCTCAAAAGCCTAATTATCAGGCCACGCCTAGGAACTATGCCAAGGACAACTAGAATAGTCAAGGGCAAAATCAATAGCGTCACCCCAAGCGATAATTCACACCCATTGCAGAGTCTATGGACTCATTGTTTGACCACCTCTTAGCGGCTAATGTGATCCACCTACCTGAGAGTCGACCTATCGACCCAAATGCACCAAAGCCCAAAGGATAC
This sequence comes from Wollemia nobilis, assembly GCA_028583015.1. Classification (NCBI taxonomy): domain Eukaryota; kingdom Viridiplantae; phylum Streptophyta; class Pinopsida; order Araucariales; family Araucariaceae; genus Wollemia; species Wollemia nobilis. The sequence goes on along the minus strand of JAQPPZ010000856.1, from coordinate 25,911,761 downwards.
AGAGAAGACCTATATTGCAAGTTTCATAGGCAAAATGGGCATGATGTGCAAATGTGCTACAAGTTTAAACATTTGGTGCAAGACATGATCGATAGGAATGCCCTCTAGGTAGACAACCCTATCACACCAAACAACCAATAGATGGAGGTCTTCAAGGACCCCTTGCCTGCCCATGCGAAGTAGGCCAAACTAGTGCCCTAGGTAAATGAGGTTCACCATGCCCCTCCTAAGCAAGGGTATGTCGGCATGATCAACATCATCACAAGAAATAGGTGGTACCCAAGTCCAGCCACACCACCCATGACTCAGAGCGATGTCCCCTCGACATCATAGCCTATACCGCCTCCTGTGTCGAACCTCCCACCTAGGCCTATGGTCACCATTAAGAGTAAGCTCGCTCAGAGCTTAAGAACAACATCTTCCTGGCTCTCCATCTATGAGCTCATCCAACAATCACAACCTCATAGAGAAGCCTTGATGGAGATCCTTAAGGCAATTGAGCTTCAGCCCCAGGAGTCTAACTCCTTCAACAACTTTGTGGGGCACGTGCGACAATGCATGAAACCGGTGATTACCTTTTGAGAAGATGAACTTAAACTGGTTCCACATGATATGGTAGATCCCCCTTTGCACATCGTCACATCTGTGAATGGAACACCATACAAGAGAGTGTTGATAGACACTGGGTCTTCTAGCAACATCATAACTACAATAGCTCTCAAGCATTTGAAGCTCCCAGCATCCCACATTGTCGCATCTACCTACACCCTCCGAGCCTTCAATGATGCCATATGCTCAATGGTTGGTATGATCATCCTACCTATTCAAGTAGGGGAAAAGACCATCCCGACATTGTGCCACATCCTGGAGGGTGAGATGGCGTACAATATCCTATTAGGTAGACCATGGATCAGGGATATGAAGTGTGTCCCTTCCATCACTCACCAGTGCCTCAAGTACACTCATGAAGGGCAAGTTCATGTCATCCCTATGGACCTAGAGCCCTTCAAATATTGCAATATGGTGCAGCAGCTACCCGAGTCAACCTTACCATCGACTCATCTAGATTTTCAACCAAATAAATCTAGCCAAGGTTTGACTCCATCACCATCACAGGCCATACCCTCCACATCATCGACACCCCCACATATGTCTAGTGTGCCCATGGATCCTTTGCCTAGGAACCCAAGGAAGCAGCCTATTGAGGAGGCCCAACCAACCATATCCACCATCTCCACTGAGGAGGTTCCTAGCCAAGTAGATGAGGAGCTACCACATGAGACAAATGATGAATCAGATCAGGTCTCACTCTCATCCCTCTTCTATCCGTAGCCTCAGGTCACTGTGCACCTGGCTTCCATCGGATTGGGGGAATACATGGTTAGGAATGTTACAACCACCCCTGCTATAGAGTCGGTGCAAGACATGGGTCGACCCCATCTTCCCATAGGCACCATCGTGCCTCTCAACTTCCCCCCTAATAAAATGAATTTTATCTATGGGGGCCTTGACTATGGCATCGAACCTTATCAACAGTAGGAAGAAGATGAAGAGCCCTTTGGAGAAGATGTTAATTACTTGTCTAACCCTAACTTCACCCTGAAGTACCTTGACCTATGCAATTGGCATGGTTTTGGGTTAGGCCTATATGAGCAAGGCACTTGAATCCCTTACCAACCATAGTATCAAATGCCTTATGACAAGTCTGGCTTGGGATGCAACATGCCTTTGCCCCTTGACATCTTGGTAGATAACTTGGAGTGCATGACACTCAACTTTCGAGATGAGCTCGTACGAGATCCTTTCACCAACCCCAATCACATCTACTCACTAGGGGACTACTTCCCTATGCCCTTGGGAGATGATGAACCACCTCACGATGATATTTGATCTTACGAGAGAGGTGAAGGTTCATGCACTCTTCCCCATGATAGTGAGGAAGAAGATCCAGAGTCCCCTTATGAGTGGACGTCAGATGATGAGTCAGATTATGGAGTCACACCCATTGACTCTGGTAGTTCAGATGGAGAAGGCCCTCGAGTCATCCCTATAGATGATGAGGATGAGTTCTATCTATGCATGTTCCCATTACATCATCCCATCTGGTGACAACTTCTACCTCTAGAGGAGCAAGCTCACCCATAGCCACACCGACCATCGCCAGTCATTCCACCACCCCCATAACCACCTCCTCAAGTCTTGCAACATCCGAAGGTCCATGGACACCATCAACCACATAGGGGAAATCATCCATCCATAAATATGATTTCCATAGATCTATTCAAACCCCTGCGAGATTCGAATAACCCATTGAAGCCATTGCACCTCGACTTGGGGGTAATCAACTTTGATCAGGGAGATTCACCACCCTCACCTTCTGAGTACTGGCCTTGTGATGAGATGCTACATCCATTTCATTTCTCTATAGGGCCAACTCATGATGTCTTCCATGCTAAGGAGGAACCTAAGGTTCCCATTGATGATTTAAACCCAGTTGATGACATCCATTTGATCCCTACTCCCCACCAGTTGGAGGAAGGATCACATATGTCAATCGAGCCTACGATTGACAAAGATATCAGCTCAGATCCTGAAAACCCATAATGTATCAAGCTAGGGGAAAGTCTCTCCCCCAAAGAGCAAGCTGATTACATAACCCTTCTCACAGAGAAGAAGGCAACTTTTGCATGGTCTTACAAAGACATGTCGAGACTGGATCCAAATCTAGTCACCCACAATCTGATGCTTGACCCCAAGGCCAAGCCTGTCAAGCAAAAGCTGAGAAAGATGCATCCAAAAGTGGCCTTAATGGTCAAATACGAGCTACAAAAGTTGTTGGATGCCAAGTTTGTCATTTCTGTAGACTATCCACCATGGTTGTCCAACATGGTTCCCATCAAGAAGCTCGAATGGGAGGATTCACATTTGCACCGATTTTCGAGACCTAAACAAAGTGAGTCCTAAGGATGATTTTCCTTTGCCAAGCATCGATGCCCTGGTAGATGCCATAGTGGGCCATGAAATGTTATCCCTTATGGATGGCTTCTCTGGGTACAATCATATTCATATCAACCTGGAGGACCAACTCAAAATGACGTTCACAATGCCTTGGGGAACATTTTTCTATAAGGTCATGCCCTTTGGCCTTAAAAATATCGGTGCCACCTACCAGTGTGCCATGAAATACATCTTCCATGACTACATGCATAAGATTTTGGAAGATTACATGGATGACTTACTGGCTAAATATTTATTATGCCATGAGCATCTCGATGTCTTGCGCAAAGTCCTCGATCACCTTATCGAACATAATGTGAGACTGAACCCCAAGAAGTGCATCTTTGGCATCACATCTGGAAAGCTCTTGGGATTTATAGTTTCTAAATGAGGCATCGAAGTAGACCCCAACAAGGTCAAGGCTATCCTCGAGATGCCTCCCTCGACTACCATCAAGCAGCTCCAAAGTCTGTAGGGCAAGATCACATCCATCAAATGCTTCATAGCACAGTTGTCGGACAAGTGTCGACCCATGAATAAATTATTGCACAAGGGGGTCACATTCCATTGGGATGATGAGTGTCAGGAGGCCTTTGATGCAATAAAATAATACCTAGGCTTCTTGCCAGTGTTGGCTCCACCTCGACCAGGAGTGTCATTCTGATTATACATCTCAGCCACTGAGATCGCATTGGGTGCCATGTTAGCCTAGAATAATGAACTGCATAAGGAACAGGCTACTTACTATCTCAGCCGCACCCTGGTCAGCTATGAGATCAAGTATGCATACATTGAGAAGTTATGCCTAGCGATGGTTTTCACCACCAAGAAGCTATGACATTACATGCTTAGCCATACCACGTATGTTGTATCTAAAGAGAATCCATTGTGATACATGATGAGTCACACTTATCATAATAGTCACACGGTGAAATGGATCATGTTGTTGATGGAGTTCGACCTAGAATTTATTGGACAAAAATCAATCAAGGGTCAGGTCATCACCGATCAACTCGTAGAGGCTCCTCTCTAGGATGATCAGCCTCTGAGCATGGAGCTTCTCGATGATGGAGTCTTCCAAATATCGGAATCACCTGATTTTGATGAGCTTGAGTCATAGGCCGATATGACTCTGTTCTTTGATGGCTCCAAATGTGAGCAAGGGGTGGCACCGGGATCATGTTTTTCACACCGCATGGGGCTCCCATACCCCTATCATTTAAACTCGATTTCCCATGCACCAACAATAATGTCGAGTATGAAGCCTTGCTCATAGGTCTTCAAATGACCATCACCATGAAAATCACCAAGCTTAACATCTTTGGCGACTCCTTGCTCATTGTTAACTAGGTCAAAGGGATCTACCAATGCAAGTGCCCAGTTCTGCAAGCCTACAAAGCCCTTGTGGACAAATTCTTAAAAATTGAATGGTATGACATCGAGGCACTCCCTCGATCATCTAATCATTTCACAGATATGATGGCCTCCCTAGGATCCTTGATCCCATAGAACCCTATTTATGAGATGACAACCATTCAGGTCAAAATGCTCTCACAATCTATGATTGAGCGTGAGAACATTCAGGCCACACGAAAGTCCACTTGATTCAAATTGAACCTCATCAAGAGATATTCTCGCACCTTCACGAGCACTTGAATCATGCCGATTGGGGGAATTTGTTCCCTCAAGCCCCTTTTGATAGCAGTACAATGCTATTCTTACAAGTTCTTTCCCACTCAACATTTTCTCGGGATGAACTTCAAGAGGGACAGGTAGTTCACGCGATCGAGGCTTCCTCACAATAGGATTGGTCCACACAAATCAGGGAGTACTTAAAGCTTGGTAATCTCCCTCCTAGATTGTCGCATGCCGCTAAAAGAACATTTAAATGAAAGGTGACAAAATATGTCTTGCTAGGAGACATTCTGTATCATCGAAGCTATGAAGGGATTCTCCTTCGGTGCTTAGAATGTCAAGAGTCGACTTGGGCAATCGCCCAAGCACATGATGGTACATGCGGTGGCCATTTTAGTGGCATGGCCATTGCAAAGTGCATCCTTCACATGGGCTATTATTGGCCAACCTTAGAGTGATATTGTTGCGCATATGTTAGGAAGTGCATGAAGTGTCAACACCATGCTAACTTGACACACGTACCTTCGTAGGCCTTACAACCGATCCAATCGGCTTGGCCATTTTCACAATGGGGGTTGGATTTAATCAGGAAAATCTCACCCACCTCCTCGGGCCATCACACGTTCATCATTATGGCTACCAAGTATTTTACAAAGTGGGTGGAAGCAATTCCCCTTACCACTATGATAGGACCCCGCATAGCGGAGTTCATATTGCATAATATCATTTGTCATTTTGGTATTCCATCCAAGATCATTTTGGATAATGGGACATCATTCAAGAATAAATATGTGCATGCTCTGACAGCAAAGTATAATATCCAGCACAGCTTTTTGATGCCCTACTATCCGCAAGCAAATGGGCAGGTAGAGGCCTCCAACAAAACATTGATTGCCATTCTCAAGAAAACTATCAAAGAGAATCACACCGATTGGCACACGCAAATACCCCTTGCTCTATGGGCCTACCACACTAGCATTTGAACGCCCACTGGGGCAACCCCATTTTCACTAGTGTATGGCACCGAGGCAGTTATACCTCTAGAGTTAGAGATTCCATCGCTACGCATATCCATGCAAGAGTTCATCGATGATGATACCGCATGGCAGGCTCACCTAGATCAGCTTACGTTGCTTGATGAACATCGCATTAATGCTCTTGAGCATCTACGCATTTATCAAGAGTGACTTAAGAGAGCCTACAATATGAAGGTCCATCCTAGAGACTTTTAGGTTGGTGATCTCATCCTAAAAGAGAACCAATAGAACTCTAGTTTGCCACCCCATTTATGGGACAAGTTTACGATAAACTGGTTAGGTCCCTTTATCATCACTAGTCATATCAGACCCAAAACTTATCGCATAGCCTCCCTTGAAGGTGTAGAGGATCCTGAACCCTTGAACATCCTCCATTTGTGGCCCTTCCATGCCTAGAGTATAATGACCCAACCTAAAATGCTCCTAGGTGGTCTATGACCATCTAGGTCACCCCAAAATGCTCCAAGGGTGTCTACAACCTGCTTGGTCAACCTAAAATGCTCCTAGGTGGTCTATGACCATCTAGGTCAACCCAAAAATGCTCCAAGGGTGTCTACAACCGCCTTGGTCAACCTAAAATCTTGGTCCCTTTGTTAAACTGGTCAACCTAAAATGCTCCTAGGTGGTCTATGAGAATCTAGGTCACCCCAAAATGCTCCAAGGGTGTCTACAACCTGCTTGGTCAACCTAAAATGCTCCTAGGTGGTCTATGACCATCTAGGTCACCCCAAAATGCTCCAAGGGTGTCTACAACCCGCTTGGTCAACCTAAAATGCTCCTAGGTGGTCTATGACCATCTAGGTCTCCCAAAATGCTCAAGGGTGTCTACAAACTTGGGTCAACCTAAAATGCTCCTAGGTGGTCTATGACCATCTAGGTCACCCCAAAATGCTCCAAGGGTGTCTACAACCTACTTGGTCAACCTAAAATGCTCCTAGGTGGTCTATGACCATCTAGGTCACCCCAAAATGCTCCAAGGGTGTCTACAACCTACTTGGTCAACCTAAAATGCTCCTAGGTGGTCTATGACCATCTAGGTCACCCCAAAATCTCAAGGGTCACTACATACCTCTATGACTTTGGTCACCCAAAATGCCCCAATGGCCCTCAATAAGCCCATTGGTCACATGTATATACCTATCAATCAAAAAAAAAATAAAAACATCATATATATCAATCAAAAATACAAAAATATTGCATCACATTACATCTTCAAACATCATCAAAACATCAAAAATACAAAAATATCATATTGCATTTCATTACATCGCATCTCGTTGCATTATCAAAATCATCTGCATTAGGCATACTCATTATGGCACTTTGCACTATAGAGTTGCTCATACGTGTCTAGCACTAAGACTGTACATTATTCATTATTCCAAAAACAATCATGTCAAAATCATTATCCACATCATTCCATTGTCACCTATCATGTCCACTTACATTTTACATTGGTCATAGCAGTGTCTATCTCCCGTCACCTAGTCATTTGTTCTAGAATGTCTTTAGGGTTTTTAGTCACTCAACCATCTCTAGTTTTCTTTTCAGATTTTGTAGAAAGCTATCATGATTTTTAGGAGGTAGAGTCTTGCTTAGATTATACCTTGTATACAACAAATCCCAACACATTTACACATTAATAAATCCAAGTTTTGTGCAAGGAAAGATGAAACCCATGAAGTGGTCTAGGTTGCTTTAAGCGAAAAGGTCATCCTGCTCATCCCCTTGTGCGAATGGTTCAAGAATGTTGAGAATTGGCAAAAGGACAAGCTCTTCCCTACCCAATTCCCTAAAATAAATAATGGTTTTCACCACTATCAAAAATCCCAATTCAAAAATCAAAATCCCAAAAGTTCAAAAATCAAAATCCTCACAAAGAAAAAATCAAAAACAAAAATAAATAGTGGTCATCACCACTTCCCAAATCCCTTGCTCAAAGAAAACAAAATACAAAATAAACAGTGATTATCATCACTACCCATGAGCAAGTATCCCAATAAAATTGAAGAAAAGAAGGGAGCTTGAGCTTGAATCCCTGGAATTCTCAACATTTGGAAAACCATAAGGTGATCCTCATTACAGGTTTGGTGGATAGCCTATCTGTCAATGGCGGTAGCCTCCCGCATGATGATATGTCTATCACATTAGCTTTTGCGTGTGTGCAGACCAATGTTTGCATGTGGATGAGCTAGCTTTTGGTAGCCTATACTACCTAGTGGTCTAATCCTACCAAGTACAAACCTAGGATCGTGACATTCATAGGGTGATCCTCATTCCAGGTTTGGTGGATAGCCTATCTGGCAATGGTGGTATCTTTATGCATCTCATAGGAATGAACTCACTTGCACACATAGGGATATGAAGTATCTTGGTCATCCTAGCAGATTCATACCTTGTCAAAAAGTCTTGCATAGTCAGTATACAATCTTTGATCAAGTTAGCTAGAGTGTTTGAGTCTCATGAAAACCTCATCAACATTCTATAACATTTCATTTCATTCATTCCATTTTATCACATTGCAATAGTACATTTCCATATATCCATTACACAAAAACAATACAAAAAGAAGAATTAATGCATCTTATACAGTCTTTGGTGCTAGCATAGTATGTCAAATAGTATATATATCTCATCATCAAAATCCATCTATCATCCATCTCATTATGCATCCATGCATACACATACCACCAAATCACATAAAATCAAATCATATTACCACATATGCATACATGATAGAAATCCATCATCATATCATAAAGCAAATAAGCACATTGCATACATCTCATCCAACAATAAACACATGATGATAAACCACATAAAAGCTCATATATGTCTATGTATATATATGGGACAAAAAGATACATCATATTTCCCGTAGGCTACAATAAAGTGAGTCCTCAGACTTCACACCGCTAAAACATCCACAAAAATCAAAAAAAAAAAAAAAGAGTCACATGAGCCTCACCCATGGTCATGCAGGACCGGTACTATGACCCGCACTCCCACCTATAGTCGAAGTCCACTGTGAACTCCCATACCTGCTACCACCCACCCTGTCAGCCCTTCATCTAGATCTTGATGCATCCCTCCTAGAAGAAGACTACCCTATCCCACTGTGGTGACTCTGGTATGACCCACTAGCAGTTGTGTCATCTTGTAGATGCCCTCCGAGGTGCACTATCTCAGTCTCCAGCTCATCAATATAAGCCTATCCCCGTCGGCACCATGCCTGATATGTCTCCACCATCGAATGGAGTCATGTCACTTCTACCTATAGCCTAGTCACCTCCTCACTACTGGAGTCCTCCCACCTATAGCTTTGAGATCATAATTATACCCATAGTGCTACTATCTCAACCTATGCCTCCTGTACCTATGCTCATTGTGCTGCTAGCTCTACCCACACATCCTGTACCTCCATCTATAGGAGATCCCTCTCCTACCTAACCTTGATCAACTCATCCCATAGCTCAGCCTCTGTGTCACCCTATGCCACCTATTGTACCTACACCTCCTCACCCTTAGTGTCATCATCCCCAAAGTCACCCTGATATCCTAAGTCTAGGAGGTCCCCCTACTCATCTGCCATGTGTCCATGCTCATGCCACTCACCCACCTCGGTTGGGTCCTCACTAGGAGCCTCCTGATGAAGCCCCCTACACCTCCCCCTAGTGGCCCCTCTCCTCACCACTAGCGTGTCACCCACCAAGAGTCATAATCCTCCATAGTCTCGACATCATCCACATCTAGAATGTCCACTACAGGATCTACATCCTGTGCCACTACCTCAACCACCAGACATCGTAGTGTCCTCTCATCCCCATAATGTTGGTAAAAAATTAGCTCATCGGGAATCCCCTATCATCACTCGATGAAGCTGCACCCTAACCTCAGCCCATGTTGGGCAATCCCTATAGGGTCTCCAGAAAATATCTGCTACTCTGAGTCTCACAAAATACTAGGCATAGTGACCCATGTTTCCTACCCAGTGGTTACTCTATCCTACCTCTTGGGCCCACTACCATAAGATCCCATAGCCAATCTCCTGGTCCACTAGCTTAGCCTATGTCATCCATGGTAGTCCCTATGGTCTATCCACCGCTATATGCTGCCACCCCCAAACCTATAGTAGAAATCTACACCCCAAGCCCTTCTACCCTTGGGAGTGGATCTCGTACAACTCACCATACAACTAGGCCAATAGAGTCATCCCCCATGCCATCACTAGCGGTCGCTCCACAGTGCATCCTACTAGAGTAAACACCAACTCTAGAAGGTTCTAGGGAAACCTAGCACCCGATGAGTCTGGTAGGAGCATATTAGAGATCAGGGTCATCAGTAAGATGTGCCTCACACCTAGTACCCTAGCCTTGTACCATCGTGCCACTAGTATCCCTCCGCTATAGGTACCCCCTATCACCTCCTCCACATCCCTACCAAAGTACCGCTCCATAATGACATCTCTCCGGTCCCGATGAGTAGACTCAATCGGTCGTCCCTCTATCAAAATGCGTAATATCTGGTAGATATCCTCCAATGTCACCATCATCTCCCTTGTCGGTAGGTGGAAGGTGTTGGTGTGTGGGTCCCATAGGTCAATAAGTGTCATCAAGTAAGCATGGTCGCCCACCATAGGCTCTAACCACGTCACCTGCTTGAGGCCAATGGCATCAAGCCACTCCCAGTCTACATCATTCAAATCCTCCCTTATAGTTTCAAATAGATTCAAGACATGACACCGACTCCTTACCACCTAGCAGAGGCAAGTTGGTCACAATCAGGCTCAAATCAAGCTTCAAAATACCCCAAAAACACTCAAAAAACATGAAAAAATGGCATTTTTTAAGCTAGTTTGTGGCCGTCCCACCCAGGGATGGCCCCTAATTTTGTGGCCATCCCACCCAAGGATAGCCCCTAAATATCTTAGGCTGGCCATCCCACCCAGGGATGGCCCCCAATCTGGGCAAAAATTGGCCCTTTTAGGCCCTCAAAATAGTCAAAAAAATAGCCTAAAAAGCCCTAGAAAAGCAGTAAAGGCACATAAAAACAAAAAAATAGCATAAAACACTACAGGGTATCCCTAATTAGGTTTAATTTCTGAGAATTTATGATGCCCTAACAAAAAGCAAAAATAAATTCTAAATTCCATTTCAATTTCAAGCACAGTGCAGTTAGAAAGTCAAATCTTACCCATCTAGCATCGGCTCCGCCACTGGATGAGTCTGCACACTAGCTCATGGTGATTGTAGGGAAATTTTTGTAGCACTCCACTACTCATAATCTTCCTCCTCCTCCTCACCTCTCAAGCTCTCAACAAGCACATGCACAAATGAGCCCAAAAACCCCCTTATTGGCTTATATAGACCTACCAGGGCCATGGTCATCCTGGGGTGAGCCAGGTGGCTCACTAGCTAGCTGTCCCACCCTAGGATGGCCATATAGCCTATAGCCATCCCACCCTAGGATGGCCATACAGCCTGTATGTATCCCACCCTAGGATGGCCATAGGTAGGTTGCATCAAAATAACTCCAAATGTGCCAAACAGGGTCCAGAACCCCTCAGAAACAACTCAAAACTGGCCCAATTTCCCATCAACTCACAAGAACTTCAAATTGCCCTTGGAGAACTAGAAACATCTTACTTCAAACCCTAAGAAGGCCATTATGGCTGGACCACCCCATGGGAATGAATTTGATAGCTCCTTCCTTCCAGGTGACATCAACAAAATCATCAAAACCCTCTCAAAATACTCCATTTTCAATGAGTAAAACTAGGAGGCAACCCAACAAAGTCATCTGTGTCAAGTGACTCATCACTTTTATCACTGGTCACTCCCTCATCGACTCATCACTTGAGGGGGTAGTCATACTCAGTTTAAAATCAACAAGCACACACTCAATCAGGCAAATTGCATTCGTTCAATGAATCATTGACAAAGACAATCACGCTCCTGCTTGGGGCAGCAAACAAGCACAAAATATCAATTAAAGCGCTTGGCATTGCTAGCATCATGAAATCATAGGCCTCACCTCTTCATGATAGACAATGTCTAAGCTTAAGCAAGTTCCTTAGCTCATCAGAAGCAAGGATTCAAGAACGCATGCTCTTTCCAGGATTGGGGCATCTAAAGTTGGTTAGGTGAGCAAATAACCTTAATCATTCAATGCTTTGGTCATCTATTTTTGCTCAACCTATTGCTGCACACAACGCATCTCAAAAAGAGGCATCTGTAGACACCAAAATCTGGTCAATCCAATTAAGCGACCAAGACAAGGTCCAATTGACACCTTATGGCCCCCTTGGGCAAGCCTCAGAGGTTTTACAGTGGTCCTAACCACTTTTTGGAGCTTTTCCCCCACTTTTGGGAAGTTTTGGGGCCTATAGGCATGGTCGTCCCACCCTGGGATGGCCACAATTCATGGCCATCCCACCCAAGGACGACCATGTGTGGCCATCCCTGGGTGGGACGGCCATGAGCTTTGACCCCCAAAAAGTCAAACAGTGGACAAATGGCACCCATAAAATGCCATTTGCCCTACCTTTCGACCATGCAAAGTCAGAGGGCATAGAATTCTATGACATGCCTCATAAAGGAGGCCAAATTGGGAGATCCTCTTCCCCCTCCAATGCATGCCACCCCGGTGGCCAAGTGGCACCTCTTGCCTTGCATGCCCTCGCATGCCTTTTTGCCCAAAGGCCTCCTTTGGCTATAAAGTGGATCATTTTTCCACACAAAATAGGAAGAGAGGAGTTTTAGGACAAAGCAATGGAGTGCTGCTAAGATTTCTCTTCCAACCTTTTGTGCTTTCTTTTCCCTCGGAATCTCTACCTAGCGAAGGAGGTTTGCGAGTGAACTAGGAGGCACGTTCTGATCCCAAAACTGAATCATATGAGTGAGTTTTCACACCAAATTCAATGAAAACACTACCTAGGAGGTTCTTAACCAATTATTGGAGGAATTGGGGGTAAAATAAGTGCAGAACTGGTGGTCGTCCCACCCCAGGATGGCCTCCAGCCTGTGATAGTCCCGACCGTCCCACCCTAGGATGGCTGCAAATATGTGCATGGTTTTTCTTCTGTTATTTTTTTTAGATTCTAGATTGTCATATGATGCTTCTATCAAAATTTCATGCAATTTGGATCTATATTGAAGGAGATATCACATTTTTAGTGTTTTGTAGGGTCTCACACAGGCCTACGGTGGTCATTTGGAGAAACACCTACAACTATTATTTATATTGCAAATATAACCATATGGGTTGTCTTAGAATGTCCTTTTATGTATTCTGACCAAGTTTCATTTGATTTGGAGGTGTTTTGGTTCGGAAATTGCTTGCTTTGGGTTTTGTAGGTGGAGGACGGTCATTGCGATTACGGCATGCCATCGGACACAATTTCTACTATATTTCTAGTGAGATCTACCCAAAACCTTCTATTTTACATCCCTCTACAATTTCAAGTCATTTGGAGTTGATTTGATGCATATTCTCATTACTAGCTTTTTGGTGCCTGTGGGGATTGCATGTTTTCCATCATACACACTTGCTACTTGACATTTCTGCTTTCCTTGTGTGCAGGTGTAGGCTATACAACACATTGGGAAGGAGCATAGGACATCATAGATCAAAGACACAAGCGGCAACAGCCTTGGCCCGCCCACCTCGATTGTGGGTACGAGGAAAGACATTGGATGTGCACCCGAATCTCTTGAAGGATTTGATCCTTGGGCACCCAAAATTTGTAACAGTTGTATCAATCATTTGAGCCCTCAAGGGGACACTTTGTAACCTAGATTTTATCCACTTAATTAATAATAAATCGATTTACTTTGCTTCATTTCTTGTTATTTGCTTATCTTTTCCATCTTACTTGCATGCTTCCGATTTGATGCTCATCAGACATAGAGGATAGATACATATATTGTTATTCATCATTAGGTGCACCATTTTTCCCTACTTTAGCTACATTCTATTCTATGATTTTATCATTCTATTCTGCTATATTATGATATGCTTGTTTTCTCCCAAATGTTAGCTAAAATGACCTAGGGGGCTTGAATACTGCACCTCCAAGCATTATTGTATAGTGGCCTAAGCAGGAACCCTAACACTTATTATATTGTCCAATTGTTTACCAAGTTATATTACAGGAACAAAAATTGTTGATAACATTTGGACAAAGGGTAAAAGCTTGGATCAACCACCAGATAAGATAAGTTCTCTGATTAGTCTTTAGATTTTTTTTGGGTGTCTTCTATTTTGTTATAAACCCTAGATCTGATTTAAAAGGGATATATTTAATTTATTTCTAGGCAATAAATGATAAAAATTATATAGCATGCACTTAGGGTTAATAATGTTTGTGCATCTTCTCTTAATCCCTTGCTTGAAGGTTTTCTATCTTGAAACCCTAGGGTTAAAAAGCATTCAAAGGAAGAATCATTCTAGGGTTAACTCTTATCTTCTTGCATTTTGTATTTCTGCATTGTCCTTTATCTTCCATAGCATAGATATATAAAGGCCAAACATTATTGATTGTCTTGAATCGAATACATCAAAAATTATTGAAAACCAGAGGACTTGGAGAGAGTCCTTAAACCGTTCTTGGTGAACCCTTCCTCCCTCTTTTACACTGAGTGTAGAGAACAATGTAGCCCCTGCAGTTTACCTCAAGTCTTTCTCTCTTTGTGGATCCAACCTCGATAATCGTACATGGTAGGGTGGTTTTCCCCCTCTACACTCTTATTTAAGATACTATAATATTTCATGTCTATCACCTGCTTATCCATCTATATCCTCTCAATGAAGGATTGACTATAAATGACACCTTGGTTTCTTAACAATGATGCCAAAATAATTGGATCACATATCAACCATCAATTTCTTAGGACCATATTCTAATTCCACTAAGTGGGAGAACATAAAAAAACATTTCTTTTAATATAAGGGATGAACCTAGCCAAGTCTTATCTATGTTTTAGAAGCACTTTAACTAATTGAATATATTATAATCATACAATATCAATCCAAGGGCATCAAATCTCAACAAAATCATGTGCAACATACACCCATCCATAAATAAAATATTAATCCAACCTAACTACCCTATTTAAAGAAACTAAAATAAATCTACCTTAGTATCATTCTACTTTTACTTTAACGAGATATGGATCTATCCTCCTTGTGTAAACAAGGGGACCCTTCCTTTTTATATCAAAAGGAGATCTCCATGCCCTTATATAACTTATTATAATCTCATTTAATTAACAACATAAGAGAAAAATAAGTAAAATATATAACCAAATTTGGGTCTAACCAAATTTGAAGTATTTCACTTTTTGGGCACATATACTTGTAATATCTCCTCTTCCACTTCGTTGTAAAATCATTGGAGTCCAATGCTTCTATTGTGGAGAGTGATGATAAGGATATTAATAGGCATAGATTTAATAAAAAATAATAATTTTAATGTTGACATGAACTATCAAAAACCTATAATTATTGGCAAAATGTACCTATCGATAGATATTTATGTTTAGCATCTATGAATGCCTATTTAGGTTTGTAAACTTAATAAAATATTAAGTAGAAATCTCATTCCTGATCAACTTAAGCTTTCACAGGCTATAGATATGATGTAGTTTATGTGCACCATCAAATTTTTTGATAAATTTGATGTTGGTGTATTTGTTTCTATTCATCATCGAATGTAGACCGTCCAATTATGGCACCAAGGAATGTGCATCATAGATCTAGGTTATGTGGATTAGAGTGGTTATGGCTGATCATCTTGGTAATTATTGAGGGACCACAACTATCAATTTTAGTTTGAATGAATATGGGTTGTTGATCTTATGGGATTTGCACAAAAGAAACCATTTGTATGTTAGTCAAATAACATTAATTTTAATTGACAAAATTTATAGGATAAATGGTAGGCATTCATTGCTCATGATAAGAAATATGGGCCATTCCTTTATCAAGGTATAATTCTTGACTAAACTTAGTGCTTTCCACGTGTCTTATCTACATTCGTTCATCCTATAGGCCCTAGAAGAATGTAGGTCATCCATTTCCTTGAGCATCAAGCAATGTGGTCCACACATATTCATGGAGTTATTTTTGTCTCTATTCACCAATGAATGTGAATAATCCATCTTCAATCTTGGAGCCATGTGGGCCATTGATCCCTTGATAGAAAATTGATGCAGGTCATAGGTCTTCAAACAATTATGACAATTGACAAATCTAACCGTGGAATATTTGTCCTTTTTTTCAACACACGTAGACCATTGATGTATCCTCTTGACCTTAGAGAGACATTGACTTTGAGTTCACTTCAGGATAAAATTTAGTGGATTACATGAAACCAAATACTTTGGATGGATCATATTTCTATAAATATATTGGGATGCTTGCAGGTCATTCATATTGATAAACAACTTTTCAACCAAATAGTGCTATGTATTCTAAGAGGGGGACAACTTTAAATGGTCATGATTTCTCTTAAGACCTCTTTTTTGTGAATTTATATGATGGAATCAGTTGCTACCATGATGATCTAAGTATGTTTTCCATATTTTATGGCCACCATAGTATTCTGTGTTGTTCACCCTAGAAGCCACCACAAAATACTCCGTGTAATCCATACCTATAACCACCATACCACAATCATTTTAAACCTTTTATGTTGCTGAAAGCACCAGGAAAGGGACAAGCATTCAGTTCGGTGAGGCCCAAGATTTGAACCTTGGACCTCTAGTTCGGTGAGGCCCAAGATTTGAACCTTGGACCTCTACCTTCTTTACGGGGTTTGGAAAAACCAATTGGTCTACACCTTAGACCTTCACAAATAAATAAAAGCCTTATCCTCCTAAGACCTTTGAATGAAGGTCAACCTTCTATTTGTAATGAAAATAAATGATCTTTAATTATTGGGGTGTGTTTGACAAGTTAAATAGGATTTTTAATTGGCAAACACCTTAGGTGGCTCAGGTTTTTTCTAGGATCTCAAATTTCTTGTAGACCACTCATTTTATTGGAAGATGACTAATATTTAAGATAAAAAGTGCCATGGAGTTTATAGAGGGGAATTATATATAGGATCATTAGACGATTAATATTTTAATAGAATTCAGCGAACAAAGGTGGTCCATCGATTTCATGGGAATATATATGCCTTTTAAAAGAATATGCACCTTGGTAGGTCAAAAGAGAGATTTCTCTAGGATTTTTTATGGTTGAGATGGACCTTAGAAATTTTTGGGTAGTAATATCATGAATGGGATATAATTGATCGGTTAGACTAAAGGTAAAACCTTTATATGAACCAAGAAGACTCAATACATCTTAATCCTTATGAAACACAGGGATTCAGGTTAATAAGACCTATGGAGAAAATTATGGAAAAGAACATTAAAATCGAGTAAACTAAAAAAAAATCTAAGGTATTATGTAATGGACTTTAAAACAAATTAAAATGTAAAGGGAATATATAATGACCAAATGAAACCTAAAGGAAGAATTTTATTATCGAATAATGAATCCATGAGATATTCTAATGTTTAAAATTAGGGGTATTTCTCATTGTATTTTTAGGATCCAACACAAGCTCTGATTGGGATAGATGGTAAAAAATGGAATTTGAGGCACCTGAAAACTCCATACTCTTTGACTAATCAATTTGACCTACAACATCCTACCTAATCACCTAAATATATGACAAGACTAGAAATAAATTAATAAACACACACATTTCTCTTCTTTTTTTGTGATTCAACACACCTTTTAAGCCCTTGGAGTAGAGTGATAATACTTCAAATGCTAGCTCTTTATAGGAATTGAGAACTTTCTACCATCTAAGGTCTACAATTTTTAGGTATGCTGCCTAACAATATGAACAATCTGGTATGCGCCAAGGCCCTTTGGCAGTAACTTCTCCTTTTTGCTATGTTCATCATTTTTGGGGTCCCAATATAGCACTATACCACCTCCTTAAAAAGGATTATCCTTGGATTTCTTATTAAAAACCTATGCTATCCTCTGAGCCTACTCAGTTATTTTTAGCAATGAATTCTTTCTATTATCTTGTAACTACACAATCTGGTCTCGCCTTCTAGGATATTTGGATTTTCATGATCCTAAATAACTAGAGATAAAGCATGGTTTTCTATCTGAGGAGGTAATAAAGCATATTTTCCATACACTAGGTCATAATAGGATCTCCCTGTGCTCTTTTTAACAATTATTCTATCAACCCATAAAGCAAACTTGAGTTTACTATCCTAGCTTCTTTTGTTTTTTCCCAATGCTCTTTTGATTCAAATGATCAAATTATTATTTTAAGATTATACTAAACCATTTCCTTGAGTATAATTATTCGTATAATGTGGAATCTATTTACCATACTTAGTACAAAATTCAATCATCTCAAAAGAAGTGAAATAGTTACCATTATCAATGACTATCTTTTTTGGGACCCCAAATCTGGTTAAGATGTTTTCTTCTAAAAATTTGATAACTACCTCTGTGGTTTATTTCTTGAGGGGAGTTGCATCTACCCATTTGGTAAAATATTTTTTAGCAGTTATAATCCATCTATGACCCCCTAGAATAATTTGGATTAATCTCACTGATAATATCTATCCCCCATTGTGTAAATGGATCATCTACAACTACTAGCTTTAGAGGCATGGCTGAAAAAAATTTCTTCCCTATAAAATCTAATAATTATGGATATTTCTAACAAACTAATAAACATATTTAAACAAGGGATACCAGTAACAACCAGCCCTCATGATTTTGTTAGTTTTGGATTTCAATGTAAAGTGACCTCCACAGAATCTATAATGATATTCTTCCAACACCTGAGGGACCTCTTTCTAAAACAAATAGAGTAGGAGTACACCATTTGGATACCTCCAGTATAACCTACCTTCCTGAACATAATATCTTTAGTCTAATTATTTGGTAGATCTTATTTGATTCAATGGAATATCTTTTGGGAATGACAAGTTTTGAAGATAGAACACAATGTCATCATACCATTTGCAATCATAATTATTAATTATGTTCATCTACTATGATAGTATTATTCATGAATTACCTTTCTTTATAGGCCATATACATTGTTAATGTCTATCCTTTGATAATATAAACTACTTTGAATTCTACATCATATTATAACAACTTTACCATCCACCTTGTAAAACTCCCTAAAGGTTCAGACTATGTAAAAACATCTTTTATGGCAATGTAGGGAATACAGGCTATTACCTTGTTTGATCCAAAGATACTTTTAAAATATTCTAATGCCCTTATTAAAGCATAAGCCAATTTTCCAATCATAGAATATTTAAATTGATCACCTTTTAGTGTTGCACTCATGAAGGCAATTGGTTTTTCATTTTTCTCTTTGTCCTTCTAAGATGAGACTGCAATAATTGTATGGTCTAATGCAAATGAGTATATGTTAAAATATCTGGAGTAATAAATGCAATTTAATATAGGGGATTGAGTGATTGCATCTTTTATCTTTTGAAGGGCCTTAGTGTTCTCTTCTATCCACCTTATTTGTCCATCTTTCTTATTCATGTTATTTTTTGGCTTAGAAATTTTAGCAAAATAAAGCACAAACCTCCTAACAAAGTTTATCTTTCCAAATATTGATCTAACTCCTTTCAAATTTTTAGGAATGGAAATTTTAGCAATTGCCTCTATTCTTTGTGGATCAATGCTAATTCCTTCTTTTGAGACAACATGCCCAAGTAGTTTACCCTATGTAGCTCCAAATATACACTTTTTAGGATTCAAAGATATACCAAATTCTTTACATCTATCAAACACTTTGGTCAAATGCATAAAATGATCTTCAAAAAAATTGAGAACACTGTAATTTCATCTTGGTATACTACTATTTCAAACATTAAGCCCTTAAATGCAAAATTCATAGCTCTCTGAAATGTTGTACTGTCATTCATCAATCCAAATGGCATCTTGAGATATTTAAATGTTCCCCATGGTGTGGTAAATGTTGTTTTGTATTTTTCTTCTATATTCACTAATATATGATTATAACCTAAGAAACCATCTAGTAAATACATCCTAGAAGACCCTACAATATCTTGTAAGCATTGCTCCATGTTGGGGAGTGGGTAGTTATCTTTCAGTGAGCTTTTATTCAAATTATTGAAATCAACACACAGTCTTATATCTCCATATTTCTTCCTAACTGGTACTAAGTTTACAATCTAGGAAGCAAATCTAACTCTTCTAATTATCTTTGCATTCAACATCTTTTGAACTTCGTTTTGCATTACTGGGTGCAAAGTGGGATTGAAATTCCTCTATTTTTTCCAAAAAAAATTGGTATCTTCCTGAAGAGGTATTATATGGGTCATAAATTTTGTATTAAATGTCCTCAAATATTCATAACTCAAGGAAAAAACATCTTTGTTATTTTTTAATAATCTAACAGACTATTGTTTCTCCTTTTCTAATAAAGTTTTATTGATATTAATAAATGTAGGCTCTTATTATGTCCCTATGTTAACATCAACTACTTTAGACTCCTAGAACAAAGGTATATATGTTCTATCCAAATCATCAAATAGACTCTCTAAAGATATGAAACCTCTAGGGATTCTATTTATTTTCAACTAAATGACTTCTAATGGCTCTTTAATAATATCTTTTAGTTTCTTCTCATCTTCTTCATCACATATGATATCAGCAAATTCATTTTGGAGAGTCACAAAGTCCTTAACATGTACGTCACCCTGAAATACTTGCAAGTAAATAATATTATCTGGCATAGAAGTCTTTTATAAATATATTGTAGGGAATCTATCCATATATTCTATATCTATATCAATATTACCTACACTAGATGTATTTACAACTAGTAGATTTGCTACATGATTTTGCTCTTTAGGAACATAAAGTAGATTAAATACCAAGAACTTATTAATTTCATCAATGAAATCCTATTTATATTGTTTTATACTTGGATTCTTGGCCCAATATTTTCCTTTCACCTTGTATAAATGGGAAATTGACCCATCAAAATGATTCAATTCTTCCTTAGATCTCTAGTCAGCCAGCCAAACTTGCTAAGTGTAAATTTGGGGCCTTTTTGCCTTGTTCCTTTGTCCCGTTTCCTTAGCTTTACAAAATTTGCACCCCATATTTATGGGGTATGAATTTGGATTACCATATTTATTATTTGTAATGATAGGTCACAAATTTGATGTTTTGGGAATTTTTCTCATTAAAACCCCTCCCCTTGTCAGCCTATTTTGGGATCGGCCTTTGCCCATGGTGAAATTTCATTTTCCTATATATTTTGCCCTCCAAACCTATTATAAATAAGGGTTTGGATTTCCTAAGCTTACCCCAACAAGTTATTTGGATATTCTAAATCTTGACTCTCTCATTTACTTATGCTAACAAGTGCCCTTCTACTACAAGTTATTTTTTTGTTGTTTTACACTTTGGTGTTGGTTGCCCTTGGGGATTAAGTGGAGGAGTATTGATGATTGGATAGATAAAAATTCTTGGAGGACTTCATCCACCTCTTCATTACTCCTTTATTTCCATCAACTCATCAATTTTTGCATTTACTTTGGTTACTTTGCAAGTCTATTTTTCACTATTTTGCACTTTGTTTTTTGCTATATTGAGGCTTGATAAGGGCATATGAACCAAAATCGCACCCCACACATATAGGTCATGAATTTGGTAATCTATACTCATGATCCTTATTTAAAATATATGAATTTGGTAAATTAGAGCCTGGGTGCAAGTTTTGCACCCCAAAACCCTGATTTCACACTTGTATTTTAGTGTTCTATTGTGTCCATCCTATATGTATTTTACTTCATTAATATCTACATATTTCATTCTATTTGTGCATGTTCCAAAGGTAAAATATCATTTTTGCTTTTTAATTATCATCTAAAAATACTAGGAGGGCTTGACTGCTATTCCTCCAAGCTCGATCTTATAGCAACCTAAGCACGTCCCTAAACACTGATCAAATTTTCTAGGGTTTGTGAAGTTATTTTGTAGGTTTTAAACCATTGGATATTTTGGATGCAATATAAAGGTTGGATCAACCACCAGATAATATAAGCACCCTAATATATCTTTAGGCTATTTGGTATTTGCTTTTGTTCATTTCTATTCAAAACCTAGATTTTAAGTAAAGGAAAAGCATTTGGTTAAATTTCTAGGTATTTGAAAGAATAAAAGCATATAGTGTGCATCTAGGAATTTTAATCTTGTTTGTGCATTTCCTTGGACCCTTGCTCAAAGAATTTATTTTGCAATATTAGGGTTAGACATAATTGAATTACATAATCATACTAGGGTTAGCTCTTGTATTTTTGCATCTTGTATATCTTGCATTGTTTATTTATTTTCATAGATTTAGTTTAGAAAGGCCAAATAATAGGTGTATGTTTAATTGACACATCAAATATCTCCACCCCAAACTTGGAGTGAGTCTTAAAACCATCCCTAGTGAACCTATCCTTTCGTGTCCCCGAGTGTAGACAATGTAATACACCCTCGTGGTTCACCTTGGACCCTATAAGATCCAACCGATAATCATACACGATAGGGTAGTTTTCCCTCTCTACATATTTTATGAACTCAACATGAACACACATCGTAGTGGCCAAGATAGGAAGCCTCTTCCTTTATATTTTCTTGAAAATTTTAAGCAAGACCACTAATTCTATCCTTTCACTTCTTCTAATGGTTCCATTCCTTCAAAGTTAGTGAAGGCACCTGGAATCTAATCAAATTCCTCAATAATATGATCATATTGATAGAGATAATCATAACCTTGATGTAGAAGAGCAAGTACTTTTTGAAACTGATACAAACTATGATTCCTATGAGGGATCCAATGGTGGCTTCACTTTTACATCAATTGATCAATTATGGGGTTTTATAAAACACCATGAAGAGACTTTAATTAGAGTTATGGAGCAGGAAGCTCAGCTCAAAAGAGGTGAGGTGCCTCCTCCTCCTACCTTCTATCCTAGGAATATTCATAACAACCCCTTGTTTGAATTTTTACATCATATTAATCCTTCTCATCAACCAACATATGCTACTACTGTGACCACCAATGTTGGAAGAGTTCCATAAATTCCTCCAACTAATAGTGCATTTAAATATTATGTTCAACTTCCTTCTCATTCAACTAATCTCAACATCCATGCTTCTCTTCCACCAAATGTTTGTTATTCTCTCCATCAAGATACCACATATCATAACTCATACCATAACAATTTCAATACCTCCAACATAAGCCAAGTTTCCTTTCAATAGCCTACCTATACCCCTCCCCTAGGAAACCCAAGGGCATTGCACATCAACAATTCGGAAGTGCAAAGTTTAACCAATATTGTGAAACAATTAGTTTCCAAAGTGGACATAATTTAGTTGCCTAGTTTCACCTACAATTATGGAGAAATGTGCAATCAACCCTTAGACCCTATCATTACCTTTAGGCCCTACCCTAAGCATTTTCCAATGCTAGTTTTACCTATCTATAAGGGAATGGAATATCCAATTGAGAATTTAATAATGTTTAGTAAATCATTCTATTATATCATATATGATGACATGTTGTTACTAAATATGTTCTCTGAGAGCCTCAGTGGTATAAAATTAGAATGGTATTATCATTTTCCCAATAATTCTTTGAGGAACTTTGAAGAGAAAACTGAAATGGTTATTCAACAATTTAGTGCTTATGTTGAAAAGAATGTTACTAGGAAATATGTCTACATGTTGAAATAAGCTAAATATGAAATAGAATTTTTGTATCATTAGAGGATTCTAGTTAGATGCTTGAGATATACCCTACCTCCTCAAAATATGCTTGAGATATTTATTGGAAAATTACAAGAACAAATCTCTTATGAATTGGAAATTACAACTATCACATCTTTTGATCAAGTTATAGATCTAGCATGAAGGGTAGAGCAATACCTTATAAGGATATGTCAACTTAAGATAAAATAGGATAGGACCACTCAAAATCAGTATAAGAACAAACATTTGGTTGGTGATGGGGTAACATATAGTAGGCTTGTTAGCAGTGTTGTTAATACCCTATAAAATATGGTACCTAGTCAACCCAAAAAAACCCCATGAAGTAATTTTACAAGACCCAACATACCTATGATAGTGGCTCTAAATAAACTTTTGGAAGCTAATATGATTGAGTTACCTCCCATAAGATAACCTGATACCACGATTGATTGGTATAAGCCTATCCAAAATTATGAGTATCATAGAGTGGAGGGGCACTAGACAAACTCTTGTAAGAGGTTGAAACATGTGGTTCAGGACCTAATTGATGAAGGATGACTTGTCATAGAAGGTTCTCAACCCAATCCTCCAACAAAAAATCAACCTCCTACTCAACAAGCATTCACAACTAATCAAGACATGGGAATCTTCCAAGATCTCCTCCCTAAACATGATCAAGTGTTATATTAGAATGTGCCACCTCCCTATGATAACATGATTGGAATGATAGTAGTAACTACAAGGCAATAAGCATAGAATAAATAGACTCAAAAATTTTAGTAGGATATGAGTCCTTCATCCAACCCACCTTAGTTTTGAAGAATACCCACAAAAGGAGCACAAGGTTAGAAAACCCACCTTCAGTGTTGAAGCCACAACCTAAAGTCTTCTTTGATATTCAAAAGCAATTAGCTAGTACCTCAACCAAGATATATCTCTTAAAACTTTTACAAACTTCTCTTATTCATCGAGAAGCTTTGTTGAAACTCCTAAGACAACAATCTATTCCTCAAAATATTTCCCCTAGTGTGATAGCTAATGTTGTATTTTTTTTGGGATACATCATATCACATTCTCAAATGATGATATTCCTTCCTCAAACTTATGAGGGGATTCTTCCCTCTACATTATTGCATTTATCGAGGAAAATTTTATCAAATGGATTCTTATTGATAATAGTTCTTCCCCCAATTTATGCACTTATCAATTATTCTAAAATTTTGGATTAAAAGAGGAAGAATTAGCTAAATTTAATATCATCATCAAAGTTTTCAACAATGAGTCCCAAGAGGCATGTGGCATTATATCCCTCTCCCTTAGGGTTGGACCTAGGATCTTAGATACCTTGTTCTATGTAGTGTCTTTTCCTACATATTTTAATCTACTTCTCGAACATCCTTGGATTCATGCAATGAGGGTGGTCCCTTCTACTTTTCATCAATGTTTGAAGTTCAAATCTAAGAATTAAATGGTCACCATTTTGGGTGATCCTTACCCATTTGAATATTGATCGATGGTTAAGAAAGCTCAATCTAATTTTAATTTATGCCCATTATTTTCCTCATCTCACATAACCAAGCAATGTAAAAATCTAAAAATAAGGAACCTCTCATCAATGTTTCATCACGGGTTCAATTTAATCATCATTTTTTAAGAGCCTCTTCTAGATCTTGCCAAGCTACCACCTTCACCAAGGACTATGGATTAATTTCATAAGAAGGATGAAGTTGTACATGTTAGCATGTGTACCTTTGTCTTCACAGGCACATCCTTGGGAAGAAAATATATGTGGTAGCAACCCTTATCCTATTGAGTGTTCTTTTACCCATTGTTACCTATCCAATAATTACCCACTTCCCAATAAAATTCCATCTAGCATAGGATATATAGGTAAATATTTTGGGCCATGATAGAAGGGTATCTTGGCCTGGGAGCTTTGGCATAGGCTAGATCCCTAATAACAACCAACCTTTACCCTTTGACAATGATGATCATCTTGTTACTTATGATGAATATTTAGATCATCAAATCTTGGAGTGGAGTGATAAGGATGAGGTACCCCCTTATCCCTTAGATATTTTTTTCTACAATATGGTAACCACTAGGCATCCTAAGTCTAGTGTGACCCCAAAGAAGTATGTTAAAAGGAATACCCCTTATGACATAGCTCATAATGATATCTTTTGGAAAATATTCTCCTTTGGTGGGTTAGTCAATTCTTCTTATTCTCAAGCAGACTCCATTCCTCTATCTTATAGAGACCTTGTGAAGTTGGAAATTGCTCCCCTTTCGTCAAAAAGGATGGTACAATAAAATTTTGTACTGACTTTTGTGCAGCCTCTTCTAGAGAATGTATTATGGATGATCTCCTTCATGATGTGAATCATGAAGATATCCTCCATCCTAGTCCTTCCTTTCTTTTATGAGTTAGATCCTTGCACTATCATCATGTTTTTTAAAATAAGTGGCATATTTATATTTTGGGTCAACTTTAAAAACCAATGAATGTAATTTAATTTAACAAAAATAAAATTCTCAAAAATGTCCATGGCATTGCATCTTCATATATATTGTATTTGGTTTGCTTTCTCATACTACATGATTTCCAGTCATATTTTTCATGGTTTACTTGATATTTTGTTCTTTACATTCTGATTGTCAAATAATTGCATTTTTTATTACTCATACTCCCATGACTACTTGATCATATAGTTTCTTGGGTATTTTGTGATAATGGCAAGTGATAAAATCTAGTTAGGTCATAGCTCACATGCATTACACTCTCACTAGGTATCTGATGCCTAGCGAATCCCCAACCTAGGGCTCATCTCATTGCATCCGCTCATGCCATTCTATTTTTCTTGATCTTGAAAGTTTTAATGATCATATTTTTGTCTTCCTAAGTTAAGGAATATAGTTTTTCTTCTGTGTATCCTTTTCCTTTGCATGTTTTCTTTTTTTCATAAAGACAAGGATACATGTTCTTCCTTTCATTCACACATATTGCTTTTTTTCACACGTTCTCCTTACTTGATCTTTTTATTATTAAGGGATCCTCATGAGATAGGATAGATACCGCATGAACATTAGTTATGGTGCTCATACGACCATTGGCTATCTTTCACACATATCTTACTTCTTAAAATTTTGAGAAGGATGCACACTTGCACCATCCTTTTCTATCTCTATTTCCTCTCTTAGTTTTCAATGCATGCTCCCAAAGGCCTTGCTTTACTTTGATTGCTCATATTTTGCACACACCTCACCCTTATCGAGTAGTCATCACTTTGTAAATATCAATCATATTATCTCTGCATCCCATAGCATATAGCCTCATGGTCACAAGTGAGTGGTAGCCTCCATTCAACCATTTATGAGTATACATCTTAGTGGGTATATCTCTTCTTTTCTCTAGCCATTAGCGAGCACTACACCCATAGTGGGTACAACTCCACCTTGTCTATATTTGCAAGCTAACAACCATTACAAGATCGCTTCATGACCACACACAAGGGGCAACCTCCATCTCAGTAATTTGTGAGCATACATCATCATAGGTTTTTATACTTTTCTTTTATTTTCCTTCTTTGGTGTCTTTGGAGCTTTGTGCTTTCCTCGTTGCTTCACTGTCACCTTCTCCATTTTCTCTTTTTCACTCATTCATGCCTTTCATTTTAGGATTGCATTTTTAGATGCATTGCATTTAGTTAGATTCATACCATTCCATCTCATTCATATAGGTTTCATTCATTACATCCATTATGTTTGTGTTTACCATGCATACAAAAAATAAATAATAAATAACAATATAAAAGTAAATACACATAAGCACACATATTTAAATTATACCATAACACATAAATAAAAAGCAACTAGTATTACTCGATAGCACTAAGTGTGTGCTTGTTAGTTGATGTGCCAGAAAAGAGATCTTGGCACACTTGACCATCACTAGGGATGCATGCCATAATCAAAATTGATATATCATCCTGATCTTAGCCCTAGCAATGTGAGCATGTCCTCTCTACTTCACCTACTAGAGGTGGTGGAGGCATCATATTCATATATCATGAACTAGTTCATTCTCGTGACTATGAACAACTTTGTGATTGCTAAGAAGGTGGTTTTGAAACCCTTTGATCAATTGGTATGGCATGGTAATAGACCATCTGGTTGTGGGCTGCCCTTTGTACTACCACCTCATATGACTCCCTCATCCTCTACAACTTTTTCAGTAGTAGGTGGCCTCCCTTGCCCTATTGGCTACCTTCCACGATAGCCATCCTCTTTGCCTAGGCCCACTAGCCTATCTCCCCTCTAAAGTGTTATACCTTAGCTCATGTCATATCTTTCTCGTCTCAATCATGGTCTAGTGCACTACATATGAAATCCATCTCCACCTGCATCACTACCACTATGGCTCATAGCCTCTCTACCTCCCTTGGACCTATTTCCTTAAGTCTCGCTTGTGCCATAATGGAGGAAACCATTGTGGCTCCCTCTCCTCTTGATTTGAATATCGTGATGGTTCCCCTCATGACTGTCACTATCTCCACCTAAATCTATGCTCGTGATGGTCTGAACAGGACCATACCTCTCGATGGTATATCGAGTGGCCTCTTGAAATGCCAACTGCAATCATTGGGTCATCACCTGGCATCTTTGCACTGACATTAGTGGAGAGATCCTCGAGGGCATAATGCTCCTATACCATCTCTTGTACCTGAGATCCACCTCAATGTCATCCACCCTTGGATCCACATATAGTGGGTCATCTAGGTCCCTCCTCACCCATATGAACTAGTAGTCTCCTAGATCCATAAACTCTTATAGAATGTTGAATCGATACTATACTTAATCAAACCTAAATAGCGCTTGCTCATCCTTCTTGGTGATGAGCCTTCAAATCCTCCTCACTCAATCTAGATCCTTTGTATCCTCCCTCCATATTGGGTTTACATGCCATGATCACCATATAATTTGGTGCTCCTATAGCTCATCTATCACCTACAACCCTAGTGGTAAGACACTAGTGTAAGACCTATTTCCATCCTTGTAGTGTTGACTCCATTTATATGCTACTAGTTACTCCATATTGGGTAATGGTATTGGTAGTGCACTCAATATATGCACTGTTATGTGCTCCCAGCACCACACTTGGAGCAATATCATATAGATCAGTCCTATCTACCACTTATACATAATATTGTGTAGCATCTTGTATAATAGGGCCAACACATACGGTGCCCATGAAAATCTCACTCCCTGATCCTACATGTCTACCACTACTCCTACCAGTACCCATGGTAGGTATTGCCTACTAGTATGGCACACCAGTATCCCCACCACCACTTTGTATATATATACATAAATTCCCCAACTCCATATCAATGTGGCATCTCATCGATATGGAATCCACTTTTTTGGATCACATGTGACAAGTCCCCCGACATCATCTTCAATGCCACCATTGACACCCATACAATGTAAATAGTCCTCCCTCTAAAGAGGATTCTCAAGATGCACCACACATCCTCTAGTATGATCAACATCTCCTCGAATGGTAGCCAAAATGTGGATAATTTAGGATACCATCACTCTTCTAAAGTCGTTAGTAGGGCTCATTTTGCCTCAATGTGGGGCATCTCTACTAAGTGCATTAGTCCCATGTTCTCCAACATCTCCCTCTCCTCCATTGAGAGCTGCTCCAAGGTAGTCTCCAATGTGCTCAATTGTCACTCTCTACTCTCAAGTATATTTAGTTATATCATAACATAATTTTATCATCAGTCCATCAATTCACACATTTAAAAATCATTAAATCATAAAAATTTAAAAATAATAATTTTTTTGTACAAAATTCACCAAATTCGTGCCCTAGAATGATCGAGCACGAATTTGGAAAAGTCTCCCAACCAAAATTTTACATTTTTCATACAAGGCATGAATTTGGCTTGGGTAGACTACCAAATTCATGCTCCATGACTAGATTCATGCCCCACAGAAAATCTTGCCAAAAAATTGACCAAAAAAACCAAAAAATATAAAAACTACTAAAAATTTTGTGTGTGCAAGTGTAAAATAAAAAATGAGCAATTGGGTCTCGATTCGTATCTTCGCTCAATTAGTAGTGGTTCCTACCTCACCCCTCGCTATGGTATCATAGTGAATTGGTAGTTCCATTCTCCTCTTTCTTCTCCAGATATCTTTTCTCCTCCTCGCACAGTGAAAATGAGCCTTTTTTCCCTTCTTTTCCTCTTTTCTTCCCTTTTTTTATTTTCCCTCCTTTTATTCTCTCTCTTCCTTCTTCTTTTTCCCCTCCCTTTCTTCTTTTTCCTTCCCTTTCTTCCTTTTCTCTCTCCTTATCTTACCTTTTGCTTGTTTTCATTGTTTCTCATTTTTTCACCCTTTGTTTACCTTTTTCAAATTTGTATCTAGAATTTTGTATTCCTTCTAAAAAATCAAGGGGACACCCTAGACTTAGAGGCATTAATGGTAGTAAGCCTCATTTTGCATCCAAATTTGTGGTGTTCAGGTTAATACCCTTTTTTGCACTACCCCTCAATCCAAACCCATCCACCCATTTTTTGTGTTCGCTACTTTCGCCCATAGGAGTCTACATCTTTCTTTGATGCATTTATTTGGCCATAAATGCATCAAAGAGGGGGAAAATATAGACACAAAAAATTGACCCATAAAAATTATTTAATTCTTCCTTAGATCCCTAGTCAGCTACCCAAACTTGCTAAGTGTAAATTTGGGGCCTTTTGCCTTGTTTCCTTAGCTTTACCAAATTCATGTCTGGTATTTATGGAGCATAACTTATTCTCTACCAAAGAAAAAGGAATAGAAAAATAGAATAAAGATATGCAGTAATGGAAATCCTAAGGTATGACTTCAATTCACTAAGATCTAGATCCCTCCCCTTTGCATAAAATGAGGTAAAATGAACACATTCACCATAGTCTAATAGATATAATTCAAACACACTTCTTCATTCATACCCAAGCATTTAAAAATACATAAAATAAGTAGTACATAATGAAATTAATCATAGCTCCCATATATGTATTAAGAAATTACAAAGGCATGAAGCCAAAAGAGGTTTGATTCTCCTTAGCCAATGGTTGAAGGTCCAATACCCATCAATACAATAGAGAAGGGGTGAAAGAAAGAGAATACAAGGCCATATATTAGGCATGAGAAAGTAGCTCCTAATGCCTTACAATGAATTTTACCTACCTACCCATTTATAGGTAAAATTAAGGGGATCTTCCCTCCAAAACTTTGCTTAGAAGACCTAGAGTGCTATCTCCAATCTATGGCTGAGATCCTTCTACATATAATAATTGGTTATCTTGAGATCTCTAGATTTTAAGCCATTGATGTTGAAAGCTTCAAAGCACTAATATGGGTAGTTATTACAGACATTGATCATTACCTCTATATGGGTTCTCCCAAGGTGATGCATGAGGGGTCTTCTATAATTAATTCTTCATTTGGTTTGAGGCTTCACAAACCAAAGCTCTTTCATGTTATCGCTTGCCCTTATAGAATTATGTGCCTACTATCATTGATGGTATGCCCCCCTTCCAATCATATGGTTAGCAGGGATTTTATGTCTAAAGGGTGCAAGTTTAATAGGGTAGGCTTACTTGTATGGTGGATGGCCAGTTTAGTCACCATGTGGGTGACTACCATAGGCTAGGCTATGTTTCTCAACTTTGGTGGCCCTCTTTTTAGCTAATAGAATATACCTCTTACGTTACTTTGTGTTTCATTTTCCTATTCATGAGTGGCTACCATGTGTTTGATCTTTGACTAAGTTAGGGTTTTCCTTTCTTTCTCTAACCTCTATTTGAGAAAAGAGTGTGGGTCGCCAAGTATCAGATCAAGTGTCCATAAGCTTTGGTAAGCTGTTGGTCATCAAATCTGCCCAGGAAAGGATTTTGGGAAGTGTACGCGCCCTAGACCTGGACCAACATTGAAAGGCCGAAGGGAAGAGATGCCCCTCGTGCCAATCTCCGGAGAAAGGCCGGCTCCTTTACTAAACTACTTCGGTGTTTTAAGACAAGAGTGCAGGAAAGAAATAAAAAGAGTAAGGGTGCAGGAAAGAAATAAATAGGGTAAGGGAAGAAATGTCAATAATTTAAAGTGGGAAAGAACCAGAAGCACGATCGCTGGCTAATAGCTCAAAACAACAGCAATGAATACCAAGAATAAAATGAAATGAACATGATATTAGCCCCCCTATGTATCCTCTGGACGAGTTCCAGGATTACCCTTCCCCTTACGTCGAAA
Organism: Wollemia nobilis; assembly: GCA_028583015.1. NCBI lineage: Eukaryota > Viridiplantae > Streptophyta > Pinopsida > Araucariales > Araucariaceae > Wollemia > Wollemia nobilis. The sequence continues at coordinate 25,879,959 of JAQPPZ010000856.1, read as the reverse complement.
TCCAGAGTTCAGAATTACGACGACCAGGAAATAGGTGAATATAACAGAAACACTATCCACAGGCAGCATACAAGAGAACTATTATAACGTTTTTCTCCCCTATGTATCCTTCGAGAAAATTCTAGGGTTCTATCCCCAATCGCACACCTAAATCCAGAATGCAGAATTACAGTATGCAAATGAAGAAAGAAATAACAGAAATAATCACAGAAGGCAGCATACAAGAGAGAAATAAAGCCCAAAGCTCTTTAGTATTAATCGCAGAGATTCAAGTTACAGCCAACTTTCTAGCAGAAAGTTCCCCCCTTTTTACATTACAATGCCTAGGTTTTTATAGAGGACCCGACCCTCTGAGCCATCAATGCACAAAATGGAGGAGTACATCCTCGAAAACCTGAGAAGTCGGCTCTCACAGCTCTCATGACTGAGCTCTCAAATATTTTCCCATAACTGGCAACTATGATCGGGTCAGCCGGGGAAACATGCATTTATGAGCCGTCTGAACGTCCTTGGTCTCCGGGTGCGGAGCTCGAGTGGCCGCCATGCCCGCTGGGCTCTCCTTCAAGGACTGATACTTCCTTTCCAATTGCCAAAAATGAGCAACGAGTTCATCGGGCACGTAAAAACTCATTTATGAGGCACTTGATTGCCTCAAAAAAATACTCGGCTTGGAGTGCGTGCCCTTGAAGCGCTTCACTAAATTTTAGTTCGCAACTCCGCTTCATGATGGATTTGAGCCAAAGCAGATCCTCCTTCTTGGTTATGCACTTCGCACGAATGTGCTTCGCGAGACGGCTTAGGGGATGTGAAATGCCGAAGTAAGTATTCCTCCTCAAGATGGCTCTCACTCTTTTGTTGCTTCACTGGAAAGGCATGTCAAAACTGCTTCGTTGAGGTTCTCCGCCCGAAGTGGATGCTTCACTGGTGAGTCTTCAAAATGCTTCACCGCGATCCTCCCTCAAAACTGTGGTTCGAGGTTTTTTGGGCCGAAGTGCATTCTTGCCTTGGAAAAATGTCTTGCTCTTTACAGGCTAATACCACTTCGGGTGAAAGTGCTTCGCACGAAAGCTATCCGAAGCAGATGCTTCACAACAACTTTCGATGAAGTAAAAATGGTTCACCAGTAGGGAGGCCCGAAGTGGGTGCTTCGATGATTTTTTGGCGAAGTAGTTTTCAATGTTTGCACTCCTTCAAATTTCGCTTCGCTAGATTTTTGCCCAAAGCAACTACTTGAAATGCTTTGGGTGCGAAGCTCTTTTCACGCCTTAGCAATTGAGCCACGATCTAATCTTTGCTTTCCTTCTTCGATGAAGTTGTTCTTCAATGCTTGAAGTTCTTCGAATGCCACTTCGCAAAACTTTCGCCCGAAGCAACTGCTTGAAATGCTTCGGGTGCGAAGCTCTTTTCATTCTCTACTTCTTTCTTTTGGCGAAGCTATCTTCTTTCCTGCGAAGCTCTTTTCCTTAACTTGCTCAGTGGCGAAGCTTTTGCATCTCCATTCTATATACAAAGGGGGTGGCAATAGAAGCCAAAATTGCTACAATACTTTCAAATATATTCAAAATAACAAAAAGAAATACTTTACAAAAAGAAACACTTTACAAAAATTTGATTTTACTACCCCTCTAAGGCAATGTGACAAAATTGTCAACATTCTTGGCGGCTCACGGGGCAACGAGCTCGCCTCGGTGTAAGAACCCTCAGCCTTGATCCGTTGGGCCAGAGTTACCTCCAGACCCTTCTCCTTTTTCTCCTTCTACGGGTGCTTCCATGGCTGCTTCTTCTTCTTCTTCTCTCTTCTTCTTCTTCTTCTTCCTCTGGCGTGGCCTCCGGCTGTGGCGGTGGGGAAAGGCGATCGTGGATGCGTTCCATGGTTCGGCGAACATGAGCCCAGGCACCTTTCGAGAAAGGCTCTCGGTCTTGTAGCGCTTTTACCAGAACATGGAACCGATCTATTTGCCCTATGTCGGCATGCTTGGCTCTTGTGCTTAGATCATTGAGGCAGGCCATGATCTTGCAATGTCTCAGAATGAAATCTATGACTTGTCCTTCTGTAATTGGCTCTTCCCACCCGTCTATCTCTGAGACGTCACCTTCAAAATGGAGCCATGCCGGCTTGAGTTCTTCCTTGGTCAGAAGGTTCCCATCATCATCAGTGAAACTAGGGAAACCTAATGAAGAGAGATCTTGAAAGTAGCCCAGAGATGCACGCTGCTCATGCTCAAATACATCCAGGAGGTCTTTCACCTTCTGGGCTTTCCTCACCTTGGAGAAGAAGGCATGGACCATGGCTTGGGCTGTAGACCAATCCCTAGTCGTCCGACTCATCGCAGCGACCTGCAGGTCCTGATATTTGGTACTTTGGACCTCAAAAGCTAGTTTGAGTCGGCTTTTAATTTTTTGGATGATTTCATCTATGATTGGCCCTTCTTGAGAAGCGGCATTCTGGGCTTCGGTGATGTATGTCAAGATTGACAGGGCACTGGAGGTCCGGGATCTGAAGCCTTTTAGCAGGTGTGAGCGGATTTCTTTTATTCGGCCCCTATCAAACAGCTCCAGGCTCTCTTTTTCGTACAACTGTTGCTGCATCTGCAAGATCTTGCTTTCAAATTCTTTGGCCTTCAGATCAGCTTCGGCCTGTATCTTGCTTTGGTTTTTAGTTGAGTTCTGTAGTTGTTCTATTTGTTGTTTCAGGACGTCTACTTCCTTCTTCATCAGCTCACACTGCTTCTCTACGTCCTCTAGCTTGGAGCGGGTTCTTGCTAGCTCCTCTTCCAACTTGATGTTGGCGCTCTCTACTTCAAATCTGCATTGATTGGCGATGTTTGCATGTGCACAAAAAGTTTCAATCCTTACATGCATGGATGCAGATTCATTATCTACATTCAAGTGTTCTAGGTCCTTGGACTTCTCTTGATAATCATAATCCGTTGGGGTCATCTCGTCCAAGGGCTTTTGGACCTTAGGGACCTTTTTCACCTTATGTAATTTCTTGGCTTTCAGATCGAACACAACGCACTTTTCTACTTGGGCCAGAGAGCGCCCTCTCTTTTTCCTCGCCTCCTTTAGCATCTTATCTGTGTTCTGTCGGGCTCGGAGTAGCTTTTCAGCTAGAGGACGTTCCTTAATCATGGATAACTCAGTTTCAAATGAGGTTGGATCTCCAGCCAAAGGGGTGAACAAATATAAGGAATGAATGGGGGATGCCTCACCAGTAGGTTCGACGATGGGTGTGGTAGGAGTTTCGGCGAGTGAAACAATGTCGTGTGTAACAGGGGAGTGGGGAACGGGGTTCGACATTGGAGTACTACCTTCGCCCTGATTGAGGACCAAGGGAATGGTGGCATGGGTGAGCGAAGTAGTGTCGATGGACTTGTCCCGGCCAGATGATTCAAATGGAGTGGACATGCGTGTGGGGCTAACGGGATCATGAGACAAACTTGAAGTAGCGAAGGGCGACACGTGATGGGGTGATTGACTTTGCGAGGGAGAGAGAGACTGATGGGGACTTACGATCGGGACCGTAGTGGACATGTGAGGAACCAAGGTGAAGGGTGAAGAGTGCGTACCTGCGTGCCCTCCTGGCAGAGCAGAAGTGGTGGCTTCTTGCGTGATTGGCTCTTGCTCCTTTCCAGCTTTGGCACTCCCGACTTCCATGACCTCTCCTTCAGGGTCCCCTTCTTGTTGGAGGAGTTCCTCCACATCAATGACATCTACGTCTGAGGCTACTTCGGCCCTTTGTGACGTCGTCCCTTCAATATTTGCCTCGGCTGGGCCTATCATAGGTTGTCCACCAGAAGCACCTGGAAGCTTTGTACGTGGTCGCTTCGGGTGGGTTGGAGGCACTTGAGCTTGATCTTGCCTCTTTCTTTTCTTCTTCTCCTCCTTCTCTGATTGTTGCACCGATCTCATGGCACTCGTGTCATGGCTTTCCATAGGTTCTTGAGGTAGTTCTTCTGGTGCAGCTTCTGCCTCCTCCTCTTCTTCTTTCGAAGCATCATCAGCTCTCCTTGGGCTTTCGCCCGAACCTAGGGCACTTGGGGGAATGAAGTCGATGAAGGAGGTGGGCTTCCAAGTCCCAACATTGGCTTCGTAAACAACCACGAAGTCCTTATCCATCTCCAAGAGTCCGTATGATTTCATCTTTTGTCGATGAACTCTCATTTTCCACCATTCCTTTAATTGTTCTACGCCCCAATCCTTCAATTCCTCCCTCAGATCGTCTTTCATCTTCCTCCAAAAAATGGAGTCTGGGCTTGGGAAAGGATGCTGAACAGGATCAAACTCAACTTCCATAGGGTAGAATTCATGCCAGGGAGGCAAGGTCTTCATCCTTTCTAAATGCCACTCCAGATCCCTCCCATTGGGGTTATTTCTTTGCTCCACGATTTTTGGGTGGGGGCAGACATGAAAATTCTTGAATCTGAGGTGGTCCCTCATCACCCCCAAGGGATCGTAGAGCCACCTTTGAGGAATCTGGAGCAGACCAAAGCTGGCAAGCTTCTCCTCCAGGAATACGTGTTGCTTCAGGGCAAACACTTCAATTACCCCCATTTTGAAGGGGAAGTCGCAAGTGTGCGCCCATTTTCGATCGTGGCCATAGACAGCATTTGTTGCGTCGCTCTGTCGAGCGACCTCTAACGCGAACTGGTATTCAGAGGGGTAGACGGGTAGCAGGAAGGGCCTCCCCGTGAAGCCGAATAGGCGAACCACAAGCCCCTGCGTTAGTTGAAATACGTCTCCCTTCTTCTCCTTCACCACTCTGTCTCTTAAACTGAGGGGCACCCGAGGGCAAGAACCCTTCAACAAATGAATGGCAGGTCCCAAGAATTGTTGATTAAAAGAATAATATGACTCCGTCCTCTCCAGGAGGGGAGTCCACTGGTACACAGGCAGAGGAGTTCCATCCTTGCCGCTTGAAGAAATGGCGATGTGGGGAAAATTCTTATGTACATGGTAGAAAAATAACCAAACTAGGAAAGAGCAAGGTCCGAAGTACTGGCCCGTTCCAGAATTCTTCATGCTGGTTAGTCGCGTGTGCAAGGTTCGGGCCACCCATTCTGCCCAGTCAAAGAATACTGGGTTGGTGTTCGGCCTTGAAGCATCAGGGGCATAAAATTCCCCTCTTGAAATACATTCGGCCAAAGACACCTGCCAGGGGTGCACCGAAGCATCGGTCGACAGGCCCGCTACCCATGCAATGATGGAGAAGATGTCCATGCTCTTGAAATCTATCAGGGGTAGGGGCATTTGGGGCAGCTTGCCTGAAGGGAGCCCATCCTTGAGGTTCTCGCTCAAAAACTTCAAAATATAGCTGGAGGAGGTGAACCTCTCCATTTGTTCGCTCAAGATGACATTACGAACCGAATAGCCTTTGGGCGGCCCCTGCTGCGGCGCGAAGGCTGCTTGCACATCTTCTTTCAAAATTGAAAACAATTTATGGCCAGCGGCGTCTAGCACTTGTCTGGAGGAGGGTTGGTAGTTCTGCGTGATGGCACAGATTAGTTCGGGACAATGGTGCACGGGCGGAGTCAGATACCAATATATCTAAGAATAATACGCGATGGCTCTCTTATTCTCTGCTGAGAGCCTACTCTTCATGAACTCGATGGTGTATCTGAGTTCGGCCACGCTCTTTGAAAGCTCTGTGTCCCTAATTTTTTCCCACCCATCAATTGGTGGCTCTTCGAGCTGTTCTTCTTCAGAATCTTCTCTTTCCTCCGTGACTTGCTTTTCGAGGCGGAGGTTAAGGTCGACCTTCTTTGGTCTCTATTTTTTCTCCTCCTTGCCCTTCTTCATTTTTTTAGGGCCTGCTACTTCTGGCTCCTTTCTCTTTTCCTTGGAGTTCTTCTTCCCCATTGTGGATATTCATGATAGCAGAGTTCACGGTGCAGAAGACTTCGACGTGAAGGATTTCGATGTGAAGGGTGGAAGAATTGTAGGCTGTCAATGAAGACTCTTAATCTTGCATGAATTAGTAGGTGAACAACCTTCTTTACCATTGAGGCTTGAGTTTTATAGCCTTAGAAGGCAACTACCTCTATTTATGGCTCCTGCCATAATTAAATTTACAACTCGGATGGGGAAGGTTGCTTTACCTTTTGATTGGCTTTGCGACAGCGTTGTACGTGGACCCATGCGCTTCGATGATTATGCCCGACATCGAAAACTCAACCTGCTGCCACCTCATACCTAGGCATGAGCTTTTCTCATAATCGAATCCTCTCGGGATGTACTCCACCACCTTTGCATTAAACTCACCCGCTTTGAACGTTTCCCTAGGTTGTCATCGGCACGTCCTCCAAGGCACATTTTAAATGCTCCCACCTTGCATGCTATTGAGTTGGCGAAGTTGAAATCGGTGCTGAAGATGCTTCACAGCGAACCTTCGGTATAAGCTAATTTTCTATGCTTCGGGCCTGAAGTAGTTTTACCTCGCTGCATCACCACTTTGCTTCGTGGAAGGCTGCCTCCGAAGCTCATTCCTTTTGAGAAATGGTTCGCTAGACTTTCTTTAAAAACTGCTTCGCTCATACTCATTTTGCGAAGCATTTCTCACGCCTTCATTTTGAATTTCGTTTGGCTCTTCGAGGACAACGCGCTTCGCTGCGAACCACTTTGCATCAGCCACTTCGCATCTAAAGTTCCCGAAGGAGATTCTGGCTAGGCTTAGCGAAGCTGGAGTTTGTCACTTATGGTAGTGTGATACTTAACCTCTCGGAGATCTTGCAACAGGGTATATATATACAGAAATGAAAAATTATATACAAGGTAAAACTTGAACACATTTTTTTTTTTTCGTCTCAGCGATGGAAAGTCTTCAGATGAAGACCATTGATAGAAATTGGCAAGACTTGGCCATCTGCATCCTTGAGGATGAAAGAGTTGGCTGAGTTTACCTTTACAATTTTGAACGGTCCATCCCAGAAAGCGTCCAATTTGTCATGATTCCCAGGCTTAGCCTTCCAAGAGTCCCACTTCCATACTAGATCTCCCACTTTGAACGTGCGGTCGAAGGATTTTTTCTTGAACCAGTCTCGGGTGATCTGAGCATGCTTAGCGAAGCTCTGGTAGGCCTTCTCATGATCTTCCTCTAGCTGCAGTAGCTGAGCCAACCTATTTTCCATAGGATTAACTTCTCCTTCCTCATCTAACAGCTGCAATGCAGGGATCTCTACATGGGTAGGTAAGATGGCCTCTTTGCCATACACCAGGGCGTAAGGTGATGTCTTGATTGACTTCTTGATAGAAATCCGATCGGCCCACAAGGCCCGATCTAGAAGGAGGTGCCAAGTTCTTTTGTTTTTCTCCATGAGCTTTCTTAGCACCCTTAACAGAGTCTTGTTAGTTGATTCCACCAATCCGTTACCCTGTGGATAGTAATTAGAGGAGACTTTATGATATATCCCATATTTGTAGAGGAACTCGTTGATTTTGGTGCCTACAAACCCAGGACCATTGTCCGTAATGATTGCTTCTGGGATGCCAAACCGGGTGATCAAACCCTCTAGGAAGGCGATGACGGTCTCCTGATCAGCATGCTTCATGGGTACTGCTTCGGCCCATCTGGTGAAGTAGTCGGTTGCGGTCAGGACGAACTTATGCCCAACGAAAGAGTTCGACGATATAACCCCTATGAAATCCAACCCCCATTGTTGAAAAGGCATTTCTACCTGTATCGGTCGGAGAGGCATAGGAGCACTTCTGCTTCGACCGATGAACTTCTGACATTGCTCGCATCTGCGATAGACCGCAAAGGCATCGATGAAGAGTGTAGGCCAATAATAACCAGCTTTAATTATCTTCAATGTCATCGTTCTTCCTGCGAAGTGGCCCCCAGATAATCCTGAATGGAATTCTCCTAGGATTCTCTTCTTATCATCTTCTTTTATGCACCTGAGAAGAACGCCATCGATGTTTCTAAAAAATAGGCCTTCGGGCGCAATGTGTATCGGAGGGACCGCATCCTGAAGTGCCTTCGCTATGAAGCATTTAGATGCGAAGGACATCTACCGATGTTGAAGTATTCAACTATCTCACCGACCCAGTCCTTCTCATCCTCTTCTTGGTTTGCGAAGCATCCTTCTACTGCTGAGTCATCCCACTGACAAGCTGTCACTTTGGCCGCTACGCTCTTTGCCAGCTCTTGACATAACGCGCGACCGCGAACCAATTTTGTGGGTCTGATTTCGATGTCGAACTCTTGTATCTTGCTGACCCAACCGACTCTTTTGCTTCCCAACTCTCCTTGGATAATGAAATTGTGCACATCGGGGTGAATGACAAAGACCGTAACCCGACTTTGGGAAATGAATTGCTTGAATTTCCTAAGAGATTTCATTACTGCATGCACCTGCCTTTCTATAAAATTGTACTTTTCTTCATGGGGGTGTATCACCTGGCTTAGAAACGTGATGGGGCACTCTTCGCCATCTTCCCCCTTCGTGTCAGGACTGCAAGCATAGCTCTCAGGTTCTCCTATAGCATATAAGATGAAATCTCGGTTATAGTCAGGGTTGGTCAGGACTGGTGCCTAAGCAATTCGGGCCTTGATCTCTTCAAATGCCTCTTTTCTCTCTTCCGTCCAGATGAATTCAACGCCCTTCTTTAAAAGTTTGGACATTGGCTTGATGACCTGGGCGAAATCTGGAACAAACTTCCTCACGAAGTTGATCTGGCCGAAAAAGGATTGAAGTCCTTTCTTGTTCACGGGGAGTGGGAGCTTCAATAGAGCCTCAGCTCTATCAGGATCTATGATGAGACCCTTCTCTGATATCACATGTCCCAATAACTTCCCTTCGCTGACTACGAATATAGACTTCTTTGGATTGATTGAAATGCCAAACTCTCGACATTTTTTGAATACCTATTGTAGGTGTAAGGGGTGATCCTCCCTTCTTCGGGAGAAGACGGTCATGTCATCCAAATAGATAACAATAACCTTATTCAAAAGCTCACCAAAAGCTAAATCCATGGCTCTCTGAAAAGTGGCCCCCGCATTCGAAAGGCCGAATGGCATCCGCTGGTAAGCAAATGTTCCCCACTTGGTAGTGAATGCGGTTTTATGCTGGTCTTCATCCCTAACCCAGATCTGATTATATCCAGAGAAACCATCGAGTAGGGAGAAGCGTTGAGCCCCAACCACTGAGTGCAAGATCTGATCTATCTATGGGAGAGGGTAGTGATCTTTGAGCGAAGCCTGGTTCAGGTTGCGAAAGTCCATGCATAATCGTATATCTCCGTTCTTCTTTCTAACTGGGACTAGATTCGCTACCCAAGAGGAATGCTTTATGGGATAAATTATCTTCGCCTCGAGCATTTTTAGGAGCTCGGCCTTCATCAGGACCTCGATCTTCGGATTAATAGGCCTTTGCTTCTACCGGAAGGGTTTGATTCCCTCCTGCAACTCAATTGTATGTTGGATCAGTTGTCGATCGTATCCCTTCAGGTCTTGGTAAGACCATGCCACTATGTCAGGATACTTCCTGCATAGAGATTGGATCTGTTCTAGCTCTTCCGAAGTGCAATCTGTTCCAACTTTTATTGCTTTTCCAGGTTCAAGCTCCAGATCTTGGTACTACTTTGCATTGACTTTGATCCTATGAGAAACTGCTCGATCATTCTGATCAAAGAGGCTCTCAAGAGTAATTAATCCCTTGGGGACATGATTATTCTTCAATTGAACTAGCCCTTCATATTCTTCATCCTCAGGGCTTCTTCTTTCAATGGTGGCTACTTCTTGAATCATGAAATTCACAATCTGCTCATCATTGTCAAAAACTTGCCAATGCAGATCTCTGTCTGGGATAGAGGGCCTGTAAATCATCCTCACAGCTTTAGGCTTATGCACCATGTCTTCTGTTGGAGAGTACTTTGCTGCGATGGATGCTAGAACATCGGCATGTCGGTTCTTTTCTCGTGGAATGGACTACAGATTGAGAGATTCGAACTGGTCAAACAAGTCCCATACCCTGTTACGGTATGACTTGAGATAGTGTTTCTTTGAAATACACTTGTTTGTGACTTGATTGCATACCAATTCTGAATCTCCAAAGACTTGGAGATGCTTTATGCCTAACTTTTTTGCTTTCTTGAGTCCTAGGCATAATGCTTCATATTCTACTGCATTGTTGGTGCAGCTCCAAACCAACCGGTAGCAATATTCCTTTTGCTCCCTTGATGGTGATATTAAAAGAATGCCTGCCCTAGCACCATTTTTGCATCGGGCACCATCGAAGAACAACTTCCATAGTCCTTCTTGGGCACATGTTTTATTCTCTAACTTGGTGTGTTTCTCAGGCTTGGCGATGGCATAACATCCCATCTCGGTTTCTATCATGGCATTAAATTCTGCCAATGAAAACTCATCTTCACAACTTAACTGTGCAAGGGATTCCTCGACCAGGTCCACCTGCTCTATCCCTTCCACTATCGCTTGCACGGGATCGCTGCTCTCTTCTTCGGACATCTTCTGTACAAGGAAAGTAGAAGGTTTTTCATTGTAGATCTTTACCTTCTTCCCTTTGAATGGAATCTCTAAGTGCGAGTAATCCATGGATAGGTATCCTCCCAGCTTCATTGTAAACTCCCTCGACAAGCACATACTAAAATACGGCTCAAGGTCGATGACTACCACCTCTTGTATAACTGTGATTTGAGGCATCTTGTGTAGTCGGATAGGTATATCTTTAATCACTCCTACAGTCTTCATGGGAGTACCATCCAACTGGAGCATGTCGTGGCTGCTTCGCGTATACTCCATACCTATCTCTTCGCACACTACTTTGGGCATGACTGTCGTCGTGGCCTCGGAGTCAATCATACAATTGTGTACAACATACCCTTCCATCTGTAGAGACAGGTAGAATGGAGGTGGTCTGTTCTTCCCCGTAATGGATGTGGATAGGGTCTGCACTAGGGCAAGCGGTGCTGACTTTCTTGCCTTGGTCATCTTCAATGATTCTTGCAGCAAGTCCACTTGTTCGGGTAGTTGCAGTGCGTCATACAGACTGATCTTGGCTGAAATCTTCTTTAGCTCATCTACAATATTGTAGGCTAGGGAGTTGTGCACCTCAGGTTCTCTTTTTGCCTCGTACCTGGTGCGATACTGCTCCGTAGCTTCGACCCTTTGTCGCTTGGTCAATGAAGGAAGCTTGAGCTTCTCTCTAGCTTGTTCTTTAGTTTCCACCTGAGGTGGATTTGTAGGGGCCTGTTGGGCCTTCTCCTTGACTGGTGCAGGCTGAGGAGCTTCGCTCGGGGCCTGAGAAAGTTGTTGTCCCTTTTCGTGGTGAGCATGCACCTTTAGGGGAGCCATTTGAGTAGCATCTACCTCTATTGACCTTTTTCCTCCTCTGGTAAGGACTGCAACTTGCTCTTCTTCACCAATTACCAGGTTCTGATCCAATTGCTTGATGATGTTGACCTGACCACCATGACTACTGCTCGCCAGTGTTTGTACATAATGTTGGTGCAGCATGCAGGTATTCTCTTCATGAGGGTCATTACACGTGGAGCACCAATGTATGTAATCGGAAGTGCTCGGAGCTTCGTCAATCATGGCATTTCTTGTCGATGCTCTCCCTTGCTGGACTGCTTGATCTTTAGTAAGCGTGGGTGTAGGATACGACCTTCTCGATAGAAACTCATGTTGCGCTTGCTTCTTCTTCATAATGGTCATATCATTGGACAGGGTTTGCACTGTGGAGTTCAGGGACTGAACCTCTTGTAGTATTTTGACTTGCATATCATCGGCTTTAGGAATGGGTGGCAATGGAGCCATCGTTGGTATTGGAGGTAGGGCGGGGTGTTGAGGTGGCACTGGAAGTACAGGGAATGTCGAAGAGACAGTGGGCTGCGAAGCCGAGAACGTAGGAAAATGGATTTGTGGAGTAGCAATCTGTGATACAATGGGATTCGGGTTCCAAGATGAGATCGGGTATGCAGGGGTTGCAGAGATCTGTGAAGCGGCTACGCTCGCATACTAGAATTGAGGGAAATCGGGAAGTATGGGCATCGACATCCTTTGGGGAAGCTTGCCCATAACTATTAGATCCATCTCCGCTCTCTGGGCTAACTCGTATAACTCGGGGAAGGTATTGATATTCGAATACCTTACCATGACACTGATATCAGGGTTGAAAGCCCAAAGGAAATAGTATGTTGTAGCTTCGCTAGTTGGCCGAAGTCCAACTGGTATCCTTTGCCAGGTTCGAGCGAACCTAACATTGAAATCGATGATCTCCTCTTGTGGATGCCTCTGAATCATTGTGAACTGATGCAGGAGAGAGGATGGATCGATGGACTCATTGAAGCTTCTCATCAACTGTTCGGCTAACTGGTCCCATCCCGTTATAGTACCGGGTGGTAAAGATCTATACCAGTAGAGGAGCTTCCCTCTAAGAGATAGAACCAAAAGCTTTACCATAACTCGCTCTTCTATGATGTCATGAATCACCGCCAGAGAAACTATGTCCTGGATGTGCTCCAGAGCAGTCTTCCTAGTTCCATCGAACGTAGGGATCTTCTTCATAGCAGCAGGTGGAACTTGCCCTTGTCCCGCTAGATTTAGCGGTCTCAAAGAATTCCATGTCGAGAACAATCTGGGCGGTGGTTGCTGCTGCATTTGTTGTTGTTGTTTTGTTGTTGTTGTTGTTGTTGTTGTGCCATATTTGCTCCTGGATTTTGAGAAATAGGAATTCTCGAAGCTCCTCCTTGGTTGCTAACAGGATGACTAATGTGAATGGAGGCACTAGGATGCTTCGGTGAGTTGGGAGGATTAGGAGGAAAGCTAGCTATTGTACTATCCAAAGTTAATCCTTGTTCATCAATAGCAGCCTCTTGCGAGGATGTTCCATGTAATAGTGACTCAGGGGTGACCAACCTAGAACGTTCCCCAAAGGCATCAATATCAAGCTCAAAGAACTCAGTTTCCTCTCCTCTATTCCTAACTCTCCATCTTGTTTGCATGAAGGCACAGACTTAGGTACCGGTCTCTACGACTTAAAGATTCTCGGGTTAAACAGAGTCGCCAGATGCTAAGAGTCTTTCAGCAATGAGACGAGCATCGATCCTCACTACCACTCACAAGGTGAGACTGACCGGGTCCCACCGGGCGTGCCAAAAATTGTTGGTCATCAAATCTGCCCAGGAAAGGATTTTGGGAAAGTGTACGCGCCCTAGACTTGGACCAACATTGAAATGCCGAAGGGAAGAGATGCCCCTCATGCCAATCTCCGAAGAAAGGCCGACTCCTTTACTAAACTACTTCGGTGTTTTAAGACAAGAGTGCAGGAAAGAAATAAAAAGAGTAAGGGTGCAGGAAAGAAATAAATAGGGTAAGGGAAGAAATGTCAATAGTTTAAAGTGGGAAAGAACCAGAAGCACGATCACTGGCTAATAGCTCAAAACAACAACAATAAATACCAAGAATAAAATGAAATGAACATGATATTAACCCCCCTATGTATCCTCTGGACGAGTTCCAGGATTACCCTTCCCCTTACGTCGAAATCCAGAGTTCAAAATTATGACGACCAGGAAATAGGTGAATATAATAGAAACACTATCCACAGGCAGCATAAAAGAGAACTAATATAACGTTTTTCTCCCCTATGTATCCTTCGAGAAAATTTTAGGGTTCTATCCCCAATCGCACACCTAAATCCAGAATGCAGAATTACAGTATGCAAATGAAGAAAGAAATAACAAAAATAATCATAGAAGGCAGCATACAAGAGAGAAATTAAGCCCAAAGCTCTTTAGTATTAATCGTAGAGATTCAAGTTACAGCGACTTTCTAGCAGAAAGTTCCCCCCTTTTTACATTACAATGCCTGGGTTTTTATAGAGGACCCGACCCTCTGAGCCATCAATGCACAAAATGGAGGAGTACATCCTCGAAAACCTGAGAAGTCGGCTCTCGCAGCTCTCGTGACTGAGCTCTCAAATCCTTTCCCATAACTGGCAACTGCGATCGGGTCAGCCGGGGAAACATGCATTTATGAGCCGCCTGAACGTCCTTGGTCTTCGGGTGCGGAGCTCGAGTGGCCGCCATGCCCGTCGGGCTCTCCTTCAAGGACTGATACTTCCTTTCCAATTGCCAAAAATGAGCAGCGAGTTCACCGGGCACGTAAAAACTCATTTATGAGGCACTTGATTGCCTCGAAAAAATACCCGGCTTGGAGTGCGTGCCCTTGAAGCGCTTCGCCAAATTTTAGTTCGCAACTCCGCTTCACGATGGATTTGAGCCGAAGCAGATCCTCCTTCTTGGTTATGCACTTCGCACGAATGTGCTTCGCGAGACGGCTTCGGGGATGTGAAATGCCGAAGTAAGTATTCCTCCTCAAGATGGCTCTCACTCTTTTGCTGCTTCGCTGGAAAGGCGTGTCAAAACTGCTTCGCTGAGGTTCTCCGCCCGAAGTGGATGCTTCGCTGGTGAGTCTTCAAAATGCTTCGCCGCGATCCTCCCTCAAAACTATGGTTCGGGGTTTTTTGGGCCGAAGTGCATTCTTGCCTTGGAAAAATGTCTTGCTCTTTACGGGCCACTACCGCTTCGGGTGAAAGTGCTTCGCACGAAAGCTATCCGAAGCAGATGCTTCGCAACAACTTTCGACGAAGTAAAAATGGTTCGCCAGTAGGGAGGCCCGAAGTGGGTGCTTCGGTGATTTTTTGGCGAAGTAGTTTTCAATGTTTGCACTCCTTCAAATTCCGCTTCGCCAGATTTTCGCCCGAAGCAACTGCTTGAAATGCTTCGGGTGCGAAGCTCTTTTCACGCCTTAGCAATTGAGCCACGATCTAATCTTTGCTTTCCTTCTTCGACGAAGTTGTTCTTCAATGCTTGAAGTTCTTCGAATGCCGCTTCGCAAAACTTTCGCCCGAAGCAACTGCTTGAAATGCTTCGGGTGCGAAGCTCTTTTCATTCTCTACTTCTTTCTTTTGGCGAAGCTATCTTCTTTCCTACGAAGCTCTTTTCCTTAACTTGCTCAGTGGCGAAGCTTTTGCATCTCCATTCTATATACAAAGGGGGTGGCAATAGAAGCCAAAATTGCTACAATACTTTCAAATATATTCAAAATAACAAAAAGAAATACTTTACAAAAATTTGATTTTACTACCCCTCTAAGGCAATGTGACAAAATTGTCAACAGTAACCCTTGGCTACTTATTTTATAAAAACAAATGTGGCATCCACTGATGAAGGATCTAATTGTTGGCATCAACTTAATGTTTTTTCTCCTTTCTCTATGTCCTAAATTTGGTTTCCACCCTAAGTTAATATGGGCCATGCCTTTTGATCCTCTTTTTTTGACCTCACTTCCTTGTAAGTGTTTCTTTGAGTGAAGTGTGAAATTGTTGGGAAACTTCCATATAAGATGCAATATGTCAAATGTGCTTGGTAATCCTATTTTATGATGCAATGCATGGGCATGTAGTTCCAAGGAGGTCACTATATTTGGGAAGCCTAAAGTGAGCTACATTTGAGCATATTTTTGTCTTGTTATGACTAGCTTGTGTGTGTTGCGAGGGTCATGTTGGGCTAATAGGCCTATTATATGGATGAACTATTATCATTATACTAGAGTTTCTATTGATTATATTTGCATATATCCTCACAATATATTATATTTCTTTGAAAGATCTTGGAATAACTTAGGTATGAAGTTGATAGTTATGTCAAAATATTCGTAAGAGTTTAATGGAAAAATTGCCTTGCACTTTCTATTATAACATGTCATTGAATAGCTAATGTGTTCTTTTATTTTATTCAAAATATATATGTAATTAAAAATATTAGAGGAATTATTTGGAATCATGGTAGCATTTAATATGTAGGAACATATAGTTTTTTTATTGCATTCCAAGATAATATGAAAGTAATGGGACATTTGAATTTGATTATCTAGTTGCACTAGGATATTTGGAACATTTTATTTTTGAAGCTCATTACCGTGCATGCCAATTAGAGTAGAATATAGTTGAAGCATATGAAGCTAATGAAGAAGGCAACTAAAATTTCAAGTGATGGTGACAAATTAGCAATAAAAACTATTTAATATTGTATTCAATTTGTTGTAAGTTTACTTGTTTTTTTTGTATATCATGGCTAGTAGTGTACTAAAGTTTATATTACCAAATTCCTAGCTATTATGGAGAAATAAGTATTCTGCTTGAAAAACAAAACTCAAAACTCAACTTGAGTTTGAGGTGTGAGGAGTTGTAGATGGGTCCACTACCTGTTATGAAATAGATGTTGATCAATAACAAAATTTTGATAGCATAGATAAGAAGACCCATTTTATCATAATATTCAGTTTATCTAATGAAGTTCGGCCATTCATTCATGACTTGAACACATCCAAATATACATGAGACAGGATCCATATAGTATTTGAGACAAAGAACAAAAAACAAATCTTACTCCTTCAAGGACAACTTCATTGCCTAAAAATAAAGCATGGTGAAAAGCTTGAGTCATTTTTGAGATGATTTATAGAGTTGTTTGGATCGCTACAATCCTTGGGATAAATGATGTTTGGTGACACAGTTGTTCCAATTATTTTGAGATTTCTTCCTTCAAATTTTAATGTGTTTGTGACAACTCTAAATGTCTCTAATAAAACACCAAATTTTAAAAACTAGTGAATCTACTTAATAGAATTATCTCATACATCATAGGATGAGAATCATGCTCTCCTTATAAATCAAAAGGGACAAAAGTTAGTCAAAATAAGTAGAGGAACTCCAAAGAACTTCCATCTATATAGATCCAATTTTGACACACATAGCTAACTACATCTTCAAGCAAAGCACCAAAAAGCACATAATTATTCAAACACCTCAAACTTAGGAAAATAGACATAAAATTTGACCTCTTTGTAGTAGTGCCACTTTTTACAAAAGTGCTAATTTAGTGCTTTTATTTAATCCTAGCACTTCTGAAAAATATTATTTTTCATCATGTGGACCAATCAACAAGATCATTGACCAGAAATGCAACTTGAGTGCAAAAGCACTAGCCAACACTTATAAAAATCCTAGCACTTTTATTAGCATGATTTCAATCTCTATGATGAGCTAGAAGTACATGGATTCCTTCCTTCCACTCCATGGCATAATTGTGCATGCTCTATACTTTCCTTAGGCCTATAAAATATTAATTTCATCCTTTCCCTCATGGCATCTTTGACTTCATATTCCCTCCATGGATCTGCCCTCCTAAAATATTTAAATAATCCCAAACAAAGTGCCTCACTATCAAAACCCAACTTTCATCACTAAATTTTTTTGTTTAAAACTACATCACTTTGCTTGTCAACCCATCATATTGTTATTTCGGGCATACTTATATATATTGCACTTCAATAATAGTCATCATTGTAGCTGATGTCTTAAGTGCTTGGGATCGGCCACATCCCGCAAGTCGTCGTATAAGATTCTGAATTCACCCTTAAGTCGTTATGGAATTTGGTGAAGGGTTATCCATTTAGGGCCCATAACACCTAAATGGGGTATGCTATTCCCCTTGTCCAAGGTTATAAGATCCACGAACTTTGATATCTCAGCTCATTTCCTTGGAACCAGTGTTTGTATGTCGGTGCTAGCCATTGACCTTCAGCTAAGGTTTTTCTAGAGTCCGTCTTCTCAAGGCTTAAGGACTAGATATCCATGACCTTTATCAAGCTGATGAAAATGCTACCCATAACCATCTACCACTGGATTTTCCAATAGTATGAGTAGCTCTCTAGTCATGCAATATGTTGGCTCCTCCCCAGCCTGAGT
This sequence comes from Wollemia nobilis, assembly GCA_028583015.1. Taxonomy (NCBI): domain Eukaryota; kingdom Viridiplantae; phylum Streptophyta; class Pinopsida; order Araucariales; family Araucariaceae; genus Wollemia; species Wollemia nobilis. The sequence goes on along the minus strand of JAQPPZ010000856.1, from coordinate 25,862,182 downwards.
GGAATGATGAATATCACCACATACTAACTGACTGTCCACCTGGAGTGACATCCCATATCGTCGCTTTTAACACTCAATAACTCAGACTCACCAATAATTAGTTGTTGGAGTAAAGTGGCACAGTCTCCTCTAAGTCACCATGTGACCTAGTAAGATTGGGTAGAGTAAGTCCTTGCTCGACTTACTCCTTTCAAAAGCAAAGAGTTCACAATACTAGTTTTTCAATTGTTAATAAGGTAGGGGTTTGCTGGAGCTGGAGGTATTCTTCGTGATCACCTTGGTAAGTCTATCTTTGCTTACTCTGAACCATTGGGCATCATGTCCAATCACTCAGTAGAGGCTAGGGCAGTTTGGAGAGGTCTCCAATTCATCAAGAATATTCCAAGAAACATCATTATTGAAGGGGATTCTCTAAATATCATCAATTATTTAAAGACCTCAAGACCCAACAGCTGGAAGATTAGATCTATTATTGAGGAAAGCAAACAAATCCTTAGCCAACAACATAATACTATTATCCAACATGCTTATAGGGAGGCTAATTTTGTTGCTGATAGATTGGCCAATATTGGTGTCAATGCTCAAGGGATGCTGACGTGGACTGATACGCTGCCTCCTGAGGTGGATAACCTTGCTAAATCTGATCTGATCAATGCTACAAAAGACACCGTGTTGGACACTGGTGTTGCTGAAATTCCTCTCTGAGAATGGTCCTCACTTTTGTTGTCCTTTACTCTAATTTTTTTTCCTTCAGGCCAAAGGAAAGCTTTGTTCTGTTCTGGGTCCTTAAGTTGCTTCTTCCTCTATTTTGTTCCTTTCTGTTAGAGGATTTCCTCCTTTTTTTCTGCTAAGCTTTTTACCTTTCCGCTTTGTTCTTCTCGTTGCTTCTTTTCTATTATTCTCTCTGCTCCTCTGTTGTACAAGGCATTGGGGCACCTTTCAAATGCCCCCCCTTTTAAATAAAATTAACTTACCAAAAAAAAGGTAAGGTTTTTCATGTTTTTAATTTGACGTCAATTTTATACGTGTTGTTCCTAGACACACCAACTACATGATAATTTCCTCATAAAAAAAGATAAATCTTATATTGAAAACCCTTTTCTTTGCAACAATGCTTCCTAAACAAGCTTAGATCTAAAATACACGCTTTTTACTTCCTTTTTAAAAAAAACTGTATACAAAATTTTCACATTACATCCTATAAACAAAGGAATAACCATATACAATTAAAATAATTTACTATATTTTATTAAAATAGTCTAAGCTTTAAAACAATTGCTAATTCACTTATGATTTCTTTGCATAAGGTAAGCTAAACTTCCATTTATATAATACATTATTTTGAGAAAATTAGTTTTCTAGAAGAGACATCGTAACCTAAAACAAAAGAACAGTATCTTTTCAATACAATAAATTATTTTTAAGATTAGCCATCAATATTATTTCAAATAGAATATAAGAGCTTTTAATACAAGAGTAATTCCTTAAATACAAAGATTATTTTCTATATCCGCAAAGATTGAGTCATGATAATAAAAGAACTATGTACTTGACTCCTTTTATTCTAAAGTTTAATTAAACGGCTATGAAAAATCATTTGCTCATCATAAAGTATAAAAAGGCATGTATATCTTAATGATACTCATGTGAACCGTTTGCTCGATTTACCCATATACAAATTTACAACAGCATTCAATTAGTCAACCATAATTAACCATTTCTTGGTATCTAGTATTCTTTTTTTATTTTTTTCTGAACTGGTCCAAAAACACCCGCAGAATTTACATCTAACAACCTCGGCATTCAAGATTTTAAAAGGACAATGATTATAATTTTAATTGACCATAATTCAAAAATAGCAAGGGCTTGAAAATCATTCATCCAACACTATAATGTTATATGGCAAATAATCATTAAACATAGAATTTATATTTCTCAACTTAGCTATGGTTTCGTTTATTTTTTTTTAACATGTTCCTTCAAAAAACATTCTACAGATGAATACCCAAACTGAACAGCACCTAAAAACCTTAAAAAACTCCATAATATTAAGCAATGAATGTACTGGATTATCGTGCAATATGACAAGACCTCCCTTTATCTTCAGTTTTGGCAAACAAATGACTGCAATCAAGTATCCATGTTCAGTTAAGGATCGTTGTGGCCTCAAGAGAAAATGCCAGACGACCACCCACCCCACCGACATCAGTCAAAGAATGAAACCTAATGAATGGATCGGCAGGGTCCGGTATGCCTATATGTCACATAGACTTGCACAGCCACCAAGCAATCTCAATGCAGAATATGTCAACATGACTCACAAACTTGTATAGCTAGCATTCCCAATGCAGAATATGTTAATGTATCACAAATGAATACGGCAATATGCATTCACAATGTTGAATACGTCAATATGTCACGCAATCTCTTACAGCAACCATACATTCTTAATATAGAATTATGTCATTATGTCACGCAGACTTATACACCTACCATACAATCTCAAGAGCAACATTTAACCCCGTATATTTATCTTTAGATAAAATTTCCATCAACTAGATGAGGATTGTGCACACCCGAGTCTTACAATGGTCTCATATGATAAATTAAATTATCCACAAATTAAGCAAAGATCTTTCATCCGATTTACAAGGATATCCAAATAACAAAAAATACGCAGCAAATTTCATTTCCCTAAACCCTCTATGAATGGTTCATTTCCAAGGGCTATTTCTTTTAAAACTATTAATTAGCATATATATATTTTTAATAGTAACACGGCAATTTCAATTTTTAGACAGCACTCTCGAAGCCTATATAAATCCATATATAATTACATATGTAATGAAACTCAAAAGCATCACAGCAAAGGCACAAGCAATAGTCCCATAGCAAAGCATACGATATTTAAGAAATATTGACCTATATTCCAATGACATTTCAGGAAACCGGCGAATGATAGCGTCCTCTCCTCCACGCTCCTAAGCAATATCCCAAATCAATTCCCCAATAATCCTTCTATTTCGCTTATTGAATTATTAATAGAGAAAAACACAAGCTAACAAATTGACACCTCAAATCCCATCTGCCAGCAATGCCTTTTTAGGCACGTCCAGATGGACAGCTTCCACGCATCTGGGTGTCGATAAAAATTAAGGTATATTTTAATCATTAATTTGGTATATGTTTCATTTCTATAGATTCTAACATAGGGTTCGAATTGATTGCATTCGTTAGGTCTTATATTATAAGTAAATTAAAAGTATTAAGGATGTATGACTTTATCATGTATATAGGGAATGGGTTCCCTTATAAGACTTAGTTTAAATATAACAGTATATAGATTTTATTATATATATTATTTTTTTATTTATATTATTATATTTTTTTTTTAATTCTTCTATTATAATTACTATTTATTTATTATTTTATTATTATTTTACTTTTTGTTATTTCTTATTTTTAAATAATGGATTTATAATCAATTTCTTTATATGTAGATATAAAAACAAAAAGGTATAAGATAAAACAGTAGAAAACAGCAAGCAGATGCGATGACAGGCAGTAATGCAATTTCTACGATGGGCTTCCATGTACCCACGGACCAAGGTTTTGGATGCACAGACATCATATCCCACCTTACCTGACATTTTCAACTGTCAACCTAGTCTGGGGGTGGGTATCTTCTTTCGCTTCTTACTTGAAAACCTGTGCTTGTAACACAAAAACCTAGACGCAAAATCATTTCTTTCAAATAAAGTATTTACAAACAACGGGGATATGACACTCATATTTTGCTGCATTTTTTGTGTAGCTCCATATCAACCTATATGAAAAAACTTTCTTAACCCAAGTTGGTGAGATTAGTACTATACCTTCCACAGTCCCATTTTTACATTTGGTATCGTTAAAGAAGAGTTTCCAAATTTGACTTGTAGGGGAGTCTTGTTTCAACAATGCAGGGGGTTCAACCTTTTTAGGTTTTGTGATTGAATAGGTCCCAATATCTATTTCAAACATAGCATTAAAATCCTTTGAATAAAATTGATCTTTGGTTTGGAGCTCCTTTAAAACTTCTTCCATTAGATCTAACCCTTCAATCTCTTTGGTAATCATATTCACATTATTAACATGTTTTTTTGCTTCTTCAATCTTCTCGATATGAAATGAGGAATTTTTTTCATTGAATATCTTAATCCTTCTACCTTTGTATGGAATCTCCATGTGTTAATAATCCAGGTATAAGTATCATCCTATCTTGGCTATGAATTCCCTTAAAAGACACATCCCAAAGTAAGGTTCTAGGTCTACCACAACCACTTATTGTATAACTGTAATCTGGGGCAGCCTATGCAACACTATAGAAATATATTTGATCGCTCCTACAATATTTACTGGGATGTCATCAAACTACAGTACTCTTGGGCTGCTCTTGGTATATTCCATTTCCATAATATCACATATAGCTTTAGGCATCACTATAGTTTTTGCACCTGAATCGATCATGCAATTATGTACTACCCATCCTTCCATTTGCAAGGATAAATAGAATGGAGGAGGCCTATTCTTTCATGTCATTTGTATTAAGCTAGAATGAGCTAGGTTCAACTAATTATGAGGCTTGACTCTATTTTTGAATGATTTTAGATATTCCTGTAGTAAATCAATCTACCCCAAAAGCGATAATGCATCATACATGCTTGCCTTTGAAGGTGTATTTTTTAGTTCTTTCAATATAATAAAAATAGGCATATCAGGTTGTTTTTCCTTTCCTTTTGCATGAGTATCATATATATTTCTATACCCTTGGGTTGCTTCTACTCTTTGACAATTGGTTAAAGAGGGGTATCTCAATTTTTCCCTTGCTTGTTGTTGAGTCTCAAACTCCTTCTATGCAACCTCACTCTTGCTTGTTTTCATTCCTTATTTCTAAGATGGATTTTGAGGGACAGTGTCATGGGATTTTTCCTTTTTAGCCTAATTTTTTTGTTCCTAAAGACACTTTTAGAGGATTAAGTTCCTTGAGATCAACTTGCACTTTTAGAGGATTAAGTTCCTTGAGATCAACTTGGAGGGGCTTCTTCCCTGATCTAGTTAAGACTGCAATTTGTTCCATATAGGGCATCATGAAGTTATGGCCCATATCTCTAGTCATATTAACTTGTCCCTTCTGAACTCTTTATGTCTTCTTGATAGCCACATTATGCATATGGTTTTGGTGAATCATGCATGAACTCTCACCATGTGGATCATTACATGTGGAACACTAGTAATTGAATTCAACTGAGGATGTAGAGGTCTTATTTTATTTATTTGCATACACTATGTCTGACCTCTATGGATATTTGCTAGTCAAATTAGCTTGGTCTTTTGCCACTTGTGTAAATATTCTTGGTTGAAAGCTTCTTTTAGCTTTTCGTATCTTCATTGAAGTGATTTCGTTGGTTAAGTTCTTCATGGCTATCTATATTTCTAGAACTACAAGATGAGGATCAGGGGCTGGTAAAGCAGGTACTAGGGGTAAATCTGGAAATGCAGGTGGATCTTGTATCACTAGGATGGTTGGTATTCTAGGCCATCTTGGGAGGTCTACCATGGGAGAATAAGTAGAGTATAATATGTTTGGAATAGGGGCTTGAGAGAATTTTAGAAATATAGGCATTATCATTTTAGGTGGTAACCTCCCAATAGCAATAAGGTCTTTCTCTACCTTCAAGGCTTCCTAAAAAACTTTTGGGAAGGTGAACACATGTTACTACCTTATTGCCATACCCAAATTTTAGTTGAAGGCCCTTAGATAATAATACATCACTTGCTCATTTTTGGTCTAAGCCCATCAACACTCTTCTCCATGTATGATTGAATCTAATATTAAAATCAACTATCTCTTCTTGAGGATGTTTTTTATGATAGTAAACTACGTAAGCAGGGAGAAATGATATGCTTGCTCATTAAACTTTTCTACAATTTTACCTACAAGCCTTTCCCATGTCGTTATGGTTTGATTTGGGAGAGTTCTATACCAGTACAAAATATTTCCTCTTAAAGATATAACTAATAACCTTATCATCATATTTTCCTCTATTATGTTATGTATGGATGCCAATGATTCCACATCTTGATAGTGCTCATAAGTGGTCTTGCCTATTCCATAATATATTGGTAGTGCCTTCAAATATACTGCGGAAATTGGATTCTGAACGGCCAAATTCAAGGGGCCTAAATGATTCCATGTTAGGTAGGATGGAACATTCTTTGGATTGATAGCCATTGTTGTTATTGTATTGACATAGGTCATAGGGGCAGGATTGGTTGTATTAGAAGATCCATTGGTGGTTATGATAAGATGGGATGTAGGGAAAGTATTAACAGTATTGATCAAGCCTACAATGAGGGTTGAAGATGGTGTCGATATGGAGGATAAAATAGGATGTAATCTAAGGCTACCAAGATATAGCTTGAGAAACTCTATAGGTTCTTTTGAATTTTTTAGTCTTTTATCTGGTGATCATGTATTTAAAGACTAAACAACAAGTGGATATAAGGCTTTTTTGGGTTTGATCTTTTGAACAGAGTTTCTAGGTGATTTAGATTTAAATAGAGCAAAGACAAACACAAAATATTTATCTATGTGAGTAATGGGATTTGGTCCCATCAGGTGTGCCAAAAACTATTGGTCCAAAGTCTACCTATGGTGAAATGTACAAGACTTGGCCAACATTGAATGATCGAGCAAACTGCAGAGCTTAACCGGATCAATCTTTAGAGAAGGCTAGCTCTTGTAAGGTTCTAACTAGATAAAATCTATGATGGGGGAGGAAAAGGGTGTAGAAAGGAATAAATGTAGGTGAAGCTAGAACTTAAGATGGTACAAATTAGGCAACAACAAGAAATGCACAAATTTTATGAAACAAAACAACCATTAAAACCTTCTAACAGACCAACCAATTTTTAATCTTATGTAGAGTAATTTTAATCAACATCAAACTTGGTAGATTATAAGTTCTAAGACTAGAGAGTAAACATGCTCAAAAATTTATAAAGCATAATTAATGTCATGCACATTCATCTAGTTAAATAGAAACATTCATACATGTATTTTTTACAAGATGTAAGGCCAAACAAAAATTTTAATTGTGTTGTCTTCTTTAAAAATCCTCATACATGCAACTTGTAAATTCCTAAGAGTTGATCCTTTCACCAATGACCATTACTCTTATTTATATCCTCTTATGGTTCAATATTCAAAATAAAAAAAAAAAAATTATTAAAAATCGTTACAACAAAATGCTAGGTGATCATCTTGGTAGAACACCATACAACATCATTGATCTAGATAGGGACTTTGTGCTTGAGTCATGAATATCAATTAAATTCTTCATGCATGTGGATAAGTAGTGGGGATAAGCTTGAAATCTGGTCCATTCTCCATTCTTGAAAACACCTATCACCATTGACCTGTAATGATCATGACAGACTGAAACCTTCATAGAAGATTTTATCCCCTAGAACCTATGGTGGTTGTGATACTAAGACATGTCATGATACCGCATCTACTTCTGCATCCTCAGGCCCTTCAAGTCATTGTGACCATGATGTGGAGATATGTCACAATGTCATACCTGTATTCTACCTTGAAGCCTTTTGATCCTTTACGACCATGATGTGGAGACATGTCATGATGTCATGCTCATATTCTATTTTGAAGCTTTTTGGGCCTTTACGATCATGACATGGAGGCATGTCACGATGTCGTGTTTGTATTCCACCTTGAAGCCTTTCAGGCCTTTGCAACCATGATATGGATATATGTCATGATGTTACAATGTTGCACCTGTATTCTATCTTATATACTTCTATAGCTTCAGCAGTCACGACATAGAAACATGTCACTATTTTGTGAAACTTCTTTATCTTCAAACATTTTGAGTCATCACAATCGTAGCATAGGGATAAGTTGTGATATTGCATCAATTGTCTATCTTGAGCATTATTCATATTTTGTGATCATGACATAGGAACATGTCATAATTTCATGATATTTTTTTGCCTTCAAGTCTTTTAGATCTTGGCGATCTCAATGTCAAAACATGTCGCAGTATCATATCTTATTCTAGACTTGGATTTTTAGGCTTCTTTCAATTACAACATTGGGACATGTCACAACACTGCACCTAACCTCATCCTCATGCAAGACTAAATTTGGAGGTTTATCACCTTATTTCTCCTAATGTAGTCATTTTTACCTACAGTTCCTCCTTTGGATAATTCTATGTTTAATTATGTTTGTTGTCACATTTACATATTACATAATTTGAATGTGTGAATGGCACTTTCTTTTGTTTGTGCATTGCAATTATGTTTGTTACATTATTTGAATTAATTTAATTGCTCTAGTTTTTATTTCCCGTTCCTTCTATCTCATTTGATCATCTGAAATCTTGCTATAATTCCCAATGGACAAGGCATCGATCTACTAATAGTGGTATAATCCAAAAGTAATTATAGATTATTATCAAGTATTAATTTTATTTTATTGTAATCTAGATGAGCATGAGCATGTATAGTATCCTTACCTTGCTCTATTTGCATGAAGTCTTTGAGATATTTCTTTCTTGAGTTAAAGAGGTGGATCCACTAGAGTCCATAGTGTTGATTGGATTCAAAAAATTCTACAATGTGACAAATATCCCAGGGTGCAAAAATTTTCTCCAACAAGCATATTGGGATTAGATGAACATGAAAAAAAATTGGATATATATGAGAATTATTATGAGTATGGGGTATTATCATGGACATAATCATTGCCTATGGTGCATATTTCTATTTTTGTGCTCCTTGACTCATCAGATGCATAGTTTTCATGGAACCTACTAAAGGTTGTTTGGGATTTTGTGGAGGTATCAACAATGTATGTGTGGGAACCAGCCTTGTTGGCATATACCTATAGGGATTTATATAGAGTGAGGAAGAGAAATCATGTAATATTGAGTTACAACTTACTTGTGTAACTATGGGAGCATGCGATAATTGAGAGGCCACACGGTTTTCCATATTATGCACATTATTTGATGGGGCAAGATGTGTCATACATGTTGAGGTGGTAGATAGATATGGAGGTATGGGGAAGGAGGGTGCATGAGAGAATTAGGGAGCATTATCACTATATGTGGATGAACATACATTGACAATATATTATCTAGCATCCATGGAGGGGTGGGCTAGTATGGGATGAGTAGCCTCACCATTTATGTTAGGTGTGATAGGCTAGATGGTTGATTAGTCATAAGGATAATCAGGTTGAATAATTTCTATTTACCCAAGCGTTACAATAGTTTGGGTTGATATAGGGATACCAAATTTAAATGTTATATATCAAAGGATCAAGGATGAGTATGGGCCAGCATAGTAGGTGGGACTGATGGAGGTGTAGGATGATTAGGTTTTGGTAGTGCCAGATATGGATGATGTTGGCATGACACCATAGTATGACAATTTGTGGTCCATGCAATAGTGGTATGTAGAGAGGGTCATGGAGGATAAGGATTATGATGGAAATTCTAGTAGAGGGCGAGGAGAGGCTGGTGGAGAGAAATATTAGGAGGAGCCTCTTAGGAGATAAGTATGTCTCTAAGTATATGAGGGAGCAAGCCTATTAGGTTAAATGGGCTAGGAGATGCTAGTAGTAGATGTTGGAGGTGGAGAGGCACTTTATTTTGATAATGCCATGGATTTTAGTTGGGTGGAGGCAATGACTGAGGAGGATAATATTTTTATGGAGCAAGTATAATAGTTTAAGGTCTAACTGATAGATCAATATGTAATGGGGGCTCTAGAGAGGAATAGGATATAAGTGTGGCGTGATGTAGTGATTGTTGAGTGAGATATTTTATAAACAGAGAGGGATATATTTTAGATAGAAATAAATGTGCTATAAGAAGAGATAGATGGTTATAGTCAAAGAGAGATGGACTATGGATAGAGAGGGATGGACTGCAGATAGAGGGATATTGTGATAATAAAGTAAGACTATATTTAGTAGAATATTGAGTAGTTAAGGGCACAATACCCAATAGTAGATGGTAGAGGAGATATGGTGGCATTATAGGTTGAGATTGTATAGTTGTGGGGTAGGGATGCTATTTTAGCTAGCTAGTCATGGGAGAAGGATAAAGTATGATCATACAAGGAGATGTTATTGAGGGTGAATGTGCCTATTTCAGCACTAGCACTTTCCTTCTCAATAATACTCGATCCTCATAATAATGCTCATATAATATCCTACCACTACTCATATCTACATGTTCCCACTTAGTCCCAAATATCCTTCCCATAACTATTATCTGTTTTGTCAGACTCACTACTATGATTGTGCATCCCTCCATGGGTAACCTGCATATCTTATATACATCCTATAGGTTCAATATATTTTATCCTATAGGTAAATGAAAAGTACTTCTATTTGAGTCCCAATTCTCACACAAGATCGATAGATATGCTCGGTCGACATGTATAGTCTCCATCTATGCCATGCCCCAAAACCCAATCTTGGCTAACCAATCCCATTTATCCTTATCCAAATCCCTCCTCAACCTAAATAAGAGTGGTTTGAGTCTATGATATGGTTGTAAAATATTCACCTACTATAATTCCACCCATAAAATCCCTTTTCCCATCATCCCTCATCACCTTAAAAAAAATCATATGATTTATATACGATTCTTGCGATCGTCCATATGGTCATATGATTCGTACAACATACAAACATAATATTATATAAAGTTTTACTATTGGCATCATGATAATAAGATATTTCAAGGTAGCATATCATAGCTCTTATCTCAATAGGAAAATATACCCTAATTCAAGTCAAGTCTAAAAATATAATTTAAAAAGGCATTAAATGGATATTGGATAATGGGAATAGAATTAGATTTTGGGATGACCCTTGGATGGAGGAAATACCTCTTAGTGAATACCCTATGCTATATTATAATCAAGAGCTATTGTTATTGATTCTACCTTAAGATGATATCAATAGCTATATGAAGCTAATAAAAAATAATAGCTTTTAAGGCCCTCTATATAGGAAGGAATATGTAAAAATAAGGGTGAAATATCTATTTTGGCTGATTTAGACTAGATTCACTAAAGGTATACCTATAGGGGCTTATGAAATTCCTTCTTATCTTTGTATATCATAGCTCTTAACCTATCCATATTGGCTTGGTATTATTCATTATAATAAGGTAGCATCAATACATGGGATGAACTTGTTGAACCCTTTATTCTAGAACTTAATGACATAGGGGACCCCTTCTTTCTACATACACAATTTTCATCCATTCAAAGGCATCCCTAGGAAAATATCATGGATTTTAACATCCATTTTCAGTAAAACCCAGTGGTGAATCCCTCAAGACTTAAGGTCATAACATACCCAATCCCACATCTACTACTTCATGCTTTTACCCTAGAATTAGATCTTCAGATCTAGTTATCTGATGAAATGAGGTTTCCTCAAATATTTTAAGTCATTGTCACAATAAAGAATACACTCATCTTAGTTAATAAAATTCCTCCAAGAGTCATAATACCTCAAATTTATCAACCAAGACAACAAGATTTCTTTTTGTCTTTCTCTTCCCCTTAATTGGCCATATTGCTTGAATCATATTCATAACATACTATTATAGCAACTTTTGAACCCTCCCTACCCACTATAGATTAAAAATAATCTACAAAAAAACAAGAGCTAAGAACTATGGTCCAAAACATGATAAATAAGCTTATTGTCTTGGAGCGAGAGAATGCTAAGAGGAGATTTGAACGTTATAAACAAAAAATATTTTCTTATGTCTCAAAATACCAAGGGATGTCAATTAATGAAGCTACCAAAAATCAAGTTGCTATTGCCAAAAGTCAAGAAGAATAAATTTCCATAACTTTAGAAAGCTAGCAGTGTTTAGCATTTAATGATCCACACAATGCTACCAATTGCATTTATCAACATCAGTGCTAGATGATAATAGCCCAAGAAGTAGAAAAGAAATCAAAAGGGCTTGTACATATGATAATTGATCTAGAGTAGAACCTTATAGCTGAAGAGCCTTCAACTTCTAGTCCAACATATATATTTACCAGATCTATAAAAAGACCTTTGTTTTTAGATCCCCAAAGGCTTGAATGTCTAAAAATTACAAAACAATGGAAGGATAATTCTAATGAGTAGGCTAGGATAGAAGCATCCAAAGAATAGGCCAGCCTAGAAGCACCAACAACTTACCAAAAATTAAAAGCACCAAATGTTAGTCAACAAGAGCCAAGGGAATAAATTGTGAGGAAGCTATGGTACCCTTTAGTAACTAGAAAGCAAAGAGAAGTTGCTCAGCAGAATCAAAGGAGGTTTAAACAACCATGTTGAAAGGAAAAGAATCTACTAGAGGCATCTAGATTTAGCATTATAAAATAATTTAAGGGGACTCCTTCAAGAGTTAATATGTGTGATGCTCTATTGATCCTAATGCAAACTAATTTGTTAAAAGCAAATATCAAAAGCTCAGATATAGACATAGTCACTCTCCTAGAATTTTATTTGGCATAAAATTAGCCATATTTTGGCATGGGTAAGATCAATATTCTACCTTTTTTATGTCTTTATGCATGGAATATTAGATAGTATATAATTGCATGCTATATTCCAAAGCTACCACAATAGTCATTCCTAAGGATATGTGTGATCAAATGGGCTTAGAATACATTTGGACTAGCTTTGAAGTGTTGTAACTTGAGAGGACCCTCATCTAGACAATGGGAGCAATAAAGGATATTCTAATGCTACTACACAAAATTTTGAATATCTCAGTGATCAAGAAGGTGATAGTGGTGGATCTTCCTCTACTATTTGGATTATGCTTATGAAGGGAGTTCATGATAAAAATTAGGGGATATTTGTCACTAGATTTCTCTCACATGGTTATTCCTTATAAAGGAAAGAGGGTCTAGATCTATTCCAATAAGCTCACCCCTTATCACATAGAGAGGTATGAAGAGCTAAATGTCAATACGAATAAACATTCTTTGGAACATCCCAAAGTGGAGATAGAATATTATCCATAAAACCAAGAGGAGTTGATGAAAGATAGATTTTCCATGTCTGATCTCAATGCAATAATTTGCTCAAACATGGGAACTCAGCATATCCCAAAGTCAACCAATAGTAGATCTTAGGTTTTATCTAGTCATGTATTCCAACAAATGCATCTAAAAAAATTGGGAAAGTTAACATTTTTTTATAGAAGCTGAGTTGCCCATGCTTCATTTCAATGCTATAATACACAACCTAGGAACTCATGAAGAGCAAAGCATAAATCCATAATAATATTTGGGATACTTCAAGTAGCTAGTGGAGGGGTTATCAGTTGAATATAATTAGACCTTACTAGATTTCAAGGCTACAACTCATATAATCCTAGAAACGTGATGCATCCCAGCTACAACAAATCATATGTTTAAAAACAATTAGGACAATATGATTTAGATATTATAGATTTTGATGAAGAAACAACATGTAAAAAAGCTAGCATGGGAAAGCATGCCAAAATTTTGTGTAAATATGTGGGATAAAGTTTATGAAAGCTAAGTAGCATGTATCTATTGGTTAGATAAGGCCATGGTATAATGCTCTTATAGAAAAAAATATTTGGAAAGGGCATTAGGCAATTCACACACACAAAAGGAATTATGGTTGCACAAATAAAGAGGTGCATGAATCAACAAAATAGCTAAAGGATGATAGATATTAATTCTTTTACTAATTCAACTGCATTGAAAAGTCACTTTGTATGAGTTCTCCTAAGAATATTAGATTCAAGAGAGGGTTTATGAGATAAGTGATTTCAACACCTTTATTAATAAAAAAATCTATATAAAGAGACTCCCTCTTCCAAAAATTTCACAAGCCCTAAGCAAGGTTTCCCTTAAAGCAGTATAGTTTCTTCTTTTCCCTTGAGCATCAAAATTCTAAATTTGGTATCCATAGAATTCATTCCCAATATACAAGGCTTCTATTTTTAGGTTCTTTACCTCTTGTAAGCAGGAGTCCCCTATGAATCATAAAAATATAGTGAAATCTCGCTACACTAGGAAAATATCATTAAAGGAGGGAATTTTGAGCTCAATTATCACCTAGATCCAAATAAGATAAGAGGTCCTAAAGCTCCATAAATATATCAATTACTTGATGCTAAAATGTTCCAAATATATTGACAAGGGGAGGACTATGGAAAAAGTTACTGACATGCTAAAATCTCCCTATACCATAAAGCAGTGTTGATCCACCAAATTGGAGAGATAAGGATCTACTAGTAACCTTTTTAGTTAAAAATAATCTATATTCTACTATTGGTAAGATCCTCTAATCTATTTTGATGATAGCTAAAAGGTATCTACCTTTAGTAGGACTTAGTCTCATACAACGGTTTTAGATTCACTCATCGTTAAGAAGAGTGGGTTCAAACATTGAGCTATACTTCATACTTGATGGGGTCCTTTACAATTACTCAACAAGAGCTCTTGGTAAGTAAAAATAAAGAAATGTAAAGGTATAAAGAGAAGCTAAGGTGACCAAGCAAGGTATTAGCATCATACAAAAGAGCTTAAGGTTTGTGGAAATACAATGTTAAAGATACATTATTTGGTAACATTAAAGTACCTTAGAGTACTATTGTAAAAAATAGTTTAGAAATGTGTTAAATATTTTTCTAATATTTGTTTTAAAGCATGAGTAGTTATTATGTGTTATGTAATAAAGTGTGGAAAGTATCAAGAGTGCAAGTGTAAGGTGTGCAAGTGTGAAGTGTGCAAGTGTGAGTTGTGAGAGTGCAAAGTATCAAGTGAGCAAGTGAAGAGTCATAGGTGTTAGGTGTCAAATATGAAAGTGAAGAGTCATAAATATGTGTCAAGATGTAAAGTGAAAAGTTATGTAATTATGAGAGATTTATCATAAGTGAGGTATGTGAAAGGTTGCATCTCTTGTGAGTTTGAGGAGAGCAATAGTTAAGAGTATTGAAGAGTCATTTTTTAAAATATATATTAAAGACAAAGATCCATGCTATGTAATAAAATATTTTGAATGAATGAATTTTTATGTATTTCTTTTATTATAAATAAAGTTTTACTTTGTGATATATTAATGTTATAATGTGAAATTGATTTATGTAATTGATATTTGCTCTTGGAGAAATTCACCTATGAAATAATCTAGTATAATTGCCAACATACAAGCAAGCTGGATGTTTCAAGTTATCAAATTTTTATAGAAAATATAGCCTTTTGGATCCATAAAGAGGTCACCTCAATCATAGCAAGAAACAAAATAAAAGCTTTTTAGACATCACAACTTCTCAAATATTTTATCTATGAGCAAAGAAAGCAAATAGGCCAAGGCAAAAAAGGGAATACTTTAGTCACACTCATCAAGTAAAGGGTCTATAAAGTCTATCATGAAGGGAAATTTAAAGTGTCAAAAATTAAGTAAACATGTAATGGTTTTGAGACTCCAAAAATGACATCAACATGAGAGCCTAAAAAATTTTAGCCAAATAAATTCTCCACCCATTGGGATTCCAAAGAGCTAGAGTAGTGAGGGATATTTCATAGTATCATTAGCATAAGTGTTCAAAAGCTCTGGTTAGTCAGGATCACAAAAATCAATAGTAATCAAGGTTTTTCCACTGATGAAATAAGCAAGAGCTCAAAATTCTTAGCCAATCGACTGACTAGAGTGATAGTAGTCAAGGTTCTTCCAAAGTTTTAACTAAGGCAAAGTGTCCAAACATTATTTTCTAGAAGTCTTCAACTAGATCAAAAAATAAATAGTGGCCAAAAGATGATAGTGGTTACAGCTTTTCAAATATGACATCATCAAAGGTCCTCAAAATCCTTGAATAGTAGAGGTTGGGGATTAAGCAAGCAAAATTCTAGAGTATATATTGGCTAGGGTTTTTTAGGGGTGATATTAGTAAAGAGTGTTTAAAATTCTTAGCCAAGTCCACTAATACTCATCAAAGCAGTAATGACCAAAGGTTTTCAAAGATGCCATCATCAAATCCTCTCAAAAGGTTTTGGCTAGGTATTAAAGGCCCCAATAGTAAGCCAAAGTCCATAAAAATATGATGAAAAGAGAAATAATTTCTTGACAAGTCCATCTTAGTAGAGATCATATATGTTAAATACTTAGATCACCCGACCACTCCTAGTAGGTTAAGACTGAAATTACTAGCACAAGAAATTGATAGCTAATATGTTGGAACCTACAAAAGGTGGAAGTAATACCTGATCATCATAAATAGAGGTTCCTACAAATATAATAGTTAGAATAATAGTAAAGGAAAGTAGTGAGAAGTTGAGCATGCTAAAAATGCTTGAGCCTACTAAATACATGTGGTTGTTGAGAATTGCAATTGGCTATTAAATTAAAATAATTAGGCTGATAGCTGCAACTCTGGATTTGTTAAGGCAAGAAAGTGATAATCCACGTTTCCCAAGCATGCTAGTTACACCTAAGCCCTAGACAAGGCTAGACTATATCTGCTCATGTCAAGTCTATCATAGGCCATCCATGTAATGTAATCATTAAGCTAGATTAAACTTATTATAAAAGTTATAAATAACTTAAGTTGCCTCAATATGAGGGCGATACTTTCAAGGTTTTCCTATTGTAAACTTGGAATTTTTCTATACTATTAATGAAACTAGATGTTGTTTGGCCTCTACCAGTAATATGTTGTTGATTACAATATGTATATAAGTTATATACTTATAGACATTTTTATTAAAGCTTTGTAGGTCATGTATTATATTAGGAAAATTATATTTAATTTGGATTGTTTTTTTAATTATATTTTGAAAAGCTATTGGAGTGTTAAAGGATGCATAACATATGTTGAATATAAAACTATATAATTCTTTATTTGGTAGTTGGTCTGTTAGGCTCTATCTGAAGTTAAGTTGTAGGACGTTTGCATGGTGAGTGACATTACTATTACCTATATTTTGGCCAATATTTGATCACTTTCTATCCTTTTTTCTCTCTCTCTCTCTCTAACCCCTTCATTTCTAACTTTAGTATTGTACCATTTTTTTAATCACAAACAAGAAACCAACCTTCTTTGGAGGTTGACTTAGAATCAATTATGAGTCATCCAATCATAATTGTAGTCTAGGGTGCAAAATACATACTAGGCATATTGTGGACCAAGAACCCCTTATTTTGATTAGTTTCAAGATATTATCACAATGATATAGGTTTCCTACAAGGTTTCAAACACCCATGATTCTTAAAAATATGTTGCTAGAAACACCCTTTGTTTTCACTGACTGAGAGAGATGAGCACAATGGGATAGTTTTCCTATAGGGGTCACATTACACCTGATACTCTTATTTATTTATTATGATTTGGTTTGGAAAAAGGAATTAGTAGTAGCAAATCACAATATTATGGAAGAAAAATGCACCAAAAGATAGCCAAAAAAAATTATTAGGATACAAGAAGTAAAATTGTTTGACAAGGATTTTGGAATGGTTCATGCATCCTTCTATTGTAAATTTAACCTACCACAAGGATACAAGATCAATGATCTAATATTATTTATAATAAAATAACTTCAAGAAATATATTAATCGGTAGTAGTAATTCAATAATGCATAGTATATAACATTGACTAATAATATTAAATTTAGATTCAATGCTAGAAAATATAAAATGGAAGTAATCAAATTCTAGATGTAAATTAATATAAATCCTTAGCCACTTAAAGAGGTAAAATATTGTAGTGGTAATGGCTTGGCCTCTCTTTGATAGGTCCAAGTTTCAAAACACACTCAGTATAAGGGGACCAGGACCTCTCATAAAAACCTATGTAAACTCATTGATAAAAAAGAGGGAAAAGTCTCTTAGCCACTTGGAGAGGGGAAACTCTCATATGCACAATAGAGGTGACTAATATTTTAATTGAAATATGATTCCAAATATAATAGAACTCTTACTATTTATAAATTAAACCAACATTAACCCTAATCCTAACACCCAAGGGTCAAGTATCTTAACCTAGGGCCTAAGCTAATAAAAATAAAGATACTAATGTGGATACATTGGAGTCATTACACAATCCATTATGTAAAGTAATAAATTAAAGTGAAGATATAGATATAATTTTGAATGGAATAGGGATTGACATAGAATATGAAGTCCATCATCTATTATTTAAATGGAGCATCAATTATTATCAAGTTGAGTAGGAGGGTCAAATATTGTTCTTTTCTTAAAAGCTACTAACATGGAATATGTTTCCTTACTTATTAATTGATATATTTACAAATAATAGGCAAATAATATCCTACTCTAAAGATGCAATGGGTCATATTTTGAGGATACCACATAATTGTATTTATAAAAAGAGCACTAACAATTAACTTTGTAGGCTTTGAAGAGTCCCATCCTTTTATATATGGGATAGGGTTGGACTAACTTTGTTAGTTCTTAGATAGGGTGATGGTGAGCCATGTTTGATGGTGATTTTGGTTCCCTTTCTTCATCTACTTGTTTCATTTTTACCATATTTCTTGGTCATTTTTGCTTGTTAAGTTTCGTTAAATCTCAAAATAAGGATAGAGTCATTATTAAGGAATATTTTTAATATATTCTCCAAAGCACATGTCCTAAAAATCAATGGTTCCAATATTTCCACTTTAAGTGGGAATAATGGTTGTTGATTGAATTTTAGGGTTTTTGATATTTTTGGTGTAACATTATGATTCTAGCATGTTTTTGCACCTAGGGTTAAGATGGCATATTATTTAGACTGATGGTTGTGATTTTATGGCTCTAAAAAGAGTGTAATTTAGTTGTTGGTCTAAAAGGGAAAGTCATTATTTTCATATATGATATCCTTTTCATCTTCTTATTCAATCGCCATACTTTAAAATATTATATCATATCATATATTCATTTACTCTTCATTACTACTAACATCACTCTTAATATTTTTGCCTCTATTGCTTTCACAACTTGTGCACCTTTCACTCTCTTTTTTTCCCTCTTTCCCTTGTAGGTACAACCAAATCCATTGACTATTAGTTTGCAACCTTCCATGGAGGATGATAGGATTCTCTAGTAGTATTTATAGCCAAATATCAAGAACTACTACTCAAGGATAAATTTTTAGGCATGTTGTATCCTTTGTATATAGTCGAGGTGTGATCCTTTTTTTTTAATTATGGTGACATAAAAAGTAAGGCTAAATATAAGTGAGTATTTTTCATTATTCCTTTATGAATGGTATGGTCATGGATACCCTATATGTTAAGTAATTTATTCTATTCCTTTAGGATTAACCCTAGTTTTTAGTTATTGTGAATTATCTTAGTGTATTATGCTCTTGAATACTTTCTTCTAATTCTTCTTAGATCATGATAGTAAAATATTTGATTGAATAATTATGGATTAGCCATCTTGATTTAATTATTTTAGTATATCTTGTATTAATTCATATAATTGAAATATATATCCCCTTATCTCATAGATATTTTGATGAATCCAACATGAAATCTACCTTCTAACTTTCAGCCTTTAGAGATTAGTAGGTTTTTCTATAGGTTTTATGTCAGTGGTTTTTATTTGCTAAAAACTTACTAATCCCATCGTAGCTTTCCTTTTTCCCTTAGGGATAAATTTAAATTTTGAATTTTGTTGTATTGTGAGGGTTTGCATGCTTAGGGATCAAAACTTTGGCAAAACTCTATTTGCCTTTGAGTAAGCTTTTTACTTACCCATATGGACCCTCTCACTTATTTTGAGGTCTTTAGAATGAATTATGTCTAAAAAGAAGTAAATTCTAGAATTCCTAGAAATAGAAGAGGATCTCACTTAATCCATTGCTTATAAAAATTATATTGTTCATCCTCTAAAGATCAATTGTGATCATGAACTTCAAATTAGAGATTTGACGCATAGATATTCTAATTCTAAGGAATAAAAATACCCAAATATAAACTTTTATGATACATACAAGTATGTAATGTGGTCTTAAAAGTATTTAGGAGCATCTACATTGAGTAGCAATAATGAACATCATGCTCAACCATGAATACCACTTAATGTGATGATCATGGAAAAATAGTTATAAACATAAATGGTGAACATATAATGTGCCTTCTTGAAGTTACATACCTATTCTAATCACAATGAAAAATAGTTGTGTATATGATGTTCCTTAGATAATCTTTGGTCTATCAACTAGATATTGATAGGTGTGATACTAAAAAGTAGATGGAGTCCTCTAGGATATAAATAGACAAACAAATACAAGATATGATGACCAATATTACTCAAATTTTGAGTGTTAATGGAAACCTTGTAGTGCAAGCTACTATCCTTCTTTCAATATTGAACCCTAATGTTCCTCCTCTACCTCCCCCAACTAGCCATGGGATGACTATATTGGCATCAATTAATCCTACCTTGAGAAATTATCAAAGCCAATATCTAGCCCCTTATGTTGAAGCTATAGACTTTTCTAGTCATATTCCTAAATTCTTCTATGTAAGAACAAATATAGTCTAAACATTCAGTTATAAGTTTTTTGTATATTATAGGAATTGGTCACACGATGGAAAAAATTTGTTAAAATTAATGACTATGGATTTAGTAGGGAATGTTGTTGATTGGTTTGCATCCTTACCTAAACATTCTATTGACTCCCTACGTACTTTTGTTTGAAATTTGAAATAAGAATTTGAATATGGAATGACTCTAAAGGAGGTAATGATTGTTTTTGTCAATTCTAAACAAATATCTAATGAAGCTATTGTTGATTTCCATAATATATGGAAAATCCCTTCTATATTTGAAATGATGTGGCTTAGACACAAAAACTTGGAAGCCTAGATTGATGAATGGTGGAAGGTTGATTTCTTTGGCACTAAGCTTTCACAAGTTGCTAAAAAGCTCCATTTTGTTAAGAGAAACCTGAAATTGTGGAATAAATATATTTCAATCATCTCTTTCAACAAAAGTCTTATTTAATAAATCAACTATAGAATATAGAACAACTGATAGCCAAGGAAGGCCTTTTAGAAGACACAAGCAATAAGGAAAAGCAGGTCTTTGTGGATATCCATACTGTTCTAGACTATGAAGAAACCTTCTAGCATCAAAAATCAAGAATAACATAGCTCAAAGAGGGAAACCGCAATACAAAAAATTTCCATGTATCCACTCTTAGAAACTGGAGTAGTAATAGAATTTTACAAGTCCTCGAAGCTAATGGACAACTCTCTAAGGAACCTTTGGAGATTATAGGAGAAGCGATGAAGTACTTTTTGGATTTGATTGGCACTAAGGATCCTATTAATGAGGAGGCAATGAGTGAGTTGTGTAATATTCATGCTCTAATGGCTAAATAGAATAATTATTTATTAATAAGCCCTTTTAAGGATGAGGAGATTAAAAATTCTCTCTTTGATATGAATGGGGATAAAGCTCCTGGTCTTGATGGTTTTCCAGTAGGTTTTTCAACGTTTTTGGAATATAGTGGGTGGGGATATCATTGAAGCTATTAAGGAGTTTTAAAAGAGTCATTTTATTCCAAAGGATATTAATTCTACATTCTTAGCTCTCATTTTGAAAGTAGTGGGAGCTAACTCTTTCTTGGACTTTAGACCTATTAGTCTTTGCAACACCATTTACAAAATTTTATCAAAGACTCTTGCAAACATAATCAAGGTGGTGCTCCCTTTTATCATTGAGCCCCATCAGGGGGGATTTATCAAAGGAAGGTAAATTTTAGATGGTATTATCACTATCCATGAGATTATCCATTTGCTTGATAGAAGTGGGGAAGAAGGGATGCTCCTAAAATTAGATATGAATAAGGCTTATGATAGGGTCTCTTGGGACTTCCTTATTAGAGTGTTGAGAAGTTTTGGTTTCCATTAGAATTGGGTTGATCTCCTAAAAGCCTATTTTTCTTCATCCATGTTCTCAGTTCTAGTGAATGGTTTAGTTGTGGGTTACTTTCCAAGCAAAATAGGCCTTAGGCAAGGGGACCCCTTATCCCCTTATCTCTTTATAATTTTAGTTGAGGCTCTTGGGAGATATATCACAAAAGCCAATTTTAATAGATGCATAAGAGGTATAAACCCTACCTCTACTATTAATCTCATCTCTCACTAGTAGTTTTTTTATGACACTTTTATCACCACTAAGGATTCAATCCCCTAGGCTAGAGTGTTAAGAGCTATTCTGGAGATATATGAGATTGTTGTAGGTTAGAAAATAAAATTTGGTAAAAGCAAGATCTAATTTTTAATTACTTTGGCTATTAGACAACAGAATATTGCTCAAATATCTTATTGTGGGATAGGTACCCTTCCAACTACTTACCTAAGAATACCACTTTTTAAAGGGAAAGTGAAGGAAGATATGTGGAACCCTATGGTGGAAAGGGTCTCTAGGAAATTGGTTGGTTGGAAAGCGGCTTTGATGAGCCAGGTAGAGAAAGCTCAATTGGTGAAAGCTTTGCTCCAAAGCATTCTATTTTATTTTCTATCTCTCTTTAAGATGCCTGCTAAGATTTGTAATAAGATGGAACAAATGCAAAATAAATCTTATGGTCAGGTTTAGAGGAAAAGAAAATAATTCCTTTGGTGGTGTGGGATCTTGTCTGCCAAAAGGAGGGTGGAGGGCTTGGTTTAAGAAAACTCAAGGAGCTAAATACAACCCTATTAGGGAAAATAGGATGGAAACTAGCAAAGGTGGAAGATGTTGGTTGGGTTAATATTCTTCAAGCTAAATACCTTAAGGATACCAAATTTATGGCAGAGATGGACTTTCCCATGGGTTCCAACCTTTGGAATAGTCTATAAATAATGAGAGCTTTTCTATGAAAGGGAAGTATATGGAGGATTGGGAATGGTAGACATGTTCACTTTTGGAATGATGCTTGGTTGAGAAGTTTTCCCCTTAAGGAGGATATGGATTTGGGATGCCTTGAGTAGGAGTTATCTCAAAATTTTGGGATTTGGGTTCATGATTACATCAAGTGGGAGAATGGTAGACCATTATGGAAAAGCATCCAGGTTGATGGGTAGGATCAAAGGAAATTTCAAATGGCTCAAAGGTTAAATAGATTGTTGTAGGTTTATACCCTGAAGAGCAAAGATGTTGAGGATTCTAGGTGGTGGAATCCTTCTAAGCAAGGGCTCTATATAGTTAAATTAGGTTATCATTTGCTCCAAAAGGAAGAAATGGGATGGTTTCCAATATCTAAGGTGTGGGTGAAAAACCTTATCCCTAAAATTTATTTCTTCTATTGGTTGGTTGTCCAAAATAGAATTTTGACTTTGGACAACTTAGCAAAAAGAGGATTTCATCTTCCTAATCATTGTAGTCTTTGTGAAAGAGATCTAGAGAATGTGAATCACCTTTGTCTTCATTATCCTTTTACCTAGGAAGTCCTTTCAGTTATTCTAAGAAAGTTTCAAATAGATTGGGTTTTACCATATTCCTTAGTGGATCTTTGCCTGCAATGGTGCCCACCCTTTAAAAGAAAAAGACTGCAAATGCTTTGGAACCTCAGTCTTCCTCATGTTTTGTGGGGAGTTTGGAAGGAAAGAAATGGATGTATCTTTAAAGAGAAGAAAAAGGACAATATGCTAGTTGTAGATAAAATCATTATGTTCATCAAATAAAATGTGGAGATTGTTAATTGGGAAGGAATTGAAGAATCAAAGCAAGAAGGTAGAATTGCTAAGGACTAGAATTTATCTCCTACTAATGGCAAGGTTGTTCCTGCTTCAAATAATGCTAGAGAAAATTCTAAATGGAATCCCCCTCTTGAAGGTTGGCTTAAGCTAAATTTTGATGGAGCTATGAAAGGCAACCCTGGCCCAACAAGTGTTGGAGGGATAATCAGGGATGAGAATGGTAAGACTATGAGAATTTTTGCTGAAGCTCTGGGAACCCAATCAAGCCATTTTGCTAAATTTTGAGCCATGTACCAAGGAATTAAGCAATTGAATGAGCTCCAAGCCAAGAAAGTTATCATTGAAGGGGATTCCCTCAATGTGATCAAAATGCTGGAGAAAAAGTTTATATGTCAACTCGGATAGTGCTACCATGTTTTAGGAAGCCTAGAAATTGATTGAATACATGGAAAAGGTAGATTTTACTCACATATAAAGAGAAGGCAACAGTGGGGCCAATTATATGGTGAATCTAGGTATTTCTCAAGTTGGACTTCGTGTCTGGGATTGGGATCTCTCTTAAAATATTTCAATTTGCAAGAATGAAGAAAAATCCAGAGTGTGAGTTTGTTTATGGGATTATTTATTGTGTCTTCCTAGATAGGGTTGTTGATGTTTTAATTGGAGAGCTAAAACTAATCCTTAAAGACATGTTGGAATCTGGGTTGAGATTGAGCTAGATGTTAGCCCGTAATTTTGAGTATGTCTCCTAGTTGGAAGATATCAAAAGCAAAGTGGACTCTATGGCTAGTGGGCAAGTCTAAGATGGTGTGTTTTGGGTCTCTTTCTAGGTGCTTATGGTTGTTTTATTCTCTTGGGCTTAAATTCTGTATGGTCTTGGTAGACTACTTCTCTTTGTTGATTGTTGTACTTTAGCTTGTTTAGTTTTATAGGTTGTCCTATGTATGTTTGTTTTGAATGTGTGATATCTTAGTGTATGTGGTTTCTCTCTTGTAAAAAGGCTTGGGGCTCCTTTAAAAATCCCTTCTTCCATTCTTATCAAAAAAATATTTGCAAATATACAAATGTACCGTAGGAATACTTTAACATTTACCAAATAATGTTGTATCTCCAACACCCCCTGTTACATTATTTGTGTGAAGATTTTTAGTCTTCAATCTTTAGCTGTTTATGTTCTTTCTTCGGCTCTTTACTCTATTCTTCTCGAACTTAGTCTTGATTTTGATATTAAATCAGTAAGTCATCACTAATAAATTTTTGAATTCGATATTCTTTTATTATCAAACTTGTCCTATGTTGAATGCAATGTCATCTCTTTACATTCTTTATATGCATCTAGACATAAGTCATTTGTGTCATAACTAATATTTTCTAACATTGATTTATCCCTTAGGATTTTAATCAACTCTTCTTGCTTTTGGTTTTGTCCTTATAAATTTTAAGTGTAAGTAATTTCATATACATTACCATACCCATATCTATAGGGAGGATCATAGAATTTATAGAATTTTTATGTGCTTCAATGAATTTTGACTCTAGATAATTGCCAAATGTTTTAAAGTTTTCATCTTTGGCTTCTTTGTAGATTGAGTATAAATCCTTATTCAATTTCATTGATATGTCCTATTGTTCATCAATATTTTCCATCAAATATTGTATACAAAGTTTTAAAACTTTCAATCTTTCCTTACTTTCTTCTACTAATTCATTCTAATAATATTCTTCTATGATGATATTTTTCACAAATTAATTATTCTCAAATATATTCCTTTGATGTTGAATTCCTTATTTCTCCAAAATTAATTAAACAATTTTTTTCAATCAATTTCTAATTTCAAATTCTTATTAATTTTCAATTTATTTCATATCAATATTCACATTCATTCATTAACCTTAACAATATTCAAATTTCTTCAATCAAATAGTCAACTTTTCAATTCATTCAATTTTCAAAAATTTCATTCACTCATTTTATCTCTCAATTTCAATTTAAATTTTTAATTTTAATTTTCACTTATATCTCCCAAATTCTGAATTTTATAAATTCAAATTTCTTCAATAAATCATTCATTCAACCATTTAATTCACTTCTTATCTCTCTAGATTTCTAATCAGCAATTCTTCATTTTTTGTTTCCTTGTATCTCCCTTGCATTTAATTAATTTCTCAATTAAAAATTTCAATGTTCAATTCCTTATTTCTCCATTAATCACTTCTTTTTCAAAATTTAACCTTATAATTAATCAAACTTCAAATAAAATTATAACTCCCAAGGTTAAATTAAGTCAACCCAAAATATACACTCAATATAAAAGTAAAGTAATAATAGTTTGGCTCTCACCTTATTTATCATGTGTGGCAATGTAACGTCTACCCTTGCATGCAAATAATTTTAGGTATTAATTCTAAGACATTGTCCAAAATATCAAACCTCTGGTTTCCTTCTTTGGCATTGATGCAGTCACTTGGCTTTTGGCTCTTCATCTCCAGGTTTTGTAGGTTCTCTATTCATTAGTTCTCTATCTCTAGGCTTTGCAGGTGCTCTATTCTTCTACATACTCATTGATTGTTCATCAACATTGTAGGATCTTCGTCATTAGGTGCCCTATTCTTTTATCATTTCCTTTTTCTTAGGAATTGTACATAGACTAAATGTAGATGGTTCCTTTTAGGATGCTCTAATAGACTACAGATGATTTAAATTTTCAAGCACAGGATCTTTGTTGCATGGGATTTTGTACCTCCCAAATCAGACATCTTCTGGCTCTTCAAATTTCTCCATATCAGCCTTCATACATGCACTGTTCTTGACAATATGTTTCTTCTCTAATACACTTATCTTATTTAAATTTTTCACTACTCCTTATATTCCTTGTTCTCTCAAAGCTTCACCTTCTCTTATTATCTACTTCTTAGGACTCTCTTCACAAAAAATATCTTTGCAATATCCAAGTACAACCAACCCTTCTCAATGTCTTCTCCTTAGCTTCATCCTCATTGTGGCTTTCAAGCTCCTCATAACTTAACTAATAAATCATCCTCCTTATATCTAGAAATTCATAATTTGTTCTCAATGTCACTCCCTTAGTGCAGTATCAACCAATCTCTTCTTCTCCTTGGTGCACTATCAACTGAATACTTTAATCCCTTCTTCTCTTTAATTTCCTTAGGTTGCAATCAACCTATTCTTCTAACTTCTTCCTTGTTGAATATCCAACATTCCTAAATTTGGGCAACCTTAGCCCTTTCCTTCTAACTTCACAAATTCAAATGACCAAAATGCAGCTCTGATACTACTAATGGCGATTCAGCCAGACCATTTCAAAGATCCTTTTACCAAGGATCAAATATTAATCACAATATAATGTTATCAACTATCTAACCAATATCAATGAATATCAAATTCATGAAATAACAATACTATTTCTTAATAGTAAAACTCACAATATTATTCATAAATCAAATATACAATCTCTTTGATTCTTTGTTGATATACTGCATAGAGCTTTGTCTCCATAATATAGCCTTAGAAGATGACTCTTCAATACTTGACTATTGCTCTCCTCACATATTTGAGAGATGCATTCTTTCCTATTTCTCACATATGACAAAACTCTCATGACTCTTCACTTTACATCTTGCCACATATCATGTGACTCTTCACTTGTATATTTGACACCTAACTCTATGACTCTTGACTTACTTACATGACACTTTGCACACTTGCACACTTTATTACATAATACTTGGACTCTTCTCACACATTGACACATACTTTAGAGAAATATAACTCACACTCCCTAATATAATATATACAAATGTACCGTGGGGTACTTTAACATTTACCTAATAATGTAGTATCTCCAAAAATTCTATTTTATTTTCTACAAGTGTTTTTTTTTTGTCTCTTTGAATTCAACCTTAGATTTAGAAAATAAATAAAAATGCCCCCCCCAATTCTTTTTGGGAAACTTTATGACCATTTCCAATGAACTTTAAGAGATCATTAAGTGTAGGTGTCATAATATATTTATTACATTCTATTTAGATATAGCATTATGGGGAGAGGTGGGAGAATCGACATTCAACCTACATTAATCCTTTGTAGTGATCATATTAGATGTATAGAAAGATAATTGTTATATATAATCTAATGCATGCAAATGTTATGAAATATAAGCTAATAAGCTAAAATTCTAGATCTGATAGAAAACATTCAATTTTAAATTCAATAAAAACATGATGTCCAAGTCTTCTTGTGCATTTTAAAGCTAGTAAAATTGTTGAAATTATCTATTTTGTTGTAACTTTAAGGAACCATTTGACTGAATCATCAAAACATATTTATACAGAAGAAATTAATTAGAATTTAGTTTCAAATTCAATTGGAAATATTGTACTTTAATACAAGATGAAAAGGTTATACCCAAAATAGGGACCATTGGTCTAGCCTAAAAACAGGCAAACAAAAAACTATAAATTAGCTTATTTTCTAATAGATTTGATATAGCCATTGGAATTTCTAAAAATATCTATTTATAATGTAGATAGCCCTTCAAATCTTGTTTCCATAACTTTTTGAACCATTTAATTTCAATTTGATAGGAAGTATAGCCAACCAAAATGTTGTCTACTAGTATGATTTGTCTAATATGACTTTTTAGATGTAGCAAGTTATTTTTTGAAGATCTAAGAGAAAAAACAAATGTTATAAAATCCTTTTAAAATATCAGTTGTATCCCTTTAAGTATGTTTTATTTTGGATTTAGATTCACCTTAATACGATACTAAATAAGGGATATATGATTAAAATACTGCTTGTTGGTCCAACTTGTCTCACAAATAACATATCTAATAAAATATTTAATCCTAGATTTGCATGACTAAATGAGTGACCAGATGTTTCTGTTTATACACAAATTAGGAATTTAAATCCATTTTCATATGCTTTTTAAATCATTTCATTTAGACTTGGTATGAATGGCCAAAACATAATATTCTATTTCAATTGTTTTATAAATTTAAAGAAATAGATTAATTGTTAATTTATCAAATGAAAGGGTTTGAAATGTTTTATGTAGTAATAGATCTTGAAACCTAAATTTATGTGATGGTTATTAGTCAACCTTATTATTTTGATATATTAATAGTCATAATATAACCTATCACTATTATAGCATCATTTTATAGTTCTATACGATCATTTTATAACATTTTGTAGGAGAATTTTGCAACATTGTTCAAACTATTAAAGTTTGAGTTATTAATGTTGTAAAAAATTACTATGACATTTTTATATGCTAGAAGTACTATTAATAATTTTTTATATTTAAAATCGCGTATCTTTAACATTTTTCAAGACTAAATTTTTGAGGACCTTTGCATGCGCTACTTAATTTTATCAAACATCTCATACAAGTTATAGTTAATGCACATCATCGCCCATAGTTTATGCTTATTCTTGTATAGATTGTTCTATAGAAAATTTACAACCTATAATCATGCTTCTAGCTTCTTTTGAATCTGTTTTATATATTATTTTTGCAATGATTTTTTGAATATGATTGAAGAAAGGATATATTCCATAAATTGTAGAATAAGTGATTTTCTCTTTACAAAACACAAAAACTCGACAAGGATGATTCTTAATAAACTATTAATTATTTTGGAACAATCTATTGTATGTTGTTTGATACATCATTCAAGGAATATCTAGAAGGGGGCATGATTACACAAGTAGCATTAGTACACCTCAACTCATATGAGTGATATTAATGAACTAGTCTTTTTTTATGCATTGAGGGTTTCCCTCAAAAGAACAAGAAAAATAAATGACTTCTTGATGGATGACCTTCCCCAAAAAAATAAGATTAAAATAAAAATGAATGGCTTCCTCGTGAACCAATAGAGGTGGTAGGTATCCTTCCCAAAACAAAACAATAATGGGAGATTTTCAATGTGGTAGGTTGTCCTCACACAAATTTGGCTTATTATTCTCTTTGCTACTAAATAAGATGAAATATTCTCATTCGAATGATTATCATTTTATTTTATATCCCCTACTTTTTCTCTAAGTTCAATATCTTGCATTGCTTAACTCACTTGTTACATATCATAAAGACCCCATAATTGTTAGCTGTATTTGATTTTTGGATTGTTTATCACTAATAGTTGTGGAGAGGATTAATATATAGAGGTGAAATGAGCTTATTGATGCCTTTGCAAAAACAATGATCATGTTAGGATATTATCCTAACGCCATTTTGTAATTGTAATTTACTTATGTGATGACCCACTCCCAACGTGGGGGATCTCATAATAATATTATTTTGTAATACTTTGTAATGTATGTGGCAAGTATGGTGCCTAGCCAAGTGGCTCCATCTCATGTAACCAATTTTATCAAGATTGTAATCGACGGTAGGTAGGATATTCTAGCTCGATTGGCATTTTGCATGTAAGCCAACTCTTGAGCCTTTAGGTAGGGTTGCATGAAGTTTTTCTTTAAAATATATGAATCCATGTACGAATTCATATTTTTTCAAGCTAATAAAATATTAGAGGTTGTCCCCTTAAAGAGACCTGTGATTCTGTGTAATTGTGAGATTGTTCTATTTTTGCATTTAATTTATGCATAGTGTTATTAAGTTATTTGATGTATTTGAGTTATTTTTCAGTATTTTGTGTGAGTGTGCTTATTTTTAATAGTGAGATCCTAACAAGTGGTATCAGAGTGCTTTCCAAGGCCGAGTTTTGTTGCAACTGAGACAATTTTTGCCATCCATTCCACCTGTTAGGTATAATTTTTTGTGTGTTTTTTGTTTCTATTTTTTCCTTTATAAAAAAAATCCAAAAAAAATACATTGTTTTTTTGCGGCCAAAAAACCAGAAAACACAAAAAAATATAGTCCCTTTTTCAATAGTTGTGTAGGTTAGAAACCTTGTGCTAGGGGTTTTAAAATATCGCGAAGGAGTTGTCGTTATTGGCTAAGCTAGATAACCCATAAAGCATCTAGTGAAGTGAGGAGTGATCAGGCTCCAATACCTAGGCCTTAGACAACACTCGTGCACGAACTTGAGCTCCCACGCATCTTTGGGTGTATCGGGAGACAATCTAGGTTTAAACAAAATTTTATCCATTAGGAAGCTTTTCGACCTTGTATTATCCATAGTCCACGGGACACATCCATGAACACCAAGCTGAAAACTCTGAACGAGGTCATCGAAGGGAAACAGAATACCAAAGAAGGCAAACATAAACCACTCACTATGATCATGATCTAACCTTCAAAATGCCTAAATTGGACTTTCCTAAGTTCAGTGGAAAGGATGTCGATGGGTGGTTATGTCAGGTTGATCAATTCTTTAGACTCCACAATGTCCATGTATATCATCAGGTTCAAATGGCTTCCTTCAACTTAGGATTTGATGGTTCCAATGGCTATGAGCCACTACCCATGGTATATCTTGGGAAGACTTTGAGTCCCAATTACTCACCCTATTTGGCCCTAGTGACTATGAAGAATTTACAGGAGCATTGACAAAGTTGAAACAAACAGCCATAGTTCGCGATTACCAGACACAATTTGAGAAGTTGGCAAATAAAACCAAGGGTTTGAATGAGGGATTTTTATGAGTTTTTTTTGTGAGTGGGTTGAAATATGATCTACAGGTTGAAGTCAAGATGTTTAAACCACAAACCATGATGGAGGCTATCATTTTAACCCAATTGGTCGAATCTAAACTCTCAGCACAACAACGAACACCGCGATTTTCTCAATCTCGACCTCTCTTTCCTTAGTTCCAAAATAATATTGATAATAAACCTCCTATTCCTAAGCGACTGACTGCAGATGAAATGGATGCGCATCGCGCCCAAGGGCTATGTTATAATTATGATGAAAATTTTATGAAGGGGCATAGATGTGCAAATAAGATATTGTTCTTAATAGATGCAGAGGAACCTAATAACAAAGACCATAGTGATGAGGAAAGTGACACAACTGAAGCACCAACTCAACATGAAGAGTAAACCCAAGAACCTCAAGCAAAAATTTTCGTCCATGCTCTTGTCGGGATTACCACTCCACAAACCATGAAAGTTGTGGGTTTTTTCAAAGGCCAACGCCTTACTATTCTTATTGATTTAGGCAGTACACACAACTTCATTGATCCTTGAGTTGCTAAGTAAGCCAATTGCTATATACACACACATGCAATTCATTTGAAGTCATGGTGGCAAATGGAGGCACTTTACCTTGTAAAGGTAAATATCGCAATATTAGAATAAAGATGGGGGATTATGAACTCAAGCAAGACATCTTTGCCCTCCAATTGGGAGGATGTGACATTGTGTTGGGATCTTAATGGTTAAGCACCTTGGGCACTATCTCCTAGAACTTTGTAGAACTATGGCTGCAATTTTCACAACATGGACAAACACACACCCTCCATGGTATCAAAACAAACCCTTCCCAAATTATCAGTTCCAATCGTATGGAGAAATTGTTGAAAAAGTCATCCCATGGGATCATTGCACAAATATTCTCAATTCAACCAAGCACTTCCACAATGGATCAAATTCTAGTAGATTTGCAACTTGTTCTAACCAAGCATGATGGTGTTTTTTCATAACTAACTACCCTGTCGCCTCGTCGCTCACATGACCATGCTATTCCACTACTACCAGGTAATGCACCACCCAACATCAAACCGTATCGGTATCCTCATGCTCTCAAATTCGAAATCGAGAATATGGTACAATAATTGCTCAAAGATGGTGTCATTCGACCCAGTACCAGCCCTTACTCTTCTTTAGTTTTACTAGTTCGCAAGAAAGATGGCTCATGGCGATTGTGTATAGACTACCATGAGCTCAACAAAATTACCATCAAGGATAAATTCCCCATTCCGGTAGTGGATGAATTACATGGAGCTATGTACTTCTCCAAGTTAGACCTTCATTTTTGCTACCATCAAATCAGGCTCAAGGACGAGGATATTCCCCAAACTGCATTTCATACTCGTGAAGGTCAATATGAGTTCTTGGTAATGCCATTTGGTCTGAAAAATGCTCCTTCCACATTTCATAGCTTGATGAACATCTTCCACCCTCTCCTACGGAAGTTCATCCTGGTTTTCTTTGATGATATCTTGGTTTATAGTCACTCGTGGAAAGAACACCTTATCCATGTGGATCAGACATTACAATTGTTGGCACAACATCAAATTTTTGCTAAGCGGTCCAAGTGTTCCTTTGGTTTGACTGAAGTGGAGTATCTAGGACACATTGTCTCCAAAGATGGTGTCAAGGTCGACCCCAAGAAGATTTAGGCAGTTCAGGATTGACCAAAACCTCGCATTCTCAAGGGACTTCAGGGATTCTTACGGCTTATAGGTTACCACCACAAATTTATTCGTAATTATGGTAAAATAGCAACCCCCTTCACATCCATGTTAAAGAATGACTCTTTTACTTGGACAGGGCCCGCTGACCGAGCCTTCCTCGAATTGAAGCATGCTATGACCACAACACCAGTTTTAGCCATGCCAGATTTTTCCAAGCCTTTCGTCATTGAAAGTGATGCTTTTGATTGTGGCATCGGGGCAATGTTGATGCAGGAAGGGAGACCCTTGGCTTTCACTAGTAAGGCACTCTCTGATCGTAACTTGGGAAAATCTACATATGCCAAGGATATGTTGGCAATCTTACATGTCATAACCCATTGGCGACCATATCTCATTGGGTGCCATTTTTCCATTAAAACAAACCATCGGAGTCTCAAATACTTCTTGGAACAACAGGTTGCTACCCCAAAACAACAAAAATGGGTTTCTAAACTCATGGGATATGATTATGATATCACCTATAAGAAGGGAAAAGAGAATCTTGTGGTTGATGCTCTCTCTCGCCAATTTGAGGCCCTCAGTATGTTATGTGCCATTTCCTCACCTATTCCTCAATGGATAGATTCCTTACGATAGGAGGTACTTTAGGATGCAGACTTGCAAGCTTTGGTGGCCTCGCTCTGTGATGATCCTACTTCATTCCCAGGCTACAATTGGGATGGCCATGACCTGCGTTATCGCCAATGCCTTGTTCTTCCTCGCACGTCCCCACTCCGTGAGCTTTTCATGAAGGAACTTCATACTGCTCCCTCAGGTACTCTTCAACCCTTGCCCATTCCAGACCAGGTTTGGACTGATATTTCCATGGATTTTATAGAAGGGTTACATAAATCTGGCGGTAATTTTGTTATTCTCGTGGTAGTGGATTGCCTTTCGAAGTATGCTCATTTTTGTTCTCTTGGCCATCCTTACACACCCTCCATCCTTGCCCAAATATTTCTCGATTCTATTTTTCACCTTCATGGTATGCCCACCTCCATTGTGTCCGATCGAGACCCAACCTTCACTAGTCATTTCTAGCAAGAATTGTTTAAGTTGCAGGGAACTCAGCTCAAAATGAGTTCAGCCTATCATCCGCAAACGGATGGCCAAACTGATCCAAGAAGCTCCAAGATCCAGGCAATCGACACTACTCTCAGCCAACATACCGATGTTCTCTACCAGCTGAAGCAAAATTTGGACATGGCCCAGAATCGGATGCAACAACAGGCTGACCAGCATCGTTCTGAGTGTAGCTTTGATGTGGATGATATGGTCTTCCTTTGCTTGCAGTCGTACAAACAATCATCTCTACAACTCCGTCGATGCCAAAAACTTGCTGCAAAATACTATGGACCCTACCAAGTTCTTCAACGGATTGGTTCCACTGCTTACAAATTGGCTCTTCCACCCACCTCCAAGCTCCATCTTGTTTTCCATGTTTCCTCTCTCAAAAAAATTGTGGGCACATAGGTACAGGTTCAGTCAACATTACCAGAATTGGATGAAGGGTCCATATTACTCGAACCTGAACAATTGTTGGATCGTTGAACCCGCACTCTCCACAATCGTACCATCACAGAAATTCTTGTTCAGTGGCGCGGGCTCCAGCCAAAAGATGCTACATGGGAGTCTCTCCATCAGCTCTAGCACCAGTTCCCTCGTTTTCAGCTTTGAGGACAAAGTTTTTCGAAGGGGAAGGACATGTTAGGATCCTATTCTAACGTCATTTTGTAATTCTCATTTACTTATGTAATGACCCACTCCCAACGTGTTGGATCCCATTATAATAATATGTTGTAATACTTTGTAATGTATGTGGCAAGTATGGTGCCTAGCCAAGTGGTGTCATCTCATGTAACCGTTTTTATCAAGATTGTAACCAATGGTAGGTAGGAGATTCTAGCTCAAGTGGCATTTTGCATGTAAGCCAACTCTTGAGCCTTTAGGTAGGGTTGCATGAAGTTTTTCTTTAAAAGATATGAATCCATGTACGAATTCATATTTCTGCAAGCTAATGAAATACTGAAGGAGGTTGCCCCCTCGAAGAGGCCTGCGATTATGTGTTATTGTGAGATTGTTCCATTTCTGCATTTAATTTCTGCATAGTGTTATTGAGTTATTTTTCAATATTTTGTGTGAGTGTGCTTATTTTTAATAGTGAAATCCTAACATATCAAAAAGGGTTTCACAAGTAGTTAAGGAGCAAACCATCAAGGCTTCTTAGAAAAAATAAAAAAATAAAAGAGGCAAAAAGAGGTTGTAATAAGCATTGTCACTGCAACACCCTCCACTACAACCTATCCCCTTCATTCCCACAAAATTAAATACAGTTAACATGGTTGCTACAACATTGATTAATAGTTCCATCTTCCAACTACTTTGGAATTGTTGCCCATTTGTATATAGCTTAGAATTGCCTTAGACTAGGGTTGCTTCTTTCTCTTAGGTTTCATTCCTTGTCTTCTCTCATCTTCTTATTCTTCCTTTCTCACTATGATGTTCCTAGGATAACTAAGCTTTTATTTTGCTACTCTTTAAATGCATGGGAATAGACTACCCTACACCTTAGAGTGTCATGCACTTCATGTACTAAGCCCATGTGTTGTCATCAACATGGCTACATGAACCTGTATATATACATTTACTTTATTTGTAAATGAAGTTGAATTCTTCTTAGGAGGATTTTGGTGTGTATTGTTTTTGTTGCACAAGTTTGAAGCATAACTTTCTAACACCACAAGCTAGTTCACGAAGTTGTCCTCCATGCCACCACATCATAGGCCCTATAATGTAGACCATAAGCCCACACATCAAACGCTATATGATAATCATTGCACTATATTACAAGTTTTGTAAATTATTATTATTTGCTAGTTCTCAAGATTGTTTGATTATTATAAATATGATGGATTATTCACCTGCTAACTAAAGTTCTAAAAAAAAGTACCAACATAAGGATTAGAATGGGTTTCACAAGTAGTCGAGAAGCAAGCCATCAGGGCTTGCTAGGAAATGGGAGAGAGAGAGAGGTAGGTTGTAATGAGTTTTATCACTACAACCTATCAGTTTCACTCCCACAAAACTAAATATAGTTAGCATGGTTATTGATGATCCGTTCCATCTCTTAACTACTTGTAATTGTTGTACATTTATATATAGCTTAGAATCACCTTAGACTAAGGTTGTTTTTGCTTCTTTAGTTCCATTCCTCGTCTTCTCTCATATTATATTCTTCCCTTCTCCCTCTACGGACTTTGGCTATTCCTTTAGCAACTAAGCTTTTGTTTTACTACTTTCAATGCATTGAAATACAATGTCATGCACTTCATGTACTCAACATAACTTTCTAACGCCACAAGCTAGTTTAGGGAGTCATCCTCCACACAACCACATCTTAGGCCCCCTCCAATGCAAATTGTAAGTCCAAACATCAAACACTATATGATAATTATTAAACTATATCACATGTTTTGCAATTTGTGATTAACTACTAGCTCTCAATATTGTTTAATTCTTACAAATACAATGCTTTATTCACTTAATAACCAATATTCCTGTTATTTCTAGTTTCTGTTTTGCAATTTTATGATTAACTACTAGCTCTCAATATTGTTTAATTCTTACAAATACAATGAATTATTCACTTGCTAACCAATATTCCTATTATTTCTAGTTCCTAAAATCAATGTGAAGTTTCAACAAAAATTGATGTATCAAACTCTAGAAATCACCTTGTCAATCTCATGCTTGATGTATCTATCCCTTTAAATCAACACAAACAAAGTTATATTCTTTTTATAATCCCACTATCAATCATCTTCACATTTTTTACAAGTTCCAAACATAAAACTTTCTTTGTGTTAAAACAAGAGGCTACATGGAATATCAACCTCCATCCCATATCTATATAGGGGATACCTACAAGGCATTCTCCAACACACCCTACCATAAGATGAACTCCAACCCATTTATTGGAGCTTATTTTGATGAACTCCGAACCATTTATTAAGAGTTTATTTTGCTAAACAACTCTAGACCATTTGTTAGAGTTAGTTTTGATGAACAGCTCCAAACCATTTATTAAGAGTTTATTAAAGTCAATGGAAAAACCCACCAGCCACAATCCTCGGAGTTTAAGAGAATTACTCAGTAACAATTGAATAAGGAGTTTGCCCTAGCAATACAAGCATTAGCTTTCTATATTCCAAGATAACAAAGTAAAATATAAAAAGTATACATAAATGCCTTTCTAGCAATAGAACATATATAGTTGGGGTTGCTTCTAACAATCTAAAAATTGTCATAAAATTTGACAAAATATTTGTTGATAACAGTGTCTTATCTTTTTAATAGGAAAGCCATACCTAAATCACTTCAACATCTTAACCATATTCAATTTTTCTTTTATTGGTCTTAAATTTTTTTCAACGTAAAAAAAAGTCAAATAGGATTTGAATGTCCTAGTGGTTCGAGCTTTGGTACTCATGTAAATCATGGAAAATCACTTTTGGTACTCATGTAAATCATGGAAAATCACTTTATGATCGTGTGAGTTGTGTTAACCAAAAAAAATAAGGATTTGAACAAGTTTTAGATTTACTTTTTTATTTAAAATCTTATTTTCCATTTGATCATTATAAGACCAATTTGGACATTTTATATGAATTCACAGAATCCGGTAATAATATTGCTAATAGATAAATTCATGTCAAGAACAACTGGCAAAAACCGAATTCATTAAAATAAACAAACTCATGAAAATACTCCCCACGAGCACATAGCAAAATTAAATGGCCATGTACAAAATGTCCAAAAAAACTGAAATTCAAAAACAGAAAGCTTTTTCCTAAGCAAATCAAAGCAATCATAAGCTGCACCCCAGGGTGCTACACAATACATGTTAAGGCGATTAAGAAAACATAGATGAATGCTAATAGTTGTATGCATTTGGAACGTGCCTTTGACATGCAAAGTTCTTTACTTCCATCTATGTGAACATTAGGATAAATATACAAATGCTGATCTCCTGATTGCTTTCTGATGTGATTCAGAGTCTTAAAAGAAGCTGGCTAAGATCAATTTCAACATGCAACCCCATTTAATTGCTTACTGTCAACGCCATGTCAAAAATATTCAACAAATTGAACACATGGGTTACGTACCAACATTTTCACATTTTACTAAAAACTGATTCCCATTTCATTCCTCTGTTGATTTTTCCATTTGTTGTAAAGAACCGCCTATGATATCAGAGTGGATGATAATTCTAAAAAATACAATGAAAAAAAAACCATTACAAAGTTACATTATATATGCTAAATATACAAGGAGTACAGCACTTGACTACCCAATAATTAAGTGTTACAACTCTCCCATGTACCAAATTTTGAGCTGAAACTACCTCCTCCATTCTGATGCGCGTATTCAGTTACTGTATTACGAGCAATGGCATCCCAGGTCCTTGCCAATTCTATTAATGACATGGGTTGTTTAAGGGTTCGCACAGCTGCATGGAACTCTGCTTTTGCTCTAGATGAGAAGTCATCATACTCCTTACTGTCAGGGTGCAAGTATAATTAGCTAAAGTGGCACAAAACAAGAACATAAAAATATAAGAAAGCACCAAGTAAATAAATATAACTGAAAGTGAAAGAGTGTTCTCATTAAAAATAACTGACCACGATGCAGCAGGAGCTTTGTCTAAAAGTACAGGAGAAGTATTTGGATAGTCTGTCGGAATAAGTAGGCGTAGAGGTGAAATAGGTGTCTGGTGAAACAAACACAAAAGATATATGATGAAACGAACATTGTGGCTAGCATTTCTAGAAGGCATATTTCAATCCAAAAAGTAAATGCAAGAGAGGGCAAGAGTATTGTAGAGTACTCTTATACTTCCATAGAGTGACATGCTATCCTATGACAACGTCTCATCTAATGGAAATAGGACTCACAATTTGAGATGATCTATAGCGTGATTTCATGTTTGGGCTCAATGCAATTGCATTATAAGAACATTTTAACACAATCCCATCTCTTCCTCCAGCTGAAGGCATAGCTGCATCATCATCATCTTCACTGACATCAACTGAAGTATCTATCAAATTTTTATTTATCTCCCGCAATTCATCTTGAAGAGCATGGCTCATCTGCAAAAACAATAACTACATCAAATAAGAGGCAGAAATGGAGATGTCCGTACATACAAATTTTTAAATAAGCCTTTTCCTAGATCTCGTGTCAATGTATGGCTTCCAAAACAAAAACTTAACCTAGGATGAATGTTTTCTCCAACACCATCCATTTTCATTGCCTAATTGCTTTTTCACACATCACTTAAATTCTTGCATCAGTAACTTTATTATCAAGAATACACAACATTTCTATTCAAGGAATAAGTTGATATATCCTATTGCCAGTATACCAATTGCCAAACTGCATGTCCGTTCTCTAATGCAAGAGGTGACTTTTACAAATTTTATCGCTTATACATATGATGATGTGAGATAATTAACAAAACATAGAATGATTTCCTGATCAAGGCAGCAGTC
The DNA here is from genome assembly GCA_028583015.1 of Wollemia nobilis. Lineage (NCBI taxonomy): Eukaryota > Viridiplantae > Streptophyta > Pinopsida > Araucariales > Araucariaceae > Wollemia > Wollemia nobilis. Next base: position 25,822,477 of record JAQPPZ010000856.1, on the reverse strand, counting down.
ATAAGTTTTTTCGATCCAATGAGATCTGTGGGCATCAAAATGGACCCACTTCTAAATTTTTAGATTTCAATAACCAGTAGCACAATGTTGGACAGCAATTGGATGGTAAAGGAACTTAAATTAAAGATGGATATATGCACTAAATTCCAATTTTTCTGTGTGTTTCCTTAATGCAGGCTGACATAATCATGGGGCACAGTTGGATGAGATTCATATGAACTACAATGGATTGTACTTGAAATTTGAGAAAGACCAACAAAATGAAAACAAGCTGACCTCAGGACCCCACATGGCCAAGCAACTTGGTAATGGAGAGATGAGTTTTATGCTTGGAATGTAGTCCATGGAAAATATGCATTAAGGTTCATGGCACAACACCAAACATGACAAAAGGTAGTGAAACAAATAAATAGATAAAAAATTGATAAATTTGCAGATCACTGAAGCTGCAAGCTTACTGTACTGGTAAGGGCTTTGGTCTCTCTTTAAGAGGTCCAAGGTTCAAACCTCACTCAGTATGAGAGGACCAGGACCCCTCATAAAAACCTGTGTAAACTCGTTGAAAAAAAATTGCAGATCATTGAATTGAAACCAAGATCCAAGTCTGTGATGGTTCTGCCATTACAAATACTACAAGCTGTTTAGGGGTGGGTGGGAAGCATGGTTACCATATCTGGAAATTCTCTTTCTCGGATACTTGTATCCGTGGATTAGACGCAGATACGGATACAATACTTGAATACCGTATTCAAACACACGAGTTCTATATCCAAACGTATCCAAACACACAGGTACTGTATTTAGATGTATCCCAATACAGCCTAAGTGGGCCTAACAATGAAGGCTTAGATACTCCAGATAGGAGGTCCAAGGTTTGAATCCAAAGGGGGTAGGGCATGTACACCCCTAGGAAGATAGCACAACATGAGTGCCTCCTCCCACACATAGTGGATCTGAGGAACATGTGGGTGGTTTGATATGCTTAATGCTCTTAGACCTTAAAAGTTATTTAATTTTTTAAATAATACGCGTACCGTATCTAGATGTATCCGAATACATGCCCCTATTTGGTCCATATCTAATACATCCTAGAATGGCCTAGGCATGTTTAGCATTGTATTCACAACATGAGATTAAGAGAAAAACATGCAATTTTTTAAAAAATAAATTAAAAATGAAAATATCCAATTCAAAACTTTTATTTATGTAAACATTTTTGTGTTATAACTTTTTTCTTTTCATATGTAAAACATATGTATCCATATTAGGTGGTCTTGAAATTTTGCCATATCCATATCCAATACTGAACCGGTATCAGATATTGTATCCGTTCCCATGCAACATAGACAAAAAGTTTTTAGTAGGCCATATGGGACTATCCTCCATTAAGATGTGGTCTCCAACCATGCCTTCCAGTACGGACATACTGTCACTGCCAGATTGGATTTTCATTGAATTGGGTGGTGTACAACCCTACCCCCTACCCACCCACAGGAGAATTGAAAAGTTTAGCAATGTGGCACATAGTGCCATGCAAGAGTCCTTTTGCATGTCCAGTGGTATTGACAAAGGAAAAAAAATGGTATCTTCTGTGTGCATATTATTATTGGGAACTGATCAAAAGAAAAGGTCTAGTTACCACCAACCAGAAAAGGGTGAGGAAAAGTCACCCATTCAAGACAGCTTTTCCAACTTATCACTAACGTGATGAAATTCAACCGTTGCCTTTTGGGGTCGCTAATGGTAAACTTTCAACCTTATTTAGGGAAATCCATTCTCATGTTTTTTGAACCCATTTTAATTTACAAGCTAAGAGCACTTGTGCCTCAGACTGTTTTCGAAACATTGCAGCTGAACTCTCTATTTGCAAAGAAGCAACGGCTAAATGTCTATTTTCTGGTGACCCATTTTTCTACAAAGACCATATATATCTAGTGCAAAACTCTTGATTCAAGGAAAAGGTTCTATCTGCATGTCATCCCTGCCCAGCTGCTGATTTTACTAGTTTCTTTAAAATATATAAAAACATCAGAAATCTTTTTCTGAAGACTTGAATTAGATGTTAGAAACTTTATTGCATCATCCGGTACATGCCAAAGGATTAAAATAGAGACCATAAAAAGTCCAAGTCTGCTTCAGCCATTACTCATTTCTAACCAAAATTGGAATCCATCGGCATGGACTTTATTACAGGTTTATCAAGACCAGCAGGAAAAAATTATATCTTTGTCATGGTTGATTAATTTACTAAATATGCTCACTTTATTGCTATGGATTTTACTGAAAAAGTATGACTACAAACTGTTCCATCTGACTCAGAAAAGCTATTCGTGAGCAGCTTTAGGAAGTTGTTTAAATGGTTAGCACCACCCTGACCCCAAGCACCACCCTGACCCCGTCAAACTGATCAGCAATCAGAAGGCGTTAGTATGTTAGTAAAGATCTTAAATAAAATTGAGAAACTATTTAGTAAGATGAAAATGCTTCTGTCCCACAGAAAATTGGTATAATATAGGACGTCACAATTTAAGGCACTTAATTGACTTGACCATTGAAAACACTCAGATGCCAGCTCTCAAGCATTTCCTTGTAAAAAGTCTGCAAATAATAAACATCTGAAGGAGAACCTCAAATTGGCTCAAAAATAGGAAACAATTACAGCAAGAACAGTACCACAGTGAACGAGAACGTGAAGTCAGACAGTGGATTTGCTTGATATTGCAATCCTATAAACAAATTTCTCTTGATAGAAGGCAATGGAGAAACATGTGCTTTAAATACTATGGACCCTACAATGTCCTAGAAAGAGTTTGAAAGGTTGCTTTTACTCTTCAATTGCCTGCAAGAAGGACATAACACCTTTCTATCATGCCTAGAGAAAGCTGTAGGTTAAAAGATTAAACTTTAAAATAGAGGGTGTATTTTTTTTATTCCAAAGCATATTTTGGCAACTGAGAAGAAACTGAGAACCAAAGTGCTGCTAGCATACCTTATTCAGTGGAAGGGTCTACCCCTGAAACTGCTATGTAAAAGGTAAAGTAGTATTTAATGCCCATGAGGGCATAGGCCAGGACGATCCTCATAAAACATGTTTACCCAATACATGTCTATCCAACAATAGTCTATCCCCTTTCAGATTCAAAACTTGGACCTCCTGTTTGGAGTTCTAAAGCGTTCACCATTAGGTCCATTCAAACCTTGGGAGTAAAGCAATTTGAGGAGGGAAAAATGTTATGATGCATGAGGAAGAAAAAAAAAAGCAGAAAGCAAGGTGGGGACAGCACCTTTTCATAGTCTTCAGCACTTCTAATGCAACCATCAGTGATGTGCAAATAACTCAGTTACTCAGCAGTTATGTGGTCAAGAATGCAATAATCAGTTAATTGCATAGTTGAGAAAATCAGAATCGGTTTGAAATCGGCATGGAAAATGAATCAGGAAATTCATTGAAAAAACCAAATAAAATGCAATTTTTCATTGAAAAAAAACTTTTTTCATGCATATCACAATTTTTTGGAAAAAAATCGGCAAAATCGGCCAGGCTATGAATCAAGAAAAATCGGCTTGAATCGGGTTTTTTTGCAGATTTTCTCAACTATGGACTTAATTGTACGACCGCTTACTCATATATCCAATTATCAATAGAAATCAATTAATTACAAATTACTGACCCTACAGATGGAAACAGAAATCTGGAGACGGTTACAATATAATTATAAACAGAACCTACAGGTGGCAAAGAAATCTAAAGTCGGTTACATTTGACACACCCAGGTAAGAAGAGGGCTTTCTTGGGGAAAAAATAATAAAAAAAATTCAGTCCCAAGTTAGGGGTTTCTTTTGGTGCTGAGAAACATTGAGTAGAAATCTTGAGGATTTTTATGGTATAGTGTTACACCTTCACAGAAAAGTTTCCTTTATTTTATGTTTGACTGGATATATTATTTGAAGTCCAGTCAAATTTTAGTTGGTTTTCTTTCCAGAATTTTGGTATGTTTCCTTCATCATCAATTACTGTAAACCCTTTCCAATATATTTCATTTATTTTTTATGTGTGTGCATGCACACATACATAAATTCTCTAAAAGTTTTGGTGTGGCTATTTGTTTTTTATTTGTTTCAAGTCCAGTTCATAACATATGCCTCCCAAAAGACATGAAAAAAAAAAATCATACTTTCTCATAATATTAGAGAGAGAATACTACCTAGTTAAGTTGGAAAAGGCTGGAAGCATGATCAACAGCATACTGGACATCAAAGTATATCATATGGTGCCAAGCATCATCAAAAACAAGGAAGGGAAGGAGCAAATATGAAAGGTTGCGGAAAGATAAAACAGTGTGATCAACAAAGGGGAGCTGATGTGAGATGGGGAAATCATGAATATGCAAAATCAAGGACCTACCAACAACAACATAATCCACCCCACTCATGTTGTCATTGTCGGGGAGACAACTAATCATGTTTGAAACCGAAAAAGCAAGGTAGACCATCAAGAATATGAAGGCCATCCAGCTTACCCCCAACTACAGATGCCACCTATAAACCATGACAAGACTTATTAGCCAAAATTGTTGAAAGGACAAACTCTCCACACTCTAACCCTTCAACAACAAGCATATCCTCTCCAAGATCATGAATAGGCATATCCCTAACCCAAGTGCAAGCATTAAAATTGCCCAATAGAATGACATTAACTAAGAGGTATAATCCGAGTGTATAACAAAGGACAACTAGGCTGGGATTAAACAGCAAATTGTCATGAAGACTTCTGGTATTGCATACTATAATAATCCAATATGTAGCACTACATAGAAGAAATAAAGCTAACTTTTAGGGAAATATATCTCACTCCAATTAGAAAGAAAGCTAGAGTTCTTTGTTTATAATTATAACAAGATTAATTGTTAAGGAATTTTTAGGATATTCTGTGTCCTTATTTACAGAAATTTGTCTCTCAAGTGCCTAGCTTAATTACAGTCTCAAATTTACCATACTGTGCAAGTGTTCAATTTCAACTTTTGTTCCTTTCAGAAATTTGCTGTTCAAGGACTTGCAGCTGATTTAGAGATTCTGAGCTTACGGATAAGTTTCAGGTCGGGCTTCCACTGAAACCATTACATATTGACAACTCTCGACTGGAAGCCATATGTAACTGGAACATATGCCTGAGGCGAGCATGACCCTTTGGTCCAGGGGCAATCTCTACTAAGGTAGGCCACCCCTCCCCGACTGGGACATCACCTAAAGAGGTAAAATGCAAGAATTCTGATATGCCTGAGGCGGGCATGACACTTTGGTCCAGGGGCAATCTCTACTGAGGTAGGCCACCCCTCCCCGACTGGGACATCACCTAAAGAGGTAAAATGCAAGAATTTTGATTCAGAATGTTCCAGGAAGAAAAAGAGTCCCTGCATTACCAGAGTAGTTTCCTGAATTTTCTAGAAAATTTCAAATTCTTTACCCAATGCTGCAAGGAAAAGGACTTCAAAACAACTCCAAAGAGGCCAAAGAAAACAACCAACAAGCTAGTAAAAAAGAGCACCCAAAAGAAAATTCTTTTCCCTTGTTCTTTGTTCCTCTTGAAGCCTTCTCATGTCGGGTTTTGAGGGTTTTCTTCTCCTAAGGAAACAGATGAGGTTGATTCCCAACCCACTTTTAACAAGGAGCAAAATCAGAAAAGAAAAAAACTCAGATAGAAAAAGGAAAAAATAAAAATCTCAGATGAATAGAGATTTTCCCAAAAGATAGATTCCCCCAGATTGAAAACAAGTTGACAATTGTCTAAGATTCAGCCTAAAGGACTCCATTCCTTCTTGGCTACAGAAGGACAAATTTCCTGACAGATAATTTGGCCAGACAAGTCAATGTGTGAAAATGTAGGGGAATGAAAATGAAAGGAATCAAAAGCAGAGTAAACGAACAGGAACTTAAGATTATAAGGAGAGAAGCAGATGCGAATTACGCAGATGACAGTGCTTATAGAAGAGTAAGATAAAATTGCACGTCTTAGGATGAGGTTTTATGATCCATTCAGATGAAGAGAAATGTCCAGGAAAAGGAAAAAGCAGAGAAACCAAAATTCTATTGCAGCATTCGTTAGACTTAGTGAATGCTTCAAGGCTGGCTATTTGTATAAGAAGGAAGCCTTCACTTCTCTCTTCAAAGCCCTACCCTTCCCATTTGCAGCTCTTCTCTTAGATCATAGCCCCACTTTTCTCCTTCACATGATTTACTAGGATTCTGAAGAATTAATGGCTGTGGGGTTTTCATAATTCATAACCTACACATCTCGAAACTTAAATAATTCCTGAAGGAAACTATGGGCAAGGAAATGGAAGGTGGAAAATATGAGAGTGCACAATGGATCGGTGAATGGAGCAAATGAAGATTGTTTCCTAGTAAAAAGACTTTGTGCTGAAGCAAGGCCCTCTGAATGTAAGAAATAGTTTGTTAAAATATAATCTGGGGTTAAAAGGCAAGAAAAAGGCAGATTACAGGATAAACTAGACACATACAAAACAGCAGCATTAGCTTGTATGGAGACACAGAGATAAGGTATGTTACTGGTATGAGAATAATCAGTAAGAATGTTTAATCTGTTTCCAAAAGAACGAAGAATTTCGAAATTTCAGTTTGTCCTATTTCTACAGGGCAGATATAATTTTTTTTTCTAGCATTTTTTTCCAACCTAAGGTTTCTACCGTAATGTAGGTTCACTGTAGTTGTCCCAAGCTACAGTTGAATCCATGATCTGAATGTAAGAGGCTTTGCCAAAAATGAAACTGGAGTTTAAAAGGTAAGAAAAGACGGCTGGTTACAAAAAACCCAAATGGATCCAACATTGCATGGTTAGCATGTTCATAGGGATGGGTATAAAATAATGCTACTAATATGTGAATGACAAATCAGAATGTCTGCATCTCAGTTCAAAGATAAATAAAGATTCATATAAATATACAAAATGACTCATATTGTGTGTATATATATAGAGAAAGATAGATAGATGGATAGATAGATATAGATATATAGATAAGGTTATACAATACCTCCAATCTTGGCCTCTTAATTCTTGAAGTTGCTGTCGACTCCATCTCTGGAGACTCTTGATTACTGTGTTGTTGAAAACTGTTGGTTACAGTTCCACCTGAAGATACAGTACTGAGGGGCATAGAACTCATGTGACGCTTCATTTTCTTTGTAGCAGCACTCCCATCCTGTGACATTAGATTTCTTGCTTGCAAACGACACTTTGTCATAGCAACTAGATCCTCCCCAACAGCAGCCCGGGAACCATTACCTGGTGCAGATCCAGCCATCCTGTCTATCAAACTTACTACTGAATCTATGTCGTTCACAGCAGAAGCTAATGCCTTAGGAGATATTGAGTTTATCTGTAAAATTCAAAATCAAAAGAAATTTTAGAAAAGATTATCATGATTAGCACATCTCAATATGAACTCAATTAATGAATAATCATGGATTTCATAACCTTCAAAGCAAGTACTATGACTGCAGTCATGATGCTCAATTCCAAGCCCACAATAAAAAGAAGCATTCACACCACAAGAGCATAAGAGGATTTTAGATTCAACATGTGCACCAGGCATTTCAATAAAGTCTGAACATTGCTATCAAAGCTAATTAAAAGCAGAGCATGACACTGATAAGCAGTCCAACTCACAGCACGAAACTATTGTGATATTGCTATTGATAGTAACCTTCTATATTTTTTAACATTTAAATTTAATGAACTCTACCTTCCACAAACACTTACCAGAAAGTGAAGTTATCTATATGGTAAAAATAGCTGACAGTCTAGATAGAATAAAAGAGAGCATTAAAAGTCATTTCATGCAGAATTATTATTACAAAGCAATACTGTTCCTTGATAGCTGTTTCTTGGTATGTTGGAGAAAGCAATACAACCCCTCATACTCAAACATGTAAACATAAAGAAGGTATATTGCAGTCCACATTATATCCTGCAGAAGGAGAATGCTTGTAAATTCAAACACCAAAGTTCATTTCACTTTCTTCAGCTTTTGCAATCTAGAGCTAAGTTTGGGATATACACAAACTGCAGGCTTAATCATATCTGGAGTTACACATCATTTAGAAGCTCCATGAATAGCATGTGCCCTTTAGCTTATTGTTAACTAGAATTATTTTTGTATCTGCTACACGGTACTTTCTCAACTGATTTTCCTGTACTCGCCTAACTGTTTTCTTATTCATACAAATATCCATTTATTGAACAACAACTATGCTTCTAACACATTTAGTAACATGTGCAGGAATACACAAACATATTCCCCCCAAAATATAATGAATGATGAAAGTATCCACTGGGGTGCCTACTAATGTGCTGAAGGTTGAATCGTAAGGCGGTTCCGTTATCACATTAGCAATAAATCCCATGGGAAATTCAATTTTTAAATGTATTTGGTAATTCAAGTGGCTCAATTTTTGTTTTAAACAAATAACAAGGTAAACTATACTAAAATTTTAAGTGTCATTTTTATTTTGGGACAAAAATTCCCTCAACATACAATTGAACCTGAGGATTGCATATTCCTGAACAAGTAAATAACTGATGCATCAGCGACTAACAATAAACATCATTTCTAAATTTCATGGTAGCTAAAAAAACACAGCATCTATCCTTTTCAGTACAAACTGATGTTAAGAAAGGCATAAAAATTTTAGTAAGTAACAATGTACAGACCTTAAGGCTTAAATCCAGAACACGCACCATTACTAGTTTTCATTGGTAGCCAAACATAAAGCAGCATCTAATATGTTCATCACAGCTGAAGTTGAGTAATTCTTACCACCTTTATCAAGCGCTCCAAAGGGGGTTCTTTTGTGCTTGACTTGTTTCCCATAAGAATTCCAGATGAAACAGTTTGATCCTGATTGACTATACTCTGAGCAGGTGTAGGTGAAAAGCCATCTAATAGAGGTGATGCAGAAATTCCAGGTGTGGCAATAGCTAAAGATTGAACATTGTTTAAAGTTGTGGCTGTCTGCTGAAGTCCTTGACCACTTCCAAGATTTGAAATTGATGAAATTGCTGAAGATGGTTTCTCAGCTTCTTCTAAAGGTGAAGGTGCTGGCACAGAGGATGGCGAAGGAGCAGTAAATGGTGAGGTTACATGTTGCAAGGGAGTTCCAGGTTTGGGCACAGGAAGTGACGATACAACTAAGTTTTGTTGATCTATTTGTGGGGAGGATTGCTGACAGACTTGAGGAACGGTTGGAAGAAGTTGAGGAGAAGAAACAGGAAGTGATGCCCCTGGCTTAAACTGCTGTTGATACGCTGAGCGCTGACCTAGTGAAGAGTGTTGCTGCATCAATGCTTGTTTAACAGCAGCAACCTGTTTTAGCTTTGAATCATTGTTCAGCTCATTAATTTGTGGAAGTTGTGACATTTGTTGGGCCTGAAACTGTGCCTGTAACTGAGCAGCTTGTTGCTGCTGCTTCTGCTGAAACTGCTGTATATGTTGTTGTTGTTGGAATTGCTGACGTTGCAACTGCTGCTGCTGCAAGTGCTGCTGTTGCACTTGTTGCTGCTGTTGCTGCTGCTGCTGCTGCTGCTGCTGCTGAGCTAGAAACTGAATTTGTCGCTGCTTAAGATGTTGTGCTTGCAAAATATCTTGCTGCTTTGCTTGTTGCTGATGTTGTAAAGAATTGGCATTTGATTGCAAAGGACTTATATTATTTTGTTGAAAATGATTAATCCCGCTATGCTGTAAGGAGCTCATGCTATTCTGCTGAATATTAGAACTATTTTGAAGGGGATTAACATTACTATTATGTTGAAGTGAGCTTACAGAACTCTGCTGCAAGGAGCCTACGCCAGTTCCTTGTGCCGGATTTAGATTGGTCCCTGTTTGCATTAAAGTTCCAGTATTTTGCTGTGATGTTTGAACACCCGATTGCTGCAATAGTGGCATGGAACCATGCTGAATTGGTGACACAGTGTTTGATTGCATTGACGACACTTGAGCTTGTAAGTTCATCTGTTGAAGCTGGTTAACATGCTTCTCTTGTTGCTGCATCTGAGGTATTGGAGGCTGTGACTGCTGCTGCATAGATTGCACTTGGCTTCCGGACTGAGCTGAAAGTTGTTGTTGTCCCTGTTGTTGCGGTGCAGGCTTTTTCTGCCTGCCTTGGCTAAGAATGGTTTGGAGTTGCTTCTCAAAAATATCAAGCTTTTCTTCTTTTAGTCCCGGAGGGATATTGCCCCTCTGATAATTAAGATATTGAACAAAACGCTGCAATGAAGTTTTGTATTGCTGAAGCTTTTCAGCTTGTTCAGGTGGCATAGGCTGCCAAAAAAAACAATTCATGAGCATTCATGCCAAATTAATTAATATAGTGGACTTCATCATACGCATTAACATTTATCTTTAATACAGGCCACAGCCATAGATACAATATGGTAGACTTTTCACCATTGATTGCGGTGATTAATTACTTGGACTACATTGTCAATATAACTATGAAGTATGAACTACATTGACAACATTGTTAGATTAGATCACATTCTCATCTACACACCATACTCATAATTACATTTGGATAATTAAGCCATGCCAAATATCATTTAATTAAATATCATGATAAAGAAAACCATCAAGAAAAGTAAATGCACCTGTTGAGACTTCTGATGAAGCCTTAGGAACAAATCTTTTATCTCTGGAAAATATGTTTCCTTAAGTCTTTGCAGCTGTTTAATAAAAACAAAAACAATTTCTTCCATCAAAATCTTTGTTATATAGATGCCAAACTTTGAATGAGATAAATATCATGCATTTTAGATCCATCAAGATATCTTTGTGTAGCAATGAAGGAATTATGGATGTCGACAGCAGCACATTATGTTGCAGTGATGACATATGGCATCTATATGGACCAAATGAAAAACTTAATGTTGTCAACATGATGACCACTCAGGCTAAAGTATACAAGATGAACCATTTCTAAAGAACAAACAAAACAAAATAAAGATGTTACCCTCTGAAAAATCTTCTCCTGCATGTCAACAGTTGGTTGCCCACTTTGAGCTGTTGAACCCAATTGCTTTTGCTGTTCAATGGAATTCTGCTGTTGTTGCTGCAACAAACCACCTGAAGGGTGAATCATTTGCTGCAGCTCATGCTGTAATGTGTTTGACTGTGACAGAAAGGGTTGCTGTTGCTGCAACTGCTGGGGCTGGGTTTGGAGCTGGGTCAGAATCTGCTGCTGTTGTGACTGTTGCTGCAACTGCTGTGATTGTGATAGCAACAATGCTGATGATGGCTGTTGTGTTTGCTGATGTTGAGCAGTCTTGGATTGCAGAATCTGTTGTAGTTGATGTTGCTGCTGGTGCATGTTTGAAACATTAACTGCTGAAGGTTGTTGTTGCTGAAGCATAGATGACTGCTGTTGCATAGCAACTTGCTGCGATTGCTGATGCCTAATGGCAGACTGCTGATGTTGCTGATGCTGCTGAAGCAGAGACTGAGAAGTTTGTTGTAAGCTAGATTGTTGGGGTTGTTGGAGGATTGGTTGATGAGTAGGTTGTAGAACAGATGTCTGGGATTGCTGAATAAGAGATTGTTGATTTGATTGGAGAGCAGGTGGCTGAACTGGTTGCATGATAGACTGTTGGGATGTTGGGAGCTGGTTTTGTTGCATGACAGGTTGTTGATGTTGCTGCTGCTGCTGAGGCATTGATGGCACGAGTTGTGACTGTTGTTGAAACTTCTGTTTGAGAAGAGCCTTCTGTTGCTGTTGTAAATGTTGTTGATACAGTAGCTGTTGGGGTGCCTGTTGGTGCTGTTGAACTACTTGCTGCTGATGTTGCTGCTGTCTTATGGGCATCTGTCTCTGAAGAAGAGCACCTTGATTTAAAACTTGACCCGTTGAGTGATTTACTACGCTGCTTTGGGTGCCAAAACCCTGTCCACCTGTGCCCTCAGATAAGTTTGAAATAGACGGCAAAGCAGATGCCAAAGCAGATGAGTTCTGCATTCCACCTGCACCCATGCTGTTTTGCAGATTTTGTTGTAGTTGGTGTCGTGGCTGGGATTGCCCTGGCAGTGAAAGACCATTAGGTATGGTCTGTGATGAATTTCTTACACGTTGTTGCTGCATCATAAGTCCTGTCACAGTACTCAAACAGTGAAAAAGAGGGGAGGAAGCTTGCATTTCGATCAAATTCAAAAGTAAAATACCCATCTTAAAGAGCAAACAAACATTGAAGCAACATAACAAGCTGTGAATTTTGGCAGAATGTTTCGGGATATTAAAGTGCACAATTTCTTTTCTGACAATTCAAGAGAACTTGTTCACCTTATTTTGTAGAGTGTCATACCCCGTTTTACCCTTTTTTGAGCATAGTGATCTGGTTGCTTCTTTGGGCCACCATAGATTACATATATTCAGATTTGAGATTATGATTTATCTTGTTGACAGTTAGCAACTTCTTGGATGATTATTTGTTTATAATGGATATGATTGGATTTGCTAAATACGTATTATGCATTCAAGCCCATTGATGTTATTTATTATAGCTAATGTAATAATGAATATAAATTGGCTTAGTAATTATGATGTGATTATGATAGCAAATAGAATAATTATTAATAATATGCACAGTCTCACTACGTTTGAAGACTAATTAAAAATAAGACAATAAATTCAGTCCTAGTACCTTGGTGATGAGAGCTTTACGGCTTATTTGTACTAAAATGAGTTTTAAATGGCAATTCTTATCATCATTATTGTCTTAATAGGTTATATGAGGTTAAAGCAAGCCCCAGCCATATTACATCATGACCACATTACTATAGCATTTCAACAAACCATATTGTCATGGACTGGCATTGTGGGAGCGTCCATCACAATGTGAAAATTTGAATTTGAGTCTCGATCATATGATTGCATCCCATTTACCATTGCTCTACAATGCCTTGGACAGAATGGTAAAGTTAAACAATGGGGCCGAGCTCACAAAGAAAATGAGGGTGAGCTCAGATCCATAATATGGCTACACTCCCTAGTCTACGGTCACTCAACCCTGGGCCCAATCATTGCCCTAAGTTCGAACCCAGCCTATAATATGGGTTTTCATCATAGTTGAGAAATTCTGCAAAAAATCCCGATTCGAGCCATTTTTTCCCGATTCAAAGGCTAGCCGATTTTTTCCTGATTTTGCCAATTTTTTCCTGAAAATTTCCGATTTTCTCAACAATGGTTTTCATGACTCAACATCGTGTCTGCCCTTGGGATTGGAACGTTGGCTGATGACGTGAAACATCTTGCTCCCAACTGCTATTCCAAATCCATTGGGCCCAACATCCTATTATTATGATCATTATTATTAAATGCTCTATTGAAATTTTAAACAAGTCAATTTGGATAGCTTTTCCATATTACTTAAATTAAAAACTACTTAAATCAATAAAACCAGAATTATAATTAAATATAATTTTTAAAGCTTTAATTAGTAAATTTAATTATTTTTTTCTAAGATAATGAAACAAAGGTTATGATGGCATGAGCTCAATCAGTTAAATTTCTCAACTTCCAAGGAGGAGACCAAGGTTCAAACCTTACCAAGAGTGACATGCATAATTGCCCAAATTGCTGTAATACCACTATCTGGTCATGTAATGTGGGTGGGGCCTGTTTCAATCCCATATAACCAATTGAAAAAACTAAACAAAGGTTATAAAAGGTTAAAAGAAAAGGAGAATTAAGGAAAGTTTTTTGAATTACATGGTGCAAGAAACCTTTAATAGAACAGAAGTAAAAGGAAAGGAGGGGAGAAGCTTTGAAGCAGAATGTTGCAAAAGCACCACGATACTTGCTTCCATTACTAGGGAAGAAGAGGTAAGCCCCCAATATACCCTGATAGCTTGGTAAAGGATTAGATTCCACCAAACTTAGTAGAAAGCTGGATACAATCATGCGATCATTGATATGCTAAGAGGATCAAAGTTTCCACTACAAGCATAGGGCTGAAATAGGGCCCTATGATCTGCAGCCCTGTTCCATCCCAAGGCTTGTTGGAGATCTATGGCCACCACCCCTTGTGGTTATTATTATGGGATAGAGGTCCCCAGATTTATTATGTGATCACTTCATCCATGGCCATGAAGCATGCTTAGGATGATGCCACCGTGGAGGCAAAAGCCCTAGACTCTACAAGAAGTATTCCTTAGCCTATCCTGTGTATGTGTGATCGTTAGAGGGTCGGCTTATGGCAGTTGCTGCGAAGAGGCATGCAGAGGGGCAGGGCTAACACCCTGTAGACCAGGCATAAGGATTGGTCACCATCCTAGAGGTGTTGATTGGGCGTTATATGTTTACTTACAAAACAATTATTGCAGATTGTATTTTTGGTTATGAGTGCAGTTTTTAGATGTCTCTGAAGTCTAATTGTATATTTATTTTTTTAAGTAGTTCAATGCTTAAGTTGTGTTGAAAGTAGCGTGACACTATATAAAGAATTGTGTGTGAGAGAAATCATGTAATTTTTTGATCTTACAGAAAAAAAAAAGATAAGAGAGTTATATATATATATATATATATGGTAATAAAAGACAGTAAAAAGAGGAAAAGAATGAGTTATAAATATTTTGTGTCAGCTAAGAGGAAAAGAAAGGATGTGAAAAAAAAGATAACTAAGTTTTATTGTGGTTTAAGGTTTTATGATTCTGTAAAAGCAAATGTTGTATTAACTGAAGCTAGAATCTTTGACTAAAGCTGATGTATTAGTACAGTTATGCTTCACATCTGTAATATATTCTTTAAGCAAAAGCGAGGGATTATGTAGATGGTTTGGAAATGCAACAGAGCTCACCCGAACCATCATTATTAAATTCTTCCAAACACATATCGAGAAGCATTCTACCAAAGTGTGTACTTGTTAAATACATCATAAAGATGGTGCAGTGATACAAAGCTGTATTTAACTAATTGTAAAACTCAAATCTATGTTACATATTAGCATTTGTGAATGACCTCACCAGGATCAAGAGACTGCTGGTTGGTACCAGGAGGATTTGTTCCAGTGCCCTGAGCTTTTGTTTCTAATGATAGCATCTTGAGAGAGATTCTCCGTAGATAGTCTTGCTGAATAACATCAAAGGCTCATCAATGCAATAAGAATTCCGTATTGAGATTATAGCACATATCATATATATACCTAAATAATAAATTATCTACGCATTCAGAGGGCAATTGCATTTGCATCATATGAATAATTCAAAGTAGTAAAATGGTGAAAAGAGTTAAAAGGGGATAGATAAAAAGGACACTTCTTTTGTTTAAGGGAGAACATTCTACATATGCATTTTTTCTTTTAGCTTTGAAGGGCAGGATGGTATCTGTTAAAATCCTGGACTGTAACTGTCTTCTAAAATACAAAATTTTAGTGTATGCCACAGGCAAGACCAACAGGATTCCATATCTTAAAAAAGCAAGCCACCATCTTAACAAAAGGAAATGACAGCAAAATAGACGAAAGCAGTAATTTGAAAGCATACATCACTTCACATTTATCATTAGAAATGTTAAGTATGTATAATTGAATAATAAGACTTTTAACCTTCTACATTCCCCAGAACTGAAACACACACACTCAGAGAGAAACATATACAACACAAAAATGTACCTGCTTTTTTTTTCAATGTACAAATGTACTATTTCTAAAACAAGCAAACTGTAGAAAAGTATGAATCGTTTATATTTTAAATACAAACCCTAATTCTGTTGCTTTCTTATAACAAATAGCTGTATCAAAGTATATGAATTTATGGATCATTGAAAAATAGTGAGAAAGTAAAAGATATACTGAGAGTTAGGAGGCATACATGACATTAGAATTAGCAGTACCTATCACAGGAAATTCAGGCAAGAAACTTGTTAAAAAACTTTACAATCCCCAATGATTCCAGGTGCAATTATAGAAAGAAGGCATCAGGCAATGTAATTAATTACTTTTACCATTCAAACAATGGGGTATGTTTGACACAAATCTGATGACAGCAAAAAAATAAAATATGTATTAAAAGTGAAAATAAAAACACACCTGATCTGCTGCAGCAGTATATATCTTCTCTTCAAACCGTGAAGCAATCTTTCTGAGATCATTCATTCCTTCGGAACCTGTTAGTGGCATGTGTTTTTGGAGAGTATCCATTCTGCATGTAAACATTCATGCTTAGAGAAATCCTTACATGATATCTATTTACAAACCAGACAACTCCAAGCAATTTTCAAATATAAAATGCCACAAAGCTCTCTCTCACACACCAAATGGAAATGACATGCTCTATGATAAGTTAATAGATTATGATTAATAATGCATATGAAAAGATAATCCAAGCAGCACTTTCTAACTTTAAAATTTAAATGGATTAAATTCATGAATTAATCAAGTCTTGTAAATAGATTCAAGGCCAAAACTTCAGTAGGTGGCTACCTAGTAAACATCTAAATTACTTCTCTACATAAATAGAGTTATAACTGCTTTTAACTGTCCTACAACCAAGCCAAATGATGGAATATACCAACTCAAATTCTTCAATTTACATTTGTACCATATTTAAGAAGAACAGCAATTCCTCTTCAACAGTAACTTTTGCAGCTGGTAACTTGTTTAGGAACATGTTGTGCCAAGAAGCTTAAGTTTTTAAGGATTATTAAAAAAGTTGAAAATTTTGTGATCAGCAATTTATTGGCAAGGCCCTGAATAAATCAGATCATCAATTAATTGAGAAAAAATAACAAAGTTGTGATTTTTCCCCCTTTGTTGAAAATATTGGTAATTTTTTCAGAAGCAAAATGGCTGTGGAAGGATTGGGAACACTATTCAAGTGTGTTGAAAACCATAGAAGGTGGGGACTGATGGCGGGAGCAACAGCAGGAGCGGCAGCTGGAGCGCAGTTTGGAGCAGAAGCGGAGGCAGGGCCGGGATCGGATCCAAAACAGAGCGCTGGATCCTGGGCGGGCCCGGATCCTGGAGGTTCAGGTACGTCCGGGCCCTGGCTGGGCCCAGGCGGATCCGCGGCGGGGTCGGACGGGGGTCTCGAGCAGTGCGTTGGGTTTGGTGGGGTCGGGATTCTGGGCCCGCGCCCCCTGCCTGGCCCTGTCGCGTCGGATGGCCTTGGGAAGGCAACCCCCGATCCGGGGCTAGGGCGGGCCCCGGGAGGCCCTAAACCCTCCTACCAACAAGTTTTGGCGGGCTCCAGGACCCCTGCACGGGCCCTGGGTGTCGGACTTTCCCTCCAAGGCACCCACATTTCCATCCAGGAGGAGGTTTACTCTTCCCTGGTTTCTGATTCTTCATCCTCCTTGGTTGGGAAGTTCCTGGGCGGGCGCCCAGACATGGAGACGATCCGCAAATGGGCGGCCACCAAATGGAAGGTCTCCGGCCATATCCAGCTGGTTGCCCTGTCCAAAGGCTTTTTCATTATCAAACTCAACAACAACGAGGATGCTGAGAAGATCCTGTCGGGCGGGCCCTGGTTCTTGGGTCGCAAGAGCCTTTTTCTCGTACGCTATGGTGCAGATTTTCATCCCAAGCACCCAAAGCATCAACTTTGCCCCGATCTGGGTTCGCCTCCCGGACCTCCCCCTTTCATCCGTGGCGCGAAGACGTTCTTAAGCTCATCGCCCGCTCGGTTGGAGACCTGGTGGCCTTTGATCCTGCGACCAAGGCTGGCTCTCGCATGGTGCATGCAAGGTTCTGTGCCAACGCCAACCTCGAATCTGAGCTCCCCTCCTCGGTGACCATCTCTTCTGGGTCCTTCTTCTGGCGCCAAACCCTTATTTACGAAAATAAACCTGCCTTTTGCACCTCCTGCAGCTCTCAAGGCCACCTCCCTCACCAATGCCCGGCTTCCAGGAAGGCGGAAGGCCCTAATCCCAAACCCCCGCCCAGCTCTGGTCGGGCCCCCTCCCAGGATCCATCTCGTCCCAACCCTAGCACTCCCCTCAAGGAGGTTTCCCCTTCGGGCCCCTAGGCCCTCGAGGCTTGTTCGGAGGGCGTCCCCCCCAGCGACCCCTCCGGGGACCCGATCCCAGATCCCCCCCCGCACCCCATTCTGGCTCCTTCGCAAGCCCCGACTGCTACCGGGACCCAACCCTCCCCCCCCACCCCCTTCTGACCCCGGCCCCCAGGCATCCTTCCCGGAACCTACCCCCTTGGTGTGTGGGTCCGAGCGATCTAATGATGAGACCGAAGGCAGCTCTCCTTCCGAGTCCGACGAAGTCAGCCCCAAAATGACCCGGAGCAGATCCTTTACCACAGATTTTGGCAACAAAGGTAAACGAGGGCGGCCCACCCGGTGCGAACAACGGTCTAGGATCACCGAGGACGACATTGCTAGCGGTTCCCAAACTACGCTACCTGACGTTGGCACGAGCTTTCGCAAGGCGGACGACGCCCGATCCAAACCTCCCGCCCAGGCTGGAAAGGGGGGCAGGCGACCCCAAAAGGGTGCCAAATGAAGTTAATCTCCTGGAACATCAGGGGACTCAATGGGGTCCCCAAGAAAAGGATCCTCGGTCAACTCCGCAGGGACCACCGCCCGTCCTTCATCCTCCTACAGGAGACCAAGATAGATGACGCCGCCGCCCGAAGAATTGCCCATGCTACCTGGCGCAACTGTGAACTTCTCTCCACCCCCGCGGCTGGCTCAGCCGGGGGCCTCATGTGCATGTGGGACCCTCGATCCTACGAGGGAAGGCTCATTTCCTCGTCGCCCAGGATCATGAACATTCTGGTCCACTGCCTCAACTCTAAGCGATCATGGATCCTATCCAACGTCTACGCCCCCAACAGTCCCGTTGAGAAAGCAAGGCTCTGGCAGGAAATCAGCTCGATGAGAGAAGCCTTCGCTCCCCTGCCCTGGATCCTGTCCGGGGATTTCAACAGCCCCCTGTTTTCCTCTGACAAATGCGGGGGTTCGAAGGTCAGAACCAAAAGCATGGACGACTTTGGGGCCTTTACCGCCCACAATGAGCTCATGGATGTCAGCCTGAAGGGTGCCCGGTTCACGTGGTCCAACAAGCGAGCGGGACCCAACCACATTCAGGTAAGGTTAGATAGAGTGTTCTTGTCTAAGGAAGCCCTCCCCATTTTTGCCGACGCCTCCCTATTGGCCCTCCCCAAAATCGGGTCCGATCACAGCCCCCTCCTCCTCGAGACTGATCATCGCCCCCCCAGGAGACCCTTCCGGTTTGAGTCCATGTGGCTTCACCACCCCGACCTCCGGGCCCAGGTCGGCTACTGGTGGGCTCCCCCTGTCCCTGGCCGCCCTGCCGAACAGGTCTTCCACAAGTTGAGACGCCTCAAGGAACACCTCAAGACTTGGAACAAAGAAGTGTTCGGTAATATCTTTGAAAGCAAGGAGGCTATCAAAAATAAACTCGATGAGATTGAGTCCAGATTCCAAGCTGGCTCTCAAGAGCCCGGCCTCAGGGAAGAGGAACGCACTGCCCTCAGCGAGTACCACAATATCCTAGCCAGGGAAGAAACCTTTTGGAGGCAGAAGTCGCGTGCTCTATGGATCCAAGATGGCGATGCAAACACCAAGTTCTTTCATGCATCGACCCTCCGAAATAGGGGTTCCAACAGAATTGCCGAGCTGGTTGATAGCAATGGTAGTATCATCAACAAGGAAGAGGACATCCAAGCCGAGGCAGTCCACTTCTTCCAAGAGCTCCTGGGCGATGGACCTCCTATGTCCTCGGAGGCGGCCGACTCTCTTCTGGAGCACATCCCGACGTCCGTCCCGGCCATGGCTAATGCAAAGCTGGTTCAAGCCTTGTCGGACTCAGAAATCCATGCTGCCACCTTTTCCATGAAGGCTGAGGCAGCCCCGGGCCCGAACGGGTTTCCTCCCCGCTTCTTCCAGGCTTTCTGGGACATTGTGGGCCTTGATGTGTGCGCTGCCATCCGGGACCTGCAGTTTGCCAGATCCATTCCTAGAGGCATCAACACCACCTTCATAGCCCTGATCCCGAAGACCCAGGCTGCAAGGTCCCTGTCAGACTTCCGCCCCATCAGCTTGTGCAACGTCCTCTATAAAATTCTGACTAAAGCCATGACAAACTGCCTCAAAGACATTCTTCCCCTGATCATTTCCCCCTGCCAGGGAAGCTCCGTCAAAGGCAGGCTGATTATAGACGGGGTCATAATCATGCATGAGGCCATTCACTCAGCTGTCCTATCTAGAAAGGCCCATTTCCTGCTCAAGCTCGATATGAACAAGGCTTTTGACAGGGTCGATTGGAGCTTCCTGTCTAAGGTCCTCCTCAAATTTGGGTTTCACCCCTCCCGGGTCCATCTCATCAACAAGTGCGTGTCCTCCCCCCCGGTTCTCTATCCCGGTCAATGGTTCCCCCGACCGGGTTCTTCCCCGGCTCCGCAGGTCTCCGCCAAGGTGACCCCCTATCCCCCGATTCTCTTTATTATCCTGGTCGAGGCCCCGGGACGAACCATTTTGAATGCTGTTACTCGCGGTCTTATCTCGGGCATCAGACCGGCGCAGGACCTCCCCCCGTGTCCCATCGCCAGTTTGTGGACGACACCATTCTTGCCTCCTCGGCCTCGGTCCCTCAAGCCAAGGCCCTCAAGAGCATCCTTACCCTGTACGAGGAGGCGGCCGGGCAAAAAATTAACCTGCAAAAAGCAAGATTTACTTCATCAACACCCCCATGGCTAGACAAATCAAAATCGGGCGGATCCTGGGCTGCTCCCCTGGCTCCCTCCCTTCCTCCTACCTCGGGCTTCCTCTGTTCACAGGGGCGTCTTCCAAGGTGTTGTGGAATGGGGTGATTGAGCGGATTCAAAGAAAACTCGCCCCCTGGAAAGGCCACCTTCTCTCTCAGGCCGGCAGAGCCACTCTCTTGGCGTCCGTTCTCCAAAGCATTCCGATATACTTCATGTCGGTCTTCAGAATTTCGGCCTCCATTGCTACTCTCATTGAGCAAATTCAGAAACGTTTTCTCTGGTCGGGAGGCGAAGACAAGAAAAGGATTCCCCTGGTCTCCTGGCCCCTGGTCTGCCGCCCCAAAGATGAGGGAGGGATCGGGCTCAGACGGGTGGTTCCCATGAATAAGGCCCTTCCGTCCAAACATGCCTAGAAGGTTCATACCAATACCCCCGACGAATGGGTTTGCATTGTGCGTAGGAAGTACTGCCACAATCACCCTTTCCTTGGGGATACCCAGCCCCGCGATGGATCTGCCTTCTGGAAGGCCCTGCTTTCCACCAGAGATATTGTTCAGCAAGGGACCAGATGGATCCTTGGAGACGGTGCCAAGATTGACTTCTGGGAGGACAGATGGATCCTCGACGAGGCCCTGAGCTCGGACAGAGAACTCCTTCTTCTCAAACCTGGGCTTGCGGACCGTGGACCCAGAGTGTCTGACTACATGACCCAGTGTCAGGGGCGGACCACCTGGAAACCCATCCTGAACCCCAGGTTCCCGCTTCAAGCTGCCAAACTTCAGCGCATCCTCAGTGCGACAGTCATCCCTTCTTTCGGTGACAGTGATAGATGCGTGTGGCATGGCTCTCCCAGCGACATTTTTTTAGTCAAGTCTGCTTACCATATTCAGAGAACCCCGGGGGCAACCACCTTCCCGACTCAGCTGGTCTGGGCCAAGAAATTGATCCCCAAAATTAGCCATTTCGTTTGGGCGGCCGTCCAAAACAAAATCCTCACGATCGAAAATCTGATCAAGCGAGGTTTCCAAATCCCCAACAGATGTTTCCTCTGCTGTGCCGCTTGGGAGTCTACCAACCACCTTTTCTTAAACTGTGCCTTCTCTTCCGAAGCTCTGGGCCTCATCCTCTCCCATTTTTCCATTCAATGGGCGGCCCCCAATTCCATTTCTCGACCTCCCGTCTCGCTGGCCCACCCCCTTTGCCCATCCCTTTCTCTGCTTCCTCTGGAAGGCCTGCCTTCCTCACTTGCTCTGGAAAATTTGGCTCGAGCGTAACCGGCGAGCCTTTTCCTCCCCGGCCTGCCTCCCCCAGAGGTTGGCATCCAAAGCAGTCTCCTTTGCCACCGAGAATTCCCGCTTCATTCCCCTTTCTGCGGAACCCAGGCGGTCGAGCGAAGCTTCCCTTCTCTCCTCCCTCGGCTTCCAGATCACCCCCCCTGCTTCCCCTCCCGCCCCTTCCCGCCGCTCCCTGATCAGATGGACTCCCCCCCCCGGGTGGCTCAAGCTCAATTTCGACGGCGCTTCCAAAGGCAACCCCGGGCCCTCTGGGGCTGGCGGGGTTATCAGAGACGGTTCCGGGAATCTGGTCACTGCCTTCGCGGTCCCGCTGGGCAGGCAAACTAACAACTTTGCCGAAGCTGCCGGCTTGCTCAGTGGCCTGTCGGCTCTCAGGGGCTCCTCCCCGAAAATTATTATTGAAGGCGACTCCCAAGTCATTATCAGAGGCGCCAGCAAGCCCGAGTCCTATTCCTGGCGATTCCAAAACTCCATCCGGGAGGCCCTCTTCCTGCT
Organism: Wollemia nobilis; assembly: GCA_028583015.1. Taxonomy (NCBI): domain Eukaryota; kingdom Viridiplantae; phylum Streptophyta; class Pinopsida; order Araucariales; family Araucariaceae; genus Wollemia; species Wollemia nobilis. Next base: position 25,799,950 of record JAQPPZ010000856.1, on the reverse strand, counting down.
CCAGGGCTTCCCCGATCACACTTTCCAGCATGTTCTCAGAGAAGGCAACAGGGCTGCTGACTTCATGGCTAATCTAGGCATCACTGTTGGAGAATTCACCACCTGGACCTCGCACTTCCCTGCAGGCCTAATCCAAATTGCGATGCAGGACCACCCCGATCATGATGTTCTCTCGGGTGTCTAGTCTTCCCCGTGGCTGGGCGGCGAAGTCCCCCCGACGTGTGCATCCGCTGTCCAGTGCTTCTCGGCCCCGTGTCGACCCGTCGGCTCGCCACCCTGTCCGCGTGAGGACCGCCCAGGTCCTCCCCGCAGCGGCCCACGCCCCCTGCCTTGTCAGCTGCCCGCGCTGGCCTGGCAGCCCCATTTTTTTGTGCATGGCGGACCTCCCCGTCATTCCCGCTTTGATCTCTGCGCCGCCTGATTCCCGTGCCATGCCAACCCGTTCGAGGTCAACTCCGGCGCGGCTCACTCCCGGCGCTCCTCCGCTCAGCGTCCGCCAACTGGCGCTTTGGCAGTGGGCCTTTCCCATCCTCGCGTGTCAGCAGCCTGGTGCGCCCCCTCAGCCCCCTCCCCGTCGTGTCGATCCCAGCCGCGTGTGCTACTTTCCAAAGCTGGCGGCGCTCCCCCTTCTCAAGCCATCGCACGGCCTTTATATTCCCCTCCCTGTCCCATCCCGCTGTCGCATTCTCCTTCCCCTGCTCTTTCTTCCCCGGCCTGGCATTCTCTGCCCCCTGTGTCCCCACCTTGCCAGCTCATCCCCCATGGCATCCAAAGCTATTTTTCTGGAGCCCCCTGTCCTCGAGTTGAGCGGCCCTGCTCGCTTATTCTCCGATGCCAAGAAATTTATGCCATTTTTTAGCAAATTCGCTGGCCATGACGACGAGATCACCCAGGGGTTCCTGGAGTCGTGGAACGACGGGGAAGTTACAGTCAAGGGTTTGCACTTCAAAATCTCCAAGGACTTCCTCACAGAGGTCACCGGCCTCCACCACGAGGAGAAAGGCCGTGTCGTCAGACGGGATAAACACAACTGGGAAGAGGAGCTCTCCCGCTTCCCAGACCACCAGTGGGACAAAGCCAACTTACTCCGCTCTCACCTCCCGACGCCGTTCGACGAAGCCATTGTCCCGGTAATGCAATATATTACCTGTGACGATCTCGAGCAACGGTTGTTTAGCTTCCATCTCAGTTATTTTAACCACCTCCGCGGAGCTACCCTCATCAGCACCCCCCGCTTCCTCCTCTACTCTTTGGGTCTGACCATTGAGCGTGCCCGCAAGAACCATTCCCGGCCCTTACACCAGGGGCTCATGGTTGTTCTCTACAGACATGCCCTGGCCAACCAGCCCCAGCTGCACAACATTCCCCCCTCTCTTCTGTCCCGCCCCCGAAACTGGCGTTTCTCCCCCTGGTTCCCCTGCCGCCAAAGGCTCCCCCGCTCCTGCCGATTCTGCTTCCCTGAAGCGTCGTAGGCCTACACGCAAGTGCAGGGCGTCGAGCACAGGCCCTGACAGGGCCCTTCCTCCCAGTTCAGGGCGCAAAAGGGCCTCCCCCGGACCCAGCTGGACTGCAGAAAGCCCCAAGAATGCCAAACCAGAGAACCCGGAGCCCACTGTGATCAGCTCTGAGTCAGATGATGCGTTGCAGAAGCTGGCACTCCATGGCCTCCTGGATACTGCGGTCAGTTCTCTCAACACAGCTGCCCAAGCTGCGTCTCATGCCGCCAAGGCGTTGTCCGAGCTCCGTCGCAAGCTGGAGGAAAGTGCTGTCAAGGGCCAGCGACAGACTGAGCGGGCCGAGGACGGATCAGGGCCCAGTTAGCTTGGCCCCTGGCATTCGCCGTTTTCAATGTGTCTTGTTTTTGGGTTTGTTTTTTTGGAGATTCTCGACTGCGAAGTTTATTCGGGCACTTTTGTTTTCTGTAGTTTCCAGGGCCCCAAGACGGGGACGTTATTTCTGTTTTATGTTTCCAGGGCCCCGGGATGGGGACGTTATTTTTGGTTTTAAAGTTTCACTGCTTCGGCCACTACTGTAATTAAGGTTTTGGGATCCTATTTAAAAAACCCGCTGTAAATATACTGTTACCTATCAAAAAAAATGGCTGTGGAAAAAATCGCGATATATGTGATAATCAAAATTCTTTGAAGTTTTTTCCTTGGAATCTAGCCCCTAACCATAGGACCAAACCAGACCCTTCCTACAATAACCCTCCTCAATAGGCTTTATTGCATAGAAAGGCACATTCATCTAGTTGCACTCATGGTGAAATGGAACATGTCTGTTCTCATATGAATGATTATCGTGCCCACTGTTATCACATCACATATTATCGTAGCATGCCCACTTTTATAATGTCATATATCCTAACATGCCCACTCTTATCATGTCATATATCCTAACCTGCCCATTCTTATCATGTCACATATACTAACATGCCCACTCTTATCATGTCTTATATTATCCTAGCATGCCCACTGCAACAACACTACTCATTTGGCCCACCGCAGACATTAATAATATTTCATTTCATTTTTCTCTACTCTCTCCAATGCACTAACCTGCATAATGTTTTATCCTGTATACTGTGGGTGGCCTTTCTCATGCTAAGATGCGTAATTTTCTCATTGGGAGCTTCTCTAGTATAAAAAGTGGCACAAGTTTCGCCTAAAGTAAAAATATCATTATCCTGTCTTATCCAATTGAATTGTTACCTATCACACCCTAGCGTGCACCGTCTACCAATCCTCCTAGATCACACAATCCGGTATGCAAAGCTGCAATACAAAAAGTAACACCTAAAGGTGGATGTATGGCTCCTACTCCAATAGTGATAATTGCAATACGAAAAATACCGAATAGAATTAGCTTAAGAGATTAAAAACAAGGACTTCACGTGTTAAAGTTGTCCAATGATGTAAAATTGCTATTTGATATAAATTAATGACCTTATATTTTGTACAGCCTGAGTGGTCCTGATGGTGAAGGTATGGGTACTCTAGACAGGAGATGCAAGCTTCGAATCCAAAGGGAATATGGGGATAGGGTATGTATGCCCCATAGGCGAATAGCCCAACATGAGTGCCTCCTCTGATACAGAGTGGAACCAGAGAGTGAGAGAGTGAAGGGTGCCTTGATATGTGTTATGCTCATGAACCTTAAAAGTTACTTAACCTTTTAATTAACAGATTAAAAAACAAACACTCTAACCAGCATGTCTAATTGGCATATTATATCTCAACTAAAGTCTTCACTTTTCCTTCAAATTTTCTATCTCGATCTTTTGACCAAGCTTATAAAAGGATCTCCGGTTATCCTGCTCAATTTCTTTCAGCATCCTGTTTTATTGTGCCAATTCTTTTAACAAATTGCTCATTCTGTCTCAAAACAAAACAAGATGGGAATAAAAAATAAAAATAAAAACGGTGCATTTAATCCTGCCATAGATTTCCGCAGTAACTTTATTTAGTTCGCCCAAAAAAAGAAAAAAGAAAAGGTGCGAGTCTCGGATTAAGAGGCTACTTATTCTTTCATGTCCTATATCGGGTATTCTTTGCTACAAAATCATAACCCTGACAGCACTAGAACAAAGATGACCCTAACATATGACTCCGTACAGCACTGAATCTGATAAAGCACGCCTGAATCTATTCAAGAGGATATGCATCCTTATTTTGTAGGCATAACCTTAAATATGCATACTCTAGAGACACGGAATTTTGAGAAACCAGTGCATAAACTGAACCCTAGCTTTGAAATTGGACAGAAAATAAATAAACCCAATTATGTCATGATTTACATACACAGAAGGAGAGAGATAGAGAGGTGTTGTGAATTACATTTTGTTGACCATTTTGTGCCTTGCATCGTCTGAGAGGCTCCAGTTGCTGCGGGGGTTGGGCTGCTCCATGATGAAGATGCTGCTGCTCCCCCTGCTCAAACTCTCCACTTATCTTCACGGCCTGAAATAATTATTTGCCTGAGTAATGGTTCCCCTTTTCAGGGTGAATCCAAAGGTGAAAAAACAAATCAGGAAAACACAAAAAAAAATTGTGAATCCAAACATAAAAAGAATTATGGCAACCGGCGCATATGAGCGGTCCGATATAAAGCCAGAAAGCCAAGAAAGAGAGGGATGTGGATGGGTATTCTTGGGCGATATTTAAAAATAAAAGAAAATAAAGGAGGGATATTTACGCATGTACCGGGATATAGGAAATTGAAATGGCCGGAGATTCACTCCACCTGGCACCACAAGTTCCCAGCAACGGACCCTTCCGTTCAACAACGTCAAAGCCCAGGGTCTCCGGGCAATTCTACGGTTAAATTTTCGTCCCCGTAGGTGGGGGCGCATGCGGATCGTTCCACGTGGAAGGAGAGAGTCTTTTATTATTTACTCACCTAGGGCTGGGCCCTGGACTCGCCTTGGACTTTTTTGGCCCTTAGGTAGACGATGACTTTTTTATTCGTTAACGACCTACCTTAGCTGGATGGATGTGAGGGATCGGATCGATGCCAACATTTTACACATTTTAATAATTGTTGTGAAAATTGAGCGCGAGTGCAAGTAAATGACATGTTTCCCATGTGAAATCAAGTGTATTGTCAAATGTCAACATTGTTTTCTTAAAAGATGTTCTTATAATTATGTGAGAATAATTATGGAAGGAAAAAATACTTCATATAAGTACTAGCTCTTAGATGTGAAACAGTGGACAACGCCCAAAGAACAATGGGAAAGAAAGGATATGTACTCTATGTAGCACAAGGGCAGTAGAGACAAAGGAACATTTCATCTATAAATGCCCGAGTTTTTCAGATATCTGTGACAAATACAAAGAAACACTTAGAAACGAGTTTATAGCAGATTTATTTGAAGACAGTAAAATAAAAAAAATTGGGAAATTGCTAACACAAATCGGCAGGAGGAGAAAGAACAACGTTCTCAAAGATATTAAAGATCATATGATATGATTTGAGTAATTGTACTTCCATATTTGAGGTCCCATAGACCATATTTGGGTCTCGCGGACGTAATTAAAATCTTTTATTTCAATTGATTGATTTCAATTTCATATAACCAATAAAATGATTTTATGTAAGAATAAAATTATAAATTTTTAAGATAAAGATTGAAGTCCTTCCGATAATATATAATTGTCGAATACCTTTGTGTCGTTTATTGGATGTGGTTGTAATGGATGTGGTTGTAATCCAATGAATATGGGTCTTGTTGAATGAAATGAAAGATTTTAATTGCGTCCCCGAGACCCAAATATGGGACCTTAAATATGGAAGTACAATTACTCAAATCATATCATATGATCTTTAATATCTTTGAGAAGGTTGTTCTTTTTCTTGTTGATTTGGGTTAGCAATTCTCCAAAATGAAATGATATATAATTAATTTAAAAACAATAATTTTAAATAATTTTTTTTGTTGGAGACTATTGCATTATTTGATACATATTAATGTATTTCCATGGTATTTATGGTACACTAGAAATATTAGAATAGGATTTTAGTCTATAGTTTAGAGTGTGATTTATATTTTATATGCAGCATATGCACAAATGTAATTATGTGAACAAGTGTGTAATGTGAAAAAGTATATAAGTGTCAATTAAGTATGTAAATATATAACGTGAGGAAATGCAAAGTGTCATGTATTAAGTGTGTATATAAAAATATGTAAATGTCATGTATTAGGTGTGTACTTAGTTATCAAGTTCGAGTTCGAATTCGACACTTGTGAAGTTTGAAAGAAATTCGCCATGTTTAAAAATTCGGAATAAAATTTGATATATCATAAATGTGTATATATAAACTTTGAACTTAAGTGTATACAAATAATATTTTTTGTGCATTGAATATAAAACCAATATTTTTTAATACATTACCCGACACATTAATTAAAAATAAAAATAATAATAATAAATTTTGAAAATTGGTTACTCGTCCACTCAAATCTTTTGGTTTACTAAATCAAAATCAAAATAATAAAACAGGTTGTATTCTCGAGGCCATATCGTTTCACACCATGTAAATTATATAACTTATCGTAAATTTATAAAATTATTATTATTTTTTTATATATTCTTCTTCTCCCCAAACTCCATTGCGCTTCTACGCTTGATCTGCAATACGAAAACCACAAACTCCAAAGCTACAAACTCCACTGAGTGATCTGCAATACAAAAACCACAAACCGTAGTTGTGCATGTAATAAACGCTTTGTTAAAAACCAAAACCATAAATTAATATACCAAGTTGCATGCCTGAGAACCAAAAAATATTCTTGCAACGCATTTTTTCCTTCTGCGTGCGTTTTCACTTAATTTTTTCCCACACTAAATTTAGGTTTGTTAGTCGTTTTTCCTTTGTGCATGCATTCACTCAATTTTTTCCCCTATCGAATTTAGGATTTGTTCGCCCGTTTTTTCCTTCTGCATGCATTTCAATTTTTTTCCTTTGACATGTCGATTTTAATATTTATTCGCCAAATTTATTCGTGAAGATTTTAAATTCGACGAATTTCGAATTTCATCTTAAAAATTCAACGAATTTGATAACTAAGGGTGTGTATATAAAAATGTGTAAATGTCATATAGAAGCATGCAAGTGTATAGAGTTTAGTGTGTATGTAAATAGAGAGTTAAGATTCATGTATACAAGTGGCAAGATGAAAAGCCAAAAATACATAGGAAAGGTTGTAACTCCCGGATATATGAGGAGTGCAAAAGACAGAGTCCAAGAGTCACCTTTCTAAGGTTATATTATGGAGGTAAAGCTCCATGAAATATATATATATATATATATTATGACACATTTAAGCATGAATATTAAAGCTTGTATGAATATTTTGAATAATTTTACTATAATTTTTTTCATGTTATTGTATGAATGACTTTGGCCATTATTCATATTTACCATTTTCATGTATATTGTTATTAGTTTATGCTAGACATTTCATATAGTGATTGTGAAGAACACAAGCTTATACTGAGAGTGGGGGTGAACAGTATAAGACCATTTTTTATTTTTCTTTCCCAAACAATATTATCAATATATTAATAGTAATATCAATAGCAGTAATCAAAGCAATGCACAAATCACCACATACAATAGAGACACCAATTTTATGTGGTTCACCCAATGTGGGCTACTCCACGGAGAAAATATTTCACTAAAATTTTCTCAACAAATCTCTTGGGAATCCTTCCCTATTACAATGTTTATGGACCTTTGTCCAAAGGAGACATCAATCCCCTAATCAAGTTTGTGGATATCTATCCACATGAGAAATCTTTCCCCTTTGCTGGTTCGTGGATCTCTATCCACAGGAGAACTCCTCCTTTGCTTTGGTTGGTGATCCACTAGAAGACTACTGCCTCCACTGCACTGCATGTGGATCTCTCTCCACAAAAGACTTATGTCCTCACTTAGAAGACTTTTGTCCTCACTACCCTGGCTAATGGATCTCTATCCACTAGAGACTACTATCCTCTGCTCTGTCACCTCCAAAGCTTGCTCTCAACTCTGCTCAATCACTATCTCAAATTTACACTAAACACTGTCCTTCGATCTAGCACAAATCTTCTCATAATTCTATCTCTGGTCTGACACAAATCTGTCCTCAAATCTGCACCAAACTTTGTCCTCAAATCAATCCTCAAGCCTTAACACAGCTTGATCTAATCACAAATCAACACTGCTATATCTGCCCCAAGCCTTAACTCAAAGCTTGAACAAATCAATCAATAAAATCTACTCTCAAGTCTTCTCAAAGACTTACCTCAAATCTATCCACAAGTCCTCTCAAGAACTTACTCAATCTGCTCAACAAGTCTTCACCAAGACTTACCTCAAATTTGCTCAACAAATCCTCTCTAGAACTTGTCCAATCTGCTCAACAAGTCTTCACCAAGACTTACCTCAAATCTTCTTGTAAGCTTCCACAAAAACTCACACAAATATATCCTTAAGTCCCCTTTAGGACTTACTCAAATCTGCCCACAAGCTTTCACAAAAGCTTGCTTAACTTTGTCCTTAAGTCCTCTCTAGGACTTACTCAAATCTGCCCACAAGCTTTCACAAAAGCTTGCTAAAATTTGTCCTTAAGTCCCCTCTAGGACTTACTCAAATCTGTCCACTAGCTTTCACAAAAGCTTATTCAAATCAATTGCAAAACTTGCATACAAACCTCAACTTAATATTTTATAGAAAACCTCTTCAATACCACAAACAAGTTTCACTCAAAATCTTGCTTAACCATAGAAACATATAGATAATGGTAAGAGACTCAATATGTTTCACCCTCAAAAATCACTTTATCACTTTCAAACTCAATTTCAAACTCACTTTCAAATCAATTCAGAAATAAAGAATAATTTGTTTCACAAATATTGAACTATCACTCCAATGCTCTCAACCAATAATGCTCAATCAACTTCACTCAAAGCATCCACTCAATGAAACACAACTTGCTTACAAACCCTAACCAAGTGTTTCACTTTACTTCCAACAACTCACACTATAAACCTTGACTCAAGATAATTCCAATGTCACATAACAATGATACTCATGTTCTTTCACAAACCCTAGCTCAAGATAGTTCTCAATTTCACATAACAATGATACTCATGTTTTTTCACAAATCCTAATCATGCACATGAAGGCTCACTCAAATATTTCCAACAATGCTTATCAAACAATCTCACATAACAATGATACTCATGTTCTTTCACAAACCCTAATCATGCACATGAAGTCTCACTCAAATATTTCCAACAATGCTTATCAAACAAACCTTTTCACTCCAAATTTGCATCTCACAACATTCAATCAAACATTATTTCACTCACAAGGAAGATGTGCCCATACCTTTTGTTTTGATGGAGATATATCTTCAAAACCTGTCTTAATCACAATCAAATTCTCTTTGCCAATTTCAAGGTTAGAAACCAACAACCTATCTCAAAATCTTCATAGAATTATTCTCTCCAATAATTAATTCACCATAAAAAATATTAGCTCTCAAGTACACCTTATAATCTCCAAACTTCACAAAATAATATTCAATTCACAAACAATCAAAACTCCTTTGATAACACTTTATAAACCCAATTTTCACACTTATCAACAATAAAACTTAATTCCTTTATTTAACACTTTTAACTCCAATATTCACACAATTATATTCAACACAATTAAATCCTTTCAAACACCTTATATCTCCAATATTTTATTTTTAATGCTAATTAAAAAATAAAATATTAAACACCCTTATGACTCCCTATCTTACTCCTTAGCAAAAATTAATCAAAGCACCTTCACAAACATCACGTGGCCCCTAGCGCTATTCAACCTTTGGCAAAAATAAATCAAGCGCTTACCTCAATGATGGCCCACGTTAAAATTAGTGCCCTCAAATACTGCGCTCAACTCGAACCCACAACCAGTCGTCATTGTGATGCCTAAGCCCTAAGGCTTGGCTATCGTTGGGCCACACACCCAAGACAAAACCAAAGGTGCACGATGTGCCTTTAACTCCTTGCTCTTGGTGCCTTTCAAAATAAAAAAAAAACCTTTGCCACGCTCAAAACGAAGGGGACGCGAATTGAACCCCTGACCTGCCTTGCACAACGCCTTAACCAACCGCCAATCATCGCTTGCGCTACCAAGTGCTTGGTGAATAATTTGATGCTCCACTTGGTCTTATTACAAGGTCTGCCCTTTTAACACATGCAAATCCTCTTCCTTCTCTTAAAACAATGCACAAATTTCTTTTACTCTCTTGGGCATTCAAATTGCATGGATAATTTGAAATAAAAATATTGCCCCCTTTTTATACCTTTTGCTATGCACTCCAACACGTCGGCGCTTCCAATTCAAATTTTAAACTTAGACTTATGGCGCCTTTAATATTTATTTAAATTAAATTTTAACCTTTTAATAATCTGCCAAATGGGTCTTTTAAGAATTTATTCTTTAGTGATTCCTTGGACCTCGTTTTTCTTCACTTCAACCTTTGGCCCGGAATATTATAATATTATTATTTCCTTTTAAACCTACTTCTCCTTCCTTTTAATATTTTAGGCTTCTTTAGGCATATAATATTAAAATAAATATTATATCCTATTTCTTTTAACCTCTTCCTTGCCTTTTGGAAAAACCACCTAATGACATTAATGATGACGAAACTTGAACATCAATTTCTTGACATCAATGACAACAAAACTAGCTCAAATTTCCAATAGATTGCTCTTATATTTGAGTCTACTCAAGATCAAGAATATTGAGACTTAAGATAATTTGGCTTAAAATCCAATATTGGTATCAAAGCTACTTCGAGTAGACTTTATTGCTAGCATCGGAGTAAGTTTTTGGCATGAACTTATATTAAGAGTCACGTGAAGAAAATGTAGACTCATATTATTGGAAATTTTAAATTTGGAGATTGATATATGATAAAGGTTCAATTGATTTGAAAATGTTCTATAAATGTTTCATTTATGCTAGAGTCTATCCACTCTAGAAGGAAGTGAATACTAAAACTTAGTTTGAAGAATTGATTAAGGGGACAAATAAAAAATCACATTGATTTTTCGAATTCTCTCTGAAGAAAGAGAATCACATACTGAGCGGTCAAAGCCACCTAAAATAAAATATAGCACTCTACATTTTAGGCATATTTGACCTTGACATATAAGGCTTCAATCTCAAGAAGGCTATGATAGCATTGAAGAAATTAGGCAAGAACCTATGAAGAAAAATATTAAGGAACTCGGGTAAGAACCTAAGAAGAAAAATATTAAGAAACTCAAGCAATAACCTAAGATAGAAAGAAAAGTATTGAAGAGTCTAGGAAGAAAAATCTTGAAAAAAAATTGAAATAGAAGCATTAAAGCTTTCAAAGGCATATTATGACGAAGAAAGGAGTTTCAGTCTCAAAGCGTCAAGTTTCTAATCACGATTCAAATCAACTAGCTAGAGCACCATTCACTATGTGGACCAATCCTGGCAATGAACCAAACCAACCAAAGTGCCATTCATAAAGTGAACCAAATAAGCTAGAGTGTTATTCACAAAGTGAACCAGTTCAACCAAAGCGCCATTCACAAGGTGAACCATACTAGCCAAAATACCATTCATGAAGTGAACTAGTCCAACCAGAGCGTCATTCCCTAAACCAAACCAACCAAAGTATAATTCTTTGAAGCATGGTGAACTATTCCATTCTAAAGACATCAATAGAACCATTTGAAGCGTCATTCAATTCTTTGTTGCTTAAGAAAGGAATATCATCAATTAGGATAAGGAAGTTGTAAGTCTAAGAAACATTTGCATTAAATAAATGTTAAACAAAGGTGTATGTCCCATCAGAGTGCAACATTCATTAAGGAGCACAACAAAGCATATCAATCATTATTATGTGGTGTTGTTGTGAACGTTTTGAATCAATGCAACTCAAACCCTTTATGTGTTGTGGTCAACTTGATATAATTGGTGAGGCAAAAAAAGGTAAGCAATATTACCTTTATATTTGTAGACACCTAAAAATGTCACATTATCCCTTATGTAGTGTTAATGGTTAATCATTTAACAAAAACCCTCAAAATTTGCTTTCCAATATACACCCTAGCCTTACGTCCACCTCACCCTAGTCTACCCTTTGACTAGCCTAGCCTCCACCTCACCCTAGTCTACCCTTTGACTAGCCTAGCCTCCACCTCACCCTAGCCTACTCTACACCCTACTTTCCACATCCCCATGCACATTAAATTTCTTAAATGCCATGAAGACTTTGCACCATCAATGCATTTATGACATGGATGACTTTGCATCCACATACCATAATGAGGGTGAGGAATTTCTTCACCCCATACATTTATGAGGCATGGTGCACCCATGCCCATTTAATGCATGTGGGTGGATGAGGACTTTCCTCCACCCAAGGGCATTCATGAGGTATGGTGCACACCTCCACCTCATAGGCCACCTCACAAGACACCTTAGACCGCCCAAACCTTGGCCAAATTCTATAAATAGGAGGTCATTTCCTTCATAACTAAATATCACATATTTGCTTACCAAAACTCTATCAAAATCACTCTAGCCTTCATTGCATTTAAACCCTCTTTGGTGCTAACCCCCATGGACGCTCTTGTATGCCTCTTGTTGCCCCTTTTTGTTTTATAAATTGCTCGCATGTGTGAATTAAAACAACTACCAAACTTGGACAGGAGCCTCCATAGAAATAGAAGATCCTCCCCTCCGAGGGAAATTTTTGTTTGACCAACACAAAGTCGACCATAAGGATATGTATGGTTGATATTATTTTGCTCACAGTTTGCAGGTTCGAACTCCAAAAGCCACCAAATTTTGAGGATAACTTTCCAATAGCCTCTAGAAGGTCCCCTCCAAATTTGATGCCATTCTAATCAACATAGAAGAAATCATACTCATAAGTATGGTCATAGTCAGGATCGTACCCTAGGGTATGGTTCCCTTTAGGAACTTATTTTAGAGACCAACAAACCATATATAGAGGTGAGTATGATTATTTTTATGATTTTTTAACTTATTTTAAGTTCTTTTCAATGTAGTAGTTTAACTTTTATTTGTTTTGCCCTCTTTCATAAATTTGGGTCTAATCAAGATACACCCACATGTGCTATTAACTCCTTGTTTAGGTTATATAGGTTTGGAGGACTTGCTCAACTAGCGATGGTAAATAATTGATAAAACCACCCCCTTGAGGTGGCCATAAAAGACATGGAGTGCCATGACATTATATTGTAAAGGGATTCCACCTTGAAAGACCCTCATTTGTAGCCCAAGGGGCATTTTGTGAATCATTTTGTAACATGATTTGATATCAATGAAATGGCACATTTTCTATATCCATATTTTGACGATCATGGTAGGACTTCTAAACCCTCTTATTATGTTTTTGCTAGATTTTTAGCCATCTTGCTTACTTTTTGCTATCATTTTTTGTGTTTTTACATACAAAAACTAGCACAGACCCTCCAAAACCAAGACCCATCTAGTCAGGTCTAAGGCAAAAGCCTTTTCTAGTCTACAATCCAAGACCGTATAGATGGGTACACTCAACTCCAGGACCATACAAATCCATACGATCACTAAACAACTCTAGAAACTGGACCCAAATGATTCAGGTATATTTTTCTACGTAGTTATCACAACAACCACATCTGTTGTAGGTAAGTTGGGGATAAGATTTCTCCACTTAACTATGAGATTGCTATCTCACTCATCCAATTACCTTATTAGGCCAAACCACCTCACAAAATGACATCCTAAGGTGTAATCACTCACCTTCCAACCTTTCAAAAGCAACACATTTGGTTTCTATTTTAAATTACATTTTTTTAACAGTTTAGTCTTGTTTTCTTTCAACACATTTCAAAGAAATTTGATATTTTATCATTTATTTTTTATAAGAAAAATTACAAAAATAGTCTTTTGTACCAGATAAATCATCAATAGTAGAGAGAGCCTCCAAAAACCCCTCCTGTTGTGAACCATACCTATAGGTATGGTCATCACTATGGATCGTCCAAATTTGTATGGTCAGTTCCAGACAACACAAATTAAACAACCAGAGACTATGCAACACTTCTCGTCAACATTCAGATAACATAGGACCTTAGATAAGCACTTATGTTACCAATTTTAGTCAAAAAAAGAAAAACAAATATGTTTTCTCATTTTCAAAAATCAATTTCCCCTATGCTTTCTCATTTTCAAAAATCAATTTCCCCTTCAAGTTTTGCTTCCAAAGCACCCAAGTTGCTTTCCTATTTAAAAAAACTCAAAATTTCCCTTCAAGTTTCGCTTCTAAAGAACCCAAGTTATTTTCTTGTTTCCAAAAATCAAATTTCAATTTTGTTTGGCTTTAAAGGCCTTTTTCATTTCAAAGGGCAATCCCCTTTTCAAGTTCTTTGCTTTCATGCTTGCATCTTTATCTTTTTATTAGCATAGAGTAATCATTTGCATAAGGTTTAAAGAAAGCCCAAAAAAATTCTCTATGAGCTAAGACAAATTTTGATCTCTCATACATAAAGCCATAGGTAGACAACTGATCATAACCTTAATTGACATATCTTGACCAATGTAGATAGATTAGAGCACAAGTAAATCTTAGAGGTAAATCTTGCTTCCAAAGCATTCACAAGTCATTTGTATTGTCCTCCCTTAAGGATCTTTTTTTTTTTCAAAGTATTTAATCTCTTGTTTCTTGCCTTGCTCAAGGTTTTTATTGTGTTTTCAATAGCCCTCTGATTTTTTGCTTCACACTTTCATTTGTTAGACATAGTTTTACTTCAAATGCTCTTCCTTTCTAGGATCACATTCCTTTCTAAGATGGGTTTATGTTCATGCATATTTTCCTTTTCAATCTTGCAATTTGTTTTCTTCAAAATAAATATTGCTTCAAAATCACACTTGTTATATGATATTGCTAGTCTAGTTTACTTTCTTGCATTGAATCTCACTTTTCATTTTGTCTCTAGTTTAGAAGAAAATCAAAATTTGTATTTTATATTCATTAGATAGCTTTTGTATGTGCATCTAAATAGAAAAAAAGAAAACTCTCACACACTTGCATGCACTACTAGTAAACATTGGTGATGTTGGATTTCATCACCAATTATTAATTGATATCGGTGACATTGGGCTTCATCTCTAATTGTCAAATCACCCCTAGACACCATAGTAGCCATTCATGTAAGTTTTTGGACTTCATCACCAAAAAGCTCACTACCATTGGGATTATCTTGAGGTAGTTTAGGATAGAATACCCTGCTCATAGGGCTATATAATTCATGAGTGCACAGTTATCATTATTGACCAAGGCTACCTAAGGATGAAGCGAAAGCAGACTGGCTTGCCACAAGTCTAGACAGTGTTGTATCTTTTATCAGAGGTTTATTTCCTTCCTTTTTGGATATCCTGAGCCATTTCTGCCTTAGGAAACCTTTTTTTGTTTGTGCATTTTGTATTTCTTTAAGTACCTTTAGGTATATTGGAAAGCATGCATCGACATACCTTTTTAAATTTCATTCATACACCTTTGGTTGATTTTTAGGAGTCTCAAAATCGAACACACATCAAAACACTTCAAATCACACAAAACTCTCACAAAAATGGTTACATTCCTAAGCAACTTTAAACACATAAACACACAATCACACTCAAGCATGCTTGTACTTGGATTGTTTGTTGTATGTTAAAATATTTGCTAGAATTGTGATATTTTTAGAAAAAATCAACCAAAACCAACAAATCCAAAAATAAAATAGATCATAAACCAATCAATATCTACTTTTTCATCATCCCAATCCCTGCAAACTATTTATGATAGGAACCGTATGAATAAATACGATCATAGGCATAACAATACAGATAGGTACGATCACACTCAGGACCATACAAACAGGTAAAATTCAGGATTGCACAAAAAAGTGTAGTTCTATTCAACCAAGTTGTAGTCCCTTTTTACCCCTCTTTTTCATCCAATTCCATCACCTTCTTCTTCCATCATGGTTCTTACCTAAATCTAAGCTTACAAGTAAGAGCAATTACCCATGGAAGCTTCTAGAGTAAACCCTCCTCCTTCAACCAACCCGTTCAACTAACCAAAGCAAGAATCCTCCACTATGTCTCAAAATCTGCCTACATATTCTCTTAGCCAATACTCGAGTCACCTATCCCAACTTATGCTTTTGTATTATTATCAAGTCCTAGCACAACAAGCCACTCACAATTTACCACCTGAGAACCCTAGGGAGAGGGTCTCTTCACCAACCCCTTACCTGCATGCTTTGTATTTTGAGCCTGGTAATTTTATTCCCTCCACTTTCTAAACTCATTATTCTTTACCTTATTCTTCTCCCCATTCTCAGTAACCCCTCTTGCCACATCATTCACAACTTGATTCACCTCACACTTCTTTGTCCCCTCTCAAGATTCTTGATCATAACTATTCTCATATTTATTAAGTCCAAATGAACCCTAGTGTTGTGTCCCAAACTATGGCTATAGTATTTGCCACTCCTGTGCCTCCCAACCCTTACAGAATTTTTTCAAATCTCTTTTCTTCATAAAAAAAAATTACTTCTCAAACTCCATCCTCATTTGCCTTTGTTGGTTCTCATCCCTTTCCTAATCCACCTGTGGGGGTTCCTTATCATTCTACTTCTTTTGTTCCTTTAGTAATATTATATCCTTCCACTCCCCCGCACGAGTTCAATTAGTCCAATGTCACTTCTCCAATTTACCTCCTAATAGTGTGCAACTTGTTGCTTCTTCTCAATATCCCACTTCTCTCCATCCTTCTTTCACTCTTCCTCCACCTCCTCCTTTTCAGAAACCTTCTTCCAATATTCAATGTTCTTTTAATTCTCAAACTTCATTCAATCCCCAATTTCCTTTTTATCTTCAACATCCTTCTTTCTATTATGCTCAATAGCAGGCACAACCCAACATTTATTATCCTAGTCCTCTTCATTCTCAACTTAATTCCTTCACTTCCCTTTTGACCAGGCTTCTTTCTCCTCTCAACCTCCTCTTCCTCCTCGTTCTAATCAAACCTCCTTCTTCACTCCCCCTCCTTATTGGACTTTCAATCCACCTACCACACCTTCTTTCCACCCACTTCCACCTTCTCCTTATGAGTGGCCACCTTCTCAATCATAGATTCCTCATCAATATCCTCCAAATCAGCATCAATATCCTCCAACTCAGCATCAAAATCCCCCAATCCAAAACCAACCTCTCTTGATTCTAAATCAATCGCCTATGGTCCAAGCAAACCAATGGATGACACCATTACAATAACAACCTCATCCATCCTATTACCCTTTTCACTCATCATATTCTACACCTCTTCAACCACCACCTTCCTCCTCTCATATGAATCTTGCAGCTTATCCCCGACAGCCTCCCCACCCATCTTATTCACCTTTTCTATCATATTTGTATACTTGTCCTTATTCTTGTTACCCTAAACTACCCCTTGTAGATATTTTTGTCCAACCTCCTCTAGTAGCTCATAACCCTCCTTCAAATGAATTGCAAATAATATAGGAACAACTCAAAAATATTGAGTTGAAAACAAGTGGTTGTGGGTACCAAAAACCCACCTATAGCCAACTTTACAATGAACTTATAAACCCTTCGATTCTTTTGCACTCATATCCATACCGATTTGAGCTACCAAAGTTGAAAAATTTAAGAGAAAGGAGAATCTACAAAATTATAAGCTTGCATGCTACCATATCAATGGTAGTGATCCTCTTATGCTCTGCACTTTCCCTTTGTCCCTTGGGAGCCAAGCCCTAAACTAGTTCAACAACCTGCCCTAGCACAACTTATTTTTGTTTTAGCAATTGGCTAATATTTTCTTGGAATATTTCTCAATAAACATAAAAATAAAATGTTGATGTTTGACCTTTATAGTCTATGACAATTTGATAATGAACCAATTAATTATTATGTTTCCATATGATGTGGGGTGATCAATGATTTGATATTTTCTATTGGCCCCACTGAGTTGGTGAAAATGTTCACTAAGAGTTACTCCAAGCATATCTCTACAACTCTGCAAATTCAACATCACTCATTTGAGGACCCCATTGATCAAGCGAAAGTTATAGAGGATATCAATATCTAAGAGAGGGAGGTCAAAATTTTCAAGAAGACTAATTTCTCCAACAAGTTTAGTAAGGGCAACCCCAATCCTAACCAATCCATAGCTTCCCAAACTAACCAAGTCGTGTTGAGTATAACAACAACTCCACCACAACAAAATACTCAACTACAATGTCAGGGCTATCAACATCCTGGGCCTCCTTTTCCCCTCCCCAACTTAACAAATCTTTTGCTTGCCCCCAACGTCCTCATCGATCGCATAATTGGACTCCCCTCTCAAAGTTGTTGATCAACATCTTCCAAAAGTTGTATGACATAGAAAACCTTACTTTACCTTATATTAGACCAAAATATCCCAATTAGGTCAAACCAAATTGGTACAATGAGCATCACTTCTACATCTACCATCATTAACAAGGACACAACATTAGCGATTATCACAACTTTAGGAACCTAGTTTAAGATCTCATCGATTGCAAAGTTATCTAGGTCAATAATCGCTTGGCTCCTCCTAATCAAAACCTTTCATATTTAGAAATCCTTTACCTCAACATGGGTCAAAACAAACACAAGTTGGTACCTCAACATATCATCGTGCATCCCAACATATTAATCATGTCAATGGTGTCCCTTCTCACCAAGGTTTTATTGGGATGATTAGCATCGTAACCAAAAATCATCATTATCATGCATGACCTCCTCAACAATGTGATCCTCCTATCATGCCATCTTATTCCACTACCCCCCTATGCAAAGTGCTTCTCTCTATCAATGACCCATCATAACTATACAAAGTAGCCTTGCAGACCAAATCAAAACAACATCGATAAAACTATCAATCTATGACCTTCTACAACAATATCAACCTCATTGTGAGGCTCTAAATGGTATTTTATGATCCATAGGTCTTGATTCTAATGACACTAATGCCTTTGAAAACTTTGTGTGCAATATAAGAACCTGCATTCAACCCTAAATTATGTTTTACTATCATGAGCTCACAACTCTTGAAGGAACAGGTGTTGATTCCCCTATGCATATCATGGCATGTGTTGATGGCACCACATTCAAGCATGTGTTGATTAAAACTGGATATTACATCAATATTATCTCCATCATTGCCTTGAAACACCTTAACCTCCCATCCGGATATCTTGTTGCCCCAGCCATCAACTTGTAGGTCTTTAATGATACTTTATGCTCAAGTATGGGTAAGATACTCCTACCTATTCAGGTGGGCATCAAAACCATACCCACCTTATGTCATGTCATTGAAGGAGATATGCAATATAATCTTCTTATAGGGATACCATGGATTCAAGACATGCAATGTGTACCTTCCACCCTCCATTATTGCTTTAAGTACATTCATAAGGTATAGGTACATCACATCCCTTTCAATTATGATCCATTCAAGTTTTGCAACATGGTCACCCTCCTACAAGGTCCCACTCTTCCCTCTACCCACCTTGCCCCTACAAATGTTCATCCTACTACATCTGCTCAATTGACACCCTTGTTTGTAGCTCAACCAGTTTCTCTAGTGGTAAACCCTTCTTCTTATCTTCCTTGAAAAATACTTTTCCTCCTACCTTGTATTCGACTCGCATTCTCCCTTGGTCATCACCTTATACCATTGCTAATTCTAGTGCTTATATTATTCCTACTCCACCCCATATTTCTCCTCTTCCCCTACCATTCCTAGGATTCTTCAATCCTCATCCTTCCCCTCTTGCTGAATCTTCTAGACCTACCCCATAGTTTCCCATGCCTTGTTTGTTCCCTCAACTACTCCTCAAGAGTGTCACTCTTGGGAGAGGCGTGCCACTCAATTTGAATCCCAACTTGTCGAGCTTGCTCCATCCATTTCTCCTCTTTCCATAATCCTCTCTCCTGAATCCTAAACTTCATCATCCTCTTCTTCCCCTCCAATGTCAAAATTGTAAATAATGCCTGTATCTCCCCTCCTAGTTTCCAATCCATAAAATATTTTGGTCATCCTTGATATGTACCTTTGACCATCAGCACAGTGGTTCCCATTGATCCATAAATAAATTAAACAAATTTTGTATATGGAGGTACTGACACCTCTTTAGATAAGCCTAAGCCCAAAGAGACTTAGGTATAGTTTTACGATAATATTAATTATATGTCCAACCCTTACTTTGCCATAAGGTATTTTAAATATTTCCAATGGCAAGGATTTGACCTAAGTCACTACGAGCAAGGCCCATGGTAGCTTATCGATCTAAATTATAAGTAACCTAGAGATAAATCTAGATAAGGCTATCATCACAATTGCACAACTATCTTCCTAGCATCAATATTAATTCTATAAAGGATGGTAGTGGTGAATATATAGATCCTGAGTTTGACTCACTCATTACTCCAAATTTTTTCCAAGTTTCCATGGTCCAAATTGCACCATCTGACACTTTTGAAGATGAGATCAATGAGCAATTCAATAGCCTTTCAATTGCTTATGATAGATCTAAAGATGTGTCTTCCTGCATCACACCCATAACTGATCATCTTGATGGTCAACCACTTGTTGGTTTGTAAATCTACCTAAGGTAAGGTTGTGCGCCCACAAACCTTGACCAACATTGAGTGGCCCAAAAATCGTAAGGCTTCAATGGTCAATATCCAAAGGAGGCCAGTTCCTTTGAAATTCAAGCTAACTGTTCCTAAAATATGGGAGGAAAAAGGTGCTAAAAGAAGCAAAATAAATTGAAACTAGAACTTATAATGGTGCATATTAAACCACATTAAAGTACATGAGACATAAAAATTTATGCAATTAAGATAACAAGTAAACTGTCTAACAAACTAGCTAGTTTTCTACTAAATTACAGAACATTCATTGATACATTATATAGCTTTCAGATTACAAATTCCAGAACTTGGGAATAAATCATGAATAAAAATCCAAAAATTATAACTAGTATCATGAGCATTCAACAAGTCATAATTAGAAATAAGCAATCCATACATACATGTCCTACAACAAGGTTGAACCAGAGGTCAAACAACAATCCTTTGTATTTATTTGTAACATAACTTTATTCTGTAAACCCTTAAGGTAGGGAAACACCAATAGTATTCCTTAAGGAAGGAACAACTCCACAAGATCTCCCAATATGAGAGTGCCACTTAAGGAGGGCAAAGTCCTATAAGCCACTTTGTGGGTACAAATGATTGTATATGATTTTTCTCCCATGATGATTACAATGACAAATATATCTTCTTATATATTTCCATATTCTAATTATACTTTGGGGAGCTGACTATAAATATATCCCAAATATCTATTCTTAGGTACCCTAACATTCTTAATATGCAAAATGCTTCATACATGCAATTGTAAAAGCTTAAGAGTTGACCTTTTTTACATACTATATTTTATTATTTATAGCCTTTTACAATACATTTAGTTATCCAGCCATCATTACCTTAGAGATGGATTGTTGTTATGTTAGAAGATTCACTAATATGTTAAAATTATTGGAGGTATGCTTGATCTAACTTCCTGGTTGTGGCTTGTTGATTGGATTGCATCTTGTGTCATATTGAGTTGTATTTGCCATGTTGGTTGCATCTGGTTTGTTGATCCCTTTTACTAACTTTTTAGTTGAGTCACCCTAACATTTGCACGTTATACTTAGTGGAGGTTTTGATGTTAATATTTTTTGACAAGTGATATTGCCTCATGTAGATTGATGGTTGTCAGGTACCTAGTAAGGCTGCCAACAGATGACGGGCTCTGGTCGGGGACAAGAGTTCTCCTTCAATGACATGATAGACTTTTGGTACCCCTCTGGATTTTGTTTAGGCACAAAAGTTCCAGTGGATCTAAGACTTATTAATTTTTACTTATTCTGATCTCCAGCTGCATGATGGGCTTTTGGTACCCTAACAGGCTCTAGCAGGGTGCAAGAGTTTTGGTAACCTTGGGACTTAACCATTTTTGCTCGTCTCCAACCTCCAACATAATGATAAATATTTGGTATCCCAACGGGTTTCAACCTAGTGCAAATATATTGATGAGTTTGAGACTTAGACTTTTTTGCTTGTTTTGGTCTTTGACTACGTGACAGATATTTGGTACCTTAACGAACTTCGATCGGGTATAGGATTTTTGATAGCCTCAAGACTTAACCATTTATGTTCATCTTCAACCTTTGACTACGTGATGAATATATGGTACCCTAACAGACCTTAACTTGGTACAAATATTCTAATGGGTCTGAGACTTAGTTATTTTTTCTTGTTCTAGTCTCTGACTATGCAAAAAATATTTGGTACTCTGACGGGTCCCAGCCTGGTATAGGAGTTTTGGAAGCCTCGAGACTTAACCATTTTTTATTATCTTCAATATATGGTTGCACGATGGATATTTGGTACCCTGATGAGTCTTGGCCTGGTACAAATATTTCGATGAGTCTAGGACTTAATCATTTTTGCCTATTTTGATCTCTAGCTACGTGATGGAATTTTGGTACCCTGATGGGCACCCACCGAGTATAGGAGCTCCAACACGCTTGAGACTTAGCCATTTATGCTCATCCATCTCTTTCAGCTTCTCTTGAATCTATTATTACACCTTCTACCAAAGTGCATGTCAATGATGCTAAAAAATACCCACACCACCCCATCTCATTCTGCCTCGATGACCCCTATCTAGTCATCATCATACTGTAAATATGTTTATGTTGACCATTTTGCCCTACTTCACTATGTGAATCATCTTGATAGGATCCTCAAAATTGACCTAAATTATATTGACTTCAGTCGTATTTATTTCAATCCTTCCTCTCTTGATTTCCTCCCCTTAGAATAATTGATCCAACAATTAAATTTCTATCTCCCTTCGTATCCTCCTCATCCTACTTCTTTTGTGAACTAAGTTGAACTTGTTGATAATAAGGAAGTCCTTGTTGAGAATGTAGTACATGATTTTTATCTCATCCCCACTCCTGCCCAACTCGAGGGTGGCTCCCACATGCTTGTGGAAGACACAATTGATGTTGACCTCATTTGACCTCGTCGATCCTTGTATTATCAAACTTGAAAAGATCTTGTCCCTTGAAGAGAGTGATCTTCATAGAGCTCTTGACATAGTACAACATAATGTTTGCTTGGTCCAACAAAAATATGTTTGGTCTTGATCCAAATTTGATGGTCCACAACTTAACCCTCAACAACGATGCCAAGCCAGTAAAGCAAAAACTCAAGAAAATGCATACACCATTTCATTAATAGTCAAAGAAGAGTTTAAAAAACTCTTAGATGTGGGATTTATTCAACCAATCGATTATCCTAAGTGGGTATAAAATATGGTACCCGTTGGAAAGCTTAAGGGGGGATACACATGCACATATTTTTGTGATATTAATAAAGCATGTCCAAAGGATAAAATTTCCCTACCTAACATTAACACTTTGGTCGATTCTATAGTTGGTCATGAAATGCTCTCCTTGATGCATGGTTTTTTAGGATATAATAAAATTTGAGTTAATCTTAATGATCAACGCAAGACATCCTTCACTACCCTTGGGGGACATTTTGCTATAAGATCATGCCATTTGGCCTTAAAAATGCAAGTGCTACATATCAATGCTGCATGACCTACATATTTAATGACTACATGCATAAAATTGTGGAAGACTATGTGGATGATTTATTGGCTAAATCTAAGAAGCATAGTCAACACATCAACATCTTGCACAAAATATTTGATCAACTTCTAAAACATAATGGGAGACTGAATCCTAAGAAATATGTCTTTGGTGTTACCTTATGCAAACTACTAGGGACCCCAACAAAGTAAAGTTAATCACATAAATATTATCCCCTGTGAACTTAAAGCAATTATGTAGCTTGCAAGGAAATATTGAAGCAATTCATCACTTCATTACGCAATTATCAGATAAATGCAAGTCATTCAACTATCTATTGCAAAAGGAGGTCCTCTTCAAATGGAATCAAGAATTTCAGGATGCTTTTGAGACAGTCAAGCAATATATCATATTCCCACCAATTTTATCCCCATCTAGACCAGTTTTCCCTTTCACCTGTACATTTTTGCAATAAATTTTACCTTAGTAACCATGCTAGCTCAAAATAATGAGTTAAATCAAGAGCAAGCCATACACTACATTAGTTGTACCTTGGTGAATTACAAAATATGATATGCTATTATGAAAAATTTGTGATTAGCAGTAGTTTTTTCTACAAATAAACTTCATCATTATATGCTAAATCATACCACATATATTATTGCACAAGAAAACCCATTACGATACATGATGGACCGATATTACAATAATAGTAGAACTGCCAAATGGATCACGCTTCTAATAGAATTCAACCTTGAATTCATTAATCAAAAATCCATAAAAGGTCAAGTTATCATGGACCAAATTGCAAAATCTCAACTCGTAGATGATAAATCTCTCATCATTGAGCTTTCCAATGACTCTGTCTTCAATGCTACTGAGCTCAAAGAGCATGTCAAACCTGAAGATAAAGTTGACCTAATGCTCTTTTTTTATAGTTCTCGATGCAAGCAAGGGGAAGGTGTTGGAGTAGTTTTCTTCACATCACAAGGGGCTCCTCTCCTATTTTATTTTAAACCTGACTTTCGCTTCACCAATAAAAATGCCGAATATGAAGCTCTCATCCTTGAACCTTAAAACTATAATCTCTATGTGCATAAAATGACTAAAAATCATTGGTTTCTAATTCTCAACTAGGTGAAGGGTATTTATCAATGTAGAAGCGAGATACTAAGACAGTACAAGAAAATTGCAAGAGTTACTATCACAACTAGAGTGGTATGACATTGAAGCCTCGCCAAGGTCTGCAAATTATTTTGTAGATACCATGGCCTCTATTGAATCCCTTATTTTGCAAAACCCGTACAATAAAGTAACTCTTGTGAATGTAACAACCCTCCATAAATATTCTATTTCTTAGAAGATATTTCTTAACGATGTGGATATCAATTTTATCCAAGTAGAACCTTATGATTCTTGGTTTTCACAAATCAAGGATTACCTTAAGCTTAGTGTTCTCTCCTCTGACTTACCTCATGCTAGAAAACAAACCTTCAAGCAGAAAGCTATGAGGTACACCCTCTTGGGGGACATCCTCTACAAGTGTAGCTACGATGGTATCCTCCTTTGTTACCTAGAACCACATGAAGCCAACCATGTCATCTCTATAGCTCATGATGGTACTTGTGGTGGTCATTTTAGTAGAATGACCATCACTAAGTGCATCTTATGCATGGGTTATTATTGACCCACCATGAAATGCAATTGTTGCACATATATCAAGAAATGCATTAAGTGCTAGCAACACACCAATTTAATCCATTTACCCTCACAAGCTTTGCAGCCCATCCAATCCATGTGGTCATTTTCCCAATAGGATCTTGAGCTTGTAGGTAATATCTCTCCAGTTTTATCAAGGAAACACAAGTTTATCGTCACAACATTCAAATACTTCACCAAGTGGGTTGAAGTCTTTCCTCTTGTTTAAACGACATGACTCAAAATTGTTGAATTCATCATGCATCACATCATCTGTCATTTTAGAATTCCCTCTAAAATCATCTCAGATAATGGTACATCCTTCAAGAATAATGATTTCCAAGCAATATGTGAAAAATATAATATCTAACATAGTTTCTCGACTCCTTATTATCCTCAAGGTAATGGCCAATCCAAAGCCACTAATAAAACCATTTGCACCATCTTTCACAAGATGGTTGTAGAGTCTCATCAAGATTGATATAATCAAATTCCTTTAGCACTGTGGGCATACAGAACAAGCATTCACATACCTACAGGGGTAACTCATTTTTCATTAGTCTATGGTACCAAGGCCATTATACCCCTAGAGTTGGAAATCCCTTGTTTGCAAATTTTGTTGCAACAATTTATTGATGATGACACTACACGTCAAACTCGTTTAGACTAGCTTACACTTCTTGATGAACATTAAATAAATGTCATTGATCATCTTTGGGTTTACCAAGATTGTGTTTGGTGTGCATACAACAACAAATTCCATGATCACAAATTCCAAGTAGGAGAACTTGTGCTTAAAGAGAACCAACATAATCCAAATCAACCATACCACTTGAGGGATAAATTTGCTCCCAATTGGCTAGGACCTTACATTGTCAAGAAATTTTTGGGTTTTGGAGCTTACAAGCTTGCTAATATCGAAGGAATAGAGGAATATAAACCCCTTAACATCATCCATATTCATGATTTGTATGCATAATCTTATCACATAAGGCTCTCACATTCTTGTACATTCTTCTTCAAAGACCACAAAAACACAAAAACACACAAACATAAACAAAAATAAGAAAATACATTCAACGACAATGTTCAAATCATTTCAATTCTTCCTTCCCCCAATTAACAAGGCTACTTCAAGGTTTCTCAATTTAATTAGTTTTTTCCTCGTTTTTACTTCTCTTTTCTCCCCTTCTTCAACACTTCTCCATTTCTCCTCCTCTTTGCCTTATTCTCTTCTTAGGATTCTTGTCAATGTTGTGTGATCATGCATAAGTGACTACATACCTTTTGCTGGTAGTAATTCTATCTCCCCCTTTCTCATTCTTTTTTCCTTTTCTAATTTCCCTTCTCCTCCAATCTCTTCCTCTTGCTATTTTTCTTTTTTCTATGTACCATGTAAATGTTGTATGGTCACGCACAAGTAGCTACATACCTTTGACAGGTCCTTTCTTCTCTTCCCTATTATTTTCCTCTTTTTATTCCTCTTTCTTTAATTCATTATTGACATCATTCTTATTTTTACAATCTATATTATTTTTTTCCTCCTTTATCCTCTCTCGCAATCATTTGTGCTTCTCTCGCATCAATATTTTGCATTTCATTCATTAAGCATTCATGCATAAATAACATTCAGATCATAATTTGGTTACCTTTTAAATGCATGGATACGCGTTGACCAATCCTAATTGGCATAATTAATCAATGGCATGTTTTGTTACATAATTTTGTTCCCATTTGCATGCAACATGTGTTCATATCATTTTCATGTATTTAAGTGTAGTGTTGTTCTTTGCCACATCATCTTGTCAATAACATTACACATAAGCATCCTATGTCTATTGTAAATTATCTATAAGTATTCACTAGTTATTACAACTATCATGATATCTTGTTCAATCACATTCTTAGGTTGCTTTTTAATAAAAGTATTTTCTATTATTTAACCATTTCTAGTTGATCCAATCAACCTTTGTCAAACGTCGTTATATTCTATAATAATTTTTGGCTTCTCCTGACTGACTTGAGTTCTTTCTCAGACCAATCACAAATCAAACATTAATAAAATTTTGATTTTAGATAAGACAACACCATGAGTAGTCTTGCCATAAAGTAAGTTTTCTCGCTCATCCTATCATTCACATAATCCAAATCTAAGTATTCAAACAAGACAAGCTGGCAAAAAATTAAAAGACAAGAAACAAAAGCAAAAGAGAAAAAAATGAAAAAAGATCTATTAAATAAATTTTTCTTAGTTTCCTCAGGTATTTTAGATGTCTCTACTATGGCTATAGACGCATGAATGGTAGTGAAGCAACGTTGATGGATTATGGGGCTGATCTCCATTAGGGCTATAAACGCCTGTCTAGCAGTGGAGTATGTCTTACGAGTGACGATATGTCTATCACATTAGCAACCTTTTGTATAAACCACTATGCACTTATGTATGAGCTAGCTTTATTGGCTAAGTTTACAATTGGTTAGTCCAATCTTACTCAAGATGAAAAATGAATATCATTGCACACATTATAGTCCATGATAGAATTAATATTATCCAGGATGGTCTAGATTTCTAAGGGATATTTACTGACTAATAGATGAGTGTGATTGTTCAAACTAAGATGTTTAAATTTTTAGAAAATTCTTCTAGTATAAAAAACCCTCGAGGATGTGAGAAAACTACATCATGACCAGATTTAATTTACTCATTATGTATCCAAGTCATTTGGTAATGCTCATTGTTCCTTGTCATTAGTTCATGATAAATTCATGGTTATCCTAGTCTATTCATGATCATTCTTAGCATTACATTCATCATATCCATTACATGTTAATTTTTTTTATGTTATGTTAATATGTCTTTGTGATGGTTGACTCGTCATTGATTAATTACATCATTTATGATTGTGAAATTCAAAACCACACATCCAAAATTTTGATCAAACAAACACATGTTAGTTTAATCTATGCATATAAATAGAAATATAATCATCCACAACATCAACGTATCACATTCATATCATCACATCTATCTAATCATATGCATCCATGAATCATCACATCAAAACAACCTCATAAATATTTATCACATCACGCCAAATATAAAATCATATATATATATATATATATATATATATATATATATATATATATATATATATATATATATATATATATATATATATATATATATATATATCAAATAATCAAAAGCACATCATCATCATAAATTATTGTAGGCTACATCATATAGACATTTATAAATGCCACACTATACATCACCATGTTAAAAAGTAAACAATGCTCTACAAAAATGGTGGTCCATTTGCCATACCAAAACTACAATCATCCTTGCTAACCAATGGGAGTCTCTCCACTTCCATTATTTTATTTTGATCCCCTACCCTCACTCCTCTATTGCCTCTCACCACCCTTCGATGATGCTAACCCCCATGCTTGTGATATTGCTAGCTCTACAAATTGTGGTACTACTAGGACCACCAATGGTGTACTCCTATGGCTCCATCAAGATCAAGAACCAAAGAAGGCCAAAATTTCTACACCATAGATAATCATCCTCTCCTCATATAATCTAACTCTCTCCCTCTATATCATCTAGCTTGACCTAAAATCGTCTCTCATTCATCGCAACTTCACAATATTAGCTCATAAGGCCACCATGTCTCCACCACCCACTACCATCAATGGTTGCACCCTCAATTGCTATACATCATGTCAAAATCTATCCATATTAGCTGTCACAACATCTCTCTTTGTTATCATTATCTCCTTCTCAATAATGGCCACATCTCTCTTGACTTACAACCCCATCCTTTTCAATATCCATGCTACCTCTCAATTGCTGAACTATACCTCCACTTGTCGAACCTAATCTTTGAGCATCTCTACCTCCTCCACTGCATCCATAATATTTTCCCACTATATCCTATCAAACTCAATATCCACTTCATCCTCACCTCCAAAATTTATTGCTATCCTCTCCTCAACTCTAGTCCCTGATGGGTTAGCTCCCTCATCTACTCGATTATGGACTCATTGCCTCAATGGCTCCTCCTCTTCCTCTGCCTAGCCAACTACCTCCTTTGCCTTGCCAACTACCTCTCCACCCTCCTCCTTATCCATATCCTCCGTTGCAACCAACCCTGGGTACCATCATTGTTTTATCCACCATATATCATACTTTGTTGTAGTCCCTATGTCATCTACATCGGGTATATCTATCACCTCATCCATACCTATGTTTATTGGGTCTATCCATAGTCGAATCCTAGAATCATCCCTAATCCTCTAGTATACTACTCATGGATTTGGTACTTCTTATTGTAGTCTAAACTATCTAAGCACTCGAGTATACTGAAATAATTCAACCTGTGTGGTCCTACACCCAATTATCCATATTGTTTGTCGTATGTGATACAAGTGTTGTCCATCCTTTATCCACACTAGCCCTCCTTTCTATGGTCATCATCTGATATCCTATAACGTCAAGCTATCATTGTAGTATAGTTTGTCTCTCTTGTGAGAGCTCCTCACTCATATCTTCTTGTCTATATGCCATCTCAAGGCATATGACACATCTTGCCACATCAACCTATGTGCATCATAGTATAATCCCTATGGCCTCACGACTACTATGTGGTCCTATG
The DNA here is from genome assembly GCA_028583015.1 of Wollemia nobilis. Taxonomy (NCBI): domain Eukaryota; kingdom Viridiplantae; phylum Streptophyta; class Pinopsida; order Araucariales; family Araucariaceae; genus Wollemia; species Wollemia nobilis. Next base: position 25,770,294 of record JAQPPZ010000856.1, on the reverse strand, counting down.
CCCATAGTCGTATTAACAAGTTACAACTAAGTCTTATCCTATCAGTTCTTCTCACATCATGTAGTTATCTATAAGTTTGTGTTAGCAATGTTGACACCCAGTCATATACCACTACTTAATCCACTAGATCATAAACTATACCCAAAAGGTTCTAGGGAAATCATGCACTTGATTAATCTAGAAGTACATAGTTTGATATGATAACCATCGCTAATGCATGTCTCAAGATCAATACCTTTGCCTCATAGTAGAGATATTATAGTACATCACTGCTCCTAGTATTCACCACATGCCACCCAAATATAAAATCCCTCTCCATCACAATTGCCTTTTATGGGGCACCTCTAGCCATAACTGTACATATCTCTATCAAAAGTTGATATATCATGTAGATGTTCTCCAAGGTGATATTCATTTTCCCTTTTGAGAAATGAAAGGTGTTCTTATCAGGATCCCATCACTCACACACTGTTGATAGGTATGCGTGATCGTAGTGTACTATCACCATTTGCACAACCCCATCAAACCTTATTGCCTTCAACCACTCTCGATCACCCTCCCCTCACACATCCATAATATTATCCACAAGCAACATGAACCGATGTCGTGGTCGTAGCATATTCACCTGCCCTCATGTTCCCTTATCACAATCCTCTTTTCCAATAACAAAAATAAAATGAAAAAAATAAAAAATCGTACTAATTCATGCAGTTTTCATGATCGTATAGACCTATACTGTTAACAAACTGAGGGTATTTTTGAATACGAGTTTACCTAAAACTACCAAAATAAAAAAAAAATTATAAAAACATACCCCAAAATCGTAAAAATCATGCAAAATACACATGCACACATTCATCTCAAAAATCATGCCATAAACCAAAATAAAAACAATCAAACATAGCCATATATGCAAGAACCATGCACAACACATAAAACATTCCATCTTAAGCTATCATATTTTTCTATGGTTTCATTTTTCTATAAATTGGGCCCTAAGGTTCATTTTATTTCAAAAATACAAACATAGGCAAAAAAAGGGTAAAACACAACTAACCGACACTGCACTCCCTCCATAGCTTAGTCTTGCACCGCTCTTTGCCATCTTGTATGTTCACTTGTACAATTCAATAATGTTTCACATCAATTTCTTCTCCTCATGTCACCCTCTCAATTTCTCAAACTCGCGCAATGAAAATGACATCTTTGCCTTATGATTGAGATTTAATATACATAAGCACACCTCGATCGTATAAATCCTTACAACTTTTTATCATACAAGTTTGTATAGCTAATGATCGTACCCATCCGTATAGTCCCCATAATTTTTGACTTTTTCATTAGCTTTGCCTACATTTCATCCTTTTCATAATTCTTGTCTAGTTTGTGGTTGCACAATGACATTTTTGTCAGGCACTTTATTGTTGTGTTCTATTTCTCCACTCCTCAACTCATCACTTTAGGGGGTAGATATTACCCTTTAATGTTACCTCCAACATGATCAATATCGAATACACGATCTTGGAATCGTGTTTGTTCAATAATGTTTTCTTGAAACTATCATAAGCCCTCATTTGTTGGGACAAGCAAATAAAGAGCAAAATTTGTCTTCTTAGTCAAACTCTAATTCAAATAAAATTTGAAACGCTTGATGCGAATGTTTGTATGGTTACTCATGAATGTCCTACATCAAGGTGGCAACTTAAATCCACTTACAATCAATTTATAGCATCATGAGGACACCTACCAATGACTGGTTAGCTTACTTAATAAAATAAGCTTAACAATTTGTCAAAGGCAAATATCCAAGGATATTAGTTCCTTCCACAATTGGGGCATCTTACATTGTTCATAATTTGAGATAATCTTGCATCTCCTCTCTCAACAATCATTGCGATACATCAAAATTCATGGTCAACCATGATCATCCATCATCAACTCATCAATCTCATAATCAACCACCAATATGGTATCATATTTTTTTGCACTACACCATGTTTTCACACACCATAGTACAAAAATACGTAAATATAGACACCTAAAATATCATATTATCCCTTGTGTAGTGTTAATGGTTAATTAGTTTCCAAAAACCCTCAAAATTTGCTTAATTTACCAAAATTATTATTCATCCTCTTTAAGCCCCTTTAACCACTTAAGCCCCCTCCTACGCTTAGCCCTTGGCCACCATGCGACTACCCCTCTAACCTAGCCTAGCCTCTACCTCACCTTACTCTACCTTTTGACTAGCCTAGCCTCCACCTCACCCTAGCCTACTCTACCCTCTAATTTTCACATCCTTGTGCACATTAAATGCCTTTAATTCCATGAAGATTTTGCACATTGAATGCATTTATGACATGGATGACTTTGTATCCATATGCCATAATGAGGGTGAGGACTTTCTTCACACCATACATTTATGAGGTATGATGCACCCATGCTCATTTAATGCATGTGGGTCGATGAGGTCTTTCCTCCATCTAAGGGCATTCATGAATTATGGTGCACTCCTTCACTTCATAGGGCACCTCATAGGACACATCAAACCCCCTAAACTTGGTCAAATTCTATAAATAGGAGGCTATTTACTTCATAACTAGGAATCATAGATTTGCTCACCAAAAATTTGTCAAAATCACTTAAGCCTTCATTGCATTCAAACACTCTTCGGTGCTAACCCCCATGGATGATCTTATTTGCCTCTTGTTGCCCCTTTTTATTTTGTAAACTACTCATAGGTGTGGAGTCAAATAGCTACTAAACTTCAACAGGAGCCTCTAGAGAACCAAAATAACCTCCCCTCCAAATAAAATTTATATTTGACCAACATAGAGCCAATCGTAAGGATAGGTATAGTTGACCTTGTTTTGCTCACAGTTTGTAGCTTCAGACTCCAAAATCCATCAAATTTGGAGGACAACTTTCTGATAGCCTGTAGAAGGCTCCCTTCAAATTTAGTACCATTTTGATCAATACAAAAGAAACCATACCCATAGGTATGATCATAGTTAGGACCATACTGTGGGGTACGGTTCCCTTAATGTTTTAGAGACTTGTAGACTAACAAACCATCTACAAAGTTGAGTATAACTATTTTTTTGAGTTTTTAACTTATCTTAAGCTCTTTTCAATGCAATAGTTTAATTTTTTTTTGTTTTGCCCTCTTTCATTAATCTAGGTCTAAGGAAGATAGACCCACAGATGCTATTAACTCCTTGTTTAGGTTGTGTAAGTTTGGAGGACTTTCTCAACCAATGATGGTACATAATTAGTAAATCCACATCCCTTGATGTAGCCATAGAAGACATGGAGTGCCATGATAATATCTTGTAAAGGGCTTCCACCTTGGAAGACACTCATTTGTAGCCCAAGGGGTATTTTGTGAATCATTTTGTAACATGATTTTATATCAATGAAATGACACGTTTTCTATATCCATATATTGGTTAATTAATTTGGTGCTAAGGCTAAAGTCCTAAGTTAAGGTTAAAGTTGATGAATTGGAAACTTAGGAACTTTAATTTAAGAGAGGGAGTTAAAAGGAATTCAACTCCTAGGATTTAATATTAATTTAAAGGTGGGAGTTAAAAGGACTTCAACCATATTGAAAAATATTGAAATTTGATATTTTATATTTGCAATTAATTTTGCAATCTATTTCAAAAATTTTATTTTTGAAAATTTATTAGATTTTGGAGAGACAATGATTTCTACTCCAAAAAGGATATTTTATAAAGTTTGAAAATTTAAAAATTTTGAAAATTTGAAGATTTAGAAAATTTATTAAATTAGGAGAGAAAAGGTTTTCCACTTCAAAGGATTTGAAAAGTTTAAATTATTGAATTTTCAAATTTATTTTTGCAATAAGGAATTTAAAATTTTGATTATTGAAATTGTAATTGATTAACTTTGGAGTAAAAAGGATTTCAACTTCAAAGGAATTAAAAGATTTAAAAATGAATAAATGGTAAAGAAAAATAGGCTTATCACAATATTCTCATAATAGAAGAAATCTTCAAAATCCATATAAAGAATCATATTTCATGAGAGGACGATTTCAAAGTCAAAAGCTATATCAAAAACAATATTTTGAATTCAAAGGGCCAAATCATAGAAGATTTTTTAAAGTTTTTCAACAAAGATGTGAAATAAATTACTTGATTCTGATCAAAACATACAAACAGAAAAGGATGCTTGGTATATAGATCCAGGTGCTAGTCATCATATGACAAGAAATCTATATTGGTTTGAATCTTTAGAAATCAGATAAAATATTCCATTAAAAATTACAAATGATAAGATTCATCATGTTCAAAGAGTTGGGAAAAGTAATACCTAGCATGCCATTTTCAGATTTTGTGCTAAAATATGTTTTATATGTTCCTAGATTATCAAATAATCTTATCTCAATTGCTCAATTAGTTGAAAAAGGAAAAATTGTAGAATTCAAATATACAAATGAACATAGAAAATGCATTATCAAGAATTAAAACAAAATTGAAGCTACAAGTTCCATCAAGAATGGAATATTTGCTTTAGACACAATGAGATTCTCTCAAGAAATCATGGAACATATTTTGCCTTAAGATCATATTAATGATGAATTGCTTGGTTTTTTAGACAGATAGGAAATAGAAAGATAGATTAGGCATAGTCCAAGATTACCTTGCAAATATTACAGATAGAGGCAATGGATGAACACAAGATCCAAGATGAAGATAAAGATTGAAGACTAAAGTCTTTAATAACCAAATAATGTAATACATGGGGGTGTTGGAGAATATTACATTATTTGGTACATGTTAATGTACCCCCATGGTACCTATGGTACAATGTAAATATTAGAATAGGGTTTGAGTCTATAGTTTAGGAGTGTGATTTATATTTCCTCTTTATGTAAGTGTCTATGTGCAAGATATGCATGTGTCATGTAATTATGTGAGCAAGTGTGTAATGTGAGAAAGTGCACGTGTCATGTAATTAAGTGTGCAAATATGTAATGTAAGAAAGTACACATGTCATGTATTAGGTGTGCATGTAGAAATGTGCAAGAGACAAAGAGTCTAAGAGTCACCTTTCTAAGGTTATATTATGGAGGTAAAGCTCCATGAAAAAAAGAAGAAAATATTTGGAAAATGTATGAAACATTCAAGCATGAATATTCAAGTTTGTATGCATATTTGAAGAAAATCTACTGTAAGTTTCTTCATGTTATTAAATGAATGAATTTGGCCATTTATATTCATATTTAACATTTTCATGTATATTGTTATTAGTTATGTTGACCATTTTATATAGTGATTGCTCTTATATGTGAGTCTACTCAAGATCTATAATATTGGGACCTTACATAATTTAGCTTAAAAACCAACATTATTTATCATAATTTAACATTTTATTTGTTCAAGAGGTTTAAAACAAGCAAATGGGAGTGAGGAATTTCACATATTAAAACAAGGTTTAAATCCCATAGGTGAAGTTTAAAATTTATGTCCATTATATTTAGGATAATTGATGAGGAACAAGATGATGAGTGTAAGATTGATATTATATTATGCAGTATTTATCTTGATTTTTATATGTAAACTTGATAAAAACGGATGTGTTTCGATGATTATTATATCTTATTTGTATGATTTATGAGTGAATTTGATTTATAAATATTAAGTGATATATGCCTGTATTTTACACAAATTGTGCAAGTTTCCTATATATTTTTGGTAGATAAATATTACAGGTGTTTCATGGGAGATGTTACAGTAGAACACAGGCCAGATGTCAAGTATGGATGAACCAATCGCGTGAAGAGTGCATTGAGAAGCCACGTGGAAGTGCATTATGGAAAGGTGCTATAGAATACATCTACAGAAAGGTGTTACAAAAAACACCTACATAAAGGTGTTACGAAAGTACCTACTGAAAGGGTCTACAGAAAGAACATTGATCGAATAAGTCATCTGATGCATTGGAATTCCACGTCCAATGACAACGTAGCAACATCACATAGATTATATAGTCAACATAATTGTTAATGCGGTGGCATTAATATTTGGCATATGATTTAATCCATGTTGTATAATTTGTAACGTGTCATTAAAAATATATTTTGTTAAAGTTGTTAAGTTGTCAAGATTTGAACGAAACCTTAATTTGTCTTTTCCTTGAGAATAGGACAAACAATTATTGTATCTTGTCAACAAGTTATTCAAATTTAGGATATTCGTTATGTATACTTGTCAACTATACCACTTGGATAATTCCAATTGTAATAAGTCCAAGGGTAGTTGTTAGCGTGTCTTAATTATAGAATATCTTTGTTATGAAATATTAGAATTCAAATCTTCGAGCATTTGAAATGTAACAGATGGCAGAAGAGAATTTTATTGTAAAATGTCCAAGTGACATTATAAAATACAATGTAGAGACCTTTGAAAAGGTCTAATGGTCTATTGTATACAGTTTACAAGTTGCTATTCTGAAGGCTTGATGTTCGAAGAAGTATGTCTGCATAGTTTGTACGCATGAAGAATTGAAGTTCATCAATAAAGCAATATTTTCTTCCATGATTCCAGCAATGGTATTCTGTATCTTTGCATGATTTATTTATCTTTGTAAACTTTCTTTTTATTTCCTGCATCAATGAATTAAATAGTATTAGATTAGTAGAATGAAATATTAGTTACTAAAGTAAATTAGAATAGAGGAGAAGAGAATTATACTGTCTTCTAGGAGGTAGGGCCCACTCCGTACAGTCAGTCCCTTGCTCTCTGTCTCCTGAAATAGAGTAGAATTAGTTAGTAAGTAGAATTAGTCTTAGACTATAAGATAAATTAAATTGTATTTTAAATTATAAAATATATCAATAGTTAAAATCATTAATGCATTATTAGATTGCATGTGGATCCACAACACATAGAATTAGTCTACATCATAATTGCACTTTTAATACTATTTTCATTTTATTTCTTGTAATTTTCATTTCCTACAACCAAAACTAAGAAAATAGAATCAATTCAAATATTAATAATTATGGAATAATCTATATGAGATTTACTATTCTTTAAATCATTTAACCTAGATTGACAAATTTAATGTATGAGATATAACTCGACATTTTGGCATCATTTTCGGGAGAACAATGTCATAATTTTTAATCAAAGATTGGGGTGAGAAGGAGACTTACTTGCGTGATTGGCAAGGAGTTCCAATGTAGTTCAAGGTTGGGACAATAGGGTTTCAACAAGTGTCTTCATCTCAATACTTCCAGGTTCCATTTTCTTAGGATCAATTTTACTGCTTTCCTATATTAGCATTTTATTTTCAGTAAATTTTCATGATTGGTGGTTGTTACTTACTTAGGTGGGTTTTGACTTGTGAAAACAAGGGAGTAGGTGTGATTAAAAATGAGGTGAAAATTTTGAATAAGTTCTTAAAATAGTAGTGACATATTATTTCAACACTTTTATTTTCAAAAATTTATTTAGTAAAGCAGTGTGGTTGTTTCTAGCTTAGGTCTAGGTTCTCTAACCTTGTGAAAAAAGGAAGTAGGTGTGATTGTGTGACAAAATCATAGTGAAATGTTCCTTAAAATCAAGTAGTAACAACAACACTTTACTTTCCCTTACTATGCTAAAATTGGTTGGAAAATCAGACCTGGTTTTAGTGGTAGTAAGAACTATTTTAGAATAGTAATTTTACTTTCCCTTGTGTTAATATTGGTTGGAAATTTAGACCTGGTCTTAATAATAGTAAGATTGTTTATTTAAAAATTTATTTTCTAAAAATTGTTTGAAAACAAAAACAAAAACAAAAAAAATTGAAAAAAAGAAAAGAAGTAAAAGTTGCTAGATGGTAAAGAGTTATTTTATTGCTTTAATAGACCTCAGAAAACTATTTCTAGAACAAGAAATCAACCTACTTTTTGAACAAAGACATAGGTCATCTAGAAAATAGTGGGATTATATGTGGGAACACCTTGATCTCATTAGGAAAAGAACACAAGAATTGAGCAACATTGAGAGGATTGATATAATTAAAGCCCTAGGGCCAGATTATCATTCACCTTATCTTGATCTTGTGAGGAGTTGTGAACATTGGCTAGGAGATAGGAGAGCGAGTGTAAATTCAATTACATATCCTTGGGGGCAATACTTTGAGGACTCCCTTGCTGTCCATAAATTCCTAGTAGACATAGAAAATAGAGAAGTGGATCTAGAATACAATAAAAGATATAACAAGGCTCCTAGAATCATGCACTTTAGAGAATTATGTCTTGATTTGTGTTACGAATTATAGTTTGAAAGTCCCATCTCAAATAAAAAATAAGCTTTTATTGTTCAACTGATTTGTCTTGTGAAAAAAGATTTTGATTTTGAGGAGGAACATTACATGACCCCTAAACAACTAGACCCAATTAATGATATTCACAAGTTGTTTAAGGAGGAATGAATGATTTTTGTTGTAGAAAATTTAAGATCTTTGCAAATTTATGAGTAGACCTAGAGATTCAAGGGGAAGATTCATCAAAGTCTGCAAAGAAAACTCTAGTGAAAAGTTTGATAATTCTAGATCAAAAGAGACTGAGATTGTGGTAACTAAGGATTCACTAGAAGAACAAGTTGAGCTACCATTGACTCTACTAAATCAAAATCTTGAATCATTTTTATTGCTAGAACCTAAATTTGATAATCATATCAATCCATCAACTATATTTTTTGAACCTATACCAAGTCCAATCTTAGAATTCATCCAATCAGTCATGGTTGACCAAGCTAGTGAACATGGGGAAGTAGATGGAAACCAAAGGGGACATAGGCAAAGGAATAATGATCATGGAGAAGTAGAAGAAAACCAAATAAGAGGTAGGCAAAGAAAAACTTTTGCCTTCCCAATTTCTTCTTCAATAGATAGGCTAACAAGAGAACCAAAACCAGTCTCTATTGTTATTTTGCCTACCTTCCATGGGAAACCACATGAAGATCCTGATGCTTTTCTCTTTGAGTTTGAAGTAGTGTGTCAAGCCTATTTTTATACCATGGATGAACAAAAATTAAGACTATTTCCTTCTACCCTTAAGGATGCAACTTTAAGATGGTTTATGGGTTTAGGAGAAAGTGTTTGCAACCGATGGGATGGAGATCATGGATTAAAAGATATATTCCTTGAAAGATATCAGGATTACTATAGAGTTAGGGATAAGAAAGTTGAGCTCTTTCATATGAACCAATGAGAGGAAGAATCCCTTGAGGATTATCTTGAAATATTTTAGTTTGTAGGATCTAGAGTAAATATTGATTTAGATGAAGAAGTCTTGAAAGAACTCTTTCTAAAAGGGTTAAAAGAAGATGTCCTTGATGTTCTAAACCTTATGGCTAAGGGGGATATTCATCTAATGGTATTTGAAGAGATTGTGAATCTTTGTAGAAATTATTCAAGGAATAAACCTCTTAGGAACAACAAATACTCATCCATAGGTGGAGGAGTAACAAGAGCAAAAATTGGTAATATGTTGGAAAGTTTAAAAACTGATTTGTTAAGTACATTAACTACATCTCTTGACCTCATGGATAAGAAACCAAAAGAACAAGATATTGAGGAGATATACTATCATAGATGTAGAAAAAGACACAACTTGAGGGAATGCCCTCTCAACATTACAAATATTTCCAATATTTTTGCTTGTTGTAAAATCTGTGACAAGAATCATAGCACTAAAAATTGTAAGTATATTTCAGCTATGAAATCTGCTATAAAAGAACCTGAAGTTGAGGAGGCAGAGGATGTTTATTTTGTAGCTCAAATAAGAAATGGCCCATTCAATGGTCCATCTAATTGGTCAAATTCTAGTTATTCCAACCAACAAAGACCTAACCAATGGTCAAATACATCAAATTGGACAAATTGGAACCCATACCCAAATAACCAAGATTGGAATATACCTCCATGGACCCAATTTATGGCCAATGCATATGGAAGTCCACCTCCATGGACTCAAGGAATTTCAGGTCAAAATATGCCTAGTTGGAATATGAATGGCCAATATAATCAAGGAGGACCTAGCTGGTCTCAAAATCCACCTCAACAATAGAATTTCCAAAACCAGTTTAGGGGACAAGCCCCTCAAAATCAACCTCAAAATAGACTTCTTCCACCTCCAAATAATATGAACAACCCTCCTAAGCAACCACCTTTACCAGCTCAACCAGTTCCCAATCCTAATAATAACAAGACTGTTCAACAAGTCTATGAAACAAATGAGACATGTTCAATATCTGTGGTACCTTGCCAACAGATCCATTTAAGGTCTAGAAAAGTGTTGGAAAATAATATGACTCTCACAGAAGTTGAAGAACCTATCCAAGACTTGTTTGAAAAAGTAGACAAAAATGAAAAAGAAATAAAAACTTTACCAAAAAATATTCCATCAAAACAAAAAGAGATCCAAATCCCTCAAAGGAAAGAAATGGAAATTCCATTTCCTGAAATACTGACAATACCTAAAGAACCTTCCAAACCAACTTTCAATTTTCTTCAAGAATTAGAGAATGTTACCATTAAAATTCCTCTATTACAAGCTATCAAGGATATTCCTATCTACTCTAAATTGATAAAGAATATTTGCACATCAAATTCAAGGAGGAAAAAGAAGAATGAATCTCAAACTATCCAAGTTATTGGACAATTATCTGAGATAATGACTGAAGGAAGGTTACTACCAAAATATATAGATCCTAGAATACCTATACTCATAGTCCATATTGGTGATACAACCTTGCATAATGTCTTAATAGATTTAGGGGCTGCCATCAATGTTATGACCAAAGAAACAATAGATTCTTTAGGGGTATACAAATTACAACCAACCTCTATAGTGCTTCAACTTGTAGATAGATCTACTATCAAACTAGAAGGAAAATTAGAAGACATCATAGTTTCTGTAAGTTCATGGGAGTATCCTATAGACTTTGTGGTCTTACAACCTAAGAAGAAGCTAGGGGGACATCCCTTAATTCTAGGATGCCCATGGCTTGCAATAGTTGATGCTTACATTAGTTGTAGATCTAGTAATATGACTATTTCTAATGGGAAGCACACTAAAGATTTGAGTCTATTTCCTGAGTCAACATTAGATAAAGGATTCTCAAAACAACTCTGGTATGATTTTCCTAATGATTTGGATGCTATTCAAACTTTATCAATTAATGTGTTAAGTGAATATTTACAACAAGAAATTGAAGGACCATTAGGACCACTTTTTGATGAAGAACAAAGTACTAATTGTTTAGATGAATTTATTATATCTAATGATGAAGCAAGTACAAGTCAATCTCATCAATTAGTGCCCTATAACTATCAGTTAAATGTTCTTGAACATGAAATATTGGGAATAGATGCAAATATTGAAAATTGCAAATAGATAGACATCACATCTAGGAAGACTTTAAATATTAATAATGAGCTTACAAGAATTCAAGAATCACAATTGATAGAAGTACTTAGAAAATATCAAACAACATTTGCATGGAACTATGAGGACATGAAAGGGATTCATCCAAATATTTGTACCCATCGAATCTTCATTCAAGAAGGTTGCCACCCAGTGAGACAACCTCAAAGAAGACTAAATCCAGCTATGAAAGACATAGTTCAAGAAGAAATCATTAAGCTTTTAAATGCAGGATTTATATATCCAATTTTTGATAGCCAATGGGTGTCACCATTAGTAATAGTTCCTAAGAAGAATGGTAAATGGAGGATTTGTGTAGATTATAGAGAATTGAATAAAGTAACAAAGAAATATTATTTTCCTTTACCATTCATTGATCAAGTTCTTGATACCTTGGCTGGAAAGAAATATTTTTGCTTTTTGGATGGTTTTAGTGGGTACAATCAAGTCTCAATAGCAGAAGAAGATCAAGAAAAGACTACTTTCACATGTCTTGTAGGTACCTATGCTTATAAAGTTTTACCTTTCGGATTATGCAATGCACCTGCTACTTTTCAAAGGGTTGTTTTAGCTATTTTTTCTGATTTGATTAATGAATGTGTAGAAGTCTATATGGATGACTTCACAGTCTATGGTAACACTTTTGAAGAAACTCTATCAAGCTTACAAAAAGTTTTGGTTAGATGCCAAGAACAAAACCTCTCTTTGAGTCATGAAAAGTGCTTCATGATGATGAGAGGAGGTATTGTTTTAGGACATTACATATTAGAGGAAGGTGTTAAAGTAGATCCTACAAAAATCCAAGTTATTCAATCCCTCCAACCTCCAAAAACACAAACAGAGGTAAGGAGATTTTTAGGACATGCAGGATACTATCATAGATTCATTAAATATTTCAGCAAAGTTGCCTCTCCCATGCTTAAGCTCTTAACCAAAGAAAGTGAATTTAATTGGACTGAAGCATGTCAAGAAGCCTTTGAAGTTATAAAGAATAAATTGACTACTACTCCAATTCTAAGAGGACCAAATTGGGAATTGCCCTTTCATATACATTGTGATGCTTCAGGATATGCAATAGGGGTAGTACTACAACAAATAGAGAATAAAATACCTTATGCTATCTATTATGTGAGTAAAAATTTGCATGGGGCTGAACTTAATTACACAGTTACTAAAAAGGAATTCTTAGTTGTAGTCCATGCCATTAATAAATTCAAACATTACATAACAGGGTATGAAGTATTTGTTCACACTGATCACTCTGCCATAAAATACTTAATGAATAAAGCTATAGTAGGAGGAAGAGTGGTTAGATGGCTTCTCTTATTGCAAGAATTTAATGTCACAATTATAGATAAAGTAGGTAAAGATAATGTCATTGTAGATCATTTATCTCGTATGCAAATATTTGATGATGATGAGTTAATTCCTGATAATTTCTTGGATGAACATTTGTTTGCTCTTTCTATTTTTACTCCTTGGTATGTTGATATTGTAAACTATTTGGTAATAGGAAAAATACCTCAAAATTTTACACCGCATGAGCATAGAAAATTAATACATCAGAGTGCCCCTTATATGTGGATTAATGGAATCTTGTTTAAGTCTTGCCTTGACCATGTAATTAGGAGATGTGTGCAAGAAGAGGATGTATATGACATCATTAGAGCAACACATGAAGAACCTTGTGGAGGTCATTATGCAACCCAAAGAACAACTAGTAAAATATTCCAAATAGGTTATTATTGGCCTACTATGAATAGGGATACCCATAAATTTATTGATAGATGTGATGCTTGTCAAAGGGCTAGTAAACCTACACCTACAATGGAGATGCCTTTGGTCCCACAAATAATGTTCGAACCATTCGAGAAATGGGGGATTGATTTTGTTGGGCCAATAGATCCTCCAAGTGCAGGCAATAAACACATACTTGTGTGCATGGATTACATCACCAAGTGGGCTGAAGTAAAAGCCTTGCCATGAGCACAAGCTGAACCAGTTGCTAATTTTCTGTACTCACAAATTATGCAATACTTTGGAGCACCTAGAGAACTAGTTTCAGACCATGGATCTCAATTCCTCTCCAAAGTAATTGAACACTTTGTTAAAATCTATCAAATAAAACATAGAAAAACTTCACCATATCACCCTCAAGCTAATGGATAGGTAGAAGTTACAAATAGGGAACTTGAAAAGATAATAACAAAAACTGTAGCTATTAGTAGGGTTGATTGGGTAGAAATATTAAAAGAAGTTGTATGGGCATATAATACAACTTGGAAAACTACCACAAGATTATCACCTTATGAAATGGTTTATGGCAAGCAAGCTATTATACCTATTGAATTTGAAATAGAAACTCTTCGCACAATGGTACAACTTGATATGAATTTGGATCAAGCACAAAAAGCTAGATTGGAAAAATTAAACATTCTAGATGAAAGAAGATTAGAGGCATTACACATGATTGAATTAACTCAACAACAAAGAAAGAAATGGCATGATAAACATATTGTACCATGAACATTTCAACCAGGAGATTGGGCCTTGCTATTTGACTCTCGCTACCAAGATTTCCAAGGTAAGCTAAGGACAAGATGGCTAGGACCCTATGAGATTGAAGAAATATTTGGGAATGGTACAATTAAACTTAAGCCTATTGATGATTCAACAAGAAGATTACTAGTTAATGGACATAGGCTTAAACTCTATAGGAAGCCATTATCTAAAGAAGAATTTATAAACCATCTTAAGCAATAGGTTGATTTGCAGTGCATCTTTGAACTACAATCAACTACTATTAAATAAAAACTTCTCTTTTCTATCCTAAGCAACAAAAATATTATCTACTAAATAAAATTGTTGCTATATAATTTAATATATTTAGTAAATAAGTACAATCATTAAAAATAATGTAGTATAATCAGTCCTCTTGTTTGGATGAGTAAGGCACCAATAAATAAGATGGATGGCAAAAATATTTACACTACTTGGCCAATGAAAGAAGATTATCATGGAATAGTAATATTTCTTGAAAATAAACTAGAAGATCACTCTATGTTCTTTAAATATGCTTCCTTTGTTTCATGATGGAGTTCTAATATCTACAATATTTTCATCTTATTATTCATCACTTTTCAATCACAATATCAGGTTTAAGAGAGAAGTCAGATTCGGTGTGTGAAGGCATGCTCTTACCTTACGGGAAGGAGGATAACTAGTCATGATGGTATCATTAATTTTAAAAAGCAAGGTAATAAAAGACCTTGTAGCCCATAAATAATAAAAAGGGAAGAGAAAGAACCGTAAGGATAGAATTACATTTCCATCTAGATGGAGATGTGATCCGAATCCCCAAAGTTCCACTTCCTTCAAATAATAATAATAATAATAATAAGGATAGAATTATATTTCCATCCAGATGGAGATGTGATCTGAATCCCCAAAGTTCTAACTTCTCTTAAATAAAAATAAAAGGTCATAAGGATAGAATTACAATTCCATCCAGATGGATATGTGATCTGAATCCCCAAAGCCTTAATTTTTACTTAAAGGGATAAAGTAGTAAGGATAGGGTGACAATTCCCATCAGGACTTTGATAGAGTGGTTGGGAATCCGATTCCCCAAAGCTTTGCACCCCTATAAGTTTAACAAATAAATGCACATTTCTATAAAAATGGGCTATGAAATGGTAAATCAAGATGATACCAGAATGACTATCTTATTTCTCCTCTTCCAAAATGGGTTTTGAGTATGTCCAACCATTGATGAAGACCTATTTTGCAAACCAAAGTATTGATGATTGATATTGGTTTAAATTCATTATTATTTCTCTCACATAGAACTCCTTAATGAAGCTAAAGGAAGTAGAACAAGAAATTGACCTTTCTAGGGCATTGGAAGGATTTGTTATTAGACCATGGAATATTTTATTAAAAGGTCAAGGAAGGCATCAAGTTTTTGCATAATATCTTTGCTATTGGGAACAAGCAATTCCATTCTAAGAAGATTTATTATCCTACAAACTTATTTGATGGCTTGACATGAATAAATAATTAGTATATAAGTAAATACCCCCATATTTTTGACTAGGTAAATAAAATAATATTGAAATAAAAATTATATATATATATATATATATATATATTAAATATTTTCCATAAAATAAAATTTATAAAAATTTCTCTCCTTATCTTGTTTTGGCTATATAGCCAAAAATATAGTTTGGGGGAGAAGTAAAGGATTTATGTAATAAATTTCATGATACAGTTTGGGGGAGAAAAGAAAAAAAATGGGAAATCAGGTAAAGTATTCCTATGACCCTATAATTAATTTTCTGTAGATATTTTCCATAGATAGTTTTCGTAGGTATTTTTCGTAGCTATTTTTCGTAGATAGTTTTTGTAGATATTTTTCGTAGTTGTTTTCTATAGATAGTTTTTGTAGACACTTTCTATAGATACTTTCAGTAGCATATTTTTGTAGACACGACTTCACAAAAATTCTTCTAAGTATAAATGATTTTAGACTTGCGCATGGTTGAGGACACATGTCAAGGCAGAATCAAACAATGCAAGGTAATTATCAATAATTGTAATTTATAAAATCCTTGGTATGAAGAAGGAAAATTGTGCAAACATTTAAAAATTTTACCATGAAAACTATGGTGTAAACATTCAAATCTAAACTGTGAGCTATGGCACGAAAAATCAAAATATGAATTTAGCTTCAAAAACCATGCATAAAGGATTCAAACGATCAAAGGACATGGATTAATAAGCCGATGAAAAATTTAAGCACTGCACGAAGCTAACTTGGAGAGTATCGAGAACACAAAACCAGAGCATAAAGCAAATGAAGTGGATATTTACAATTGGATTATGGTCGAAAATATTGTGCTAACCACCAATCGTGCACTACACAAAACTCAAATTCATTGCCTAAGAAAAAGTAAAGCACAAATGTCCAAAATTTGAACTTGAATTGTGCATATGGGAAAGACGACGTTGAAAGAAGACACACGTAGATGATGTAGCAATTCGAGACATGAATTGAATATGTCACAAGAAGATCGAGCAAGGTACAAAAGTCCTTGTTATCAATTAAAATTGAAATCTTCAACTTCCTCCCTTGGTCAACGCAAACCGTAAAAACAACCCAAGGGTATTAAATTATAAATAAAGAAAATGTTTATACACAATTAAAAAAGGGATACAACTGTCACAAGGAGTCGAGGACATAATCAGACAAGACAACTGGTTTCAAAACCTGACATCAAACGAAGCATGTTCGAATTACATGCATGAAAAAGTTGAGGTCGATGAAGAGTATACACATGGACGACCTATCCGAATATGGAGCCAATCAAAGGTGAATCAAAATGACATCGTGACTGCAAATTACGAAGGTTTTAATTATAAGAAAATTAATTTAACTTTAAATCATCCATCAACAAATGAGCTTATTTAATATGGTTTAAAAAGGAATATTAAACCAGAGCAAGTTTAAATTTATATATTTGATCGCTAGTGGATTATGTAATTCTAAGTTTAGGTGTGAGAAAAGGTGGCACGATAAGGGATGATCATTTCCAAAATGGTGACAACCGCACATGAGAGGACTTCGATCAGCGACACTTGACCACAAAGAGCAATGGAGAAAAACCTCATGAATCAAGGCTGTGAACCATTGATTAAGGGAAATCAAAGGCCATGGTTTATCTGATCTTGATGCATGAGAAAACACAAAATAAAAGAAATCAAATCTAATTTGAAAATCATATTTTTGTAGCACGTGAAAAATGACCACCTCGCATCTAAAACCACTGATCATCGACGTCTATTTGCAAGGTCTAATACGATAAAGCAATGCAAATTGAGTGTGCGAGCTGTAGATAAAAATCATGATTTATAACTAATATTTCTTGAGCTACTGAGTAATAAAATTCATAAGAAATAACCCTAAATTTATTAAAATTCCCTTTGCAAGTTGATAGGTGACTTGTTAATAAACTCTCCTATGGAATCCAACCATAAACTTAGTTGAGAAAAGATGACTAGCTAAGAAAATCTGTGGCCAGTGGAGGGTTCGACTTGACGAGCATCAAATTTTAATTAAATGACGAAGAAAAAGCACCAAGGGTGGATGACGACAAGAACTTGAGATAAGGACTGTAAGTAATTTGATTTTTCAAAAATTATGAAAGAAATTATAATGAGAAATTAAATTATAGGGAAATATGTTAATTTTTTGAGGAAAAAATCAACTCTTTTGCAACAAAACAATGGATATTCTGTTACTTGTAGAAAATATTGATAATTATCATGCTTGTTTTGTGCATAAGTTTGAAGTATACATTCTTTTGTAGAAACTTTTATAATAACCACTGCATATATATCTATCAATATTTTTGCAGGTTTCATATTACAACAGAAATTGACAACAAAAATTAACCCTCTTGTCTTCTCAATCCTACTTCTTCAATTACCACACTCCTATCCATTCTAAAACCTGTCACCATGTTGAGATCCACATTTCATAAACGTAGTGAACCCTTGTCTATCAACACCCAAAATCCTAGCGACTCCATCAAGAAATTATTTCAAGAAGCACATTGGTGGGAGGCCCTAACCAAGTTTCAAGGGCATGATCAAGGCATGGCGAAGCAATTCATTTTGAACTGTGATCCCACGACCATGGTGACCCATGTGGGTGAGGTCAAAATCAAGATTACCCCCAGTCTAATTTCTAAAGTCTTAAGCCTCCCTGAGGTTGGCTAGTGGTATTATAAATCCACCTATAAAGGAGTGAGCCAAATGGTTGATATATTAGGGGAGAAATGTGTAGTTACCAGAGACAAGGATGGGTGGATCAAGGGTGTAGCCACCTCTTCACTCCCTTTGAAATGGTAGGAGGTTGCCACTATTTTAATGAAGTTTTTCACATTAGAAGGGAGGTTGTCTAATTGTGGGGGTTACCATTTAAAAATGATGTTGAACCTCAAATACCCCAAGCATGAAGACTACATTATCAATTTGCCATACTTTCTATATATATATGTAAAAGCTATTGTTACTAGGGTCCAACCTAAGAAATCCAGTGATGAGCCCAAACTTCATCTAATTACCCATCACGGGTTGATAAAATTAATGGTCCTACATAAAGCATATGAAGTAGGAATTTCTTGGGACAGAGTAGTTGAGGAGGCCAACCTATCCATCCAATTTGAGTCAAGTGAGTTAGAGTTTGCTGAGGATAGTGCATCCGAGGAAAAATTTGAATTTGAGAGTCAGGAGGAGGAGTCTCCTGTGCGCAAACGTCCTACCCATACCAAGCCATCTAAATCTTCTCAACCTGCAAGAAAAACTAGATATGAAAAGTATAATCTGGAAGACCAAGGGAAGGGAGAGACATCCAATCCTAAAGAAAACCTGCCTACCTCAGATCCTTCCATTGAAACTCTTGCCCACATTCAGACACAATAGACCCTGCTGCACATCAAATTGGACAGGCTCATAAATGAGTTTTCAGAACATGCCACCTTAGTGAAATGAGCTCTCACTCTTCAACTTGACATCCTCAAACAAATTTCTGCAGATAGGGTGGTAAAACCGGTTGACCTAGTCATCCAACCGATGAATGTCAGTACATCCCCTAACAAGAGCTCCACGTTTGGAAAAAAGGTAAAGAAGATGGTGAACTTTTGCAAACATTTTGAGTTTACCAAGGTGCTTGATGAGGACAGCTCAATCCCATTTTTCGAGTTTCTCTCCCAAAAACATCAAAGGCATACATGTAGTCCCCAAATATCAAAATCATTCGTTGATATATGGATGTTGTTCAAAGTTGGAATACCTTAGATAGGGATACCTCTCAATATTGGGATGCCTCGTAAAGTTGACGTGGTGATTAACAACATCATCAAAACTGCGAAACCATTTCCATCACCAAAAAAGTAGGATGTGCTACATGAATCAAAGGATGAAGGGCCTGTGGAGGTCGTGCACGTAAATACCGTGGCTATTGAACCACCACCTGATACCGAGAAAGCCAAGGCATAGGTACAAAAAGTGAAGCACGAGAGGATGTTGGCAGCAAAACCACCAAATCCAACTCGGGCTTCATCCCGACTCAAATCTAAAACAATCTTGGATGTTAACAAAATTATTCCAGATTTTTGATAAACTTGCACATTTTATATATATATATACATATTTGTAGTACTCTATTTTAATTATGATAATAATATTTACATCTGCAATAGCCTTTTATGATTTTTAATTATGTTTGCTATATTTTATGTCATAACATTCCATCAAGTTATGATTGCTATGTTTTATCTATTATGTTACTATATTATCGGTTGTACTTGCAAAATTTTTGTCTGATTACAATGACAATATTAAATATCGTATTTGTAGAATTTCACCTGTAAAAAATTACAATTTTTTATTTATTTTATCTGCAATATTATATTTCCATCATTCTGTTATGTTGTGACATTTAACCGCGTATGCATGAGGACATGCTTTCTCTTCAGTTTGGGGGGAAATGATGAGTGTAGTATTGATATTATATTATGCAACATTTATCTTAATTTTTATATGCAAACTTGATAAAAATGAATGTGTTTTGATGATCATTATATCTTATTTGCATGATTCATGAGTGAATTTGACTTATAAAATATTAAGTGATATATACTTGTATTTTACCAAAATCATGCAAGTTTCCTATATATTTTTGGTAGATAAATATTGTAGGTGTTTCACGAGAGATGTTGCAATAGAACATAAGCCATATGTCAAGTATGGATGAACCAATCACGTGAAAGTGCATTGAGAAGCCGTGTGGAAGTGCATTACGGAAAGGTGCTACAGAATACATCTACAAAAAGGTGTTACAAAAAACACCTACAAAAAGGTGTTACATAAAGTACCTACTGAAAGGGTCTACAAAAAGAACGTTGACCGAATAAGTCATTTGATGCGTTAGAATTCCACATCCAAGGATAGTGTAGCAACATCACATAGATTATATAGTCAACATAATTTTTAATGCGATGGCATTAATATTTGGCATATGATTTAATCCTTGTTGTATAATTTGTAACGTGTCATTCAAAATATATTTTGTTAAAGTTGTTAAGTTGTCAAGATTTGAACGAAACCTTAATTTATATTTTCCTTGAGAATAGGACAAACAATTATCCTATCTTGTCAGCAAGTTATTCAAATTTAGGATATTCATTATGTATACTTGTCAACTATACCACTTGGATAATTCTGATTGTAATAAGTCCAAGGGTAGTTGTTAGTGTGTCTTAATTATAGCATATCTTTGTTATGAAAGATTAGAATTCAAATATTCGAGCATTTGAACTATAACAGATGGCAGAAGAGAATTTTATTGTAAAATGTCCAAGTGACATTATAAAATACAATGTAGAGACCTTTGAAAAGGTCTAATGGTCTATTGTATACAGTTTTACAAGTTGCTATTCTGAAGGCTTGATGTTTGAAGAAGTATGTTTGCATAGTCTGTACGCATGAAGAATTAAAGTTCATCAATAAAGCAATATTTTCTTCCATGATTCCAGCAATGGTATTTTGTATCTTTGCATGATTTATTTATCTTTGTAAACTTTCTTTTTACTTTCCTGCATCAATGAATTAAATAGCATTAGATTAGTAGAATGAAATATTAGTTACTAAAGTAAATTAGAATAGAGGAGAAGAGAATTACATTGTCTTCTAGGAGGTAGGGCCCACTCTAAACAATCAATCCCTTGCTCTCTATCTCCTGAAATAGAGTAGAATTAGTTAGTAAGTAGAATTAGTCTTAGACTATAAGATAAATTAAATTGCATCATTTTAAATTATAAAATAAATCAACTAGTTAAAATCATAAATGCATTATTAGATTGCACGTGGATCCACAACACATAGAATTAGTCTACATCATAATTGCACTTTTAATATTCCATTTTATTTCCTATAATTTTCATTTCTTGCAACCAAAACTAAGAAAACAAAATCAAGTCAAAGATTAATGATTATGGAATAATCTATACGAGATTTACTGTTCTTTAAATCATTTAACCTGGATTGACAAATTTAATGTATGAGATACAACTCGATACAAGATGTTTCAAAATATAAGCCAAGGTTCCAATCCTATGGGTGAACCTTAACATTTTGCTTATGGGTTTCAAGTAGGAGGTGGAAAGCAAGAAGTTTCACCTTATAGGCCAAGGTTTCAATCCCATGACTAAACCTTAATGTTTAGCCCAATGGGACTTGAGCAAATGGTAAGGAGTGAGAACTATTATATTATAACTTGAGGTAAATCCCATGAATGAAGTTCTAGACACCCAATTTTGTGTGCCCATATGGCTTACTATAGATATCTAGTTTTAACACATTTCACCAACCTTTAAGTCTACTAAAATCCATCAATTGATCCTTATTCACAAGCCTTTAAATCAATCAAATTGAATCAAACTTCTTCATGTCTAAATTTAGGATGTTTGTTGCCCTAAAAGTAATATCATCTTTGGGGCATCATTTTCCATAGCAAACCTTTACAAAAACTTACAAAAATACTTCCATTAGAACAAATATTGAAAAGATATTTTGAATGAGTACATATATGCCTATACTTGCATAATGATCAATGCCTCTAATTGCAAGAAAACTAACACCTAGGCAAGAAAAAAATAATAACACCAATATTCAGTGATAACACTACTACCAAAACTTTTGCAACCTCAATATTTGGCCTTAGAAATTACCAATAGCGCTAACATTATCTCAAATATAGTGTTATTGAAAATAGTGCTAACTTTTTATGATAACACTACTACTAGTGCTATTGCAAAAATGTAACACTATCATTGACATGATTTGAATCTTTAAAACACAAGCCAAAAGCACATGGATTTCTTCCTCCACTCCCAGGCATGATCATGCATACTACCTCTCATTCCCAAGCCTAAAAATTTTGAATTCTCTACCTCATTCTACAGGTATCTTTGATCCTTGCCCTCCAAGAATTCGATGGATTTTTAAGCCTTAATACTACCACAAATATCACAGGTTAAATATCACAAGATCAAATATAATATAGCCATAATATAATAAGGTCAAGATAATGATATGAGCAAATTAATATGTATATCAAGGCTTATAATATATCAAATAACACTCAATAATATGTTTCAATATAAATGTAAATAGTCTGAATCATATATATACTAAGCATGTAGGACAACTTACAATATAAATTGCTCAAAATGTATGCAATATTTATTAGTTCACTTTCTTTCTTACAATGATAATGATCATGATGCTTGTACTTCTTGTGATTCTTGATTATGGAGTATTATATCCATAATATACCTATCATAGTGTGACTATGTGTATACTTGACAATTCCTTTCCATATACCAAGTCTCATGAATCTTGGTTTATCTACTTGCCACTTGCATACTTGACGAACACTTGACACTATAACATACGCACACCTAAACATGACTCTTACACTTATAAACTTTCACACTCTAATCTAAGACACTTGTGAACACATTTACATTACATATGGTTCTCAAACATATAAGACACTTGTGCACATAGACTCAACTTACACTTGTACACTAACTCACATATTACATATGGTTCTCAAACATATAAGACACTTGTGCACATAGACTCAACTTACACTTGTACACTAACTCACATGGCACTTGTGCATTTCCTGCACATTGCAACTTACATAACACTTGTGCATATTCTACACATTCACACTTACATAAAATTAAATATAACTCACACTCTAAACTATGACTCAACCCTAAGCTATTATTTACAATTGTACCATGGGGGTGCATTAGCATGTACCAAATAATGTAATATACTCCAACACCCCCATATATTACATTATTTGGTTATTGAAGACTTTAGTCTTCAATCATGGTCTTCGTCTTCATCTTCAATCTTTAAGTGATCCTGGAACCTATAGTTGCTCAGTTATCTTTTTGCTTTCTTCTGAATTTTTTTTTTCTTCTTCTTCTGTTTCTTTAATCGGTTCTTTTTGTCTTGGTCTTTTCATGTTGCCTTCCTGAATCTTGATGTTCTATAACAATTGCAATATTAGTACCTTTAGAATTATTTGAGGAAAATACATCTTTATTGATTAAAAATTTTGCTAAAAGTGCTTTGAATTCATTTTCTTCAAAATTTTCTTCTAACTCTTGAATTTCACAAATTTTTGAGCTAAGTTTTCTTTTTGGTTTCCCTCTCTATACTGTAACTGAGGTTGTTGTTGATGACCATATTGACATTGAGAATGGTACTGATGTTGAAAATTTTGAGGTTGAAATTATTGTTGCTATTGAGGATTGTATTAAGGTTGATATTGCCTTTGTTGTACTAACTTATTTGTTTGACCATTTTGATTCATATTCATCTAATTTCCTTGATACTAATTTCTTTGATTGTATCTATAGAAATTTGTGTTATGATCCCTTTTCTTACATATTTGACAATATCTTGTATTCCATTTGGATCTATATCTTGGTGTTGAAGCAAGATTACCTTGTGTATTATCTTTTGATACTAAGACATTGTTAGTCATTTCATCTTTGAATGAGTTTTCTATTTCATATTCTTGAAGAATATTGACTAACTCATCAAATGTAGTTTCTTTGCTTAAAACTTGCAAAGATGTGACTAGATATTTATAAATTTTTAGAAGTGCTCTCAATATCACTTGAAAAATAAATTGATCTTCTACTTTCTCTCCTAGAGTTAACAATTTGCTTTTATATTTGCTACCTTTTGCAGAAATATTTCAATACTTTTACCACTATTAACTTTTAAGGAGTATAATTGAGATTGAATATTAAGGATAGTAGCTTTATTTTTCCCTTCAAATATTTTACATAGAGTATTCCAAGCTTCTGTAGAATTTTTTGCTCCACTTATATAAGGTTGTATTTCATCAATTATTCCAAATGTTATTATCATAAGTGCTTTGGCTTCACCTTCTTCAAATATTTGAATTTCTCTTACATCTTCAGTAGGTTTTGTTTTTGTTCCACTAACTATATCCCAAAGTTTTTCCACAACTAAAATTGATTTCATTTTGTTTTTCCATGAAGCAAAATTTGGTCCTTTCAAAATTTGAGACTCAGAAAGGAAAAACTTGTTGTTAGACATAGTAGTATTCATTCAAAAATTTCCTTTGATGTAGAAAACCTTATAACTCCTAAGTTTAAAAAACTAATAATGAATATTGTAAATTTATGTTTTTCCTAATCCTTTGAAGTTGAAATCCTTTTACCTCTTAAATGTTTAAATTTGCAAAAATTCAAAAAATTAATTTTGATTTTTTTTCAAACATAAAAACCAAAAATAAAATCCTCAAACTTATAAAAATTAAAATATACTTATCACCCCAAACCTTTTAACAATAAATACTTCAAAATACTTATTACCCCAAATTTTAAACTATTAAATCCTTTTCAAAAAATCAACTAAAGTCTTTGAAAACTTATAAAACTTCAATATCTTATCACTCCACTTAAAAATACTTTAGAAAGCTTCTAAAAAGCAAATATTAAATCTTACCTTATTACTCTTAATAAAACCTATTAAAACTTCAATAATATTAAAATAACCCTAATTTTCTAGCCTCTCAAAAATGAACTTCTGCACGTGTGCTTGATCCTATTTGCTGCTTGTCTTGATTGCTTGTGCAATTATGTTCACATTCCTTTAAGCTAGACAAACTACCCTCTACATGTTTGCTTGTATGGAGGTATTTCTTCCTTGACTTATTGAAACTTAGGATTCAATTTCTAACTATCCAAAGGTACTTCTTTTTAGACACTTAGCATCTTGCTTGGGCATTACGTCTCCTTTGATTTTATGTGTATTTTGCTTCCACCTGGCTAATAGACTCCTACTTGAGCATTAGAGTTCCACAAGGACTTGAGGTGTTATACTCCCCTCGTAAGTGTTCACCTCTATTTTTTGACACATGGTTGATTATGGCTTTTCACTTGGGTGTGAGGCGTTATACTCCCTTCTTAGGTACTCAACTTCGTTTGTTGGCACTTGACCTTAGAATGCTCGCTAAATTTTAGACTGCTCATGGGTAGTTGTTAGGGTTTTAGATGCTCGGGTTTCAAACGTTAGATGTTGAATGTTTGATTTCCTTCATCCTTAGCTTGCACCAAATGTTCCTTCACTTTCCATGAAATGTTTCACATTCTCTAGTGCTCAAACTACTCAACTGTGGGGAGATATATCTCTGCATGTTGTACCTGATTATCTTTTGAATGATAAATTTTAATATTTTCTCTATGTGCAAGTTGAATAATGTTAGACTGCATTTTTAGACATCACCTGGTTATCTTTATGCTGTAGCTTTTAACATTATGACTCAACTATGGTGCTTCTAAAAGCACTCGTCACATTTTTTTATGCTCTGTTACAATGCTATGGAAGCACTCTCCTTGGCTCTTAACGTATTTGCTTATATTTTTACTAACTCCTTTCTAGTGCATCATGCTTGTCTGGACACTACGTTAAAAGCTTCTATGTTGCTTGCTAATCACTATTCGTTGTTTCACACAGGCTACACAGACAGAAGGTTTACCTCTTATAGCCTCCTTGCTTTTTCTTTCACTATCAATCACTTTTAGAACTTTCGCACTTATCTTTTACTTTGGCTCTTTTACATCAAAGATTTTTTTTTCAATATACAAGTCTCTATCCTCTTTTCATATCAATATAAAATCCTTTTATTGCTATAAGTACTCTTTTCTATAAAAACTTTTATTATCTATATAATGGCATCTTTCTATTCCACTATTATGGCCTCTCTTCTTATCACTTAATAAATCCTTCTCTTTCTACTCTATAACATGTTTCTCTACTTTTTCTTTTCTCAACTTCTTTAGCCAATGTCAAAGTTTATGTGACTTGAATATTTATCTTCTTTCATTATCTTTATTGAATCAATGTCAAGGTTGATATGACCTGAATATCTTTCTTATCTTATATCTATAATGGCTTCTTTGAGCCTATGTCAAAGATCAATATATTTATGACCAAAATCTCTTAATATATTGCTAAGCCACTAATAAACAAATCCACTATGTGAAGCTATATAAAGTAAGCTAGGCGCTTCTTTATCCTTCTTCAAGATCAATCTTCTTTTTGCTTTCTTTATTTATCTATATCTTAGGAAGCTATGAATACTTCTCAATCACTGCTACTTTCTCTCTTTGCAATTATAAGCTAAAAATCTTCTCTATCCATTGTAGGAAGCTTCTCACACTTATGTTGTTTAATATTTATGTAAAGGGGGAAAAGTACCCTACCACGTACGATTCTCGATTGGATCTGCTGGGAGCCAAGGTGAACTATGAGGGTATGTAATAAATATACACTTGGTGGGAAAAAGGGGGAAGGTTTCACCAGGAATGATTTTAGGACTCACTCCAAGTCTAGGGTGGAATGTATTTTGATGTGTCAATTAAGCATGCACCTATGTTTGGCCTTTCTAAAACTATACTATAAAAAAGGGAAAGAACAATGCAATATACAAGATGCAAGAAGACAAGAGCTAAACCTAGAATGATTCTTTGCTTGAATGATCAATTACCCTAGGAGTGCAAAACAAAGCCTTTGAGCAAGGGTCCAAGAGAAATGCACAAACAAGGTTAAAAACCTAGATGCACACTATATGCTTTTATTCTTTTAAATGCCTAGAAATTTGATCAAATACTTTTATGTACTTATGATCTATATTTTGAACAAAAATGAATAGAAATCAATCAACAAATAGCCTAGAGATCTACTAGGGCACTTATCTTATTTGATGGTTGTTCCAAGCTTTATCTTACATCCAACAATAACCCACAACTTCAATCCTGCAAAGTAACTTCACAAAACCTTTAAAAAATATGATCATCATTAGGGGCCTGCTTAAGACACTATATGACTATACTTGGAGGTGCAAAAATCAAGCCCCCTAGGTCCTTTTAGCTAAATTTAGAATGCAAAAGTAAAAGTTGACCTTTTTGGAAGATGAACAAACATAATACAATGCAGTAGAACAATATGACAAACAGAGTGCAAATTATGCAATTATGGTCTAACTATAACATGAAATGCAAATCTAGGGTTTGGGGGTGAAATTCTCCCCTCAAGCTTAGATCACAATTTTGCTACTAGAAAAATCGTGCCCTATAATTACAAGGTACAATTTTGCAATAGAGAGAAAAAGCAACAAATCAATGAAAATAAATTAACAACAGATGCAAATTTAGCAATGTATAAATGTAGATGAGCAAAAAAAACTTGGTGGTAGCGAAAAATAGACAAAAGGATGAAGACCTCCAAGATAGTAGACTCCTCCTTAGGGATTCCACACTTGTCCACCAAGGGAAACAACACACAATCAATGCAGCAGAAGAGATCTCCACAAAATTAAACAACTTCAACAAATCACTTGGTACTTGCAATTGAATCTTGTTAGCACTTGTTTTAAAAACTTGTTCTTGGACTCTTAGTTGCTTGCTTAGGACTTCTCTTAAGCTTGTTTGTGGTTTCTTCTTAGGGGAAAAAAAATCTTCAAACCCTCTATTTATAAGATATTTGAAATAAGAATGTGTGGGAAAACCAAGGGAAGATTGACATTAAAGAAGGTCAAATTAAAAAATTAGGGTTTTTCAAGAGAAAACCCTAGCTAGGTGAAATCATGCCCCATAAGGGTCAATCTTGATTTCGTTGAAAATAGAAAAGAAGGAAAAAGAAGGAAGGAGAGGCCCAAACTTGTTTTGAGAAAGTTGGAGGATCTCTCTAAGGATCTAGGGAAAATGACTCACTCAAGTGGGTCAATTTTCCATGTCTACACTTTACTACAACCTTTTTTGAAGTCTATAGTTTCTTAGGTCTCACCTAAGAACTCAATATGATCCTCTTCCTTACTAGAGAATCTAATACAATATCAAGGTGACTTGAATATCATTAAAATCTTAATCAATGTGAAGGTGACGTTGAATGTCCCTAAAATCTCAATTTGTGTCAAGGGTTGGCTATGGCCCTGAATGATCAAGTATCTCAAAGTTGATTTGTCTTTCAATATAGCTAAGTCCTGGTCTTCACTAGTTATTCTTCAACCATGGAAAGACTAACTTTTCTACTCAATATGACCTTACAATAGAGTTCGAGTATCACTGCCTTCAAAGTGGAAATAATCTTAATCAACTTCATCAAACTAGATAAAATCAATTTTATAATGGTGGTTAAAATAACTCTATCAATCTAGATAGAGTCTGGTGGTAGCTCTAATACCACTAATGGCTTTTTAAGCCTTAATACTACCACAAATATCATAGGATCAAATATAATATAGCCACAATATAATAAGGTCAATATAATGATATGAGTATAATAATATGAGCAAATTAATATGTATATCAAGGCTTATAATATATCAAATAACACTCAATAATATTTTTTTACAAGAAAAAAATCATAATTTTATTTCAAGAATGAAAGAAAATTACACTTCTCAGGTGCCTTAGCACAAAAAGAAACCCAGATAAAAACAGATTACTGGGAGTCAAGATATAATTACAGTCGAGTAGATCAGAGAGGAAAAAACCCATCTTCAAAATAGCATGGGGATAATAAGGATAAATATCCTTATATATCAATACTTAATCATCCAAATAACCTCCATGTCCAAAACCTGGATAGAAATCAGTGAAAAAGAAACCAGCAGAATAGAAAAGAAATAGTTAAAATCTGCCATAAAGCTCTAATCAAATGAACAGGCCCACAATAAAAATATAGAGCTAGCATAGAAACTAGGGGTATGATATGTGGGTGAAAGAAGAAACTCCATCCTTGTTCTCTTCCATTTGCAAGAAACCTTTTGGAACCTGTTGACCTTCTTTTGATAACCTATCTACTTCTTGATTTAATTCCCTATAAACATGAGTAAAAGAGATATTTTCAAAAAGAGAAATCACCTCCAGTAGTTCATCTCCCACTGGTCTAAGCAGATTATTTTTTAATTGAGTAGATCTATTCATCCAATTGATGACTAGAGTAGAATCTCCAAAAATTTGTAAATTTTTCACATTTCTCTCCACAACACACTTCATTAGCAATCTCAAAGCTTGAAACTCAGCAAAATTGTTGGAACCTATCCCAAGACCTACTTTAAATTTGATATAGTGGGTATCCGAGAAGTACAGAATACCTCCTGTGCTACTAAAATATGATTGTCTCTGACTAGCCCCATCAAAAAACCCCATGGTTGAGACTTTTCAATGAAAAAATTGTCTACTTGTCGAGGTTTCTTATGTTTGTCTAGGCCCTTTATTGATTGAGACCAAAGTCCTCACCTAAAATATGACTTGAAATGGGGGTATTAAC
The DNA here is from genome assembly GCA_028583015.1 of Wollemia nobilis. Lineage (NCBI taxonomy): Eukaryota > Viridiplantae > Streptophyta > Pinopsida > Araucariales > Araucariaceae > Wollemia > Wollemia nobilis. The sequence goes on along the minus strand of JAQPPZ010000856.1, from coordinate 25,740,383 downwards.
TTCCCTTAAAAAATAGCTGCATTTCATGCCAACCATATACCCCAACATATAAGACATGGTAAAGAAAGAAATTATTTCAACTCTTTTTTCAAAAACCACTATCTTAAGCATACCTCCACTGTTTCTCCTTCCCAAATATTTTGTACTCTAGTTATCTGTTCAACTTCTAACCAAACCTATTGAGAAAAAGGGTATTTGATTAACAAATGTGTGATGTTTTCCTCCTCTAACTGACACAACATACAAATACTTGGACCTTGTCTGCTTCTCCTCTGTAAAACTTCCCAAGTCAAAGCCTTATTTCTCAAAGCTAACCACATGAAAATAATTGTCTTTTTTGGGGAAGATAATTTCCAAATCTGCTTCCACCACCAAGTAGGCCCTTGAGGATGAGGGTCAAAATTTGCTTTGTAACCAAGTCTAGTTGTATATTGACCCCCATATTTGTTGTATGCCCAAGCAATAGTATCTGGTTCAACTCTCAACTTGATATGACTCTTATTAAGACTATCGGTGTAAGCCTTCCACAAAACAACCTGCTCATCAAAAAACCCAAGACCTGAGCCTGCTTCCAACCTTGGGTCCAAAGACTAGAAGAATTTGATTCCCCCACCTGATGAAGAAAGTAAAAACCCTTGTCTTGTAAAGAACTTATCATAGCTTTCGACAATAAAATATTTTCTCCACAACCCAAAATAGAATCAACCCCTATTCTAACTTGTTCACCATTGCCCACTTTCCAAGCCAAATATTTTCCAATCATAGGAAAGGCCTATACTAGTACCTTCCATTGAATGGAAATATTTTTAATGCTTTTCTGTGGACTTCTAATCCAATCCATAAAGGTCCCTGGACAAATATACTTTTGTTCAATAATCTTCTTCCATAATCCTTCTCTAGTCAAAATCCTCCATAATTTTTTTGCTACCAAAGAAGAACCAAAAATATGGATATTTTTAAGGCCCCAACCACCTTCCTCCTTTGGCCTAGCAATACTCTACCACTTAACTAAAGGAATACCTTCATGTTCCTTGCGTCCAGTCCAAAGAAATCTGAAGCAATGTTTTCTTATTTTCTCTAGAACTCCTTTGGGAATGAAGGCCAAGGAGTGCCAAAACATAGAAATTGCCTCAAGAACCGACTTTACAAGTGTTAATCTCCCACTAATAGACAACCATCTATTACACCAATGGTTAATCCTAAATTCAATATTCTCTAAAAGCCATCCCCAATCTCTCTTCCTATAAGTATTTGGCTTCAATACAAAACCCAGATACTTAAAGCCTTCTTGGAAATCTAAGAGATTAAAAGAAAAAATTTCTGATTAGACCCTATTTAGTATCATGCTCTAGACCATTATAAAAAATAGAGGATTTTTGAAAATTTATCTCCATGTCGGTAGCAATACTGTAAGTGTCCAAGATTTCCTTCAACTTTCTGGCTTCCCTTAAACTACCATTTGTGAACAACAAATACATCATCGACAAATAATAAATGAGATAAATAAAGGACCCCCACTTTTATCCCACACAAGGATCCTATCCTCTTTGCATCCAAAATAGCTCTACTCAATCCTTCAACAACCAACAAAAAATAGTAAAGGAGATAAAGGACATCCCTATCTCAATCCTCTCGAGGGTCTAAAGAATTTGGAAGTTGATCCATTGATAAGAACAACAAAATATACATAATAAATACATCCCATAATCCACTTTACTATCGGATAGCTAAAACCCACATGTAAGAGCATCAATCTGAGATACAACCAACTAGTTCTATCATAAGCTTTAGATAGATCTAGTTTAAGGACCATTGCAGGAAGATTTTTAGTTTTAATAGAGTGAAGGCCCTCTTGTGCAACTCCTATGGCTTCAAGAATCTATCTACCTGCTATAAACCCAAATTGCTCTTGGAAAATAACTTCAGAGAAAATATTCTTCAATCTAACAACCAGAATCTTTGTAATGATTTTATAGATACAATTACACAACAAAATAGGTCTAAATTCATCAAAGGTTTTAGGCTTCTCCTTTTTAGGAATCAAAGCTAAAAAAGTGGAGTTAAAAGCCCCCAAAACTTGACCACTCAACCTAACTTCCTCCATTAATCTAAGAAGATCCTCCTCAACAAGATCATAGAAAACTAGGAAAAACTCCATAGGCCATCCATCAGGCCCTGGACTTTTATCCTTTTTGAAAGAAGTCAAGACAACTTTCAGTTCTTCCTTTGTGACCTCCTTCATAAGTAATGGTTGTCCCCTCTCACAAACTAGTGAAAAAGTGTTAACTTTAAATTTCCCCATTTGTTCTATCGGTTCTTTATAGTGTTGAAAATGTTTTACTCCCAAATCTTCTAACTCAAAACTTAACGAGGCCTCTTCTTCATTCGCATCTCCCGGATAGTGTTCCTTCTTCCTATGTTAAAATTTAAAAAAACTTAGTTTTTCATCCCCCACTTTTTTTTATTTGTGGAAAACATCCCAAAAGGGATGCCACTTTCGGGTAAGACCCAAGGAGGCGGGGGTATCCATTCCACAAAAAACGCCCAGGACTCGGACCTGGCCTACCACCTTTGACATACTCAAGGAGCAAACAAACACACAAAACCAATTTAAAAATAAGTAAATAACAACAAAAATAATAAAATAAAATAAAAAACATGCTCCTTGAGTGTGTCAAAAACAAAAGCACAACCAAACACGCACAATAAGATAAAAGAAACCACAACACAAACCACATAGAAAAACACAAGAACCACATAACAAAACACAAACAAGACAAAAACAACAGAACACTACAAAGACATAACCCAAAAAAAAACATGAAAAATAAACACAACCAAAACCTAAAAAATTAAAAAATAAAATAAAAATAAAAATAAAAACAACCAACAACAGACAATAAACAAAAACAAAAAACATAGAAAACACTCACACATAAAAACACGAAATAACACAAACAAAGAGAAACCCAAGAACAAGAACGAAAAAAACACAAGAACAATAACAAAAAACATAAAAAAAAAACAAAACAACAAAAACACAAGAACAACAAAAAACAACACAAAGAACACAAAAACAAAACAAAATAAAAGAACCCACCCACCTTAAAAAACTAAACAAAAAAAACAAAAAGAAAAAAGAAATAAAAAATGAACAAAACAATGACCTATCTAGACCGGAAGACTATTAAGGCAAGAATCAACAGAGGAAACAAAATAAAGAATAGAATGAGCTAGGGAACTAAAAAAAACTGAATGAACCAAAGAGAAGCAAAAAAAAAAACAAGAAGAAACTAGGTACCTTCGAACCGGAGCCATCCAAAGAAATGATAGAAAGAAGAGCTTCCCTAATTTGAGAAGCCCACCATATAGGAGGGTGGCCATAACAAGTAAGATCACCTTTGTCCAAAGCCCAATTAGCTAAAGCATCAACACTCTTGTTTTGATCTCCGACCACATGATTGTAATCAACTTTCAAAAATCCCATCCGGATTAACCGAATCTTCTCAATAATTCTTTTTATTCTCCAATCCACCTTATGATTCTTAGAAGGATTCTTCAAGAGATTAATCATAAGTTGAGAGTCGGACTCAACTAACACCTTTTCCCATCCAACCTTAGTAGCCTCCTGAAGGCCTTTGAGGATACCATACCCCTCAGACAAGGTTATTGGAAAGAATACCCAAATTCTCAGCAAAAGTAAAAACCAGGGAGCCATCTGAAAGTCTACCAATTCCTCCCACACTGGCTTTTCTAGGGTTCCCTCTAGAGGCTCCATCAGTATTGACTTTTCCAAAATCCTTAGGAGGAGGTTGCCAATTTCTATTCCTATCCATCTTACTAATACTCACATTCCCTTTAAGTTGGTTGCCCTTAGAAGGTTTAATCTTCAATATTTGCATCACTTGATCCCATCTTTGGTGGGAGTTTTGGGGGTGATTAAGGGTATGATGGACTGATTCAACTAAGTTGGCTATGGTATTTTGCCAAATATAGTGAATATCCTTCCTATCTTGATTAAAAATTTGGTTGTTCCTTTCATTCCAAATATTCCAAAGAAGAATGGTAGAACCCATCCAAACTAACTGCCTAATAAAATGATCAACACCCTCTTGATTAGGCCAATCCCTCCAAAGTTGTTCAAAAGTAAAAAAATTGGACCACTGTAAGCCAAGTAAAGTGGCCATTCTCCTCCATAGCTCGGAGGCTAAAGTACACTCAATAAAAATATGGTTGATATTTTCTACATTCTCTTCACACATTTCACATCTAAAAGGGCCATGAAAACCACGCTTCATAATTTGCTCACCAGTAAGCACCCTACGATGCAATAAAAGCCAATTAAAGAACCTCACCTTAGGCCAAAGCTTTTGAGCCCACAATCGAGAAAATATGTCGGAAGAATGGTTGGGATTATTATGGCATAAGGTCAAATAACCTTGAGCAACTGAATACTCACCCTTAGTAGTGTTGTTCCATCCAAAACAATCTTTTTCATGGGACCAAGAGAGGGATCTCATATGAAGGATGCCTTGGATATCTTGTCTTTGCCTTTCTAGGATTTGAATAGGCCAGTCCTCAATAGGGATCCAATATCTACCAACCTTTGAATTACCAGTATGGTACCGATAGTAATTAGCCACCTTTATCCAATTAGCTCGGTGAAGCTCCTCCATCCAAGGCCTCCAATCGGGAAACCGAGTTATCAAAGGCTTGTGACCATCCCAAGAATCTGTCCAAAAATTTGCATGTTGACCATTATGAATGATCCAAAATAATTTTTTCTTTATCAAATCCTCACCAGTCTTAAGAACTGCTAAAATGGGAGAACCTTTGGTAGGAAGTTGATAGCGAACAAGGTCTTCGGGACTTTTGTTCTCAGCATATTTAGCACGGAGATTATTGGCCCAAAGAGCATTGGGGTTATGCAACATCCTCCAATATAATTTAGCAGCTAAAGCTTTGTTGTTATTAATTGAAGACCGTAATCCTAACCCCCCTTCACTCTTAGGAAGACATAAAGTATCCCATTTCACCAAGGCCCATTTTCTTTTCTCCTTAGTACCACTCCAAAGGAAACGATGATTGATTTGATCCAATTCTCGAAGAACAGACCTTTGGGATATTCAAAATGGAAGAAACATAAATAGGAATAGCTTGAAGGACTGATTTTACCAAGGTGATTCTACCCCCAGAAGAAAGCCACTTGTTGGTCCACTTTCCAATTTTCTTCTTGACTTTGTCCAACAACCAATTCCAATATTTATTTTTTTGCCTTTGAATATTTATGGGAATACCTAAATAAGTGATTGGAAGAGAGGTCTTCTTATATCTTAGTTTATCCAAGACCATGGATTCCTGTCTAGCAGAGCAGTGAAAGAAAATAACTTTAGATTTGTCTTCATTGATCAACTGCCCAATAGCCTTAGAAAAATAGCTAATGATTTGCTTAATATTAGAAGCTTCCTTAACCGTAGCTTTACCTAAAAGAGTAGAGTCATCCACAAATTGAAGATGAGAGATAGGTCTAGCTCCATGAGCAATGGTAACTCCCTCAAGGGTTTTGTTTTCCCTCTTTTTGGTTATAGTCCTACCCAAGCATTCAACAAGAATGATGAATAAATAAGGGGATAGCGGGTCACCTTGCCTAATACCTCTGGAAGTTGGGAAAGACTGAGAAGGCCTACCATTGATAAGAACTAAGTAGGAAACTAAAGAGATACATCCCATAATCCAATCCATCCAATCCTTAGAGAAACCAAATTGCCTCAAAACTTTGATAAGGAAGTGCCAATCCACTCTGTCATAAGCTTTGGATAAGTCTAACCGAATGAACATGGAAGGAGAATTTTGCATATCCATGGAATGGATGGCTTCCTGAGCAAGAACTATCTCATCTACTATTTGACGTCCTTCCACATAACCCCCTTGCTCTGGGGAAATAATCTTATGCAAAAGAGGCTTCAACCTTTCTGCCATGATTTTAGTAATGATTTTGAGAAGAACATTACATAAAGCAATAGGTCTAAAAGTTGAGATATGATCAACCTCTTGAGCTTTTGGAACAAGAGTAATATAAGTTTTATTGATAACCTTCAAAATTTCTTTGGCTTTCCTGGCTTCTTCCACCACCTCTAATAAATCAACATGAAGGATATCCCAGAACTCTTGGTAGAACTCAATAGGAAAACCATCGGGACTCGGGGTTTTCCCTTTTTGCATTTTAAAAACTACTTGTTGAAGCTCATTGATAGTAACAAGAGCGAGTCAAAATAGAGTTCTCCTCGAAGTGATAAGAGAAGGGATTGCTTGAAGAACATTATATTGTGAAGCTGAGTCAAGAGGAGTAGCAACAAAAATATTGGAAAAGTAATCAACAACAATAGAGTTCATGCCATCCCAAGTATAAACAACATCTCCAGAATCTGATTTTAAGGAAGAAATAAAGTTGTGAGATCTTCGAGCTAGAAGAGATTTGTGGAAGAAATTTGTGTTTCGATCTCCTTCTTTGAGCCATTGAATTCTAGATTTTTGCTTCCATAAGATTTCTTCTCTTTTTTCCCATTCCTCTAACCGAGTTGTGAGTTTAATTTCATCTGCACTTCTCTTCTCTGTGAGGCCATCTAAACGGATTTTCTTATTCAAATTTTCAAGATGAGCAATAACTTCATGTTTTTTTTATGAACATCCCCAAACTCTTTCCAGTTCCAAGTCTTGATTTTGGATTTAATGTATTGCGGTCTTTTGGCAAAACAGAACATCTTAGTCCCATGCCTAGGTTTACCTTCCTTCCACCATTGTTGCACATGAGGTCTGAAGGAAATGTCTCTAAGCCACATTAATTGAAAATGAAAAGGAGAGAAACTCACATTGGTTTTCCACATTTCCACCATGACTGGCCAATGATCCGAACCAACATTATTAAGAGTCTTCACTTTAGGAATGTGACCATGGATTAAGAAATTTTTAGAGAGCAAAAACCTATCCAATCTCTCCATTATACAAGCTAAGCCTTGCCTTCCGTTAGACCAAGTCATAAGGCCATTATCTGGTTGGATATCCACAAGATGGAGGTTTGCAATATATTCGCTCATGAGGTCAGTGCTTTTGTCCAAATTTCTATTTCCCCCCCTTTTCTCATCCAGAGAGAGGATGGTATTGAAATCTCCTCCGATCAAGATCCAAGCTTTAGGAAAATGAGAGATAATATGAGTAATATCCTTCCACTGTCTTCTTTTTTCCTCCAAAGAAGTCGGAGCATAAACAGTAATGCAGAGCATAATCTAGTTGGAATGTCTACTTTGAATAGCTATAGCCAACAAACCCCAACTGCCAACCATATGGTGAATAACTACCTCTTTTGGATCCCAAAGACAAGCAATGCCACCCGAAGTCCCTTGGGAACTGAGGGAAACCACTTTTCTAGCTGGCCAAATTTTACTGGCAATTAAGTCCATATCCTCCATTGACATCTTTGTTTCTTGAAGGAAAACAAGATGTGGATGATTTATCTGAATCATTCTTCTAATTTCATTTTGTTTTTTAAAACTCCCTTTGTGTCCTCTAATATTCCAAGTGATGATCTTCATTAATACCAGGGCTAAAAAATTTGGGAAGGGCATTAATATTACCTTCCTCTACAAGATTTTCACCTTCTTTTACCATATGATATTGATTGGTCTTGCGACCTACTTTTTGATTAGAATCCATCTTCAATTTTTTTTCCCTGTTTCTTGACTTATTCCAATTGAATCTGAGATGGCTTCTAACCTTGAAGAATGCTCGTACACAACCAAAATTTTACTAGATGGTTCAACGGAGTCTATATTGGGACCTGCATTATTTGAAGTTTTGACATTTGAAATATTGTTTTTCTTGTGTAAATTTTCTCTCTTTTTTTTTTTCTGTTGAAAACCTTTGATTTGTTGGTTTGTCTCTGAGTTCTTCCCTTCATATTTAAATTGTGTTTCTAAGATTTCAGTTTCCATTATTTCCTCTTCCTCACTTGGGACATCATTTGTGGAAAGGATTTCAAACATATTAGCAGATGACTTTGATTGATCCTTCATAACTGGTTTTTTCGAGTGTTCTTCTTCTTAGGTATTTGGAAAACTGTCGAGTTTATATCTTCTTTCTTTTGATCAGGAATTTTATTTGGGCAAGCACTAGCCAAATGACCATATTCATGGCAAATTCTACAACGAAAAGGAATGTTCTCATAGTCCACTACTTGCTCCCAAGTGTCTTCCCCAAATTGTAATGTGATCTTTTTAGGTAGGGGTTTGTCAAAATCCATTAAAACACAAATCCGAGCATAAATAATATGTTCAAAATTTTGAGTACAATCAGAAGTCATCATAAAAGTTCCTAAAGAGTTTCCAATTGAAGAAAAAATAGTAGGATTCCAAAATTCAATAGGGAGGCCAAAGAGTCTAACCCACATGGGAGCTATAGAAGGCATCTCTTCTTCGGCTTTAAATTTAGTATGCCAGGGCTTCATGAAAAGCCCTACCCTTCCAAAAAACCAAGGACCCCCTTGAAAAGTTTTCTCTCTATCTTCATTATTAGCAAATAAAACAAGAAAATAACCATTTGGATAAATAGAGATTTGTAACTCACCTTTAGTTTTCCAGATTTTTTGCAGCCCAGGACTTTGAAAGCAGATAGACTCGGACGAAAACCCACGAACCGACAAATTAGTCCTTTTTTTCCAAATCTTCAATGCCAGTCTGAATGTTACCCATATCAAGCTTAACAATAGGAGTTCCATCCACTGCTTTAAGACATCCTGACTCCGTTTTCCTGGGATCAATCTTAGGCATTCTTAGAGGTTTATGGGAAGCCCTAATATTGATATTAGCATTGGGCTGAGGCTGTCCACCATGAAGGGCATCCCTAAAATTCATTTTTGGGACTGAGTCTTCGAAATTCTTACCCTTGATAGGGGTTTTCACAGTAGAATTATTTTGTGGGTGCACCTTAGCACCAGATTCACTTGAGATATGAGCCATTTTTTGATCAACTGCTTGAAACTTGTTTCGTGATCTCTTTAATCCTTGCCCTAGACGTCGTGGAAAGGTATGGTTTTCACTTTTCTTTTGTGCAACAAATTGGAAGCCGTTGTCACTCAAGTTCACAGTATGATCTGTTGAAAGACAAATTTCTAACCCATCTTGTATCCCCTGCAACATTTCCTACTAAAATATTGAGCATAAACCACAAAAATATTGGCCGCTAGGGCCCGAAGGCCCTAAAAACCAACCTCTGGAGCTGCTTGCACTCAACCCAGATGAAACCCTCGCATAGCCGCTTGCCAAATATGTCGTTCACACATAGGGATGCGCTAGGATCTATGTTGCTCCAAATGATATGAAAATTGGTGGAGACGTTCTAGGGTTTTTCAGGCATCTACCCTCAAAATTTTAGCTCAATCCGAGTCCGGATGAGTGAGATATGGCCGAAACGAGTTCGGTAGTTTGGGCAGTCCTACGAAAAACGTCTCATCTATCTTTTCTTCGGTATTCTTCCAATGTTACATCATCCCCCCTTTTAACCATATAGCTCTACTTTTCATTCTCCATTCAACTTTCCTCAACTCCAAGAATTTGTTCTTCTTAATTTCAAGTTCAACCTGTCTTTTTTTCTCCTCCTCTTTAAACATACTAGTATCATTCTTTTTATGAATTTCTAAAATTTCCTTCTCTGCCAACTTAAGATCTCTATCCATACTCTCTTTTTTAACTACAATCCAAGATGACACAACTCCTTTTAATTTTTTTAAAGTAGCAACAAATTGAAAACTTGTTGATGACCTGGAACTTTGGTCATAACCAATCCATTCTTTTTTAATCAGTTGTTGAAAATATTCTTCCTCCAACCAAATTGAATTGAGCTTAAAAGGACTATTAGGTTTTGCCTCTTGACTTTCTAATTGAAGAAGTATAGGAGAATTATATGAGCCACCTCCAGTCTCAACCCATGATCATTTTTTGTCTATTTCATTGTATATTGAATTTGAGATCAAAAATATGTCCAGCCTCTTCGAGATCCCAGCTTCCCCAACTCTATTATTTATCCATGTAGGCATTAATTTTAGTGGTTCAAAATCAATTAAACTAACTTCTTCAATCTTATGTCTAAAGTAATCTGTAAGTCTATCAAGTCTTGCAGATTTTCCCCATACCTCACTTCTATTCATAGTAAAATTTAAGTTCCCACCAATGATAACTCTTTCATCCCTAACACACCTTTGGGAGAAAAATCATCCCAGAAGACTTGTCTATCTTCATAGGGACCATAACAATTAATAACCGATAACCTCAAACCCAAGTCTTTAAAAAAGAATTATGTCCACAAGCCTGAAACCATAAAAGAGGAATTAATTAAGGATATTTAGTTCTTCCATCTAGTCAAAACACCCCCTAAATTTCTAGTAGCATCTAGAGCCAAGGACTCCCATTCCCTAAGCAATTTACTCAACCCTTCAATGACTTTTGTATTTTCCTCCATGGTTTATTGTAGAAGGATAACATTTAGATTATGAATTTCCATCAACCTGGCTAAGACAAGTCTTTTAGAGGGACTTCCAAGACCTCAGATATTATGGGATAACAAGATCATTTAATAATATTAGAGGTGTTTATCCCACTCTAAGGACCCCTTTGATAGATTTTTGTTTACCTTGCTAAATTTTCCTCAATACCTTCTCCTGTGCATGAAAAAAAATATTTCCTACCTGCTGAAGAAGTGGAAGATTCCTTTATAAGGTCCAAACCTAACCCGAACCTTCCATCTACTACACAAGTTCTCAACTTGGATTCCTTTTTCCTAAAACATAATAAATATCTGTAAGAGGAGCCCATCTCCAAACCATCCTATAAAATAGATACATCCCTAGAAGATTCACCTGATAGGTCCAAAAGACTTCCCCCAATAGCAAAAAATATTTGGATCGTAATCCCTATTCAATGTGTTTGAGGTTGTTGGCCCATTGTCCAAAATCCTAGAAAATTCCTTGTCCCTGGGACTTCTCTTCGAAGATTCATAAGGAAGTGTAAAAACTTATTTATTACCTAAGTCCAAATTATTCTCCACATATATTGAATAGTAATTGTCATAAGGCTTAGATGACTGACCAATGAACTTAATAGTATCGGGTTCCAATCCTTTCATAGTTTCTTTATGATTATATCTCCTTCTCTAACAGCCTGTGACTAGTGAAATAGAGATAAATCTAGGCCCAAAATTTCTTCCTCCTTCTCCAATGTTTTGTTCCTAGGTTCAACAATATTTTTTTTGCTTGTTTGTGCCAAATCAGGGAGCACTATTAAGCTCTAAAAAATAGGTATCTCTTGTTTGTTGTTATCTGAATTGAAATCCCCACTAGTCATTTGTTTTCTCCTCCATACTTTCTATGTGAAATATTGAGAACATTCCTTAGCAATATGTCCATAAACATGACAATGAACACATCTAAAAGGAATCTTCAAATAGTTCAAGATTTTATTATGAACTATATTCCCCACAACTATCTCCATATAGTCCAATAAGCCTTCACTGATATCCATCTCAACCAAAACACGAGCTACAAACAAAAAAATACTAGATTTGAAAGAATTATCTATATCCAAGATTTTCCCTAATGAATTTTTAATATCTTTCAAAACTTTCTGACCATAACTTCATTGGAAGACCTAGAAGTATTACCCAGATTGAGATTCTCCTAACAAATTCACTCCTAGGATCAAAGTAAGCTATCCAACCCTTCAAATCCAAAAAAGAAGACCCCCAATACCAACGAGCTCCCAAAATGTTTTGGGTATCTTCCTCAGATCGAAAAAGGAAACCTATCCATCCTATGGCAAGTGAAAAATTGGCCCATATCCTAAATTAGGACCCATGCCTTTTGCAACCAATCATTTATTGTATTATTAGCTATTTGATGTCCATAAAACTTTCCAATAAGGGCCTTCCTTAAAAACTCTAAAACTTATTCCATCCTTAGGTCTTCCCTAAGTACCATTATGATCTTTGACCTCTTCTTAACCACTTTACTTGCTTTATGCACTTTAGTAGCTAGAGTTGAAGTCTATGCTGATTGAAAGTTTGAACCCACTCCACTTAGAGCCTCTAAAAGACTTTTATCAATAAAACCAGCACCAAACAAAGAAAACTCTATCAGACAGTGATTTTTGGTTGTTTGTAGCTTCCTCAAGTTTTTCTTTTCCGCAATGAAATACTTGCTCATTAATTAAACCCACCACTTGAATAAAGTGTTCTGAGACACCTGAGAGTGAGCTATAAATAGGACAACCAACTTGATCTAAAAATTTTGACATAGTCTCCCCTCTATCCACTGAATTCTAATACCCTAGAGTATTATTCTGGCCACTCGAAAACCCAAGGACCCCCAGTTCTCAAATTCTAAGTCTTGTTCAGAAATGGGACCCTTGGCCCTTGGAGTTGAAAATATGCGTTGCCCCTCAAAAGGGTCCTCTAAAAAATCCAAATGTTCCTCTTCATTATCCATAAAAACAAGAAACTAATTTTCCAAACTATATTGTCATTTTTAAAAAATATCAAATGAAAACAAAAGTTAATTTTTTCCTTTTGCAAACCCTAGCTTTGATGCATGGATTTCATAATTCCAACTAATAAAATTCTTCAAATAACCATTCACATGCATAAAAATATTCCTCCTTGTCAAAGTAACTCCTTTCACATTTTGCATGCTTCGAATCTAGAAAGTAAGTTGTCCAACCTTCATTTTCTTCACATGAACAGATCTGAGTGCACTTCGGTTTTAAAAAATGATGATGTTTCTTGTGTCATTTTTTAAACATATTAGTCAATAATTGGACCCACCTTCATTTTATTCACATGACTAGATCTGAGCACATTCAAGTTTTAGGAAAAATAAAATATTGCCACTTCTTATATTTTTTTTACTTTTTTTCGTGCTTCACTTGTAAACCTAGCTTTACTGCATGCACTTCGTAATTCTAGCCAATAAAATTCTTCAAATTATTGTTCACATGCATAGAAATATTCCTCCCTAGAAAAGTAAATCCTTTCACCCCTTCAATTTAATTCCTCTGTGCTTCACTTTGCAAACCCTAGCTTCATTGCATGCACTTCATGATTGCAACTGACAAACTTCTTCCAAAGAAAATTTAAATGTAATAAAGAGGAATGCTTACCTACTTCATAGTCCAATATTTCATCAAAATTGCAAATGGATCTTCAACTATCACCAGGCGGTGATGATGATGGATCTACCACAACCTTCTACGATAATGATGACAACCTTCCAGATATCTCTTTGGCCCAGCCATGATAATAAACTAGATCTGAAATATTTATCTTCTTGCTCTTCTCTTCTCTCTATAAGCTAGCTCTAAAGTTCCCCTTGATAACACTCAATAATATGCTACAAAATAAATGTAAATAGCCTAAATCATACATGTACTAAGCATGTAGGACAACTTACAATATTAATTGCTCAAAATGTATGCAGTCTTTTTTACTTCACTTTATATCTTACAATGATAATGATCATGATGCTTGATTATGGAGTATTGTCTCCATAATATATCCATAATAGTGTGACTCTTTGCATATGACAAGTCTCATAACTCTTGGCTTATCTACTTACCACTTGCATACTTTATGAACACTTGACACTATAACATATGCACACCTAAACATGACTCTTACACTTCTATAACTTGCACACTCTAATCTAAGACACTTGTGCACATATTTACATTACATATTGTTCTCATACATATAAGACACTTGTGCACATAGACTCAAATTACACTTGCACACTAAATCACATGTAACTTGTGCATTTCCTGCACATTACAACTTTACATGAAACTTGTGCATATCTTGCACATTCACACTTACATAAAAGAAAATATAACTCACACTCTAAACTATGTCTCAATCCTAATATATTACTTACAATTATACCATGAAAGTACTATGGGGGTACATTAGCATTTACCAAATAATATAATATACTCCAACATAATTGCTCTCCCTAAATCTATAAATTGAGCCCATGGGATGGATATTCAACAAGCAATTTCAAGGTGTCCAAGCTCTACCATTCTATTTATATTCATATTTTTATATTCTCAAGCATTCTTCTAGTAGCATTTGGGTTAAGGAAAGCAAGACATAGGGGCATTAGAGAAATTATCCTATTGTTGTATCAAGGTCTTGGAGGAGTTGTTGGTTGTGGATGGGAAAATTTGCTAGAGTTTGGTTGTGTCACTTCATATCTAGCTATTTTTCCTTTCAATTTGATTTTTATTCATGCAATGTTTCCCTTCTTGCCCTACTAATCACTTCTACTTGCATTTTTACAACTGCTAACTCCTATTTGTTTTATCCTTTTTACATTTGACGTTTCATTCTCATGTTACTTTATCCATTTGTAGTTGTTAATCACTAATTTGCTCTTCTTTGTTTTCATTCTTCTTGCAGCACCTAACAATCTCATTTGTGATTTCCTTTATTCATTTCCCTTGCTAACAATATTGTGCAATCGCTAACCATTCATGTGCTTATATACTATGATATTTACAGTTGTTAATCACCAGTTCACCTTCCTTTGTTTACATTTCTAGTTATTCATAACTAGTTTACTTTCTTCCTATCACATCTAATGATCTTGTTTGGTATTTCCTTTATCTATTTGTCTTGCTAATAGCATCTTATTATCACCTTTGTAGTTGTAGACTCAGGCCATTGTCTATTTTGAACATTATACAATTATCAATAGCACCTTATTACTTGTCTTCTCATCTATTGCATCATTAACTAGCATTTGATCTCATCACTTAAATGCAAATTTGACTTATTGTTCTCTTATCACTATACTTTCTAATGAATGTCTTTTACTTCCTTATCTCTATTTTATTACTTACTTGGTTTGTAGCAGATCTCTCCCTTACTCTTTTGTTATATTTATATCCCTCCTATTTAGGAAATCTTGTTGGGACCTTCTAGTGGATTTGCACTTATATACAAAATCCCTATTGAATACGTATTGCTCTTCCTCTTAACACACTGATATCTACGTATTTTATCATTTATATTGGTCCTTTTATACTCAATTCTGCACTCAAATCTTACTTTGTTCAATCCTCAGACACAAATTTACAAGCTATTTTCATCCTAGACCCAATTTTTTGAGTTGCAAGAACAATAGCATTGAAACCCCTATAGAATTCTAGAATTTGTGCTCTCTATATATTATAGAGTGATAGATCCACTTAGCTGCAATAGCATAACTTAATGATAACACCACATTTTTGTGATAGTGCCACAATTAGCACTATTTTCAAAATTTAATGCTATTGCAAAAACTACATGCTTCTTCTATTTCTAGGCACATATTTTTTTTGTTATATCAGAAAGGAGGTCTAATCGATTTGATAAGATAGGTATATGCCCTTCTTTCTTAGACAAACCTCTTAAAACATAATCACAATTGCATTTTATTTGCAAGTATCAGTACAATAGCATTGGAAATTCACAATAGCACTAGGGTAGTGCTTCTATAGAAACTTAGCACTTATGTTCAATTGTCAAAAATAGGTATTCAATTTTTGGTTGCATTTTTCATCTTTTGCACTTTAATTTTCACTACTTTTGTCTTTTTTACTATTTTTTATAATATTTTTTCTTAACAAACAAAAACAAAAAGGAAGGAATAAATCTAGGTCAATTTAGTTGATCAAATAGGTCATTTCTTGTTCTTCCTTGAAAAGAAAAGACTTTTACTTTTATCCCACTCATTGAAATCAAAAGAGCATGTAGCTTAAGTCCATTGTTTGTTGCATACTTGCATTCCTACATCATTTATCCTTCCATAAGAGATTTTATATTCTTACGTAAGAAGTATTAGGTCTAGGTGACACAACCTTAGGTGATTTGTGAAATTTATAAATAAAACATTCACTTGAAACATATACTTGTACATATACATAAACATATTGAGGTAGACCAACCTGCATGATTTTAGGTCCCCTTTGGAAAGGGATTCAAAGTCTCAGCCTATGCATGGCTTGTTGTGTACATAACCTTAACATTTTAAATCTATAGAGTTTAGAGCAGTTGATAGGAAGTGAAACATTTCACACTCTAAACAAAGGTTCAAATATCATGCATGAACCTTAACATTTAATCCAAGGGTTTGGGACAAGTGGAGATAAGTAAGAAGTTTAACATCATAAATCAAGGTTGTAATATCATAGGTGAACCATAATATTTTAGCACAAGGGGTCTGAAGCAACTAGTAAGGAGTTAATATTTTCACACTTTAACCCAAGGTTCTAATCCTATGGGTGAACTTTAACATTTTTACATTATAAACAAAGGTTTCAATCCCTTGAATGAACCTTAAAATATTAATCCCAATGAATATGAATCAAGAGGTGGGACATAGGAGTTTCATACCTTAAACCAAGGTTCAATATTATGGGTAAACCTTAAAAATGTATCAATTGACATAAGTGTGCAAGCAGTTAAAAATGTGAAGCCCTAAGTTCAAATCTTGTCAAGTGATATATGCATAATTACTTGTTGTAATACCACCATGAGGTTTGTTGAAATACCATGATAACATGGGCATGATTTAAATTCAATATAACCAATTAAAATCTAATTATGATTAAAATTTTAATGAATAGAATTATCACCAATTATATTAACGACTAGAACTAAGTCTGCAAATAGGAATTAAAAAATGACGATAAATATTGTATCTTTGAGTATTCAATGTATGAGTATAGACACCAAAAATAATAATTGTTAAAAAATAAATATATTGCTATAGTCTCGACTTTTATATGGGAAACCAAAATAGCTAATGAGAAAAATAAGGATGCATTAAAAAAGATTTGGAATATGGGGAGTGTCTAGTAGTTTTTTTTATAGCTCTTCAAGAGTTGTTATAACGATATGGGACAATTGCAAACGATATGGATAATTACTAGAAGCAAGAAATAACTGGATGGTTGATCTATCTTGGAAAAGTGAAAAAAATATAAAAATTGGATTCATACACGTATATGCTTCAAATACAATTATTCTTTGAGATAGATGTTGGAAGGACCTTAATTTATTCATGTCAAATGCAATAATAATTCACAATTGTGATCAGTAGATTCTTGGGAACTTCAACACAATTATATATCATTCAATAAAAGAAGGAAGGTATTCCTTGTTGGTCTAGATGAATAGAGGATTTTACATCTTTTTTCAATTTAAATATTCTTTGGGATATTATTCCTTCAATATTTTTATGGTGGAAAGATTAGATAGGTTTTTGTTATCTTATAGTTGATTACAATCTAAGTATACGATCTCTTGTGAAATTTTATTGCTTAGCAAGATCAAATCATAAACTCGCTTTCTTTAGAAGTGTTATTCTCAATAATGATCATCGAAAGTCATTTTGCTTGTGCCTTTAGGATACTAATCCTTTCCATATGATTATGTTGTGGTGAGACTAAGAAAATGTAGGAGAATCATGTATGTACATATTTTTTCAAAATATAGAATATCTAAAGAGGCAGATGGAGACCTAGAATATCAAATCCCCTTGTAACATATTTTAAATAAAAGAGGAACTTAAATCCAAGTTTAAGGATTTATAAGATAGTGGAAATTAATAGAATAAACCAACATACTAATATGCAAGAAATATATATTTTTTGTTTTATCATATCATATTACAAATGATTATTCATATTGGGACTAAAAATTTAAGAAGAGATGGCTTTAAAAAGGTGATAGAAGTACCAAACACTTTCATGTTACTCTTAAAATAGATTTGTTTTTTATTAAATTAATAAATATTTCAACACTAAAAGAAAGAAGTATCAAGGAAGAAGAATATATCACTAGGAAAGCAATAATTATTTCAAAGATATTTCAACAAAATTTAGGCATGATAATGAGGCCATAAATTCTATTTATTGCATGAAAAATTCCTAGGTGTATTCATAAAATTGGATATGAACATAACATATGATAGGGTTTGCTAAAGTTTATCTTATATGATATTTTTAAAACATGGTTTTGATCAAGGTTGGTGTGAATAGATTAGTTGTTGTTACAACACTTTAAAATATTATGTTTGATCAATCAATCCCTTTCCATATACTTTCAACCATCTTATGGACTCTACAAGGGTGACCCACTATCTCGTCTCTTCATTATTGTTGTTAAGGCAGATGAAATAACTCTCTCATAGGAAAAAATTATGTTATAAAAAATGGCCCCTTTGAATCTCATCTCTAGTTCGTCAATAACACTCTTCTTTAAATTCATCTCTCAATCAATGAGGCCTTGTGAGAAAGAAGTTGGACAATCGGTTAATAAGATAAAATCTAAGAGTTTTTTTATCAATATTACCCTTGATTTGTAATATATTATAATAGGGATTTTAGGGTATAAAGTTTAGAAATTGTTATAAAGATATCTAGGTATTCCCTTATCTGATAAAAGAAAGAATGAGTTTTGGCACTCAATTTTGGATGGAATGAAATGTTGTCTGGCTAGTTGGAAAGGTAAGTTCTTAGCTATGGCTATAAGCCTACAACTCATAATGGCTACATTGAAATCTACCCTTATATATGAAGTCACCTTCAATATTATCAATACATATAACTTTAACAAAACCCAAAACTATCTTATTTACAAAGGATGTAAGTAGACATTTAGGTTATATTTGCAAATGGGATAAGGTTTATAAAATAAATAATATTGTATATTTATGAGTTTGGAATTAGGGTTAAAACTCCATTGAAGATTGTTTAAAGCAATATTTTAAAACTCGCAACTTGAGAAAAACTCGATAGCCTAAGTTTGGAGAGTTACTTAGTAACTCAAGAAAAACTCAGTAAAACAAGATCAAAGAAATTAAAATAAATAAATAAATAAACAAACAATTTTTAACTTGAGGTTATAACAACATTTCAAAACTAATAACATTTTGCAGATGGGATATGGATATAATAAGGTTTCCAATCATTTCAAAACTAATAACATGTATTAGAAGGTTTCAACCTAGTTCCAACTCCTAAGTTCAACATTGTGTATTAATTGCCCTGCATCTCTCACAAGGAATCTAATAAAATCTTTAACTATGATACCTCATCGAAGTTATCACTAATAGTAACTTTACTAAAATTACATAGTCAAATATTATGGTTATACAACTAAAATGAAGTTCAAAAAATAAGGTTTTGGTTTATCAATCCGATACTTTTTTAAAAGCATTTTTCTCATTCTTATAATAACATTTATAACCTTTTGCATTGTTCTATTGCCTTTAGAACCTCCAAGTAGACAATTTCAATAGTTATTAAGTGGTTTGCAATTTATGACCTTAACCACTAAATAATTATGGTATAAACTAACTTATTATAATGTAAATGTTAAACTAATACTTTTGTTGTTGGAATACCATGGAACATAATGGTTATGGGCATGACCAGATCAAAAATATGGAAATCTACAACTATGAAGAAAATGTCATTTGAGACTCAACAAGAATGTTTAATTCTTCTCCAGATATAATATAAAAAAACATATCATGTCTTTTATCTCTATCAACAAAAATTTACAACAAAACTTAAATGTATAGCAATTTTTAAATTGCTTTTTGTTTTCCCTTTCTTCCTTTTGTAGTTGATCCTGATGGTTGGCCTTGGCTCTAAACTGGTGGGTGAATTGGAGGTTGCTCAAGTGCAATATCATCATGGTATATCTCCTCCAATCCTCAAGGCCCTCTATAGTAAAATTTGCATCCAATGAACCCTTGATAATCCAATCAAAAAGTGGATCTACCTCATCCAATCAAATTGCCTCATAGGATTCACTACCCTCCACTTGTCTTGTGTGAAGCCTTAGATTGTATTGCACAAAGACAAGGTCATTGAGGTGCTCTTGGCTCAACTTTGTAAGCAATGAAGATACACCCAAACAATGCAAGAAATAAACAAGCAATTTGCAATGAAATAAAATGCTCTTTGTATTGAACTTTTTGGGAGCCTTGATCTCCTCTTTTACAATGGTAATTTACCCTAAATTTGCAAGGGTCTTATTACAAAAGAATCTCGCTTGCTTATCTTTAGATCACAATGGGTACAAAGGGTTAAATTTCCTTTGACAAATCCAACTGAATGGTGGGTGTAAATGCTCTCCTTTGCTCCAATCAATTCATGGATGGGCTTCAGCTATCCTTTGCTCCAATAAATTCATGGATGGGCTTCAGCTATCCTCGCGGACCATCTGTTGCTCCAACAACATCCAACGACTTGTAACTTGCACACATAAGGTTGCAAACACACGGGGTTAATAGCATCTATTGATACAACTAAAAGAAGACTACCAAAACCAAAACCCTAATGTCTATGAATTGTAAAATGAAATACAGGAAATAGAAAACAATGAAATCAAAATGTCTTGTTGTCACCTGACTCGATTTGTGTCTTTTGGGGTTGAAAATGTTACTGGGCAAACACGGGGTCACGTGATGGTATATTTTCATTCTCCTCTTCTCTCTCCCTCTTACCTGCCTTCATTCACTAAAATTAATGATGTTTTATAACATTTTTGGAAGGTTAGGGTTAGGGTTTGGAAGTGGCAAGGTAGCGTTACCAAGTGGCAAGCTATGATTAAAGTATGGTTAGTGGCTATGATGTATCTATATATAAATATAAATATATATAAATAACAAATGGTTGGGATTTGGTGTCTACATATGCCCCTTTTTGTACTGTGTTGTGTAAAACACAATGCGGTGTAAAAACAAGAGACACCTAGTTTTATTGGATGAAGAAATGGACTCTTTCCTCAACATGCAAGAAGAATGATTTTTGAAAATTTTGATTTTAGCTTACCCCCTCAATTGATGAAAGGGTGAAGAATGAAACCCACGAGTCAATTAACCGAATGTGAATGATGAAAAGATGTGGATATGATGGATGAAAATGTTGAAAATCAAGATCAAATTGGTTACCCCAAGTTTGGAATGGGCTACTTTGTTGAAAGTTTGCTTTTGGTTAATTGATGTGTGATTTAGGGGTGGTAGATGGACCAACCAATGTGGGTATGCGTGTGATACTGGAATCGTTCATCGCATGTCAGACCTATTTTGTGGAATGGTGCATACCAATTTGTAAGTTGAGAGAGATTTCTGCTTTCTGTGATCCCGTGGAGAGGGTTTGATGATTACCTTCAAAAAAATTTCTTGAATGTAGGTGCATTCCAAAAATGGACCAAACTAATTTGATTTCAAGAATTATGATATGGGCTGATGTTTTGGATGCATTTATGGACTGATTTGATGGTTTTGTGAACTTTTTGGAGAGTTTTGGGATGGTTTGGGGTATTTTTTTATTGCACAAGTGTCCTTATGGTGATTTATCCATGCTACTAGATTGCATGGATAACCAATTGTTACAACCACCAGGTGACTAGAGTAAATCACTAGATACGAGGTTCACTTGAGGATCTAGACTAGCTAATCTATGATCAAAAATCAAATTTTAAGCTATTGCAGGAAAGAAAAAGCTATTCTAGGTGTTGACCATAGGGGTTTGGTGCCTCTAAAGCCTTTTGAACTGAAAGTGACCAAAGAGGGGTGTCTCCTTTAGAGCATTTTGAACTGATTTGACCAAAGGTGTGTACCTCCTTTGGAGCATTTTGGATTGAAAGTGACCAAAGGGGTTTTGTTCCTTTGGAGCATTTTGAACTGAATTGACCAAAGGGGTGTCTCCTTTGGAGCCTTTTGAACTGAATTGACCAAAGGGGCATTTCATTTAGAGCCTTTGAATTGAAAGTGACCAAAGGAGTTTGATTCCTTTGGAGCCTTTTGAATTGATTTCATCTATCCTTGCAGACCATCCGTTGCTCCAACAACATCCAATGAACTGTAACCTGCACACGTGAAGTTGCAAACACACAGGGTCAGTAGCACTTGTTGATATGAATGAAATAAAGATATCAATAACCAAAACCCTAATTTTTGTCGACTATAAAATAAAATGCAAGAAACATAAACAATGAAATCAAAACTACCTTGTTGTCACTTGACTCGATCTGTGCTTCCCGAGCTAAAAATATCATTGGGCAAACGCGAGGCCACGTGATGGTATATTTTCATGCTCCTCTTCTCTCTCCCTCTTACCTCCCTTCATTCACCAAAATGAATGATGTTTTATAACTTTTTAGAAGGTTAGGGTTAGGGTTTGGAAGTGGCAAGGTAGTGTTGCCAAGTGGCAAGCTAGGATTAAAGTATGATTAGTGGCTAGGATTTATCTATATATATAAATATAAATATATAAAATATTTATATATTTATATATAAATATATATAAATAACAAATGACTAGGATTTGGTGTCTATCAAACCTATTGCGCTTCTTGGTGTGTATGGCCTCAAATAAAGACCAATTGTGCTCACACCCAGAAGAGCTACAAGGATGACTTAGATGCGAATAACCATATTTTGTAGGTTAGGTGTTTTTCTACCATATGTTGGAATATATTACATTATTTGGTACATGCTAATGTACCACCTTGGGTACATCTTTAGATTAGGAGTGTGTCTTATATTAGAGTGTGAGTATTTAATTTATGAAATGTAATAAATGTACAAGTATTATTAGAGTGTGCAAAGTATTTAATGATGTAAATGTGCATAATAGTCCATGTGCACATTAGTCCATAGAATAGAAAAATGAAGAGTCTCAAGAAGAGTGAAGGACAATATTACTCCATATAAAGAGTCACATTCCATTATATATAGGTCTATATGTGAGTGTGAAAGTACAACAACAATGAAGAGACACAATGTAGATTGAACATGTATGAAGTATGGAGTATTTGAGATCTCCATTCTATATCAAAATACTATTTTTGTGAGCATTTTTTTGAGTAGTTGCATAAGTTATTCATGAGTTTTATATGTTTAGAATATTGCCATTATCTTATATTTGATATAAATTTCTTATTTTAGATCTTGTGGTTATTTTTCATTAATCATTTGGTATCAAAAGCTAACAGTGATATCAAAGCCACAAGGGAGATTGATAGAATATAGGGAGAGCCATAAGAGAGATTAAGAGGAGATAGGGAGATTTCATTCTCAAAATTTTTAAATTTGCTTTTTGGCTAGAGTCTTTCCACAGGGTTGCAGGAAAACTCGTGAAGACTAGGACTCAACAAAGATTGCTTTTCCACTAGATTGAAGGATAACTAGTGAAGTTTAATAATTTTAGAGATCTAGAGATTTTGATGTATTTTATTATTGTTGTCTAAGTTTTATTGTAAAAAATTAGTTCTCAGAAGTTGATAAGCTTCCTACAATGGATAGAGAAGAATTTCATCTTTGATTGCCTAAAAGTCTATGTGCTTTCCTTATGCAGGGATTAGTTTTTGGGTTGCAGCAAAAGAGTAGACATTGAAGATTTAGGAGGTCCAAGAAAGAGGTCCCATTGGAGATTGAAGATTAAGAAGACCCAAGAAAGAGGTCCCCATAGAATATTGGAGATTGAAGATTGAAGGAAGGAGAAAGAAGCCAAAAAAAGGCCTATTGAAGATTGATAATTTGAAGACCCAAGAGAAGAGGTCTCAAGAAAACTTGGAAGGAGAAAGAACAAGGCTAGAGAAGCCCTATTAATGATGTTGAAGAAGTGGCCATTGGAGAAGATTTGAAGAAAGCTCGAGGTAGAAGATTGTAAGCAGAAGAAAATCCTGAAAAGAATATAATTTGGGACAATTATGGCCATCCGACAACAAGCCCAAAAGGAAGAAAGATTTGGAAATTTTTTTGTTAAATTTTGAAAAGGATTTTCGAAGACCTCAAGAAATCCAAATTCTTGAGGAAGAGACCAATTAAAGAGGTCAAATTTGAAGATAGAACTCATCGAGAGCTAAGGAGGAGAAAGGAGATAAAAGAGACCACTAATTTGAGAAATTTGAAGACAGTCATTAAGAATTTGAATTTTTATTTGTAAAGGAGAAGATTGTTGATTTTCATGACAAAAGTTGAAGGGTCACATGACAAAAAATTGAAGGTGGCTTAAAGTTGCAAATTGAAGAAGATTTGGGCAGATTTTGAAGTGACCTTGAATAGCCAATTGAAGGAAGGCTTGATATCAAACTAAGGCAGTGGATTGGAGGAGTTAAAGACTAATTTTGAACAACAAGATACATGAGAAGCAAAGAGATTTTTGGAGCAACAATTTAAGAGATGTGTATTACAAAATTGAGTAGCATTAAAGGGATATATTACAACTATGACTTGAATAGTTTTGGATCAGATTTGAGAGAGCTTTGGACAAAAAAAGCGAAGGAATATTTGGCAGCAATTGAAGCTGAAAATTACAAATATTTTGGATAGCAAGAAGGCAAGATTTGGAGCTACAAAAATCAGAGAAGTTGAAGATAAAGAAGGCTGATTTCAAACAACATTTGAAGAGGAAGAAAGGCTAAAACTTTAGCACTCTATAATAATTGTTTGACAAGGAGAAAGAGAAGATTCGAACAACATGCTTTGAAAATGATAGAAGACGATTTTGAGGCAGCAAAGTTAAAGGTAGTGAAGCTGTAAAATTCATAAATTCAAGATAGCAAAAGGTGAATCAAATCACCAAGGAGACTAGCTTCAAAAAGGAGGACAAAGAGGTTTGTAATATTGGTTCTATAAAAGTTTATTATTCAAGTGTTCAAATTAGCTTATTATAAAGTTTTTGAAAGCATCATATTAGAGTTATTAAATCCATCAAAAGATAATTTAAGCTAAGTGTCTCCAAGCAAAGGAAGGAGGCATCATTATCATCCTAGAATTTGTAAAACACAACAAAAAAAATAAAGTTAAAGATTGCTTGAAAGGGAGTAATAAGGAGAAGGAAAATTAGTATATATATATTGTTCTTATAATCCAAGGAAGTGCATAATTTTTAAGTCTTATTGAATAAAAGAAAGAGACCAAATAGTGCACAAGAACAAGGCAGAGTTTCCAAAGACATCATACCAAAGGAGTGGTAGAACCACCATATTGAAGGAGGAGCCACCATAGTGAAGAAGAGCCATCACGTTGGATGGAGGAAGCAATGTAAAAGAGGAAGACAAAATATCATTGGAAAGAGAGTTTAAGCACCATAGGAGGCAACGTTATTCAAGAGAAGTTGAGACATCGTTGAGTAGAGCTTGAGCGCTAAAAACTAAGAAACCACCAAAGTTGAGAGCAAGCATTGTTACTAAGAAGTTTTGAGCATCACAAAGAGGAGGAAGGGGAGCATTACCAAGACGTTTTGAGAAGAAGAGGAGTGTTACTAAGAAGTTTTGGGAAGAAGAGGAGCATTACCAAGAGGAGGAAAAGATATTACATGGAGAAGAAGCACCAACCATTTGACCTAATTATCACTTGGGAGGACAAAATATATTTTCCAAGTGTCATAGCGTAGAAGGTAGCCCCAACCAACGCTAGGAAAATGAAACATCTCCTTGTATCCATAAGTGCATGAGGGACAAGTCATACAAGTACATTCGTGAGAGCAAAGAGTGGTGCAAGTTAGTAGAGCATTGCACATTAATGATCAGAGAAGCTAGCAAGCACGTTGAGGAAGGTCAAAGTCTTGAAGACTGAATTTAATGAGTGTCATACATAAGGAGGAGCATTAAATACATTGGAGAGAGAGAAAACGTTTGGAAGTTCATTTTTTGAGAACAACACATGAAATAGAGAAGAGGTTGCAAAGTTGAAAAGTCTCACGAGGAGCAAGCCAAAAACATAGCACGCCATATTCAAGGAGGTACATAAAAAATTTAAATTAATTTTGCTTTTTACAAAGGTTAAGGAGGTATAAGGAATATCAATACTAAGGTTAAGATTAATTAATCTATTAAGTTTGAGATTAATTAATTGAATGGAGGAATAAGGTAATGAATTGATGAATTATAACCTTAGAATATTTATTGGATGATTTGGAATACTTTTGAAGTGAATAAAATTTAATTTCAAAGTTTTTGAAGTTACTTATTTGAAATTCAAGCATAGAAATATTTGCAAATAATTTGACTTGAAGGAATAAGGATTTCTACATCAAAATAGGAATATTGAATTTGCAAATATATTTGTTTTCTAAATTTCTAATTTTGGAGTTATAAAGAATTCAACACCAACATAGGTTTTTGAAATTTAGAAACTATATTATTGAAAATTAAGAGATATAAAAAATACAACATAAAGTTGTTAGAAAGTTGAAAAATTACATTAATATTAGTCTCTTGTTCAAATTAACGAAACATAATGAGTCCAACTTAAAGTCCTAGAAACTAGAGAATTTTATCAAAATTGAAATTCCATCAAAATTATCTTTAACTTTCTATTCATAATTAGGGAGACAAAAGGGATTCAACTCATAGGAAAACTTAGAAAGCTAAGTATTTTATCAAGAATATATTATATTCAAAACACTTGGGAAACATAAGGAATACAACAACAAAATTGTTTTTAAATATAGTAATGGATAAGTTAGCAAGAGGAACATATCATCACAAAGTACACTATGAAAGGATTCAAGATCAAAGTCCATACAATATTCCATATCAAAAATGCAAAATTACTTCAAGCACAAATAATTCTACAAGTCAAAATGGTAAAGATATTTGGTTTATTGATTCTGGTGCAAGTTGTTAGAAAGTTGAAAAATTACATTGATATTAGTCTCTTGTTCAAATTAACGAAACATAATGAATCCAACTTAAAGTCCTAGAAAGTAGAGAATTTTATCAAAATTGAAATTCCATCAAAATTATCTTTAACTTTCTATTCATAATTAGGGAGACAAAAGGGATTCAACTCAAAGGAAAACTTAGAAAGCTAAGTATTTTATCAAGAATATATTATATTCAAAACACTTGGGAGACATAAGGAATACAACAACAAAACTGTTTTTAAATATAGTAATGGATAAGTTAGCAAGAGGAACATATCATCACAAAGTACACTATGAAAGGATTCAAGATCAAAGTCCATACAATATTCCATATCAAAAATGCAAAATCAAGCACAAATAATTCTACAAGTTAAAATGGTAAAGATCTTTGGTTTATTGATTCTGGTGCAAGTCATCACATGACATGAAATTTACAATGGTTTGATTACCTTGAAGTCACAAACAATCTTGGGTTAAAAATTGCAGATGGCAAAACCTATCTTGTGCATGGATATGGGTGTGTAACACCTAGTACATATTTTCCAAATATTTTGTTACATGATGTAATGTATGTTCTTGGATTAACATCAAATCTTATTTCAGTAGCCAAATTGGTAGAGAGCAAAAGAATGATTGATTTTAGATATATAAATGGAGTCAATAAGTATCAATCCTCCCACATAAATATACAAAAAATAATAATTTTAAAAGTATCAATTTATGACACTTTACTACAATAATGTTAACTATATAATTTTTTTAAATGTTTAAAATTTTAAATTCATTACCTGGACGTAATATTAACCTTGTTTCTCTAGCAAAGGGAGATGCAAACAAGTTCCCTCTTACATTCTTATACATCTACAAATCATTAGAAATAAGGCAATGTTTCTCAAGGTTTTGTATCATCCTCTCTGCATAAGTATAAAACTTTTCTTGTACCTCATCATTATCACATAAACTACTACTATAAAATACACTGGGGTTCAAGAAGCATCCTGTAACATGAATTTGTTGATATAGTTTTCTTGTCCATATCTTCTAAAAAATATAGCTAATTGCTTCATATTTGCATGAACTACCACTACAATAATGGTGAATGGCCTCTTTGGCTCTATCCATTGCCTTATATAGATAGCCCATGGCCAATTTTTCACCATCTACAAGGCGAAGAACCCTTACCAAGGGTTTAGTCACCTGCAATTAAAAAGTAAATATTGAAAATTTAGAAAAAGTAATATTCAAGTATAAAATAAAATTTCAAAATTTAAATTTGAACTCAACAAGCAAATTACAATTACCTTGAGAATTTCTTGAATAGTTTTCCAAAATGAATTATTATACACTTGGCTTGATATTTTTTGCCCCTCCTCTTTAGCATGAAATGGTGAGGCATCCCATTCCTTGGACACAAACATCCGCTTCAAAGCGGAGGATGTTGCAAGAAGGCTCTACAAGGCAATGAAATTAGAGGTAAATCGAGTGGTCCCTGGGAAAAGAATATCCTTCCCATCATTGTGCTCCCTCATCAAGTTGAGCACCCATGTGTGGTTATAGATAAGTAGTGTTATGCTCTTTGCCTATTCTACAACTGTATTCACCCATGATATTTTATTGATGTCCTCCAACATAAGTTCAATGCAATGGTAGCACATGGGATCCAAAAAATAGAGGGTAATTCTCATGAAGAAATCTACCTGCAAATATATATGCTACTGCGTTTTCTACCATTATTTGGATAACATTCTCCACACCTACTTCAACCACAACCTCCTCCAACAAACTAAATAATAATTGTGCATTCTTTACCTCTCGTGAGGCATCAACTAACTTAGGGAAGACCACGGATCCACCCAAAGCCACCATGAAGTTTAGGAGTGTGTGGTTTCTTCCATCTATCCACCCATCTAAAAGAATGTTATAACCCTTTTTCTTCCATATCATCCTTTGTTATTCCACAAGAGCACGTGTGTTAATCACACACTCCTCCAACAATGGTCCACTTAATTATGTGCAAAAGTTATCTTTACTTCTTTTCCTGACTCACTAAATGCCTTCACTAGGGCTTCCCAATAGGGGCTGCTCACAGTGTGAAAGGAAATGTTGCAATAATACCAAAAATTTGCCATGGCTATCTTGACTTCCTTTGCCTTGTCCTTTCCCATTGCAATTTCAAATATGGTGGTTTGTCTAGTGTTGGAGTCTTGTCCCACACTTCTCCCTCTCCCACTGGCAACACTTCAATGAATGCGAGGGCTAAGAATAGATTCTTTGGCCATAGAATGGATATCCTGTAGTTTGACCTCACCTTCATAAAAGGAGCTTCATGGCCCCACTCCTTATCCAACTGTAATTCTTGATCTTTTATGCTCTATTTCTTTAGCCTTTTTTAGACATAAAAACCTTCATCTCATTTTTAACCATGTCATTTACATTAGGGTAAGGGTCCACATTTTTCCCTATTTGACCAATCAAATGGAATTTGAGGCGATTGATGCCTCCTCACATGTCCTTGCCACAAAATTTACAAAATACTTGATTCTCCAAGTTTCCCTTAATTCCATACTTCCACTTTGGGTCTCTTCTTCGAGTTTGTGTTGATGGAGTCGTTTGGGTTTCAACTATAGAAGGGTCATTGATGCCCACAATGCTAGTGGTTCTAATGGCATGGATAGGAACCTCATATCAATAATATAATAAGAGAAAAAATAAAAAATAAAATATTAATAATATAATGTCTAATCATATCTATATCTTTATCTTGTGTAAAAAATCTATGTAAATGGTAAACTATTAATCGATTTGATCTATTCAATCCACAACTAATGATTAAAAATGCACGTATGATGTGATTGGGATAAAATTTTAAAATAGCGATTAACTTTAACTTTAATTCTTGACTGGTATTACATTGTAGATGGTTAACTATTTCCTTGTAATTAGAGATGTAGATATTTAACTATTTCCTTGTTTATGATATGTTTGGGTATTCTTTGGAGTCTAAATTATGTTTTTTCCTTATTTTCTTCTATAGATGAAACAAAAACACTTTTATAGTGAATCATATTTGCCTTTATAATCAAAAGGACCGAAACTCACAAACCAACCAAAAGTTATTCTTTTTCTTTAAAAGGAGTTGTCTTCACACTTCAAAAATTAGGGCCCTATAAGGTAGATTGATTAGAAGTAGTTTGAATGTTTGTCATAGTACCACCATAATTTAAATGCTTGTTAGAGTACTACCATAATTTGAATGTTTGTCAGAGTATCACCATGATTTGAATCCCTTAAGGACTAGTGGTGTAACTCACATCAATTCAAAGCTCTATAAAGCCAATAATCCACTTCATAACAATTCCCTTTGAGACATGGGATAGTATCCAATTTAAAAATAAAACAAAAAACATAGAATTGTAGTGAGTCAGTGGCAACAACAAACCCACATAACCCAAAATAAAGACAAAATTATTATATTGTTCATGGTATGTTTTTATTTTTGGGGGGGCGAAGTTTAAGTTTTTATATGTGTTGTATTTCTTCTTTAATCACTTATGATGCCTATAGTAAGCCTATAATAAATTCTATGCCAATAATGCACTTTCTTTTAAGGTTTAGTATGGTCACCAATTTTATTTTTGGTGCTTTTCTAGCAACAAGTAGCATTTTGGAAAAGGCCCGCCCATTTGGGACCAAGAGGGCCCTTTTCATTCTCCATATCCATGACATCATTCTGAATTTTAAATAGTGTTATTTTTTGTTTTCAAAATATGATATGGACAGCATAAACTAGATCCCATGAGAACTAATCATCTAGCAATGCTTAGTCATGCCAATAATTGAAATATAAGTGTACTCTTCTATTATAGGCCTAGGTTTACCTTTTAAAATTATCGTGCAAGGTTATTGTACATGCATCATCCTTATCTAAGTGGTTTTGCAATTTTACTAGCAAGATTACTGAAAACAAAAACAATAGTAAGTTAGCTCACATATTGGCTTTGCATTTTTGCCATCAAGAATATTAAAAGTTATTTTCTAGCTCCTATTTCAAATGCCATTGAAAATTACAATGACATTGGGCTATTAGTTTTGAACTTGTATTCAACTTTAGGTGTCCCCTTAGGTGTAAAGATGTTGTCTGCATATTTTTTGTTTTGGAAAAAATAAATTATTCTTCTTTATTTCTGATTTTCGTTCAAAATTTGAAAAACTATATTCATTTATCTCAATATAAATATATATGCCAATGAACACTATGAGTGTTATAATTGTATTTAGTGCATTTTTTCTTTCCTTGTAAAAGGTTTAAATTTATTCCTAAGTGCATTTGTTCTTTCCTTGTGAAAGGTTTAAATTTATTCCTAAGCACCTTTAGGAAGGATTTAAAAAAACGAAAACATTTCTCTTAACTCTCGGTTTAGGAGCAATCATGTCAGTTAATACTTCAAAGTATTAACGTGAAATAGAACTTTATTGTAATAACATGCCATTCAAAATAAATATAAAAAATTACAATATTTTTAATAATGAGATTTCCAATAATATTATATTAAATAAATTTATTATATATTACTTAAATATTAGTAAACCGCCAAAATCCTCAACTTACCAAATTATCAATTTTAATAAGCTCACCTGGTACGTCAATAAATTGTAGAAAATGCGAACCAAATTGTATTATTGTTCAGCAGCGTTTAAATAATACAGCAACAGCCGAGAATAGCACACCGGCGTAAACTGAACTGTTACGGAGTTGTAACAGTGTAACAACAATATGCCTAAATGATGTAATATAAACAAAAATAGTAATAGTACGCTAACATCCCCCTTTATTACATTATTTGGGTAATGTAATAACTAATAGCTATACTAACATCCCCTTACATCATTTTGCAATACAAAGAGAGCTGCGAAACAATTCAAATTTGACACGTCCAAGTGCCTTCGTGAAAATGTCTGCAACTTGAGCATCGGTGGGAATGTCTTTGAAGCTGAATTCGGTGCTTTGGAACTTCATCTCGAATGAAATGACATTGTGTGTCAATGTGCTTTGTTCTTTCATGATGGACTGGATTCTTGACGAGGTTCGGAACACCCTGATTGTCGCAAAACAAGTGTATTGGAGATTTTGATGGATGGCCCATACTTGTCGAGAATGCGACGCAACCATATCACTTCGCACACAACTTCACGTGCGGCGCGATACTCTGCCTCTGTTGATGAAATAGCAACCACTGTTGCTTCTTGCTATGCCAAGAGACAGGACCGGATCCCAGATGAAAAATGTATCCAGAAGTTGATTTGCGATCATCAAATGATCCGGCATAGTCGGAGTCCGTGTATCCTTGCAAGAAGAATTTTTTGTTCCTCTTGTATTCTAGGCCATATTCCATAGTACCACGGACATAGTGAAGAACACGTTTCTTTGCTTTCCAATGAGTGGTCTTAGGCTCCCGCATGAACCTCGAAAGATAGTTGACGACAAATACGAGATCTGGCCTAGTATTGGTCAGATATATGAGACTCCCAATCAACTGTCGATAGAGAGTACCATCTACCTGAGGTGAATCATCATATCGTGATAACTAAAGTCCATTCTCCATAGGAGTTGCCATTGGCTTGCAATCAATCATGCGATATTTTTCTAGTAATGTCTTGGCATATTTTTTCGAGACACTTTGATGGAGTGCTCCTTCCGGCTGAATTCCGGACCAAGACAAGTAATGGAGAAGTCCGAGATCTGTCATCTCAAAATATTTGCACAAGTTTCTTTTGACAGTAGAGATCATAGTTTCTGAACTCCCTGTAATGAGCAGATCATCCACATAGAGTACAAGCAACACTATCTCAGAACCCTGTTTCTTGAAATAGAGGTTTGCATCTAACGAACATCTCTTAAATCCATGTTGCATAAGGTGATTGTCCATTTTTATATACCAAGCTCGAGGAGCTTGTTTCAGACCATATAAGGATTTGACCAATTTGCAAACCTTCTGCTCTTGGCCTTCCACTTCAAATCCTTCTGGTCGAGTCATGTAGACTTCTTCTTGGAGATCACCATTTAGAAAGGCACTTTTGACATCCATCTGGTGAACTTTCCACCCATATTGTGCTGCCATAGCACACATAACCCGAATTGTGGTCATCCGAGCAGTAGGTGCAAAAGTTTCCTCGTAGTCAATGCCTTCATTTTGAGCATTGCCCTTTGCAACAAGACGGGCTTATGCTTATCAATTGTTTCATCTGCCTTGTACTTGACTTTATATACCCATTTGCAGCCAATGGGTTTCTTTCCATGCGGGAGATCAACAAGCTTCCAAGTTTTATTTTTCATCAAAGACTCATACTCTGTATCCATAGCGGCCTTCCACTAAGGCTCACTGAGAGCATCTTGCACCGATGCGAGTTCAAGATCATCTATGGTAGACATGAACACCCTGTCATCATCAATATCCATATCCTCTACTTCGTACTTGGAGTTACAGAAAGTTCCTCAAAAGATTGACAAAGATCATCAACCTCACCAGTTTCTTTGGCTTCTTTTTCCTTTTGAGCCATACTTGCGTGTACGAGGTCTATCCAAGTTCAAATTGGGAGGAGTGGATAAATTTGCGTCTCTGATTGTATTTGTACACCATTTTGGATTCTTCTTCGGTGGTGTTGAAGAAGATGTAGGACCTCCTGTCTGTGTTGACGAAGGAATCTTCTCTTCCTTAGATTCCACAAGATCTAGGTGTACTTTAGATGTGCTCTGTGATGTGAAAGCTTCATCAAAGACATCTCTGCTGACATGAATTTTCTTGGTCAAAGGATCTATCAAACCATATCCTTTAGAGTGCTCATCATAACCAAGAAAAATACATCTCAGTGTTTTCTCATCTAGCTTCTTCCTTTTCTCTTTTGGTATGTGCATGAAAGCGTGACATCCAAAAATACGTAGATGAGATATGGAGGGTTTTCGACCACTCCATGCTTCCTGTGGAGTCATTCCTTTTAGGGCCTTTGTGGGTGCCCTATTCAACGAGATATCTTGCAGGTGGTGACGACTCCGCCCAATATTGTTGCTCAAGAGTAGCTCTCGTGAGCATACAACGAACCATTTCCATGATAGAACGGTTCCTTCTCTCAAGCAACTCCATTTCTTTTGAGGAGTATAGGCGATTGTTAAGCTGTCTCTTGATTCCATGCTTATCTAAGAATGCAAAAAATTCATTAGAGGTAAACTCTCCCCCTCGATCTGAGCAGAGGGTTTTAATAGAAACTCCTGACTCCTCCTCAACGGATTTCTTGAACTGCTGGAAGAATGCGAAAGCTTCATATTTCAGTTGGAGAAAGAAAACCCACATCTTTCGTGAGTAGTCATCTACGAATAACTGAAAGTACCTCTTCCCTCCACAACTGTTGGGTGTGAAAGGACCGCACAGATCGGTGTGAATTAACTCCAGAGGTTTTCGTGCTCTTGTTGAGCTCTTCTCAAATGGTACTCTATCTCGCTTTCTCCGCTAGCGGTCGGAGCACACCGGCAATGTGGCGAAAGGGAAGGAAGACCCTTTACCATCTCATACTTACCGAGCTCAAGTAAGTAGCCGAACTAAGATGCCCATATCTCTTGTGCCATAGGGAAGTTGCCTCCTTGGTAGAGAAAGTCATGGCAACATGTGGAGTAGAGATAGCATCTAGTGCAAATAAGCCATGCTTATATGAAGCCGTTGCAATCTGCTTACCCTTCCCGGTAATAGTACAACACTTCTTTCCATTCTCAACACGAAAGTTGACAACCATATTTCTATCCGGGATTTGTGTCACCGACAACAAATTGTTGGCCAATCCCGGAACATAGAGGACTTTGTCAATCGACACTTGCCATCGGGAAGAGTGGCCGAAACTGTACCCTCTCCCCGAACCCCGTAGGTTTTATCATCGACAATGGTGACAAGTTTGCCCTCTTTGGCCACAAATGATTCAAACCACGATCCGTCGCCGATCATATGTTTGCTAGCTCCGGAATCGACATACCAAACAGGATCCCTCTGTGTGGAATCTGTGGTAGTCATGAGCACCTTGTGTGCCCATTCAGAATCTGAGTCAGATTCTTCAACAACAACATTCACCCGGGGTTGCTTGTTTTTATTTTGTGGTTTGTTTTGGCCTTTCTGCTTGTTCTTATGCCAACACTTGTTGGTGTCATGGTTGTCTTTCTCACAGATCTTGCACCACCTCTTCTTTTGTTGAGGTTGTTTGCCTTTTTCTTTCGTATCTTGTTGAGAATTTTCTCCTTTCTGAAAGTTGCCTCCTTTTTGTCCATTACCTTTCTTCCTA
Organism: Wollemia nobilis; assembly: GCA_028583015.1. Taxonomy (NCBI): domain Eukaryota; kingdom Viridiplantae; phylum Streptophyta; class Pinopsida; order Araucariales; family Araucariaceae; genus Wollemia; species Wollemia nobilis. Next base: position 25,705,311 of record JAQPPZ010000856.1, on the reverse strand, counting down.
AAACCCTGTCTCGTTGGTGTATAGGGTTGTATTGGAAGAATCATCCTTGTGAAGTTGGCGTGCCTCCTATTGTTGAAGCAGATTGACCAACTCGATGTAGGTAATTTGTCGTTGAGACACCTGGATGGAGGTGATCAACATATCAAATGAAGAAGGCAAAGCTCTCATCACAAGTGAAATGAGAAGCTTTTCGTCCACAATATCTCCCAAAGAATTCAATTTCTCTTTCAATTCAGACACTCTGCACTGAAAGAGTTCAACTGTTTCACCCTGTCTCAAACTCAGGTTATGAAGTTGTTGTTGAAGATGAAGAATGGTGGAATCATTATTTCCCTCATAGATGGTTCTAAGGGCATCCCATGCCTCTTTACCACTTGCTTTGTTAGCTATATGAGGTTGCACTTCATCTGAAACAGCAAACAAAATGAGCACCTTTGCTCGACTGTCTTTCTTGTCAAAAGCTATCTGATCTGCGGAAGGACCTCGTGGATCCTGCTTGTTGGTGAAGGCCTAGTTGTTACTCCAGTAACAATCTCCCACAAATCTTCTATTTGGAGAATTGCCTTCATCTTATGTTTCCATGGTGTATAATTTGGACCTTTCAATAACTGATGAGGATCAGTCATCAACTTTGCAACAGCGGCCATAGTGAAGGTTCCTTATATCACCAATTGGTCCCCCTTTCGATATACCTTTTGCTAGGCCGTTATACCGTACAAAATACCCGCCCTTACGTGAGGGAAACTATAGGTATTTAGAAAGATCAACAAAAATCACCCGCCCTTACGTGAGGGAGACTATAGGTGAGTTTTAGAGATCATACGATACGTGGAACATAAGCGGTACTGAAAGGGAATCGCCTTGTTGATGGCACCTACCATAGAAGATTCTTCTCATGCGTGGGGCGTAACTTCCCCTAAACACTATGAAGAATACTTCGTCGGGATTTACGCCTAAACACAAGTGCGATAAAGGGTAGTGGATGGAGAAAAAAATGCAAAAATGGCTAACTTATCTCTCCCCGACGATTTATAGAGAACAAGCTCGGACGTCGTTGTAGCAACTATATTAGGTGACGGATACAGTAGCCCAATCACGACAACTTTACTCGTAAGTGCTGGCGGAGGTATCACAAATACCGAAGACTGCAGTGCAATAAATTGCACGGATGGGTTGTAATTATTCGGGGACTTAGGGAGTGTTTTGATTTTAATTTTTAATGTTATAGTGCAAAAATGAAATATGCAACATACAACAAAAAAAATGCCCACAAGAATAACCCACAAGGTGTCGGGCACAGTCGAAAATGCACCTTTTACAATTCGCCAAATTGTTTTTTCAGAAAATTACTCACATTCCCCCTTTGATTTTTTTGAAAAAAATATCCCCCTTAAAAAAATCTTTTTAACAAAGCATTTTAATAATTATTATATATTTAAAATTAAAATAAATAATTTTAATTTATATAGTTTTAAAACTTATGAAAAAATAAATTAAAATTAAATTTTAATTTATAAAGTTTAAAAACTATAAAAAATAAATTAAAATTAAAAATTTTAATTAAAAAATAATAATTAAAAAAAATACTTTGAAAAAAAAATTTATACCTTTGTAAGGGGGGAGTCGGCGGGATTTGAACCCCCGACCTGCAGGCTCCCAGAGCCTTACCGCACAGCTCACTGCCAAGTGAGCTAGCGGGCTGATCCGCTTGGATCAGTGGAGCCCCTCCTTTTCAAACCCTGCTCGTGCCGCCTCCTCTGCAGCGGCCTTCGACTGGCTGGCCTCCGCAACGTTCTGTTGCTGCGCGTCGCGGCTTCCTCCGCTGACGTTCGTCCCTGCGCGTTCAACCGGGCAGGGGTTTTTTTTTTTATAACTCCCGGACGCCGCGCGTTCAACGCGGGGGGGGGGGGACAAATTTTATTTTTTATTTTCACCCCCGCGACACAGCGCGTTCAACGGGGGGGGCGATTCCCTGCGCAGCCGTTTGGAACGCGCTCAACGGGGGGGGTCTCCCCGCGCTACCTCCGCCTGCGTTCCAGCGACGTCCCCTTGGGACGCTGCAGGCTGCACGCGACGTCTGCAGGCTCTGCAGGCTACGTCCGCTTGCACAGCAGCGGACGTCTGCAGGCTGCGCAACAGCGTCGTCTGCAGGCTGCGTCCGCTTGCACGCGGTAGCAGCGACGTCCCGGCTCGACGTCTGCGCAGCCTCCCTCGGTCGCGGCTGCAGAGCGACGTCTGCGCAGCTTCCACTCAATCGCACATGGATGCGCGGCGACTGTCGCAGCGCGTCTGCGCGTGACACACAAACAAAAAAAAAAATTGTTTAAATTCGCTCGGCTGCGCGGCAGGGAGACGAGACAGTGCGTGGCCAAGAAAAAAAATCACGCTCGCGAAAAAAATCTCGTCTGCAATCACCTCGCCCAAAAACTTCCGAGTGGCTCTGATGCCATGTAGAAAATGCGAACCAAATTGTATTATTGTTCAGCAGCATTTAAATAATACAGCAACAGCCGGGAATAGCACACCGGCGTAAACTGAACTGTTACGGAGTTGTAACAGTGTAACAACAATATGCCTAAATGATGTAATATAAACAAAAACAGTAATAGTACATCCTGAAATCATTTACAGCTCACAGATTATTATTTTTTAAGTGACAAGAAGCCAGACTTACTATCAGTGCACTAATTAAGGGCTGATTTAATGACTCTAGCAAAAATCTCACGAACTTGTTTATGAGTACGCTGGAGATTAAAATTGAGAGATAAGGGACCTATTTGTATTGCCACTCCCGGTAGTGTACGAATAACGCTGTCTTGTATTATTTGGGGTCCATACTCTTCATTTCATCGTTTGTAGCAATTTCTACAGAAATACCTAAATGGTTTGCAAGTTGTCCACATTAGAAATATGTACAAATCAACTACAGTTTTTTACATACTCCTCAACATGTTGAGCGTAGCAATAGGAGCAACTTATTTAATGTTAACTATAATATGGTCTCATACGTAGTTGTTTCTGTTTTAGCTAACAATTTAAGGTGGTTGGTTGTCATAGTATGGTGTTCCAAATGGAAATGGAAGCGAAAATAAGACTAAAACCTGATATCTATATATACTAAGCGACTACAGAAAGAAAAGCTAGACTAAAGTATTTTAAAAAAAAAAAACAAGCAAATCTTATGTTAGAATGGGAGAATCGAAAAATACCTGATTTTTTTTTGCAAAAACCCACCCAAATCTCTTGTGTCAGTGCTTGAGGTGTCTACTGCTCGATCTCAGGTCAAAATTTTGATGTGGCTGCAGAAAAAAAAAAAGAGGAAGACAATGTCATTTTCATCTGCCTTGCCTTCCCCTGCCCTTAATAAATATTTCACCTGCTCTAATACCCTTGCCTTGCGAAAGAAGAAGAAAAACTATTTTCACCTGCCTTGCATTTGCCTTGCCGAAGCTGCCCTACCCTTGATAAAAAATTTACCTGCTCCAGTACCCCCTGCCTTGCTGAAGAGGAGAAAAATAATTTTTAATGTTTCCATGGTATTGCCTTGCCTTTCTCCGTTGTTGTCCTAAATCCCTGATATTTGTGTGAGAGTCTCCGTTGTTGTCCTGAATCCCTGTCAAGACGAGTAAGAATAGTTGATATTTGCATGACTGTTCGTTGTTGTTCTAAATCCCTGTCTTGATGATTACTTGTCCAGTACTCGATCAATAATTGTCAGGTAACTCACCGTGGGTGGGCGAGTTATCCAATCCAATTTTTTTCCTCGCAGGCCCTGCTGACCCACGAGTTTTGCAGGAACTCTTAGAAAACCTCCGAGTTTTAAAACACTGGTTTAAAGACCAAGGAAAGAGTTTGATAAAAATGTTTCTTTAAAAATATATAAGGTTTTTTTAGATTTGGTAAAAATATTAATAAAAATGTTTCTTTAAAAATATATAAGGTTTTTTTAGATTTGGTAAAAATATTAAGATTGAGAAACTTACTTAGGGGTCAAGGATATGGAACTTCTTAATAACAAGTTTATAATTAAACAAGAATTATATTAGGTGCTTGATCAATGAAGGTAATTTTGTAAATTTTTGATATAATATTTGGTTAATTTTTATATTCATATTTTTAATCTAAAATAGAAACCATTAGTTTGAGACTTTTTGGTTTGTAGAGGTTTTCAAATAAGAAGTTAGGTTGATGTAAATAATGGTTATGAAATTTTATTCTCATAAACAAAAATTATTCACCAAGATGCATAAATATTAAATTATTCATCTACAAATAATTATCTACACAATGAGATAAAGATAGATAATGCACTTAGGTAGGGCAACATGAAATAAACCAATAGGTATATTATGTAAATTTATAAAATAATTAATATATTAGAAATAAATAATATTATTGGATCTATATTCTCTTGTCCACGAAGGATATATATATATAGATAAGGGTTATTTAATATAGGCACATAACTTTTGATACTCACCCTTTATTAAATAATCATTTAATAAGATAATATTAAATATAATTTTAAGGAATATAATTAAGCAATGATTAGGTTCATTACATATCCTCCCGACTAAGAATGCTTGGTCCTCAAAGCATGGAAAGAGAGGCAAAAGAGTGGAAATGTGTCCTTAAATGCATCTGTAATATGACTAACATCAACCTCAAAATATTTTGCATGCAAAACATTTTTAGGGTTACCAAATGGGATGTCATTTGTCAATACTTCATATGCATGCTCATGGCACATGATTGAAAACAATTATTGGTCTGATTGAAGAAGCCCACAGTGAGTTTGAAGATTTGAAAAATAGTTATTATTAGATTTGTCTTGAGTGACTAGATCCAATGCATTTAACATACTCCCATTGCCATTCTGAGGACAATTGCTTTGCAATGTAGAAAGGTATGTCATATTTAGCATTGAATCAGGGTTCCATGTCCCGTTAAAATTGTAAAGCCTATTGCTGAACACGACATAATGAGCCTGTCCAATGGCATATGACTATTGTTGTGTTTGAACATAGACTACATTTTGCTGCTTATTTTTAAGACAAAAAAGGTGAGGAAGACAAGCTAGGTTGATGCATTTGCTTGCCTAAACATGACATCCACTAATGTTGATATGGAATTGTACCTGATGCCACATTACTCCCAACTTGGGATATGCCAAGAATTTGAGAACCTAGAGTTCTAGACTAAGGTCTTGAAAATGTGACATGTGCCTGCTCCTGATTGGGGTCATTTCAAGTCTCGGTTGGCCTACTAAGAAATTGGATGTTTGTTGTTTATGATGTTATTGTTGCCTTACAACATTAGTATTTTGTGGGGCAAATCCCACAATGGGTATCCCTACTTTATTTATGGATGTCAAACCCACTAGCAATGTGGATGGTGCTACCAATACCACCATAGGGAATGTTGATGTGGAGGGCAAAGAGCTAGGAGAAGAAAGGTTGGCATTCCTAATTGAAACCAAAAAATACAAATAGGCTAATTTTATGCACTTGAAGAAAACAAAAACCAAGAGGGTTCTTCCTCATCCAATCCAACCCATTACAACATGCAAGTATTCCAACCCCCAAGAGGATTGTGTCTTATGTTGCTCTTGGCCACAATCTATGATTTTCTAGAGTTATTTGTCATATACATCATCGTGGAGGGGTTTCACTAGAAAAGCATTTTGGGGCTACTAACTACAATTCATAAGACTATCATCCACCATATAAATGTTAGATCCATCCCAAGGTTATAAAGATCTTTAACATGGTCGTTTATGGAATCTCTAAAGAAGTGGTGATTTATGGTTTGGTGGACATTGAGTGCGTCAAGAATAGTGTTTCCTTTTGGGCCAATTCTAGTAATAGTGTGTCCATTGCAGGTCTTTTTAGCACATGGCATGGGAAATGACATCCTTTTTGACGATGAATTCCTAGTGGCTAGGGCAAGTAATGAATGATTCAATGAGGGCGTTATCCATTTTCAGGACTATTGTTTTCTATTTGCCCTTAGAAATGGGAGCTAATAGAGCTTTTGTTTTGTTTGTCATTTTTTTTTTTTTTTTTTTGCAGTAATATCTAGTATAGATTAACCTTTTCTATGATTTCCCATGTTGAGGTGAGAACCTTCATTTTCACACTGAGTGTCAAAGTTTGAAGATGTCTTCTACAGTACCTCTAAAAATATATTTTTGTCTCTATTTCTAGTGTGAATAATATTGTTGGAGGTGAAAATATTTGTAATATGACAAGGAGGGAGGTGATAGACCCCTTTCTCCACTTATTTTTCTTACTTTCTCTACATTAAGAACAAAGTCTTCATAGTATTTAGAGGATGATTATTTCATGTCCAAAATGATTACCTTTTGTTTGTGGTGCAAAACGGGAGGGAGGAGAAATTGGGGTTCGTTTTTTTTAGAACAGAAGAAGCCATTTTGGTTAGCTTCAGAAGGGCCATTATCAACACTGTTGCTATTTTCATTGGTTTGGTTGATGTTGATGAGTTTTGTTAATATGGCTTTAATATGTTTAAGATGTTCCTCTATTTTGCTTAATCTAATAAAATTCTCCTTCTTTGATTCATTTTATTTATGTCTTTTTGTATATTTCATAATTGTAGGTAGGTATTACTCATCTTATAATTTTGTTTTAATGTAAAAAAGACATTATATTAAAAAATTAACATAACACATTTTTACAAATAAAAAAAGAGGTGGATAAACATGCCATGTGGCTAATGCTATCAACCAAAAAACCATCCCCATCAAAACAAAGAGAAAACCTAAGCAAAAAATTTACAACTAATCAACATTGCCTTACAAAATTGATGGACAATAACCAATTACATAATGATGAGGCTCCATTATATGGGTTTTGCCACCCCTAGGATCGATTCCCACCCAACAGTAGCATCAAGAGAATTTGGTACTGAGTCCCTCCCCTGTCCAAAAGTGCTGGGAACATCCTCCTAGCCATAAAAAAATAGCTTTTGGCTAGCAACAATCATCGAAGCTCCTAAATTACCCCAAGAATCAAGTCAAGAAGTTGGGGGGAGAGAGGAATAATCAAGTAGCCATGACCATCTCTGCAAGGACCTTGAGTTGGGATAGGAGTGTAGTTTTGAAGTGAGCAACACTGTTGTCTGGACCTGAAATGACTTCAAGGAATATCCTGCTCAAGAGGAACCCGATTGACTATGCACGATGCATTCTCCCACTGACCAATAAGCTTTTGAAGATGAGTGAGTTCCATGGCTACCTTATTGGATTGAACTATAATATGACATAGATGAAATAATATTAGACTTCTCAAAAGCAGAGATGTGCAAAGAGGAAGAACACTTACCAAAGATACAATCATTTATAGCTCTCCATAACAATTATCGATTGAATATTCTGAAAATTTTGGAAAAACTTGAGGATAAACCATAGGTTCAAGAGCGTGTCTTTGATACCACTTGTAATGGACCAATAGGTCTATTATGTAAATCTATAAAATATTATATATATATATATATATATATATATATATATTATCTAAGGGTTATTTAATAAAGGGACATAACCTTTCATACCCGTCCTTTATTAAATAACCATTTAATAAGATACATTATATAAGATAATAATAAATATAATATTAAGGAATATAATAAAGTAGTGATTAGGTTCACTACACACCACCAATAATACTAAAGGAAAACTCTAAAATATCTTTCAAGATGAGAGTGCCACTTAGAAAGGGCAAAGTTTCATAAGCTACTTCATGGGCAAAGACAATTACAAGTAATAACTCATGAATAATCTCTTTGATCATTACAATGACAATATCCCTTCTTTATATACCCATCTTCTAATTCTACTTTGGGAAGCTAACTACTAATACCTCATCCCACTCATTATTATAATATAATATAATAATATAATCAACCTTGGGTTATGTTTGGCCCATGCCAACCCTTATACAATAATATCATATCCCCATATACCTATTCCTAGGTACCATAACAACAACAATTTTAAATCTTACATTTCTATTAACAATATGATTGAGGGAGAGGACCTCAAACAAGCAATAAATGAGATCTAAATAATGGTTTAAGAGTTCTATTTGCCTTTTTTTTTAATTAAATAATGAGTTAGTTTGAAATTTGCCAAATAATGGTGGATATGTAATTAAGTAGGAATAGAAGGCTTTAGAACAATCAAAATTCCCTTCACCTTGTGGAGGAATGTTAGGTCACTAGAGGCCCTCACTAAGGCCTTAACATTTCTTTAGTTAGCAATTCAAACCAAAATTCGTATAGGTGGCATGTGAAAAAGAGGATATCATGGGCCCTTTAGGTGTGATTTGTGTAAGGAAGAGCCAAAAACAATCATCTACTACTTTATTATCCCTTTGCTTCTATAATTTGGGATAAATTTAAAAAAAAGACAATCTATTAGGTTGATCAATCAACATTTGATGAGTTAATTTAATTTTGGGTTAATTATTTCAAAGCTAAAGCATTAAGCATCCATTGGAATGTTGGTCATGTCATTATTTGTTGGAATTTGTGTTAGAGTATATTACATTATTTAGGTACATATCAATGTGCCACCTTGGGTGCATTAGTAGACTAGAGGTTTATCTTAGATTAGGAGTTACTTGAGGAAGAAGTAACATGTGAACAAGTGTTAGAATGTGCAAGATGTAAAAGGCAAATATCCTTAGTTAGTTGTGCATGTGCACAAGTGTTTATCATTCAGAATGCACATGTATCCTTAGGGTAGGAAAGTGAAGAGTCACATACTAGTATATAAATGTGTGACTCTCAATAAAGCAAGTATTCTCCATATCATGCATTAGTAGAGCTCCATATATTGTATCAAGCTTCCATGTTCGTGAGATTACATTACTGGCTACTTTATGTGTATTTTCAGAATTCTTTTATCATACTTTTATGTATATTAGTTAGCCATTATCATAGTTATATCATTGCATGCTTTCCTTACTTGTGGTTGCATTAGTTTATAGCTTCAAAAGCAAACATGATATCAAAGCACATGGTAGATCAATAGAAACTAGGGAGAGCCATAAGAGAGGTGTGAAAACTGGAACTTCCTAGGAGGTCACCCATACCATAACTACTCCAGCTGGATATGCTTAACTGTGGAGTTTTTTTATGGGTTGATAAGTCATGGGTTGATAAGTCACTATGGAACTTTGAGAATTTGGTTGTGATTGTGAGAAGGGTTAAAAAAAAAGGTCCGTCCCTTGCATTGTAAAACCTCTTTTTTGGGTTCTACGTTTTTCTTTTTAATTTTTTAGGTTTCAACCTAGATTTCTCCCAAGCCCATTCGATAAAATCTGTCTTTATTGGATCTACAAACCCATTGAGGGCGAGCATACTAATTACTATCCAGTTCACCCCGCACCAAACCTACACATCGTGGATGCTTCACAAACCCTATCGTTCCTTCGGTTCTCAATATGAAGACCCCTAGAAAACCTATAGTGCATGAAGGTTACCAGGCGACCGTGCACACGAAGTACTGAGAGTTGAAAAAACCCACACGTTGGCTTGTAGATGCCACCGAAGACATGTGTGATCCCTTGTTGCAGAGTGCTTCATCCTTTTTCCTTGACGGTGTGCGACTCACCCTGAAATCTTATCGCAGAGCTTCTGAAATGCTTCTTCGTTGTTTTCAGCACGCTCCTTCTCCTTCGACACGCGTTACCACAACCTGTACTTTCCTAGACCAAAGCATGTAGTCCATGTGGTGCATAAACCCTACCAATAGTTGTCTTCCACATCCGATATCAACTTGAAACATCTCCACAAATTTTCAAGGTAAAATTGCAAGGCTCTTTATATTTACTTTGGAGATATAAGGTTTCGTTTCAAAAATTATAAAGTTTTATTAATGGGAAAATAAGGATGAGTTTTTTTTAAGGTTTTATAAGGTTATATTTAAAATTAAATGGAGGTATAAGGTTGTTAAAAAAAAGTAAAATATTTATGTAAATATTTTCTATATTTAAAAGTTTTATTATTCAAATCCATAGAATACTTGCAAATAATTTCATTTTGGAGAGACAAGGAATTCTACTTCAAACCTAGGAATATTAAATTTGTAAAATTTAAACCTAGGGATTTATAAGGTAGTCAACTTCAAAGGAAATGACTTATACAAGAATCTTATTTTTCAAATCGCAATTATTAAAAGGACCTAATTTTACTCCATTAAAAATTAAAATGAGGTTAGTACTTATTGTTGATAAAATTTAGGATGTAGTGAATGGACAAAGAAACCTGCCGGTAAATAAAACAGGAATTCAAAAGTTCAAAAATGATGATGCTAAATATTTTATATTGATTCTATTTGATATATTGAATGAAATTCAAGCACATATTAGTGAAGCAAAAATTTCAAAATAGCTTGGGAAAAATTATGTACAATATTTGAAGGAAAGAATAAGGCAACTATTTTACATCTACAATCACAGTTGCATACACTAAAACTTCATGATGGAGAAAACATAGAATAATTTCTTTGAAGGATATCAAAATTAAAATCAAAATTGCATACACTAGGAAAAAATATTGAAGATGAAGTTTTGGTTTCAATTGTACTTAGAGCACTTCCTAAATCTTTCAAAATGTTGGTCACATCTCTTCAAGTATCAAATCAAAAGGTGTCATTTGAGGAATTAATAAATATTCTTCAACAATATGAACTTGAAAATCAGTTGAGAAGTGAGTCTTCCAATAAGGTTCTTGTATTAGAAAAAGAATCTTGCACTTCATCACACAAACAAAAACAAAAAAAAGTATTGTTATATCTGTGAGAAAGAAGGTCATAATAAAAAATCTTGTAAGTATAATGCATTAACAAGGAAAGGTCAAGATAAATAATCTTCTGAAGGAAATCAGAGAGATCGAAATAATCAACTAGAGCTTGATACACAATCAGAATCTGTACACAAAATTCTTATGGTAAATCATATATGTTTGTTAGCAAGTAATGAGAAATCCAATGAAGACCTAGAACTCATAGATTCTAGCTCAGATGATTTGAGTACAGTTTGTGATCGTTTAGAAAAATCTTATATTGTTAGCATTGATGATAAATATTCAAATGATGTTAGGAATAGAGATGGTCAGAGTTGTATTGATATTGATAGATTTTAGTCTAATGATGCTTTTGGTTATTTTGAAAAACATACTAAAGGAATTGGTTCAAAATTATATAAGGATACATGTTTAGGAAGACATGAACAGGGAATGAAAGAACCAATTATATCATAAATAAGACCAATATATGAAAGTCTTGGATATACAGGTCAGACTAGTAGCAATGAACAAGGAACTAAGTTCGTGACAGGAAATAGAGCCATTAAATCAGTGACAAAGAATGATAGAATCAATTGCAGTAAAGAACAAAATGATAAGACGAATCTAGTGATAGAAAAAAAATGTAGTCATTGTGGTAGACATGGACATACAATATAGAGAGATGTTGGAATCTTCATACTTGTAAGACTTATGGAGGACATAATCGTTCTCAGAAAAATTGTCTATATAAAGTGAAGGAAAGTCAAAAATTGAAAATGGATTGCGGATAGATGAACATAAATGAATGGAATAAGATGAAAATAACGTTGTATGGTTTCTACAAAAGAAAACCAAGCGTGATGAAAAATCAAAGTCCATTGAATGAAAATAATGATATTGATCTTATCATGAAGAAACATGAAATAAATTATCATGATCCTAGCACAACTTGGAAGATAACTTATAGTAAAAGTAGTAAAAGAAGTGAAAGTATTTGTAGTAATGATACTATAGAGGCAATAGCCTTATGAGTATTCTAATGGATGACCCAGAGATAGTGCTTATCTAGAGGTGACCCAAAGGCAGAGTTCTAGAGACAGTGACCTAGAGGTAGTGATCCAGTGGTAGTGACCTAGAGGCAGTGACCCAGAGACAGTGACCCAGAGGTAAAACCAGTGGCAATGACCCAAATACCAAAACCCGAAGGCAACTTAGATACATTGATCCAAATAAAAACATAAATTATTTATCCAACAATGACAGAGTCAGAGCTGAAGATTGAATACTGAACCAGATGAAGATCTATATTGAAGACTAAAGTCTTCAATACCTAAATATGTAATACAGGGAGGTGTTAGAGTATATTACATTATTTAGGTACATATCAATGTACCACCTTGGGTACATTAGTAGACTAGAGGTTTTTCTTAGATTAGGAGTTACTTGAGGAAGAAGTAACATATGCACATGTGTTAGAATGTGCAAGATATAAAAGGACAAGTGTCCTTAGTTGTGCATGTGCACAAGTGTCTATCATACAAAATGCACATGTGTCCTTAGGGTAGGAAAGTGAAGAGTCACATACTAGTATATATGTGTGACTCTCAACGAAGCAAGTATTCTTTGTATCATGCATTAGTAGAACTCCATATATTGTATCAGGTTTCTATTTTCGTGAGATTACATTACTGGCTATTTTATGTGTATTTTCAGAAGTATCACATCATACTTTCATGTATATTAGTTAGCTATTATCATTGTTATATCATTGCATGCTTATTTCCTTACTTGTGGTTGCATTAAGTTTATAGCTTCAAAAGCTAACAATTTGTGACTTAGAAAGACTTTTTTTTTCAAAAATAAGTATCAAAATCATGTACAAGTTTGGATTTGCATTGTTCTCTCTCTTATAAAACATTTACAAGCATATTGTTTATCATAGAAGATCTCGAGTGTAGAAAAAGTTATGCTAGCCTTTTGGGTATAATATTTTAGTTAGATGCTATTTGAGTCAACCTTGAAAGAACAGGTTACCTAGCATGTGGGATGCCATATGTGCTTTCTTCGATCATCATGCTCATAATAATGTCTATTTGCATAATTGTGTAACGTCTATTTTTGGGTATAAGATTTGAATATACATGGATGGGTGATTTCTAATAATATAGTTAATGCAAACAATATACATCAATCCATGGGAAAATGAAAACATTCATAAGTTAGATACATCAAGCTTAACTTTAATGGTGCTTCTAAAAGAAATCCCATAAAAGTTGTCAAAAAAGTTATTTTTCAAAATAATCAAGCAAATTTCTCCTTGTCTATATAGAATTATATGGAACTTCAATAAAAAAAGTTTAGGGATCAAAAATAACCTACAAGGGATACTGTAGTGGTAAGTCCTTGGGTTTTCATCCAGCCAACCCAAGTTAAAACCCCAGTACAAGGGGACCAGGATCCCTCAGAAAAATCCCACGTAAACTTAGCTTTTTTAATACCCGTGAGGGATACTGTAGTGGTAAGTTGATCCATAACAAGTTCAAACTCCAATATGAGGAGAGCAATAACACTCATAAAAATTTGTTAAAGTCAATTTTTAAAACCTATGAGGGATACCATAGTGGTAAGTTCTTGGGTTTTCATCAAGGAGACCCAAGTTCAAACTTTGATACGAGGGACCTAGGAACCCTCATAAAAACTTATGTAAACTCATTTTTTATCAAATGGCATTAGCTCAACCAGTTAGATTCTTCAACATTTAAAGAGGAGACCCATGTTCAAATCTTGCCAAATGATACATGGATAATATCCAAGCTTTGCTATAATACCACTATGTGGTGATGATGTAATACGAGTGGGGCTCGTTTCAATCCCATTTAAGCAATTGAAAAGAAAGATCAGGAATCAAAGATATATTTCAATATCGAAAGATACATAGACTATTACTAATGTATTCAAGAAAAATAGATGTGGTGATTAGATCATTAATAACATTATTTATGATTTCCATAATTTTTTCACAGAGGTGTTATAATATGTCAAGATATCTATAGAGAAGGAAATATGATGTCAAATATATTAGCTAATTGCAGTGTTGATCATCAACTTAACAAAATTCAAAATTTAGAATGTAATTGGAGAGAAAAATCTTCTCTTGCTGAAAACATTATCAAAAGATTTTTAAAAAATAACAGTTTGAGGGAGATAAAAAATATCTTTGATTAAAAAATAAGCTAAATATAATCTAATTAATTTAATTTCCATTTGTAATAGTGTGAAATATGATAATACTGACCTTAATAAAAACCACATATATCTTGTCTATAAGGTTAGAGCAACTATTAGGGAATACAAATTTTATAACCTTAACCAAGGTTCAAATATTATGGGTGATTCTCAGCATTTTGGCCCATGTTGTTAAAAGAAATTGGTTTGGAGAAGACCAAAGTTCAAATATCATGGGTGATCCTCAGCATTTTGGCCCATGTTGTTAAGAGAACTTGGTTTGGAGAAGACCAAAGTTCAAATATAATGGGTGATCCTCAGCATTTTGGCCCATGTTGTTAAATCAAGGTTCAAATCTCAACCATTCAAATTCCTTGACTTTCAAGGAGAATACCAAAGTTTAAATTATACTAAATGATACATGTATAATAGCTAAGTTATTGTAATCAAGTGGCATTAACTCAACTGGTTAAATTCCTCAATATTAAAGGAGGAGACCCACGTTCAAATCTTGTCAAGTGATATATGGATAATATCCAAGCTTTGTTATAATACCACTATATGGTGATGATGTAATACGAATGGATCTGTTTCAATCCCATATAACCAAATTTAAAAAAAAACATGTTTAAATTAAAAAAAAAAAAACTATTAAAAAAATAGCTAAATTATTATAATACCACTACAAAACTAGTTTCAAGTCCACAAGCAATTTTTAAAAAATTACACATAACTTCCAAAATTAATGGTAGAAAATTTCAAATTACCAAAAAAGAACAACATAAAACATGACTACAATGAGTCCATACTTAAAGGTATACAAATTGTTTAGCAAAATGGAACAACAAACTGACAATAGGACTATCTCTTTATTTTATCATGCCTAATTAATATGTATAGATGATTGACTTTCTTGGCCATGATGCCTATCTTGATGAAGCTTCTAAAATATCAAAATGTCATGGTTGTGTGTGTTTTTATTGGAGCATCACAAGAGAGTATAGGACTAGGAAAACTTATGTCGGTGGTTTTGTATGATTATACTCTTATATGGAGTGACAAGGGTAGGGAGATTGATGAAAGATAAAAGATATTGGTATGAGTTTTTTGTTGCATTAAATGTGAGTTTTATGTTCTCAAATTTTCAAGTCCTTAACTAAACCTATCATCATGGTTTGTTGTGTTCCAAGATCCTAATATAGGTGTTTGGTTTATTAAAAAGAAAAAATGTAAAATAAATCTTAATAAAAAGGATCAGGCACACATTATTGCAACAAAACATACAATTTTTAATTATTGATTCCTTGAATTTGATACAAAAACAATTTATTTATCAGTTTAACGCCTAAAACAGTTAGGTTCTAGAAGCAATCTAATTTTGGATATCCTTACATGCAATCTCATTTATTTATGACAATGGGGCCTTTGTGCAATGATTGACACATACAACTGATATTGGCCACACCAAGGTCCAAGTCTCAGTAGTATCAAAAAGGCTATATAGCTTGATGTGACTAGTTGATATAGTGACACCTAATGTGGACATATTGTATCTGGTTTGAGGACCAAGTCAAAAACCTTATTATGACAAAGGGTGGGGGACCTGAGTACCTCTTTACACCATACCAAAATAAAAACTTATTTTTTAAATATATTTTTCAGTGAGTTTAATTGTTTCTTTAAGAATATTATTATTTTAATTATTTTAATTAAGTTTTTAAAAATGCATCGATTTCATTCCTTTTGTCGAAATTTCTATGGTCAACAGTTTCCGCTATTCTACATGATATTTGATGCTTTTCTTAGTTCATGCAATGAAGCATTATCCTTATCATTATCCCCCTTAATGCTTAATGTAATAACACCTAACATTTGTCTCATCCTTATAAAATTTTCTTCTGATGATGTTTTAGTAAATAAATCATAAAGTTCATTATTGGTTTTGCAAAACTTCAATTCAATTTGACCTTATGGCATAAGATTTATAATAAAGTGATGTTTGATATAAATATGCCTAGTAAGATTGTGGAAGACTAGATTCTTTGCTATGGCAATTGTAGAGTTATTATCACAATAAATAATTATTACCACATTTTGTTCATGCTTCAAATCTGCTAAAATCCTCTTCAACCAAATTGCTTGACATGAAGTTGATGTCGCTACAATATATTTTGATTTTGTTAATGATAGTGCAACAGTTGGTTACTTCTTTGAAGACCAAGAAATTACACCTAATCCCAAGTTGAATACATATTCTAAAGTACTTTTTCAATCATCAATAGATCCTACCCAATCACTGTGTATATATACAACCAATCCAAAGTTATCAGATGTATACAACACACCAAAGTTGCTTGTACCACAGACATATCTCAGTATTCTTTTTGCTGCACAAATGAATCTCACTTGGATATTGTATGAATCTTGAAACCAAACTTACAACATCCATGATGTTAGGTCAAGCGCAATAAGATAAATAAAATTTACAAGTAAACTCCTATATAGTGTAGCATTTATCTTTTTGCTACCATCATTCTTGACTAACTTCTCGCTCACATTCAAGGGTGTGTTCATTGGTTTGCAACTTTTCATTCTAAACTTGTCAAGTAAATCAACTGCATGTTTTTCTTGTGAGATAAAAAATCATCATTCAATTGTCTTACTTCTAAGGAAAGAAATACATCAAACCCAGATCTATTATTTCAAATTCATTCTTTATGACATTTTTGGATTCTTCTATTAACATTGTGTTAGTGCCAGTGTAAATCAAGTTGTCAACATGTAGGTAGACCATAATTCAATCATTAGCACCTATGGATTTGACATAGAGTGTGGGTTCACTTTCACTCCTATTGAAGACATTTTTCTAAAAATACCCAATTTTGTTGTGTAAACCTTTTGTTCATGTCCTTCGACTTTATAACTTGGCAGTTGTTCTACAAATACTTCTTCATCCAAGAAATCGTTTTGAGAAGCCAATTTAACATCAAATTGACATAGGTTTGAGGGCTAGGCCAGTTGGTCAAAGCACTCCCATGGGAGTGTGGAGACCTTGTCTCAAATCCTCAGGCCTCGTAGTACCAAAGGGCTTATCGTGCAAGCACCATCGGCTACGTTAAAAAGTTTACCCAACGCAACTAGAGATTATAGTGGCAGCAAGGAGCAAGATTTGAACCCACAATGTGGTGATGATAAATTAATGAGTTATCGATTCCTCTAGTATACGCACAAAAAAAACATCAAATTGACATACTAAGAACTTAATTTGTGTTGCCAATGCCAAAACAATTCTTATGGTATTCAATATCATGATAGAGCATAGGTTTCATTGTAATCTATACTTGGTTGTTGTGAGAAGCCTTTAGCTACTAATATTGCTTTGTCTTTCAATGGATTCATAAACTTTATATTTTGTTTTGATGACCCATTTTAGTCCAATGCCATCCTTTTATTATGGATGATCTACTCACTCCCACGTTTTATTCCTTGATATGGCGACAATCTCCTCATTCATGGATTTACACCAAACTTCATGACTCACATCTTCAAAATGTCTTGGTTCTCTTGAATATGAGACTATGGACACCCAATTTTGCATGTTGATTAATCATTAAAGAGGTCTTTTCCCTCACCAATGAGTTTTGTAAGCAAATTAAGCAAATCTGACTATTTAATGCCCATATTTGGGTCAAAAAGTGACATCTTTGGGGCTTAAAAAACATCACAAAACTTCACAAAAATACTTCCATTAGAATGGGCTCAATAGAGCTTTCCAATGAGTATAAACATTCCTACACTTGTATGAGAAGTGATGTCTCAAAATAACCTAAAAGTGGAAGTGTCATAATCCTGCAAAAGCATCGTGGCACTTTTGCTAGTGAGAAAATTTAACCTTTTTCCACCCAAACTTGGCCCTCAATGGTCATAAAAGCAATAGGGCCATGATACAAGTGTCATGGTGTTTCACTTTGTCACTGCCAAAGTTGAGATTTCGATAGTTTGACTACCTGTCATCACTAACTACCTTTGAATCTCAACCCAGTGATCTAATTCATTAGTTTGTTTATATGCTTGACTGGTAAAATACCAATTATGCCTCCCTGATTGGCAATTACATGCTATCTAACTCTAATCATGTTCCAGATAACTCTAGCAACTCTCAATCATACCTAATCAGCCTCATGCAACTACACACATCTCACCTTTGTTCTCTCCACCAAAAATCCTCTATGGATTCCCTAAGGAGGCTTGGGTGATCTATAAAACCACCCCTTGGGGAGGATATCCTATGCACTAACACACTGCTAGAATCACTCTAAAAACTTCTCTCCTACGTCGACATTATACTAAAATTTCATCAGGACTTGGACTTTTAAGATCTTCCTCACTTTTGAGCATCATGTCCAAGGATTTATCAAAGGCTCTCTAAATCACTAAACCGCTTCTCAACAACTTTGGTCAGTTATCCAATCATTAGTTAATCATTGCTTATAGTTGATCTTTATCAAAAAGGGGTAACTTAGGATCTTGGGTTATGGCTATTCTCCCCTCTCTTATATTTCTTGAATTCTTCACTATTATCTTTGTTCCATTAGCATTTCAACCATTGCCATGTTTGTACATTTTTAGCATTTGAAATTCTTTTATGATTTACAATTATTTTAATAGTTTTCATTTAAAAGAAATCAGGGTCTAATCATTTTGAGCAAGGAAGCATATTGTTCCTTGCTATGATTCGCTAGACCCTTCTATATTGTTCACCTATTTTCCTTGTCTCTGTTTGTAGGTTTTTATTTTATATAGGTATAGTCAAAAGCATCGTACAAGAGCAAAAGTGTTGTGTGTTTGTATTGTGGCACTTTTGCATGGCACTGTTGCCTAGCGCTTCTACTCTAACTTGGAATTAGGTACAAAATTTTGGGTTTTGTCTATTTACGTCTCAAGTTTCTAGATTTGCTACGTTTAGAATATTTTGTAAATTTTGATTCGATTTTGTAAATGTTTTTTTTCAATTGGTTATATGTGATTGAAATGGGCCTCACTCATTAAATCATCACCATGTAGTGGTATTAAACAATGTATATTATCCATGTATCACTTGGCAAGATTCAAACATTGATCTCCTTTAATGTTGAGGAATCTAACCAGTTGAGCTAATGCCATTTGATAAAAAATTTAGGGTAAAGCATAGGCTTTTTGAAAGAGGCCCTGATCCCCTTGTACCAAGGTTTGAAATTGGATCTCTTGGATGAAAACCCAAAGACATGCCACTACGGTATCCCTCATGAGACCGTTTTGTTAAGAAATTTTACGAAAGAGATAGGAAATCATTTTTCGACTACAAAATTGTAAAGTGGGGTCCCTAGTTGAAAGGAAAATAAATTTGTTTCCTTTTATTGCAATCGTTCAATCAAAGAATCATTTAGAATAGGTTCTTATATGTTTGCATCCTTTTGTCTATGCATCTTAGTGTAAAAATTAGGTTTTGGCATCAAGATAGGTAGGATCTTAGAGGGAAGTTGTTGCTTACCATGAAAAACCATAGGTGTTTGCAAAATTGACTCACTCAACTACATCCTTAAGATTCCACAAGACATCCAGTAATCATGGATGTAATCTCACAAAAAGTGAAAAAGTGCATAGGGATTTTCCCTAGTGACGATTAGGAATATTTTATTACATTAATTTGGCATTTTAAATGGAGCATCGTTTGTAACAATCTCCTCAGTTGTATCGATCTTATTGTTTGTAATGATCATTGATTGTAACAATATAACATGCATTAAATAAGCAATGTTGCATCAATAAAATTTGATTGATTGCCCATCAATGATATCAAAGCATAGACTAGTTGTAAAGAAGTATCCTCTTACCCAAGGTTATGAGAAACCTTTTGTTGGTACATGTTCTATAAAAACACAATAAAGCATGTGACAACTCGAGCCTACTTGACATTACCTATCTTCATGAAAGCCATTTACTTTGGAGATATTATGCATGTTCAATCAAAATGGTGTACTAGTGTGTGGGAGGCAAATATGCTTGAACGCCTCTGCATTTGGTCGCTTCCTATTCCTTTCTTACGACTGCAATCCCAAGTTGACTCCACATTGATTTCTCTATGTGATTCCACATTGACCTTGACATTGCATGGTATATTCTGAGAAGGATCAACTTGCAAGCCATCGACCATAGACCAAGAAGCATAATAGATGTCTATTGGCTCCTGATCAAATACCACGTAGCAAATATCTAAGACCCATTGGGTTCATTCGAGGCAAAGGTCTATGAAAAAATGAGCATGTTGATTGTGGGAGGAGGAAGCTTGGTTTGGCCAAGGAGGCTGCAATGGAATATGATAGCACGACCAAGGCTCTAAGAGATGCCACTAGACCATTTGCGACAAAATCAACCTGGAAGAGGTATGCTAAACTTGGTATAAATGCATATGTGAATATGAGATCTCCCTCAAATCTTGTCAACTCAAAGATATAGCTTCTTGTTGAAACCAACGGGTAAACCTCGTGAACGTGAGAGATAACAGAAGTTGATGGGATTTAAGGCAGATTTGAGTTGACATTAGGTATATATGCATCTGTTTGTAGTGTTTACAATGTGATGTATGATCCAAGGAGGGGCTTGCATTTTTTGATGGTAGGGTAACATGGAGGAGCCCGAGAGGACGCCTTGATGGTCGACATAACTAGGCAATCGACGTGGAGGAGATTTGTGCATGGATAAAATGTTTAACTCCTCTCTTCTTGCTTTCCATTGAGTTGGTCAAAACAGTTGACATTTTGCTTCCCAAGGACACATAGACCATAGGCAAACATGCAAACATCTCATTGTACCCAAAGGGAGGATATTTGTAATTTCATGAAGCCCATTGGAGGCTACGAAGCAATCCATCATTATTATCTTGCAGTGTGTGGCACTTTTGCTTTGCTACCTTATCTCACTCACAAGGTCACATTTTCTATCAAAAACATTTCAAATCCCTCAAAGCGCTATTTATTCATTGGATAACCTTTCAAGACATGAGGATGCAAGGTGCCTTGGTGGATAGTGCATGGTGGTCAAGGTTTTTAGCTACAAACAAAACCTAGGTTTGAATCCCACCAGTGCTCCTTTTTTAATAAAAGGTTGCTTTTATTAAAAACTTGAAGTCATTTTTTTTAAAGTGCAACGAAAATTAAAAAAAAAAAAAACCATATGGTTATATATTTAAAAAATAATAATATTCTTTTTAACTATAGAACATTATTTTTTCAAGAGGAATACACTCTATATTATCTCTAAAAGACACATTAGGGGTTATAAAAGAAAAAAAAGGCACTTCGGAGTTATAAGGGTGTACAAGTAAAAAATTTTGAACTCTATTGCATTGGAAGGGTGATTAAAAATTCATGAGAAGAGCATAATTATTGGTTTACAAAAAACCAAGGATTATCAACGGAGACCGACACATTTATTTTTCATGTTTTGATATTCATTTCATTTATTCTAAAAAAATAACTTTCTCAAACCTTAAAGGTTTGAAGCAACATTCGATATATACAATGCCTTAGTCGTTTCTAGGTAATGTTGTCACAACTCGTTATTGCACTTAATGCCTAAAATAAATGCAATGATGTCTAGGTCTATCCTTATAAATCATTAGAGAGTAATAAGAAAAACTCATATTATTTTACTCACTCCATCAATCTCCCTATTTGCCACTATCGCTTGACATAAACCCTAAAATTAAAACTCTCCTAAGCAACATGAACAAGACAAATCCCTTATTGTACTACCTAAGTACCACATATTGAGATCTCATGTACCTCAACATCTCTCACATACGACCGTGTATATTGAGATGACTATCTTCTTCCATGTACCAACGGGTATATCAGAAGGGCGAGTATATTTGAAGGTTTGGTATATCAAATTGATGGTATATTGAAAGGGGGGCCATTTGGAGAATTAAGGAACCCTCACAATGTCCACCCCAAAAGTCTTTCTTACATATTCATAGCTCCTGAAAGGTCTCAACTTTGGACCATGGAAGACAAAGATGAGAACCATCTTACAAGTTGAAATACTTTGGGATATTGTGACTGGCAAAGTTACTTGACCTCAAGACCTCGAACAAGTAGAAAAATATGATGCTGTCTATGCAGGAGCACTAATGCTCATCACCCTTGCTATAGCTGATGTGATTCAACCATATATTTGTCAAGCAAAGATATCTAAGCAAGCATGGGACACACTACCATCTACAAAGGGAAGAATCAATCCACCATTCTTACCCTTCAATCACAACTCCACACATTGAGAGTGGCATATAGAGAAATTATAGAGGCATTTCTTTGCAAAGTCGTAGAGCTGGAGGCAAAGACTGAATGCCATGGGTGAACAAATGGAAGACAAGCTCGCAGTTCTAATTATAATTTGAACTTTACCAAATTCACTTAGAGTGCTTATAACCTCCTTGCAAGTATCAAATGGGATAGTTTCCTTTGAAGAGTTGGTCAATTTTCTGCAACAAGAAGAAGCAACTAACAAATTGAGGAATCAGTTGTTAAACAGTGCACACATCACTACAAAATCTGGGAACAAGAAACTACAAAAGGGTTCTTCACATAAAGGTCCTTCATCCTTCTCCTTATCATCATCACAGAAGCAACCTCGTAAACAAGGCGTACTACCGTATCTATGAAAAAGGACATGATACCAAGCATTGTTCATATAATTTAGCAATTCAGGGTGATAAAGTCCATCAAGCTCAAAAGAAGAAGAAGCAATACACAATCCACATCCCAAACAGAAGCAATACAATGCTCTCAGCAGGTGTGGGTGAAAAGCCATCTAATAGAGGTGATGCAGATATTCCAGGTGTGGCAATAGCTAAAGATTGACCTTTGTTTAAAGTTGTGACTGTCTGCTTAAGTCCTTGACCACTTCCAAGATTTGAAATCGCTGAAATTGCTGAAGATGGTTTCTCAGCTTCTTCTAAAGGTGAAGGTGATGGGACAGAGGATGGCGAAGGAGCAGTGAACGGTGAGGTTACATGTTGCATGGAAATTCCATCTTTGGGCGCTGGAAGTAACGATGCAATTAAGCTTTGCTGATCTACTTGTGGGGAGCATTGCTGACAGAATTGAGGAACAGTTGGAAGATATTGAGGAGAAGAAATAGGAAGTGATGCCCCTGTCTTAAACTGCTGCTGCTGTTGATACACTGAGCGCTGACATAGTGAAGTGTGTTGCTGCATCAATGCTTGTTTAACAGCAGCAACCTGTTTTAGCTTTGAGTAATTGTTCAGCTCATTAATTTGTGGAAGTTGTGACATTTGTTGGGCCTGAAACTGTGCCTGTAACTGAGCAGCTTGTTGCTGATTCTGCTGAAACTGCTGTATATGTTCTTGTTGTTGGAATTGCTGACGTTGCAACTGCTGCTGCTGCTGCACTTGTTGCTGCTGTTGAGCTAGAAACTGAATTTGTCGCTGCTTAAGATGCTGTGCTTGCAAAATATCTTGCTGCTTTGCTTGTTGCTGATGTTGTAGAGAATTGGCATGTGATTGCAAAGGACTTGAATTATTTTGTTGAAAATGATTAATCCCGCTATGCCGTAAGGAGCTCATGCTATTCTGCTGAATATTTGAACCATTTTGAAAGGGATTAAAATTACTATTATGTTGAAGTGAGCTTACAGAACTTTGCTGCAAGGAACCTACGCCAGTTCCTTGTGCCGGATGTAGATTGGTCCCTGTTTGCATTAAAGTACCAGTATTTTGCTGCGATGTTTGAACACCAGATTTCTGCAATCGTGGCATGGAACCATGCTGAATTGGTGACACAGTGTTCGATTGCATTGACGTCACTTGAGCTTGTAAGTTCATCTGTTGAAGCTGGATAGAATGCTTCTCTTGTTGCTGCATCTGAGGTATTGGAGGCTGTGACTGCTGCTGCATAGATTGCACTTGGCTTCCAGGCTGAGCTGAAAGTTGCTGTTGTCCCTGTTGTTGCAGGGCAGGCTTTTTCTGCCTGCCTTGGCTACGAATGGTTTGGAGTTGCTTCTCAAAAATATCAAGCTTTTCTTCTTTTAGTCCCGGGGGTATATTGCCCCTCTGATAATTAAGATATTTATCAAAACGCTGCAATGAAATTTTGTATTGCTGAAGCTTTTCAGCTTGTTCCGGTGGCATAGGCTGCCAAAAAAAAAACAATTCATGAGCATTCATGCCAAATTAATTAATATAGTGAACTTCATCATACGCATTAACATTTATCTTTAATACAGGCCACAGCCATAGATACAATATGGTAGACTTTTCCCCATTGATTGAGGTGATTAATTACTTGGATTACATTGTCAATATAACTATGAACTACATTGACAACATTGTTAGATTAGATCACGTTCTCATCCACACACCATACTCATAATTACATTTGGATAATTAAGCCATCCCAAAATATCATTTAATTAAATATCATGATAAAGAAAACCATCAAGAAAAGTAAATGCACCTGTTGAGACTTCTGATGAAGCCTTAGGAACAACTCTTTTATCTCTGGAAAATATGTTTCCTTAAGTTTTTGCAGCTGTCTAAAAAAAAAAACAATTTCTTCCATCAAAATCTTTGTTTTATAGATGCCAAACTTTGAATGAGATAAATATCATGCATTTTAGTCCATCAAGATATCTTTGTGTAGCAATGAACAAATTATGGATGTCAACAGCAACACATTAAGTTGCAGTGATGACTTATGGCATCTATATGGACCAAATGAAAAACTTCATGTTGTCAACATGATGACCACTCAGGCTAAAGTATACAAGATGAACCATTTCTAAAGAACAAACAAAACAAAATAAAGATGTTACCCTCTGAAAAATCTTCTCCTGCATGTCAACAGTTGGCTGCCCACTTTGAGCTGTTGAGCCCAATTGCTTTTGCTGTTCAATGGAATTCTGCTGTTGTTGCTGCAACAAACCACCTGATGCGTGAATCATTTGCTGCAGCTCGTGCTGTAATGCGTTTGACTGTGACAGCAAGGGTTGCTGTTGCTGCAACTGCTGGGGCTGGGTTTGGAGCTGGGTGAGAATCTGCTGCTGTTGTGACTGTTGCTGCAACTGCTGTAATTGTGATAGCAACAATGCTGATGATGGCTGCTGTGTTTGCTGATGTTGAGCAGTCTTGGATTGCAGAATCTGTTGTAGTTGATGTTGCTGCTGGTGCATGTTTGAAATATTAACTACTGAAGGGTGTTGTTGCTGAAGCATAGATGACTGCTGTTGCATAGCAACTTGCTGCAATTGCTGATGTTGCTGATGCTGCTGAAGCAGAGACTGAGAAATTTGTTGTAAGCTAGATTGTTGGGGTTGTTGGAGGATTGTTTGATGAGTATGTTGTAGAACAGATGTCTCAGATTGCTGAATAAGAGATTGTTGATTTGATTGGAGAGCAGATGGCTGAACTGGTTGCATGATAGACTGTTGGGATGTCGGGAGCTGGTTTTGTTGCATGACAGGTTGTTGATGTTGCTGCTGCTGCTGAAGCATTGATGGCACAAGTTGTGACTGTTGTTGAAACTTCTGTTTGAGAAGAGCCTGCTGTTGCTGTTGTAAATGTTGTTGATACAGTAGCTGTTGGGGTGCCTGTTGGTGTTGTTGAACTACTTGCTGCTGTCTTGTGGGCATCTGCCTCTGAATAAGAGCACCTTGATTTAAAACTTGACCCGTTGAGTGATTTATTACGCTGCTTTGAATGCCAAAACCCTGTCCACCTGTGCCCTCAGATAAGTTTGAAATAGACGGCAAAGCAGATGCCAAACCAGATGAATTCTGCATTCCACCTGCACCCATGCTGTTTTGCAGATTTTGTTGTAGTTGGTGTCGTGGCTGGGATTGCCCTGGCAGTGAAAGACCATTAGGTATGGTCTGTGATGAATTTCTTACACGTTGCTGCATCATAAGTCCTGTCATGGTACTCAAACAGTGAAAAAGAGGGGTGAAGCTTGCATTTCGATCAAATTCAGAAGTAAAATAAATACCCATCTTAAAGAGCAAACAAACATTGAAATAACATAACAAGCTGTGAATTTGGCAGAACATTTCTGGATATTCAAGTGCAGAATTTCTTTTCTGATAATTCAAGAGAACTTGTTCACCTAATTTTGTAGAGTGCCATACCCCGTTCTACCCTTTTTTGAGCATAGCAATCTGGTTGCTTCTTTGGGCCACCATAGATCACAAATATTCAGATTTGAGATTATGATTTATCTTGTTGACAGTTAGCAACTTCTTGGATCATTATTTGTTTATAATGGATATGAATGGATTTGCTAAATAAGTATTGTGCATGCGAGCCCATTGATGTTATTATAGCTAATGTAATAATGAATATAAATTGGCTTAGTAAATATGATATGTGATTATGATAGCAAATAGAATAATTATTAATAATATGCAGTCTCACTACGTTTGAAGACTTGTTAATAATAAGATAATATTTTTAGTCCTAGTACCTTGTTGATGAGAGCTTTACAGCTTATTTGTACTAAAATGAGTTTTAAATGGCAATTCTTATCGTTCTTATTATCATCATTATTGTCTTAATAGGTTATATGAGGTTAAAGCAAGCCAAACCATATTACATCATGACCACATTACTGTAGCATTTCAACAAACCATATTGTCATGGACTGGCTTATTGTGGGAGCGTCATCACAATGTGAAAATTTGAATTTGAGTCTCGATCATATGATTGCATCCCATTTACCACTGCTCTACAATGCCTTGGACAGAATGGTAAAGTTAAACGATGGGGCCGAGCTCACAAAGAACATGAGGGTGAGCTCAGATCCATAATATGGCTACACTCCCTAGTCTATGGTCACTCAACCCTGGGCCCAAGCATTGCCCTAAGTTCAAACCCAACCTATAATAAGGGTTTTCATCATAGTTGAGAAAATCTGCAACAAAACCCGATTTGAGCCGATTTTTCCTGATTCACAGGCTAGCCGATTTTTCCCGATTCACAGGCTAGCGGATTTTTTGCCAATTTTACCGATATTTTGCCGAAAATCTCTGATATGCATGAAAAATTCTGATTTTCTCAACTATGGTTTTCATGACTCTACAAGGTGTCTGCCCTTGGGATTGGAACGTTGGCTTATGACGTGAAACATTTGCTCCCAACTGCTGTTCCAAACCCATTGGGCCCAACATCCTATTATTATGATCATTATTAATAAATGCTCTATTGAAATTTTAAACAAAGTCAATTTGGATAGCTTTTCCATATTACTTAAAGAAAGAGTTAAAAACAACTTAAATCAATAAAACCAGAATTATAATTAAATATAATTTTTAAAGCTTTAATTAAGGAATTTAATTATTTTTTTCTAAGATAATGAAAGAAAGGTTATAATGGCATGAGCTCAATCAGTTAAATTTCTCGACTTCCAAGGAGGAGACCAAGGTTCAAACTTTGCCAAGAGTGACAAGCATAATTGCCCAAATTGCTGTAATACCACTATGTGGTCATGATGTAATGTGGGAGGGGCCTGTTTCAATCCCATATAACCAATTGAAAAAACTAAGCAAAGGTTATAAAAGGTAAAAAGAAAAGGAGAATTAAGGGAAGTTTTTTTACTTACATGGTGCAAGAAACCTTTAATAGAACAGAAGGAAAAGGAAAGGAGGGGAGAAGCTTTGAAGCAGAATGTTGCAAAAGCACCACGATATTCGCTTCCATTACTAGGGAAGAAGAGGTAAGCCCCCAATTGTAGAGAATAGCCAGGATTGTGTGTATGGTTGAGGTACTCCTGGCACTGGGTGCATCCAATAGACATTTGGCTCAGTTGCCATATACCCTGATAGCTTGGTGAAGGATTAGATTCCACCAAACTTAGTAGAAAGCTGGATACAATCATGTGATCATTGATATGCTAAGAGGATCAAAGTTTCCACTAGGAGCATAGGGCTGACATAGGGCCCTATAATCTGCAGCCCTGTTCCATCCCAAGGCTTGTTGGAGATCTATGGCCACCACCCCTTGTGGTTATGATTATGGGATAGAGGTGCCCGAATTTATTATGTGATCACTTCATCCATGGCCATGAAGCATGCTTCAGCCACAGTAGAGGCAAAAGCCCTAGACTCTTCAAGAAGTATTCCTTCGCCTATCCTGTGTATGTGTGATCGTTAGAGGGTCAGCTTATGGCGGGTTGCCTGCGAGGAGGCATGCAGAGGGGCAGGGCTAACACCCTATAGACCAGGCATAAGGATTAGTCACCATCCTGGAGGTGTTGATTGGGCGTTACATGTTTACTTACAAAAAATTTATTGCAGATTGTATTTTTGGTTATGAGTGCAGTTTTTAGATGTTTCTGAAGTCTAATTGTATATTTATTTTTTTCAAGTTTGAGTTCCATGCTTAAGTTGTGTTGAAAGTAGCGTGACACTACATAAAGAATTGTGTGTGAGAGAAATCATGTAATTTGTTTAACTTACAGAAAAAAAGATAAATATATATATATATATATATATATATATATATATGGTAATAAAAGACAATAAAAAGAGGAAAAGAATGAGTTATAAATATCTTGTGTCAGCTAAGAGGAAAAGAAAGGATGTGAAAAAAAGAAAACTCAGTTTTATTATGGTTTAAGGTTTTATGATTCTGTAAAAGCAAATGTTGTATTAACTGTTGCTAGAAATTTTTACTAAAGCTAATGTATTAGTAAAGTTATGCTTCACATCTGTAATATATTCTTTAAGCAAAAGCAAGGGATTATGTAGATGGCTTGGAAATGCAACAGAGCTCACCCAAACCATCATAATTAAATTCTTCCAAACACATATCGAAAAGCATTCTACCAAAGTGTGTACTTGTTAAATACATCATAAAGATGGTGCAGTGATACAAAGCTGTATTTAACTAATTGTAAAACTCAAATCTACGTTACATATTAGCATTTGTGAATGACCTTACCAGGATCAAGTGGCTGCTGGTTGGTACCAGGAGGATTTGTTCCAGGGCCCTGAGCTTTTGTTTCTAATGATAGCATCTTGAGAGAGATTCTCCGTAGATAGTCTTGCTGCATAACATCAAAGTCTCATCAATGCAATAAGAATTCCGTATTGAGATTATAGCACATATCATATATATACAAAAATAATAAATATCTATGCATTCAGAGGGCAATTGCATTTGCATCATATGAATAATTCAACGTAGTAAAACGGTGAAAAGAGTAAAAGGGGATAGACAAAAGGACACTTTTTTTTTGTTTAAGGAAGAACATTCTACATACGCATTTTTTCTTTTAGCTTTGAAGGGCAGGATGCTATCTGTTAAAATTCTGGACTGTAACTGTTTTCTAAAATACAAAATTTTAGTGTATGCCACAGGCAAGACCAACAGGATTCCATATCTGAAAAAAGCAAGCCACCATCTTCACAAAAGGAAATGACAGCAAAAGAGACGAAAGCAGAAATTTGAAAGCATACATCACTTCACATTTATCATTAGAAAAGTTTAGTATATATAATTGAATAATAAGACTTTTAACCTTCTACATTCCCCAGAACTGAAACAGACACACTCAGAGAGAAACATATACAACACAATAATGTAACTGCTTTTTTTTTCAATGTACAAATGTATTATTTCTAAAACAAGCAAACTGTAGAAAAGTATGAATCGTTTAAATTTTAAATACAAACCCTAATTCTGCTGCTTTCTTATAACAAATAGCCGTATCAAAGTATATGAATTTAAAAATCATTGAAAAATAGTGAGAAAGTAAAAGATATACTGAGAGTTAGGAGGCATACATGACATTAGAATTAGCAGTACCTATCACAGGAAATTCAGGCAAGAAACTTGTTAAAAAACTTTACAATCCCCAATGATTCCAGGTGCAATTGTAGAAAGACGGCATGACAAAATGGGGTACGTTTGACACAAATCTAATGACAGCAAAAAATTAAATATGTATTAAAAGTGAAAACAAAAACACACCTGATCTGCTGCGACAGTATAGATCTTCTCTTCAAACCGTGAAGCAATCTTTCTGAGATCATTCATTTCTTCGGCACCTGTTAGTGGCATGTGTTTTTGGAGAGTATCCATTCTGCATGTAAACATTCATGCTTAGAGAAATCCTTACACGATGTCTATTTACAAACCAGACAACTCCAAGCAATTTTCAAATATAAAATGCCACAAAGCTCTCTCTCACACACCAGGTGGAAATGACATGCTCTATGATAAGTTAATAGATTATGATTAATAATGCATATGAAAAGATAATCCAAGCAGCACTTTCTAACTTCAAAATTTAAATGGATGAAATTCATGAATTAATCAAGTCTTGTAAATAGATTCAAGGCCGAAACTTCAGTAGGTGGCTACCTAGTAAGCATCTAAATTACTTCTCTACATAAATAGAGTTATAACTGCTTCTAACTGTCCCACAACCAACCCTAATGATGGAATATACCAACTCAATTTCTTCAATTTACATTTGTACCATATTAAGTAGAACAGCAATTCCTCTTCAACAGTACCTTTTGCAGCTGGTAACTTGTTTAGGAACATGTTGTGCCAAGAAGCTGAAGTTTTTAAGGATTATTAAAAAAGTTGAAAATTTTGTGATCAGCAATTTATTGGCAAGGCCTGGAATAAATCAGATCATCAATTAATTGATGAAAAAATGACAAAGTTGTGATTTTTCCCCCTTTGTTGAAACTATTGGTAATTTTTTGAGAAAGAAAATGGCTTTGGAAAAAATCGCGATATATGTGATAATCAAAATTCTTTGAAGTTTTTTCCAACACTGGTTACTAACGCCAGTTCCTATAATACTGTTCATGTTCCTCACTTTCATGATACATTATAGTGATACATGGATCCTCTGACCTTGTTCTTGGTGATATGGAATCTAGCCCCTAACCAAAGGACCAAACCAGACCCTTCCTACAATAACCCTCTCCAATAGGCTTTATTGCACAGAAAGGCACATTCATCTAGTTGCACTCATGGTGAAATGGAACATGTCTGATCTCATATGAATGATTATCATGCCCACTGTTATCACGTCACATATTATCCTAGCATGCCCACTTTTATAATGTCATATATCCTAACATGCCCACTCTTATCATGTCATATATCCTAACCTGCCCACTCTTATCATGTCATATATACTAACATGCCCACTCTTATCATGTCTTATATTATCCTAGTATGCCACTGCAACAACACTACTCAAATGGCCCACCACGGACATTAAATAATATTTCATTTCATTTTTTTCTACTCTCTCCAATGCACTAACCTGCATAATGTTTTATCCTGTACAATACTGTGGGTGGCCTTTCTCATGCTAAGATGCGTATTTTTCTCATTGGGAGCTTCTCTAGTATAAAAAGTGGCACAAGTTTCGCCTAAAGTAAAAATGTCATTATCCTGTCTTGCCCAATTGAATTGTTACCTATCACACCCTAGAGTGCACCGTCTAACAATCCTCCTAGATCACACAATCCAGTATGCAAAGCTGCAATACAAAAAGTAACACCTAAAGGTGGACGTATGGCTCCTACTCCAATAGTGATAATTGCAATATGAAAAATACCGAATAGAATTAACTTAAGAGGTTAAAAACAAGGACTTCAAGTGCTAAAGTTGTCCAATGATGTAAAATTACTAGTTGATATAAATTAATGACCATTAATGACCTTATATTTTGTACAGCCTGAGTGGTCCTGATGGTGAAGGTATGGGTACTCTAGATAGGAGATGCAAGCTTCGAATCCAAAGGGAATATGGGGATAGGGTATGTATGCCCCATAGGCGAATAGCACAACATGAGTGCCTCCTCTGATACAGAGTGGAACCAGAGAGTGAGAGAGTGAAGGGTGCTTGATATGTGTTATGCTAATGAACCTTAATAGTTACTTAACCTTTCAATTAAAAGATTAAAAAACAAACACTCTAACCAGCATGTCGAATTGGCATATTATATCTCAACTAAAGTCTTCACTTTCCCTTTAAATTTTCTATCTCGATCTTTTGACCAAGCTTATAAAAAGATCTCGGGTTATCATGCTCAATTTCTTTTAGCATCCTGTTTTATTGTGCCAATTATTTTAACAAATTGCACATTCTGTCTCAAAACAAAACAAGATGGTCATAGAATTCCGCAGTCACTTTATTTAGATCGCCCAAAAAAACGAAAAAAGAAAAAAGAAAAGGTGCGAGTCACGGATTTAGAGGCTACTTATTCTTTCATGTCCTATATCAGGTATTCTTTGCTACACAATAATAACCCTGATAGCACTAGAACAAAGATGACCCTAACATATGACTCCGTATAGCACTGAATCTGATGAAGCACGCCTGAATCTATTCAAGAGGATATGGATCCTTATTTTGTAGGCATAACCTTAAATATGCATACTCTAGAGACACGGAATTTTGAGAAAAAAGTGCATAAACTGAACCCTAGCTTTGAAATTGGACAGAAAATAAATAAAGAAATAAACCCAATTATGTCATGATTTACATACACAGAAGGAGAGAGATAGAGAGGTGTTGTGAATTACATTTTGTTGACTATTTTGTGCCTTGCATCGTCTGAGAGGCTCCAGTTGCTGCGGGGATTGGGCTGCTCCATCATGAAGATGCTGGTGCTCCCCCTAGTAATGGTTCCCCTTTTCACGCTGAATCCAAAGGTGAAACCACAAATCAGAAAAGCACATAAAAAAAATTGTGAATCCAAACATGAAAAGAATTTTTTGGCCCTTTGGTAGACGATGACCTTTTGTGCGTTAACAACCTACCTTACCTGGATGGATGGGAGGGGATGAAATCGATCCCAACATTTGACACATTTTAATAATTGTAGTGAAAAATGAGCGCAAGTGCAAGTAGCCGGTTCATAAGACGACATGCTGGCATGTCAACATTCTTTTTTCAAAAGATGTTCTTATAGTGATAGTAATGCGTTGTTTTCAATTTCATATATCTAAAAAAAAATCATTATTTTATATAAATAAAATTATAAATTTTTAACTTAAATATAAGATGATATATGTATAATTATCAAATATTTCTGTCTTTTTTATTGAATGTGATTGTAACCCAATAGACATGGGCCTTTGTTTCAATCATTACGCCGAGAGGTGTCCTACAATGGCACATAATGGGTGGAAGGCAAAGAGGTCATACATGTCACGCCATAAACAATTTTTTTTTTTATTAAAAAAAAGTCGACATTAACAAAAACATTTAAAATATTTTTACTAAAACATCCGACTAACCAACCGTTGCAAACATTTAAAATATTTAAACTAAAACAACCTACTAACCAACCGTTTAGTGCCTCGAGATTGATAACTCAAGATGTTTTTAGATATATATCATTTATATCTAAGCTAGTATATATTCAATTTAAAAATAATTTGTGGGAGAATATTACATTACTTGATACATACTAGTGTACCTTCATGGTACCTATGGTATAATATATTTATTAAAATAGGATTTGAGTTTATAGTTTAGGAATGTGATTTATATTTTCTCTCTTATGTAAATGTTTATATGCAAGATATGCACAAATGTAATTATGTGAGAATATTACATAAGATATGCACAAATGTAATTATGTGAGAATATTACATTATTTGATACATATTAGTGTACCTTCATGGTACCTATGGTATAATATACTTATTAAAATAGGATTTGCGTCTATAGTCTAGGAATGTGATTTATATTTCCCCGTAAATGTTTATACGCAAAATATGTACAAATGTAATTATGTGAGAATATTACATAAGATATGCACAAATGTAATTATGTGAGAATATTACATTATTTGATACATACTAGTGTATCTTCATGGTACCTATGGTATAATATACTTATTAAAATAGGATTTGAGTCTATAGTTTAAGAATGTGATTTATATTTCCTCTCTTATGTAAATGTTTATACGCAAGATATGCAGAAATGTAATTATGTGAGCAAGTGTGTAATGTGAGAGAATATATAACTATCATGTAATTAAGTTTGTAAATATGTAATGTGAGAAAGTATATAATTGTCATGTAATTAAGTTTGTAAATATGTAATGTGAGAAAGTATATAACTGTCATGTAATTAAGTTTGTAAATATGTAATGTGAGAAAATGTACAAATGTCATGTATTAGGTGTGCATGGTTGGAAAGGTGTTTTGCTTTCTTTGGCAGGAAAAGCCACGATGGTCATGTCAGTTCTTCAGAGCATTCCTATTTATTTTTTTGTCTGTTTTCAAAGTGCCTACACCAGTTGGATATAAAATAGAACAAATTTAAAAGCACTTCCTATGGACAGAAACTGATAATTAGAAAAAGTTTCACTTGGTTGCTTGGGATATTGTTTGCTCCCCAAAAGATAAAGGGGGTCTTGGTTTTCGGAGAATTCTCAAGATGAATCATGCCCTTTTGGCAAAACATGCATGGAAGATATTTACCCATGAGAACTTGGAATGGATATCTGTCGTAAGGGAGAAATATATACAACACCATTCCTTTATGGATGAGGAAGCTCCTCAAGCTGGAACCCATTTCTGGAATTCTATCCTCCAAACAAGATTGTTGCTCAGTAGAGGTGTAAGATGGCAGCTTGGTGATGGGAAGACAATCAATTTTTGGCATGATCCTTGGGTCAAGGATGAGGCTCTTATAAATGATCAGAACATTGTTGTCCTAAAATCCTTAACAGATGCAAAGATGGGACCAAAAGTTGTTGACT
Source organism: Wollemia nobilis (assembly GCA_028583015.1). Lineage (NCBI taxonomy): Eukaryota > Viridiplantae > Streptophyta > Pinopsida > Araucariales > Araucariaceae > Wollemia > Wollemia nobilis. The sequence goes on along the minus strand of JAQPPZ010000856.1, from coordinate 25,670,476 downwards.
TCATCGTCCAAACCCAGGGGCATACCATGTGGAAACAACTAAGTTTCAATTCGAATGATGAATTAATTTCCCAAGTTGTTAAGGCCATGCAGTTCAATCTCACATCAAGTTTTATCCCAGCTTCCCAGGAAAAAGATAGGCCTTTATGGAAATGCAATGAGGATGGCAACTTCTCAGTCAAAACGACCCATGGGTTATACGACAATTATGATTCTCAAGATGAGTAAGCGACATCTTTGATCTTCAAATGCGTTTGGCTCAAAAACATTATCCCTAAAGTTGCTCACTTCTCTTGGTTGGTTGTTAAGAACAGAATTTTAACTACTGACAATTTGATTAAGCGTGGAGTCATGTTACCCAACAGATGTTATTTGTGCTACCAAGCTTGGGAATTAGTGCAACATATTGTGGTTGACTAACAATTGGCCTATGATGTTTTTATAGTGCTTTTAAGTATCTTCAGAGTTCAATGGGCATGGCCCCATACTATTGCTGATATGTTTACCCAATGGCCTCTTATGTTTCGCCACCCCAGATTAAATTTTATATGGAAATCTTCTCTCCATCATACCTTATGGCAGATTTGGTTAGAGTGAAATAACAATGTTCACTAATCGGACTAGGGATCCAGTGATGGTAGCCAATAGAGCAGTGAGGTTCGCTGCTGAGAACACCAACTTAATTCAATGTGACAAACCCCCTGATCCAGGTTTAGAAATACTTTTGTTTAAAGTTCTCAATATTTCCATCGAAATTTCTAAGCAACCAGTTCACATCAATGACAGGATCAATACTAAGTGGAAACCTCCACCGTTGGGTTGGCTAAAAGCAAATTTTAATGGTTCATCTAAAACCGATTCTGGGGATGTTAGGGCTGGTGGTATAATCCAGGATCATAGTGGAAAGATCATCAAGGCCTTCATTAAAAATTTGGGGATTCAATCAAATAATTATGTTGAGGCTCGTGCCTTGTGGAGGTGTCTTTTTCTGTGCAAATATTTTCCTAACCCAATCATCTTTGAAGGCGATTCCCTTGTTGTGGTTAATCATGCAAAAGGTTCCTAGAAACCAGGTTGGAATATTCAAAATGTTATTAAGGAAAGTCAAGCCATTCTTAGGTAGCTTCCCTTAAGTATAGTTCAACATGTCTTCCGTGAAGCCAACGTAGTTGCTGGCACTTTGGCTAATTTGGCAATAAACCAATTTGATTGTATTATTTGGGAAGATTGCTTTCTAGAGGATTTAATCAGCATTGTTCAAAAATAAAATGAGCAGGTTTCTTAATAATCACAGAAATTCCAGCAAAGGTATTTTTTTCAACGCCATAAGGTGTTTTGTCAACACCGGTGTCTTTCCTTTCAAGTATTTTTTCAACACTATTGTCAGTTCCAACAAAGGTGTTCTTTTTAATGCTATAAGGTGTTTTGTAAACACCTTGTTTCTTTTGTCTTTGGTGTTTTTTCAACACCATTCCTTGTCTGTTTCAGGATCCCACATGTTTCCTTTCAAATTGTGGGTTTTTTCAAAATTGTGGTTTTCATCACAAGGCTATTGTTTTCATATTTGTGCAAAAAATTCTCCATTTGACGAGTTTTTAATTCGTGGAATGATGGAATGGTTCATGTTAGAGGGCTTAAAATTGAGTTTGTGGATGCAGTTGAAAATATTACTAGTTGTGCTACTGAAGCATTTCGCTCTAGAATCATCAGCCGTGTCTCGGGGGCGGTTGACCAACTTTTGGAAGCAACCAATATGATCAAGGAAGTTGAGGTCATCTTCTCTCTTAACTTCAAGGAATTGCAGGATCTTCCAACGTCGCTCAACGCTCTTCTCGCTCATTAGCAGAATAATGCTACTGAAGATGGTGATAAAGCCTAGTAGTCCTGGAATCTGGGTTAGTGGGATTTTTTAGTTTAGTTTATGTTATTGAACCTTCCCTGTTTTATCGGGTATATCCTTGGTTTCTTTCTATTGTCGAAAAAGGTTATTGGAATCTTCTGTTTTGTTTTTTTTGTGTTCCCATGAAACTAGCACAACTCTTCCCTATGTCTATGGGGGTTGTTCTATTTTTGTTTCTTCGACGCTAGATAATAGCCTTATGTAAATAGGGATTGGGACCCTTCAACCCAACGATATTAATAAATTTTATTACCTACCAAAAACAAATTATGTGTGCCATGTAGAAGCATGCAAGTGCCATAGAGTTAAGTGTGTATGTAAAGAGAGAGTCAAGAGTCGTGTATACAAGTGGCAAGATGAAAAGCCAAAAAGACATGAAAGGGTTACTTTATATATGAAATAGGAAAGGTTGTAACTTAGGATATGAGAGGAGTGCAAGGGACAAAGAGTCCAAGAGTCACCTTTCTAAGGTTATATTATGGAAGCAAAGCTCCATGAATATATATATATATATATATATATATATATATATATATATATATATATATATATATATATATATATATATATAAAATGTTCGAAATATTTAAGC